>LR738710.1:887822047-887837936 GCA_902687465.1 Secale cereale
CGGGACTAAAGGGGTGTATTAGTCCCGGTTGGTGCCAACAACCGGGACTAATACCACCCTTTAGTCCCGGTTGGTGCCACCAACCGGGACCAAAGGCCTTGCTGGCGCGGTGCGGTGGGAAGTTTAGTCCCACCTCGCTAGTTGAGAGAGGCCAGCACCAGTGTATAAGCTGCGCTGCCTCTCTCCTCTCGAACTCATCCGAAGTGCAGGCTTACGGGCCTAATTTGACTGTGCAATGCCTGTGGGCCTACTGGGCCTGCTGCGGGCCTGAATCCTGGCCCATGGTTGGGTTTCTAGTCGTATTCAGGCCGTGCTGGCCCAGTAGGTGGCATTTTTTTTTTCTTTTTTTCTATTTTTTTTTTCATTTCTACTTAGAACTAAATACTTATAGTGTTTTAGTGATTTCTTTTTTCTTTTAGGTCACAAAAATTATAATTCATTATTTTCTTTGTTGCTTTATTTATTTTATTTTGTTTCTACTTACAACAAAATACTTATTGTTGCTATTTTTTTTTGCAAGTTTTTTTGTTTTGTTTTCTGCATTATTTATTTTCTTTTGTTTTTTGCTTTATTTTTTAATTCTTTCTGGTAAAACCAATTACAAACTTTCTGTTAGTGCAAGTAGTATTCAAATTTGAAATTATTTGTTTTCTTTGTTGCTTTATTTATTTTATTTTCTTTCTACTTACAATGAAATACTTATTGTTGCTATTTTTTATCTTTTTGCAAGTTTTTTTTTGTTTTCTGCATTATTTATTTTCTTTTGTTTTTTGCTTTATTTTTTAATTCTTTCTGGTAAAACCAATTACAAACTTTCTGTTAGTGCAAATTTGAATAGTACAAACGGACAATGGTATCATACTCGTTTGTTACAAAGTTGGCATGGTATCATTATAATAGTTGCCGAAAAAAGTCTTCACTTTTTCTTCGCTTGTGTCATTTGCTTATTGCGCCGTAACCATGGATAATCTTCATCGTTTATCAGGATGCTTGGGTCAGCCTTGACTTTGAAGGGAGGAATTTCATGAAACTTTTCATAATCTTCAGACATGTCTGTCTTCCCCTCCACTCCCAGGATGTCCCTTTTTCCTGAAAGAACTATGTGGCGCTTTGGCTCATCGTATGATTTATTCGCTTCCTTATCTTTTCCTTTTCTCGGTCTGGTAGACATGTCCTTCACATAGATAACCTGTGCCACATCATTGGCTAGGACGAACGGTTCGTCAGTGTATCCAAGATTTTTCAGATCCACTGTTGTCATTCCGTACTGTGGGTCTACCTGTACCCCGCCTCCTGACAGATTGACCCATTTGCACTTAAACAAAGGGACCTTAAAATCATGTCCGTAGTCAAGTTCCCATATGTCCACTATGTAACCATAATATGTGTCCTTTCCCCTCTCGGTTGTTGCATCAAAGCGGACACCGCTGTTTTGGTTGGTGCTCTTTTGATCTTGGACAATCGTGTAAAATGTATTCCCATTTATCTCGTATCCTTTGTAAATCAATACAGTCGAAGATGGTCCCCTGGACAACAAGTACAACTCATCACAAATAGTGTTGTCACCTCTGAGAGGTGTTTCCAACCAACTGCTGAAAGTCCTGATGTGTTCACATGTAATCCAGTCGTCGCACTGCTCCGGGTGTTTGGAGCGTAGACTGTTCTTGTGTTCATCGACATACGGGGTCACTAATGTAGAGTTCTGTAGAACTGTGTAGTGTGCTTGAGACCCAGAATATCCATCCCTGCATATTATTGAGTCCCTTCCAAGCGTGCCTTTTCCAGTCAGTCTCCCCTCGTACCGCGATTTAGGGAGACCTATCTTATTAAGGCCAAGAATGAAGTCAACACAAAACTTGATGACATCCTCTGTTTGATGGCCCATGGAGATGCTTCCTTCTGGCCTGGCGCGGTTACGGACATATTTCTTTAGGACTCCCATGAACCTCTCAAAGGGGAACATATTGTGTAGAAATACGGGCCCCAGAATGACAATCTCGTCGACTAGATGAACTAGGACGTGTGTCATGATATTGAAGAAGGATGGTGGGAACACAAGCTCAAAACTGACAAGACATTGCGCCACATCACTCCTTAGCCTTGGTACGATTTCTGGATCGATCACCTTCCGAGAGATTGCATTGAGGAATGCACATAGCTTCACAATGGCTAATCGGACGTTTTCCGGTAGAAGCCCCCTCAATGCAACCGGAAGCAGTTGCGTCATAATCACATGGCAGTCATGAGACTTTAGGTTCTGGAACTTTTTCTCTGCCATATTTATTATTCCCTTTATATTCGACGAGAAGCCAGTCGGGACCTTCATACTGAGTAGGCATTCAAAGAAGATTTCATTCTCTTCTTTCGTAAGAGCATAGCTGGCAGGACCTTCATACTGCTTCGGAGGGATGCCGTCTTTTTCGTGCAAACGTTGCAGGTCCTCCCGTGCCTCAGCTGTATCTTTTGTCTTTCCATACACGCCCAAGAAGCCTAGCAGGTTCACGCAAAGGTTCTTCGTCACGTGCATCACGTCGATTGAAGAGCGGACCTCTAGGTCTTTCCAGTAGGGTAGGTCCCAAAATATAGATTTCTTCTTCCACATGGGTGCGTGTCCCTCAGCATCATTCGGAACAGCTAGTGCGCCGGGGAATTTCCAAAGATTACGTGTAAATCATTGACCATAACAAGTACGTGATCACCGGTACGCATGGCGGGCTTCTTCCGGTGATCTGCCTCGCCTTTGAAATGCTTGCCTTTCTTTCGACATTGATGGTTGGTCGGAAGAAATCGACGATGGCCCAGGTACACATTCTTCCTGCACTTGTCCAGGTATATACTTTCAGTGTCATCTAAACAGTGCGTGCATGCGTGGTATCCTTTGTTTGTCTGTCCTGAAAGGTTACTGAGAGCGGGCCAATCGTTGATGGTCATGAACAACAACGCCTTTAGGTCAAATTCCTCCTGTCTGTGCTCATCCCACACACGTACACCGTTTCCATTCCACAGCTGTAAAAGTTCTTCAACTAATGGCCTTAGGTACACATCAATGTCGTTGCCGGGTTGCTTAGGGCCTTGGATGAGAACTGGCATCATAATGAACTTCCGCTTCATGCACATCCAAGGAGGAAGGTTATACATACATAGAGTCATGGGCCAGGTGCTATGATTGCTGCTCTGCTCCCCGAAAGGATTAATGCCATCCGCGCTTAAAGCAAACCATACGTTTCTTGTGTCCTTTGCAAACTCCTCCCAGTACTTTCTCTCGATTTTTCTCCACTGCGACCCGTCAGCGGGTGCTCTCAACTTCCCGTCTTTCTTATGGTCCTCACTGTGCCATCGCATCAACTTGGCATGCTCTCTGTTTCTAAACAAACGTTTCAACCGTGGTATTATAGGAGCATACCACATCACCTTCGCAGGAACCCTCTTCCTGGCGGGCTCGCCATCAACATCACCAGGGTCATCTCGTCTGATCTTATACCGCAATGCACCGCATACCGGGCATGCGTTCAGATCCTTGTATGCACCGCGGTAGAGGATGCAGTCATTAGGGCATGCATGTATCTTCTGCACCTCCAATCCTAGAGGGCATACGACCTTCATTGCTGCATATGTACTGTCGGGCAATTCGTTATCCTTCGGAAGCTTCTTCTTTAATATTTTCAGTAGCTTCTCAAATCCTTTGTCAGCCACAGCATTCTCTGCCTTCCACTGCAGCAATTCCAGTACGGTACCGAGCTTTGTGTTGCCATCTTCGCAATTGGGGTACAACCCTTTTTTGTGATCCTCTAACATGCGATCGAACTTCAGCTTCTCCTTTTGACTTTCGCATTGTGTCCTTGCATCGACAATGACCCGGTGGAGATCATCATTTGGTTCCTCTTGATCTTCAGCAGCTTCACCCGTTGCAGCATCATTGGGCACATCGTCTGGTTCCTCTTGATCTTCACCAGCTCCCCCCATTGCAGCATCACCGTATTCAGCGGGCACATAGTTGTCATCGTACTCTTCTTCTTCGCCGTCTTCCATCATAACCCCTATTTCTCCGTGCCTCGTCCAAACATTATAGTGTGGCATGAAACCCTTGTAAAGCAGGTGGGAGTGAAGGATTTTCCTGTTAGAGTAAGATATCGTATTCACACATTTAGTGCATGGACAACACATAAAACCATTCTGCTTGTTTGCCTCAGCCGCATTTAGAAACTCATGCACGCCCTTAATGTACTCGGAGGTGTGTCTGTCACCGTACATCCATTGCCGGTTCATCTGCGTGCATTATATATAATTAAGTGTGTTAAAAACCATTACAGAACATCATAAATAGATAATTAAGTGACCAAATGGATAAAAGTTCATCATCACATTAAAACCAAAGTACATACATATATAGTTCTCATCTAACAACATATAGCTCTCCATACACATCGAAACTATGTAAAACTTTTCAATGCGAAAACAAATGCGATCATAATCGCAACCAAGGTAACAATTGATCCAACGGCATAATGATACCAAGCCTCGGTATGAATGGCATATTTTCTAATCTTTTTAATCTTCAACCGAATTGCATCCATCTTGATCTTGTGATCATCGACGACATCCGCAACATGCAACTCCAATATCATCTTCTCGTCCACAATTTTTTTTATTTTTTCCTTCAAGAATTTGTTTTCTTCTTCAACTAAATTTAACCTCTCGACAATAGGGTCCATCTTGATCTTGTGATCATCGATGACTTCCGCAACATGCAACTCCAATTCCATCTTCTCCTCCTCCATTTTTTCCAATTTTTTCTTTAAGGAAATGTTTTCCTCTTCAACTAAATTTAACCTCTCCACAAGAGGGTCGGTTGGAATTTCCGGTTCAACTACCTCCTAGACATAATAAAACATCTATGCATGTCAGGTTGGTCGGCATAACTATCATAAACACTAAAACAAATAGTTATATTAAAGATAATATATGTCAGGACCCCGATCCTAAGTCACACAGGTCTAGCCTGTAACACATCATATCACTTTGCGGCCTCACGCACGGTATCCCCACGGGTGCCACCTTACCTGGCCCGGGATCGTTTGCGCATTTTGGCACACGTATATGATAGTGTCGCTAGCATCCATATGACAGAGAACCCGGGCCGACATGACTAGTTATAAACCAAAAGTGGCACTAAATTACAGAGACAGGCATACATGACCCATCAACGAATGTGTCGGTCATCAACGTATGAACCCAAGTCGTAGCAAGCTACAAGGACTTAAAGGAACAACGCGTGACATTTCCCCTAAGGGACAGACACAGGAACGAAGAAGGACACATGCCGGCCAGCCTAAGTGTTCCGGAGCAGTAGCAAGCTACCAAGGCTCAGTGGAAGCACTAGGAGACGTTTCCCTGTAAGGTAGGCTACCAAAGGTAAACAACTAGGTGTCGGATCCCACACATAGCAATACACATTACACGTACGCATAACATGCAAGTATGTGCTGTACAACAGGGCATCACAACATAACTCAACAACTCATATAGATAAAGGCCCAGAAGAGCAATCATAGCATTTATTACAATCAGAGGTCACATGACCCAACATACAGAGCATACAGGCAACAGAAGCATAACATGTCTGAGAACAGACAACTACAAATGAAAAAGGCTGAGAAGCCTGACTATCTACCAGATACTGCAAGGGTACAAGATCGTAGCTGAGGTAACAAGCTAAACGTCGAAGTCCAAGCGGAACCACTAGCGAGACTGAAGTCTCTCTGCAAAAACATAAATTAAGCAAACGTGAGTACAAAGGTACTCAACAAGACTTACATCAGAACTAACTACATATGCATCGGTATCAACAAAGGGGTGGTGGAGTTTGACCGCAGCAAGCCAGCTTTGACACGGTGGCTATCCTAAACTACGACTACAAGTAACTCTTTGAGGTGGCGCACACGAGTCCACATATTCACCAATCAATACACCACTATGGATCCGCTCCCGTCTCCCTACGAGAAGGCCATCCATAGCACTCACGCTTATCTTGCGTGTTTTAGAGTATCCACTTTCACTTGTCTATGAACTATAATAGGTAACCCAGAAGTCCATTTCCGCGGACACGGCTATTCGAATAGATTATATTTAACCCTGCAGGGGTGTACTTCTTCACACACGCTCTCACCACTTACCGCCGTTTACACGACATGTACTCGGCAACCTTCAAACGGAGGCCCAGCGAGGGTGTCGGCCACGACCTGACTAACCACACAAGTCTCTCGTCCAGGTTTATCGCCTATTTGGGTTCCATCCGTGGGGAGATCCGGCCGGGGTGTCGCTCACGGCCCCAAACGATGTGTACAGGGTTCCCGCATCACCAAACGGGCAATCGATACACCGTGCCACGTACCTGCCGCGTCACAGCCCACCCCGAGGGTCAGCGCTGCGCACGACCTCCAGTAAACTACAAACAGCAGAAACTAGTTGCAACTCCTGGACAGAGATCATGTTGATTAATAAGTCGAGAGGGTCCATTGGTTTCGGGCCCAATTCATGGTAGTAACCGGTCATGGATCAACCAACACAGAACTCAGTTCCTGAGGACGGCTGCAATGAGACAACCCACCATGTACTCCTACATGGCCTCTCATCGCTACCTTTACCAAATCGTGTTCACACACTTAGCTCACACACAGTAGGACATGTTCATCACATTCCAATTCATCCCCGATGAATCAGACCTGACACAACTCTAAGCAATAGCAGGCATAACCAGAAAGCATCAATGAGTAGGCACAACATGGCTCAAACAACTCCTACTCATACTAGTGGGTTTCAACTATTTACTGTGGCAATGACGGGTCATGCAGTGGAAAGGGGTTCAACTACCGCAGCAGGTAACAATTGAAGCGTTGTTGTCCTAATGCAGTAAAAGAGAGCAAGAGCGAGAGAGTGGGATTGTATCGGAATGCTCAATGGGGTTTGCTTGCCTGGCACTTCTGAAGATAACAATGAGTCTTCATCGGTGTCATCGATCACATCGTCGGAACACGTCTACTGAAAGGGGACAAACACCGGCAACAGAGAAAGAACACAATCAATGCAATGCGGCAATATGATGCATGATCATGACATGGCAATATGCTGTTGTTTGAGCTAATGCAATTAGCAACCATGTTAAATGAAGTTGGTTTGAATCAAAGGTTCAAATTCAAACTCCATATGAGATTATTTAAATGCCATTTAATTGATTTGACCTGATCAGCAGGCTTAGCTTGTTCAAACATGCATGAAAATGCCATAAACAGATTCCTTGGATTTTTTTGATCATTTTTCATATATAAATTATTTTCATCTGAGTTACGGTTGATTTTATATGATTTTTTTACAAGTTTTGGCTATTTTCTGTAATAAATAAATCATTTCTGATTTATTTTAAATCACAGAAAATAGTTACTGCGTCAGCTTGACGTCAGGATGACGTCATCAGTCAACAGAGACTGGTCCAGGTCAAACCTGACGTGTGGGGTCCACACGTCAGTGGCTCTGCTAATTAACAGGGTTAATTAGCACTAACTAAATTCTAAACTAATCTTATACAGGACAGGGCCCACACGTCAGTGACTAACTAATTAACCAATTAATTGAAACTAAACTAGGTTAATTAGCAGGGTGGGCCCCACTTGTCAGCGAGTTAGTGGTTGACTAAGGGCGTGGGGCCCATACGTCAGTGACCCGGGGGGGGGTCAACCCACCGGTCAAACAGGCCAAACGAACGGCGGCTAGCCGCCGGCGAGGCCGATCGCGGCGGAGGGCGTCGGAATTTCGCCTCCGGCGTCCAAAAGAGTGGCGGAGGGGCTTGGCGTGATGCTGGTCCTCGTCCGCATCCAACGGAGCCATCAGCTCGCGCCGGGGAGGACCAGAACGACGGCGGCGAGGGGAAGTGCGGTGGCCGGAGTTCGGGCGTCGACGGAGTCGATGCTGTGGTGCTCGGGAGGACGAACGGCTGAGTGCTACAACCTCCTGGTGATGTGCTGAACATGGTGACGCACTCAAAAATGGGCAAAGGCGGCTGTGGCCACGACGGCGACGTGCGGTGGCGGCGGCGGGTGCGGCTGAGCTCGGCGCGGTCGCTGTGGTGCACAAGAAGGCAAACAGAGAGGGGGGAGAAGGACGGAAACTCACAGGGAATCCGTAGGGAAGGCCGGCGTGCTCGGGGGCGTCCTCGACGGCGCGAATCGACCGGCGACATCCGGCGGTTCCCGAGGTTGAAGACGACCAAATGGAGACGGTGCAGGACCTCCCGTGACGCGTGGCTCGGTGTTAAGGACTAGGGGGGCGCGGCGATGCTTCTGAGCTCAATGGCGGGGCGAGGGGTGGCCTGTAGCCATGGCTACGGCGAGCGGCGGCGATGGTGGCGTTCGGCCATGGCGGGGAGGGACTGGGAAACGAGGGGAAAAGGAGTGCGGGGAGGTGGGATGGAACGAGGGGACCGTGGGCGTCTTCGTGGCACGAGTAGAAGGCCGGAGGCGTCGCGGTGGAAGCAGGAGGTGGCCGGCGTGCCGCGGGCACGCGCCCTCCGTCCTTCTGTCACGAGGAAGATGACAGGGGGAGGGCCAGGTGGGCTGGGCCGAGCTGCTGGGCCACCAGGCTACAGGGAGACCAGGTAAGTGGCTTAGGTGGGCTTCCTTTCTCTCTGTCTTTTCTTTCTGTTTCTGTTATTTATTTTATCTTCTGTTTTCTAATTCTTTTGTAACTTTGTGGCTTTTCTAAAAATGTTTAGGCATTTTCAAAAATCACCAAACTGCTCATGCCCACTGTTTAGCATATAACCAACATGGAACATTTCAGTTTAGGATTATTTGAGCATTTAAAATAATATATAATATTTAAATGCCCAAATGCAAATAAGATATGATTTAATTCAAAAATCCAGAATGGTCCTAGAAATAAGTGCAACATTTTTGGCAGGGGTTTTTAGTCAATCCAAAAATGATGAACTTTTCCAAGGGGCATTGTGGGTTCATTGAACATATTTTAATTGACCCTAGTTGAATTGCTTTACTGCTAGGGTTTAGGCCATCCCCATTTCAAGTTTCTTTCAAGATTAAACATGATGCACACATGAGGCTAGCCTAGGGCATTACCAGAAGCTAGGGATGTGACAACTCACCCCTACTAAACAAGAATCTCGTCCCGAGATTCAGGACGTGAGATAAGAAATCAGAGGGGACACTATCTAACACAATCTTCTCGATCCCGGTTCCCTCCTCGAAAATGTTGATTCATTGCATCCTGTAGATCTTGGCATCTTTGATTTCAAAGCTTCATGCAACACGATAACAAAAGAACGTGAGTTCTACAGGATTTGATCTTCTCGAAGATCGAGCAATTCAAGATCAACTCATGGATTGAGACGTCGAAACATCTCTTGAGCTGAGACGCGGGACACACATCCAAAGGAATGGGGTGAAACAAACGATGAAGATTCACTTGACGGCAATAATTCCACACCTAAGGTGATGGTAACAATACCACAAGACGGGGCACCTTTAGAGAAGGTGACTCGTAGAGTTATTCCCTTAAGTGGCAAAAAGAATTACTTTTGATATAGAGATCATTGAAATTCCCTATACCAACCTAAGGCAAACACAATCGATCGTTTGACGGAGTCTGAAGAAATGACATTCTCGGCCAAAACGGATGATGTGAACTTCCTTGATGAAGCCAACACCACAGATGATTTTGCTTATCATCGGAAATGGATGGAACCTATGGTAGGACCACTCTTGAAGATAATCCTAAACAGCAGTTGCTGAGAAGGGCAACCCATGGAAAATTGGCACATTGGCGGTGCAAGCTGGGAACAAATGCAAATGCTGGGAATGATTCTGGTAACTGGGAAGAATCCCAACAGTAGAGAGTAAATCTACTCTTGAGGGGTTATAGCATAACCAAGAGCACTGGGAGCAATCCCGGTGAGTGCCGGTGATAACACCTAGTGTTTGTGCGTGCTCTCAAGAACTTGAGCATTCCCATATTCATCAAGGTTTTACCAATATCCGTGCCAAGGATCCTGGCAACACCACATACTACCATGATGAATAACGATGGACGATGCAGATGCAAAGGAAGATAACACTTTCCTAGATTTCACCTTAGCGGAGCCAAGGGGCAAAATCTGGATGATCGACCGAGAGACATTTAGCACTCCGCTTCTAATGTTCTCCTTGATGTGCTAGCAGAACCCATTTATCATAATGGTTTGGTACCTAGAACGTCAAATAAAAGGTCGGACTTCAGGAGCACAAAAATCCATAAGGAACAACTACGGAGTAAATCCTACGAAATCCTTATGGGGAGGTGGCCAACTTCTTCAATCAAGATTCTGCAACAATAGGTCTTCCGGCTGGGTGTGTTGACCACGACATCCACTTTACCGGTTATCGAGAGACCAATATTATAGTTCTTGGGAAAGGCTCCAACCATCATATCTGCCTGAGATTCAGTTCTGGTTGGTGTCAGGATATTCTAGACTCATCGAGTCCAGGAGGAAAAATGAAAGTTTACAACACAAATCGACGAGATGGCGTTGCGAGATTCTCGGGGAGTGAACTACGATAGCAAGCTCCAAAACATGAGCTGGTTCTGCTGCAAACCTGTGAACACGTTGTCCAAGACAAGCATGACCACATAGCAGTCTTATGATAAAACACTACCGAGTTCTGGTTGGGAACCATCGTCTAGGATATCGAAGTCCTTACATAAGTCATATGATTAGCTCTTATGATGGAACTTTTCTCCTTGAACAAATCAATCAGTGGCTTGGTGTGCCAGGGACACATATAGAGTGAAGGTTGCAAATCTTCAAACCATAGAATACTTCGCACGTATACATGACTGACTTGGGATGATTCCACAGGAAGCAAAACTAACTTTCTCGAATTCACGGCGGCAACTTGCATCAAATGCACATGAATTAGAGGAAGTCACTTCTTTCTTCCGTACCTATGCTTCACGAACGGGTCATGAAGATAATGCTTATGAAAGTTTCCAATACTCACTGGATGTTCAACATAGATCATGGAGAAGATAACAATGTTGCTGATGGGCTCAACAACAATTCATCCAGGTTTCCATGGAGATGGAATTCCATAATTATGTGAACAAGTGATAGTATTGGTCAGACCCAGAAGATATAATGGTGTATGCTCGAGGGATCAACCACGAGTAAGACAACATTATGAATTTCGTTGGTTCTGATTTGATTTGATAATAGCCCACACTCAAATCAAAGTTTTGACAAGACAATAGATCCACAAATGATCACGGGGATCAATTGGAGAAGATATCATCTATCTTCAATACACACGCAAGATATCCCTTTGGAGTGAGATATGTGGGTTAAGCTTTTACCTTCCAGCTCTCCAAGTTGTTGTTTAGCTTAACCAACTAGTTCGGGGTATCCAACACAGATTCTTGGAGAAAGAATGTTTTACCAGAATACCAACTTGATCACGAGCTCCACATAACAGTCAGGGAACAACCCGGTAATATTTCCGAGAAGATATTCGGAAATCACGAACCACCGATATGTTACTAAGCTCGAGATCAATCTTGCTTTTCAAAGCAAGACGATACGATCAAATGAGCAAGGACTTAACAAATTCTTAACTCATCAATCAAGGAGTGCACCAGGAAAGTGGACTAGGTAACACGATCAATCTTAGAATGGTGATTCAATAGTCAACACGCTAAGAATGAGACTGTCGTCCATTAACCGCCAAGCAGCGAGATTGCTAGGGGTATTGATTTCACACATCACAATTCACTTGTCGGTATTCTGGCTACGATAACACGGAGACCGAAGAATGAACGATAATGGTGAGAAGTATCACCTTATCAAAAGTTCATAAGAGGTGGTGCAACTCTCATGACATTCTTGACATAAAGATGGTAATACTCCAGGATAGAACAGTTTAGAAGCTGGATTAGCATTCTTTATCTGCGAAGTACAACTTCTTTGACCCAATCCTGGATATGGATAGGGTACTGGAGTTTATTTCTCCTAGTCATTCTAGAATAGAATGGCTTGACAGACCACAAGAGTAAAAGGCATCGATGAACACGAGTGCACAACTACTCCTGACTATCAATTGATAGACGAGGGTCATAATACAACTAAAAGGAGACAACTCAAGGAACATATAACTTCTGAGTTGTGGATGCATAGGTTAACATGTCGAACGAGTTCAACATATGTCTTCCTGATAACCCATGCGGAAAGTAGAATTGGCAGAGTCACAATATGAATGGAGTACTACTCAAGAGCACTCGGGTTGTGATCTTTTGGTTCAGAAGAACTTCTGCCATGATGGTTCATGGTATTTGGAAGAAGGATATACCACGGACCTCGAGGACTATCACAAGGTTACTAATATCCTAAAGGGACGAGCAAATACTATCAACATGAAGTAGGTAGGGTGAAGCTCGGGTTCAAGAACCCAGGAGTAGAATGCCTACTAACTAAATGGCATCACGGGATGCTTTTCGAGAACAATGGCCAGAATCATCACACTGAGAATATAAAACATTGCTAGATTACTGGGTGATCCTCTAAGATACTTAGGGTCATAATAATAAGTCCAACATATTTGTCGAGGTAACAGAGTACCTCAACACACTGACTAGTGTGATTAATCTGGCCTAAAAGGACATCGGAAACAGGGAGGAAAGGTTTGCAAATGCATCAGACTATTTAGAAACCTGGGATGACTCGGACAGCATAACGGCTGCAAATGCTCGAAAATACTTTTGAGATCCAAGCAAAAGGTAGCATATCCACTTAACATCATAATGTCAAGGTTCTGAGACCAACAGTTGAACAGACAGAAGTAGTAGAAACTGAACTGAGGGTTGAATCCACAATAACGTGATCCTAATAAATAGAATGAGAATCCTAGTTCTTAATCCTCGTAGAGAAGGAGAAGATGACTCAGATCAGAAGGTCATGGGGTAAAGGAGTAAAAAGAGCCTTACGTTCCCTTCCACAATCAATTCCCTTACATAACTAAAGAATTTCTAGACACGACTTCGACCAGTTTGGCTTACTAATCCTACAGGCAGTCAGGCTCTGATACCAAAGCTGTCAGGACCCCGATCCTAAGTCACACAGGTCTAGCCTGTAACACATGATATCACTTTGCGGCCTCACGCACGGTATCCCCACGGGTGCCACCTTACCTGGCCCGGGACCGTTTGCGCATTTTGGCACACGTATATGATAGTGTCGCTAGCATCCATATGACAGAGAACCCGGGCCGACATGACTAGTTATAAACCAAAAGTGGCACTAAATTACAGAGACAGGCATACATGACCCAGCAACGAACGTGTCGGTCATCAACGTATGAACCCAAGTCGTAGCAAGCTACAAGGACTTAAAGGGACAACGCGTGACATTTCCCCTAAGGGACAGACACAGGAATGAAGAAGGACACATGCCGGCCAGCCTAAGTGTTCCGGAGCAGTAGCAAGCTACCAAGGCTCAGTGGAAGCACTAGGAGACGTTTCCCTGTAAGGTAGGCTACCAAAGGTAAACAACTAGGTGTCGGATCCCACACATAGCAATACACATTACACGTACGCATAACATGCAAGTATGTGCTGTACAACAGGGCATCACAACATAACTCAACAACTCATATAGATAAAGGCCCAGAAGAGCCATCATAGCATTTATTACAATCAGAGGTCACATGACCCAACATACAGAGCATACAGGCAACGGAAGCATAACATGTCTGAGAACAGACAACTACAAATGAAAAAGGCTGAGAAGCCTGACTATCTACCAGATACTGCAAGGGTACAAGATCGTAGCTGAGGTAACAAGCTAAACGTCGAAGTCCAAGCGGAACCACTAGCGAGACTGAAGTCTCTCTGCAAAAACATAAATTAAGCAAACGTGAGTACAAAGGTACTCAACAAGACTTACATCAGAACTAACTACATATGCATCGGTATCAACAAAGGGGTGGTGGAGTTTGACTGCAGCAAGCCAGCTTTGACTCGGTGGCTATCCTAAACTACGACTACAAGTAACTCTTTGAGGTGGCGCACACGAGTCCACATATTCACCAATCAATACAACACTATGGATCCGCTCCCGTCTCCCTACGAGAAGGCCATCCATAGCACTCACGCTTATCTTGCGCGTTTTAGAGTATCCACTTTCACTTGTCTATGAACTGTAATAGGTAACCCAGAAGTCCATTTCCGCGGACACGGCTATTCGAATAGACTATATTTAACCCTGCAGGGGTGTACTTCTTCACACACGCTCTCACCACTTACCGCCGTTTACACGACATGTACTCGGCAACCTTCAAGCGGAGGCCCAGCGAGGGTGTCGGCCACGACCTGACTAACCACACAAGTCTCTCGTCCAGGTTTATCGCCTATTTGGGTTCCATCCGTGGGGAGATCCGGCCGGGGTGTCGCTCACGGCCCCAAACGATGTGTACAGGGTTCCCGCATCACCAAACGGGCAATCGGTACACCGTGCCACGTACCTGCCGCGTCACAGCCCACCCCGAGGGTCAGCGCTGCGCACGACCTCCAGTAAACTACAAACAGCAGAAACTAGTTGCAACTCCTGGACAGAGATCATGTTGATTAATAAGTCGAGAGGGTCCATTGGTTTCGGGCCCAATGCATGGTAGTAACTGGTCATGGATCAACCAACACAGAACTCAGTTCCTGAGGACGGCTGCAATGAGACAACCCACCATGTACTCCTACATGGCCTCTCATCGCTACCTTTACCAAATCGTGTTCACACACTTAGCTCACACACAGTAGGACATGTTCATCACATTCCAATTCATCCCCGATGAATCAGACCTGACACAACTCTAAGCAATAGCAGGCATAACCAGAAAGCATCAATGAGTAGGCACAACATGGCTCAAACAACTCCTACTCATACTAGTGGGTTTCAACTATTTACTGTGGCAATGACGGGTCATGCAGTGGAAAGGGGTTCAACTACCGCAGCAGGTAACAATTGAAGCGTTGTTGTCCTAATGGAGTAAAAGAGAGCAAGAGCGAGAGAGTGGGATTGTATCGGAATGCTCAATGGGGTTTGCTTGCCTGGCACTTCTGAAGATAACAATGAGTCTTCATCGGTGTCATCGATCACATCGTCGGAACACGTCTACTGAAAGGGGACAAACACCGGCAACAGAGAAAGAACACAATCAATGCAATGTGGCAATATGATGCATGATCATGACATGGTAATATGCTGTTGTTTGAGCTAATGCAATTAGCAACCATGTTAAATGAAGTTGGTTTGAATCAAAGGTTCAAATTCGAACTCCATATGAGATTATTTAAATGCCATTTAATTGATTTGACCTGATCAGCAGGCTTAGCTTGTTCAAACATGCATGAAAATGCCATAAACAGATTCCTTGGATTTTTCTGATCATTTTTCATATATAAATTATTTTCATCTGAGTTACGGTTGATTTTATATGATTTTTTACAAGTTTTGGCTATTTTCTGTAATAAATAAATCATTTCTGATTTATTTTAAATCACAGAAAATAGTTACTGCGTCAGCTTGACGTCATGATGACGTCATCAGTCAACAGAGACTGGTCCAGGTCAAACCTGACATGTGGGGTCCACACGTCAGTGGCTCTGCTAATTAACAGGGTTAATTAGCACTAACTAAATTCTAAACTAATCTTATACAGGACAGGGCCCACACGTCAGTGACTAACTAATTAACCAATTAATTGAAACTAAACTAGGTTAATTAGCAGGGTGGGCCCCACTTGTCAGCGAGTTAGTGGTTGACTAAGGGCGTGGGGCCCATACGTCAGTGACCCGGGGGGGG
>LR738710.1:887847545-887939548 GCA_902687465.1 Secale cereale
GGGCGTGAGCTCGTCCTCCCATAGCTCCGCCCCTGGACGATGCGGCGTGTGCGAAGTACTTCACCATGATGCTGGAGGGCACGGCTCGTACCTGGTTAAAAAGCATACTGCAGAACTCTATTGGATCATGGGCCGAGTTGCGACGTCGGTTTATCAATTAATTCAAGGATACATGCAAGCAGCCCATGTCCATTGTAGACTTGGCGGCCTGCGTTCAAGGGGAGAACGAATCAACAAGTCATTGGGTGCGCCGGGTGTCAGAGATCCTACATTCCTCAGACAGCATCAATCCGGACACAACAGTGGTGACATTGGAAGGCAACTGCCGGTTTGAGCCTCTGAAGCTGAAGTTAGGATGGCTCAAGCTTCACTGTAATGACATGGGAACACTTATGGGGGCCCTGGTGAAGTATGCAGATTAGGATAGTGCCAAATATCCAGAGTCTAACGATGAGAAGTCAAGAAAAGGAAAGAAGAACGGTAAAGCGCCGCAGTCTAATCGTGCGAATCAGGGATACAGTGGTAAGCGTAAAGCGGATAGCAATTCAGATTTTGTGTCTAACACTAGTGCACAGGAGGATGGCCAGTGTCGCAAAGGTAGACCGCCCCCACGGAGCGGAGGACCCAACATTAATCTGGAGCGCCAGATGAATGTGCCTTGCCCTAGGCACGACACGAAGGAAAAGCCGGCTACGCACCTCTGGAAGGACTGCTTCATTATGAGGGAGTTCGCAAACCGGTTCCAATACGATCATGGATCGTCCGGTGGTTCAGGCCCTAGCTTCCACGGGCCGGGTTACCAAGGTGGTGGTTCCGGTCTAGGATTCCAAGGTAATTAGGGCGGCCACAACAATCAGAATGGGCATAGCCAGCAGAACGGCCAGGGTGGTTATAATAATCAGAGCAATCATCAGCAACAACAACAATTAGACTATCAGAGCAACCCGAAGTAGCTGAGTAGCAGGCAATATCACGTCTTCACCACAAGCTTATGTAAACGTGATCAAAAGGTTTATAAGAGGGCAGTACACTCTGTTGAACCGGCGGTGCCTCGTTATTTACGCTGGTCGGAACAACCTATAGTATGGAGTCGTGAGGATCATCTGCCCCGGGTTGATAATCCGGGTCAGGTGGCTCTAGTGGTGGCACCGTAGGTTGAGGCTTACAAATTCACTAAGGTGTTCATGGACGGAGGAAGCAGCATTAATATTCTGTATTATGAGACTTTTCGTCGCATGGGGTTGACAGACAAGAAGCTCAGACAGTCCAACACTGTTTTTCACGGCATGGTACCTGGTAAATCAGCGTATCTGGTCGGTAAGATAGACCTGGAGGTCACCTTTGGAGATGAGCATGACTCAAGGTCGGAAACTTTGACATTTGAAGTGGTAAAGATCAAGAGCTCGTATCATGCCTTGTTCGGGCGGCCGGTTTATGCTAAGTTTATGGCGACGCCTTGCTACATTTATGTGCAGCTCAAGATGCCGGGTCATAAAGGAACCATTACGGTCCATGGGAGCCGTAAGATTGCTTTGGAGTGCGAGGAAGGTGATGCAGGTTATGCTGAGGCGGTTTGTGCAATCGAGGAATTGAAATTTTACAAGGATAATGTTGATCTGGCAGACATGTCTCCGTTGAAGAAGCCAACTACAGAGCATGATCTAGCCCTAAAGTTCAAGTCAGCTGATGAGACCAAGCAGGTTGAATTTGTTCCTGGCGATTCATCAAAGCAGTTTACCATCAGTGCTAACCTGGATCCAAAATAGGAAAGCGCGCTCATCGAGTTCATCCGTGTGAATCGAGACATCTTTGCATGGAAACCTTCTGACATGCCAGGTGTACCGAGGGGACTCGCTGAGCACACCCTTAATGTTGATCCCAAGTTTAAACCGGTTAAACAGTTTCTCCGCCGCTTCAATGAAGAGAGGCGCAAGGCTATTGGTGAAGAATTGGCTAGGCTCTTGGCGGCAGGCTTTATAGTTGAGGTGTTTCATCCAGAGTGGTTGGCTAATCCGGTGCTGGTGCTTAAAAAGAATGACACTTGGCGAATGTGTGTTGATTACACAGATCTGAACAAGGCTTGCCCAGCTGATCCTTTTGCCCTCCCCCGCATTGATCAAATCATTGATACTACAGCGGGTTGTGAGCGCTTATGTTTTTTGGATGCGTATTCCGGTTATTATCAGATCAAGATGGCAGTTAAGGACCAGGAGAAAACAGCCTTTATAACTCCCTTTGGAGCCTTCTGCTATGTATCCATGCCTTTTGGGCTCAAGAGTGCCCACGCGACCTATTAGCGTTGTGTGCAGAATTGTCTTCATAAGAAGATTGGGCGGAACGTGCATGCATATGTGGATGACATTGTAGTAAAATCCAGGGAGGAAGAGACGTTGATAACTGACTTGAAAGAAACCTTTGATAACCTTCGGGTTTACAAGATGATGCTTAATCCAGCCAAGTGCGTTTTTGGTGTACCAGCAGGCAAGCTCCTGGGGTTCTTGGTGTCAAACAGGGGAACTGAAGCTAATCCGGAGAAGATCAAGGCTATTACTTCCTTGGCTAAACAGGCGTGCACTAACGATGTCCAGCGCTTGGCAGGCCGCATTGCGGCACTTAAAGAAGCAGTTGGCAGAGCCGCCTATCCTTACTGCACCAGTTGACAATGAAGCCGTTGTTGTTATACGTGGCTGCTAATGCCCAAGCTGTAAGTGTTGCCATTGTAGTGGAGCGCAAGGAGGCAGAGAAGGAATATCCGGTTCAAAGGCCGGTTTACTATATCAGCGAGGTGCTCATTGAGTCGAAGCAGAGATACCCGCATTGGCAGAAATTGGTATATGGAGTCTTCATGGCAAACCGGAAGCTTAAGCAGTATTTTCAGGGCCATCCAATCAATGTGGTCAGTTCTGCCCCTCTGGGAGATATAATCCAAAACAGAGAAGCAACTGGCTAGGTTGCCAAGTGGGCCATTGAACTTAGTCCCCACGGGCTAAAGTATGTGCCTCGTACTGCAATCAAATCTCAAGCACTGGTGGATTTCATCAACGATTGGACGGAGTTGCAGGCACCGGAGGAGAAACCGGATCACATGTACTGGACTATTCACTTCGATGGATGCAGGAAATTGGAGGGCTCGGGGGCTGGAGTCGTATTAACTTCCCCGCGAGGTGATAATTTTTGTTATGTCCTCCGTTTAATGTTCCCTTGTACTAACAATGCAGCTGAGTATGAGGCTCTCCTCCATGGTCTTCGGATGGCTAAGGAGATGAATTTAAGCCGGTTTAAATGTTTCGGTGACTCAGACTTGGTGGCCCAACAAGTGTCTGGTACTTGGGACTCCAAGGACCCGCTCATGGCGGCATATCGTCGAGAGGTGGACGCTGTTGCTGGACACTTCAAGGGTTATCAGGTGGACCATGTGGACCGGCGAAAGAATGAAGCAGCCGACGCATTAAGCCGTCTAGGCTCCCAGCGTAAACCGGTCCCACCTAATGTCTTCCTGGACGTATTGCATAATCCGTCGGTGAAATTACCTTCAGAAGAGGATTTGGCTGTTCCTGATCCGGAGGCTCAATTGGTGGCGGCGCTTTATGCTACTCCGGATTGGACAGTCCCGTATCTGGCGTACATGAACCGAGGTGAGTTACCAGAGGATGAAGTCTTGGCCAGGCAGATAATCCGGTGATCCAAATCTATGACTATTGTCAATGGAGAGCTGCATCATTGCAGCGTATCCGGGGCGTTCCAATGTTGTGTATCACCGGAGGAGGGCTGTGAGATTCTTCGAGAGATACACGAAGGGGACTGTGGTCACCATGCCGGTTCACAGTCTTTGGTGGCTAAAGCTTTTCGTCATGGGTTCTATTGGCTAACGGCTCATGCTGATGCAGAGGACCTGGTCAAGAAGTGTGATGCTTGCCAGAAATTTTCACAGCGTGCTCATATACCAGCTTAAGAATTGAGGATGATTCCAATTACTTGGCCGTTCGCCACTTGGGGGCTAGATATGGTTGGGCCCTTTAAGAGATCTCCAGATAAGAAGACCCACCTTCTGGTGGCGGTGGATAAGTTTACCAAGTGGGTCAAGGCGGAGCCAGTTAGCAAGTGTGATGCAGCAATGACGGTTCAATTCATCAAGAAGGTGATTTTCCGGTTTGGCTTTCCACACAATATTATAACTGATAATGGTACAAATTTTTCCAAGGGGGCTATGGAAGAATTTTGTCAACGAGAGCACATCCGGCTTGACGTATCTTCGGTGGCTCACCCCCAGTCCAATGGTCAAGCCGAGAGAGCCAATCAAGAGATCTTGAGAGGCATCAAGCCCCGGCTCATGGTTCATTTGCAGAGGACGCCGGGTTGTTGGGTGGAAGAATTACCCTCTGTGTTATGGAGCATCAACACCACACCTAACAGGTCTACGGGTTACACGCCTTTCTTCATGGTATATGGAGCTGAAGCGGTCCTCCCTAGTGACATCCGTCATGATTCGCCTCGGGTGGTGGCTTACGTTGAAGCGGATAATGAGAAGGCACGTCAAGATGCGTTGGACCGGCTGGATGAGGAGCGTGACATCGCAGCAGCTCGATCGACGATTTATCAGCAGGATCTGCGTCGATACCACAGTCACCGAGTTAAAACCAGAACGTTTCAAGAAGGCGATCTAGTGCTCCGGCTCATCCAAGATCAGACAGATATGCACAAGCTACCCCGCCTTGGGAAGGACCCTTTGTGGTCAGCAAGAATTTACACAATGGGTCATACTACCTCGTCGACGTTCGAGAAGACAAGGACTCACGCACCGCGGAGGAGGAGACCCGACGGCCGTGGAACATCGCTCATCTTCGGCCTTGCTACACCTGAGCCATAGGCTCCGCTTTATGTACATATATTCGCAATGTATATATTATGATCAATATAATAAACCGGCATCCCCGTCAAAGCGGGATATCTGCTGCTTTTTTCATAAGAGTTTGTCACATGGGGGCTTCTGTGTATAAAGCGGAGTTCCTATGGCCCTCTTTGACCGGCTATCAAGCCAATACCATAATAAGAGCACAGCTATGGTTACTTTGGTAATCCGGCTATCAAGCCAACATGATGGTAAGGGGCAAAAGAGAGTTTGATGCATAGCACAACTCAAACATAGGCACCCGATGAGCACAACTCACAATGTTACTTGGGGGCTCCTGTCGCACAATGACAAAGAGATTTTAAGGCCCTTGTAATAGGCTATCAAGCCACGGCTTGGAAGCCTGATGTATACACCTAAAACCCCGGGTTAACCTGCCTGCATCAAGTAAGTCACTCCGCCCAGGTAAACCTGGTATGACCCGTCGAACGATCGACAAGTCAATCTTATCACAGACCCTGAACTTGTCAACATTAAAACGACGATTGGTTAAGGATTGAGGACCATCTTAACATGCTTTGTGAAATAGTTTAACTCAGTGGCCTGACAGCCCATGAAAAGCCTCGAATTTGGAGCCTCACAGCTCGTAAAAAGCCTCGACTACAAGTTTTTATTTGCTTTGCTTGCTGAATTTTTACTTCTCAAAGAGATTGTTGATCCGACATCTATTGATTCGGTAGAGTGGTTGACTATAAGTTGCCACCATTAATAAACCAGCGTTCACAGAACATGGTCTGGTTTGATTACAAATCACTAGTACTATTTACAGCTAAACCGGAGTTTATCACAACCTGGTACGGTTTCATCATGAACCGGCAAATATTGCAGGAGCCATCAATACTCACAATTTGGGATCATCACCTTTACTGCAGAATGTTGGTTAAGCCAGTGACACAGTTTTATATCATAGGTATTATATGTGTTTCATATTTTAATACAGTTCAGGTTATAAACCTAGATCATGTATTTGGGCATTATGACCCGTCCGACAGTAAACCGCCAGGAGCCTTTAAATTTTGTCTTATGCAGAAACAGCTGGAATAAAACTGTTAAGCATCATAAAGCAGAGATATTATGAAGTTACAAGATTGAGCAATGTTATGCAAAGGGAATACGCATGAGGACATAACCAAATGTTTCAGCTACCCTATTACAAGGCATTTTGCAGCCCAAAAGAATATCTATTCCTTGCCAGGTATTGCGACATAATAAATGTTAAACCGGCACCGGTTCATGGGTCTGCGTCGGCTCGGTTCGATGGTTGTGGATCATCCCGCGCCGTCTCTTCTTCATTTTCATCCAGCAGCTGGAAGTCAGTGGTTGCCCAATTGATCTTTGTTAGAGCCTGGAAAATAGCTTCATCGCTTATGAGCTCAGACGGTTCAACATCAGGGGCATATGTGTGCTTACAGACGAGCGGGATGAGATCCTCCACTTCATGGACCAACGCATTGACCCGACGATTGTCAGCGTCATAACTCGCCTGATAGCGGGACAGATCAGATTCATCAGCTAATTTTCTGGCCAAAGGCCGCATTTCTCTGGTCAAGGCACGCAAATCTTCATTTGTGAACTCCGATCCGTCCTCCTTCATGCTTGGATAGCCGTTCATCACATCGGCCGGATCAAGATCAGGTACCCAAGCCTTCGCCTGAGTTAAGGCAGTTAAAGCGCCCGCCCTGGTAGCTGATTTCTTAAGTTCCCCAAACCGGGCGGGTATCACTGACAACTTTTCCAATGTCTCCTTGATCAACTTGGGAGCCAGTTTATTATGAGTGGCAGCACAAATAATCCTTTGAGCACCAGTATACAGCTGCTCTATAAGAGTATAAGCAGCTTTCAGTTTATTCTGCATGTCAGTACCAAGATGAGCATTACGTTTTCCTACAACAATGGAACTAGGGTTAAACGGGAAGATAGTGGGGATATCACATTCAGGATTATGATAAGAGTACTTACCAAAGACATCAGTAGTCATGGATTTTATCGGCCGCTTTAAATCAGATAGCTCTTCTGACACTGGATTGAGAGCGTGATACGTCTCCAACGTATCTATAATTTTTGATTGTTCCATGCTATTATTTATGAAGTCTTGGATGTTTAATGGGCTTTATCATTCACTTTTATACCATTTTTGGGACTAAGCTACTAACCCAAAGGCCCAGTCCAGATTGCTGTTTTTTTGCCTATTTCAGGGTTTTGCAAAAAAAAGAATATCAAACAAAGTCGAAACGGAATGAAACCTTCGCGAGAGATATTTTTGGAGGAAATCACGCACGAAGAACTTGATAACCACATCAGAAGAGCCACGAGGGGCCCACGAGGGTGGGGGGCCCACCCCCCTTCCCAGGGCGCGCCCCCGTGACTCCCCCGGTGCCCTCCTTCTTCCTATATAAGTCTACGTACCCCAGAAACTCCGTGAACAGAGAGAAAACCCTAATTCCATCGCCGTACCTTCTGTTCCCGTGGAGATCCCATCTTGGAGCCTGTTCCGGAGCTCCACCGGAGGGGGATCCATCACAGAGGCATTCATCATCATCATCATCACCCTCACCATGAGTTGTGAGTAGTTTACCACAGACCTTCGGGTCCATAGCTAGTATCTAGATGTCTTCTTCTCTCTCTCTGGATCTCAATACAAAGTTCTCCTCGGTCTTTGAGGAGATCTATTTGATGTAATATCTTTTTGCGATGTGTTTGTCGAGATCCGATGAATTGTGAGTTTATGATCAAGGTTATCTATGAAAGATATTTGGTTCTTCTCTGAACTTTTTATGTGTGCTCATAATATCCCTGCAAGTCTCTTCGAATTATTGGTTTGGTTTGCCTACTAGATCTATAGTTCTTGCAATGGGAGAAGTGCTTGGCTTTGGGTTCAATCTTGCGGTGTCCTTTCCCAATGACAGTAGGGGTAGCAAGGCGCGTATTGTATTGTTTCCATCGAGGATAAAAAGATGGGGTTTATATCATATTTCTTGAGTTTATCTCTCTACATCATGTCATCTTGCTTAAGGTGTTACTCTGTTCTTAGGAACTCAATACACTAGATGCATGCTGGATAGCGGTCGATGTGCGGAGTAATAGTAGTAGATGCAGGCAGGAGTCGGTCTACTTGTCTCGGACGTGATGCCTATATACAATGATCATGCCTAGATAGTCTCATAATTATTCGCTTTTCTATCAATTGGTCAACAGTAATTTGTTTACCCGCCGTAGAATATCGCTATCATGAGAGAAGCCACTAGAGAAAACTATGGCCCCCCGGGTCTATTCTCAACATATCAATCTACATCCACTTTACTTTTATCGCTTTTATGTGCTGTTTTATTAAACTAAAAATGCCAAAAATATAAACTATCATCTCTATCAGATCTCACTTTCGTAAGTGACCGTAAAGGGATTGACAACCCCTTATCGCGTTGGCTGTGAAGTTCTTATTTGTTTGTGCAGGTGCGAGGGACACGCGCGTGGTCTCCTACTGGATTGATACCTTGGTTCTCAAAAACTGAGGGAAATACTTACGCTACTGTGCTGCATCTCCCATTCCTCTTCAAGGGAATACAACGCAAGCTCAAGAGGTAGCAAGATGAATTTCTGGCACCGTTGCCGGGGAGGCTTACACAAAAGTCATATACCAAGTACCTATCACATACCCTTATCCTTCACATTACATTTAATTGCCTCTCGTTTTCCTCTCCCCCACTTCACCCTTGCCGTTTTATTTGCCCTTCTTCCGCCGTGTGTTTATTGTTTGCTTGCTTCTTGTTTGCTCGTGTGCTGCTTGCTTGCTTGTCATCATGTTTAGCACACCTATCATTATCACCACTCCCGAGAGTGAGGTCCTCAACTTTAAACAAAGGGAGGAAGAAAACTTAAAAGATGCCTGGTATAGAATTTGCAATGCTCAAAATAGATCCAATAGGAAGCTTTCCACTTCCGTGCTTCTTCGCAATTTTTATGTTGGCATAACTCCGCGGAATAGATTTATCTTAGATACCATTACTGGAGGGAATTTCTTGGGTAGCCACACCATTGATTCTTATAACACTATGACAGAATTATTTGGCTCACCACCTCTTATGGCCAATGGGATCGTTTTAACTTTGGAGCATGTTATGCAAAGGTTAGAAATCATTGAAAACAAAGTTGCTACGGTAGAATTGGTAGAAAACTTGGATAGAAAAATTCATAATGAAATCACCCAATATGGATCCAAGGTAGGAGTTGTTCTAAAAAATCTTAAGGAAAAAGAGCCCATAGTTAAAGAAAAGCTAGATCAGGATTCTACTAGAATCAATAAACTTGAGGATGTTATCACTAATGTGGGTTCTGCTCTTTCCGCTATAAAAACTACTCCAAATAACTCTACTAAATTATCTAAGTTCATGTATGTCCCTAAAGACAAGGGTGAAACATCTAGAATTGCGGATCTCAAATCCACAAGTGTTCACCCTAATTTTCTTACTTTTGCAAGAGACCCTTTTGACACTTTAGAATTTCTTGATTTCTTGCCCAAGAGTTTGATTATTCATAGGGACAAAGAAGTGCCCAAGAACCATGAGTGCTTAATCAAAAAATTGCCTTCCAAGGATGGCAATACCTAGATTTATCTTGTATCGTGCCTAGCTAGGGGCGTAAAACGATAGCGCTTGTTGGGAGGCAACCCAATTTTTTTTTGTTGCTGTTCGGGAATAAATATTGCATCTAGCCTCTGATTAGATGTGGTTTCAAGTTTTGTTTAGTGTTTGTGCCAAGTAGAACCTTTGGGAAGACTTGTGTGAAGTTTATATGATCTTGCTGTGAATAACTGAATCGTTAGCACTGGCTAAAGTAGTCCTTAGATTTTACTGGAGCGTGCTTTTTAGTTGATTATTTTTGAAGATGATTGGTAGAAAATTTCCACAAATTTACCAATTTATTTTGATTTTTTTGGAGTTCCAGAAGTAGGCGAAACCTGCAGATTACTACAGACTGTTCTGTTTTTGATAGATTCTGTTTTTCGTGTGTTGTTTGCTTATTCCGATGCATCTATGAGTAATATTGGAGGATATGAACCATAGAGAAGTTAGAAT
The DNA here is from genome assembly GCA_902687465.1 of Secale cereale. NCBI lineage: Eukaryota > Viridiplantae > Streptophyta > Magnoliopsida > Poales > Poaceae > Secale > Secale cereale. The sequence continues at coordinate 887,857,527 of LR738710.1, forward strand.
ACAGTAGGTTTAACACCAATATAAACAAAGAATGAATTCATTGCTGCACCTTTGAGTAGTGGTTTGCTTTCTTATACTAACGGAGCTCACGAGAATTTCTGTCTAAGTTTTGTGTTGTGAAGTTTTCAAGTTTTGAGTATTGCTTTGATGGACTATGGAACAAGGAGTAGCAAAGGCCTAAGCTTGGGGATGCCCATGGAACCCCAAGTAAATTCAAGATAATCAAAAGCCTAAGCTTGGGGATGCCCCGGGAAGGCATCCCCTCTTTCGTCTTCATCCATCGGTAACTTTACTTGGAGCTATATTTTTATTCGCAACATGTTATGTGTCTTGCTTGGAGCGTCTTGTATAATTTGAGTCTTTGCTTGTTAGTTTGCCACAATCATCCTTGCTGGACACACCTATTTTCGAGAGTTAAATATGGCCTAGAAATTATTAGAACACTCTATGTGCTTCACTTATATCTTTTGAGTTGAATAGTTTTTGCTCTAGTGCTTCACTTATATCTTTTAGAGCACGGTGGTGGTAATATTTTGTAGAAATTGTTGAACTCTCATGCTTCACTTATATCTTTTTGAGAGTCTATTAAAACAGCATGGTAATGTGTTTAAGCTAAAGAAACTAGTCTTCACATGATAAACATCCAATGTCAATGTAGTAAATTTTTTCACACCAGGTGCATTGAATAGAATGAGATGTTGGATGCTTGATAATTGTTTTGAGATATGAGGATAGTGATATTAGAGTCATGCTAGTGGAGTTATTATGAAATTGAGAAATACTTGTGTTAAGGTTAGTGATTCCCGTATCATGCACGTATGGTGAACCGCTATGTGACGAAGTTAGAGCATGAGGTATTTGTAGAGTGCCAACCTTTGTGTGGAGGTCGGGGGTGCGCGATGGTTAACTCCTACCAACCTCCCCCCTAGGAGCATGCGTTGATTGCTTTATTTTGATCACTCATAGATTTTTGGAGGAAATCACGCACGAAGAACTTGACAACCACGTCAGAAGAGCGAGGGGCCCACGAGGGTGGGGGGCACGCCCCCCTTCCCAGGGCGCGCCCCCTGCCTCGTGGAGCCCCCGTGACTCCCCCGGTGCCCTCCTTCTTCCTATATAAGTCAACGTACCCTAGAAACCCCATGAACAGAGAGAAAACCCTATTTCCACCGCCGTACCTTCTGTTCCCGTGGAGATCCCATCTTGGAGCCTGTTCCGGAGCTCCACCGGAGGGGGATCCATCACGGAGGCCTTCGTCATCATCATCGCCCTCACCATGAGTTGTGAGTAGTTTACCACAGACCTTCGGGTCCATAGCTAGTATCTAGATGGCTTCTTCTCTCTCTCTCTCTCTGGATCTCAATACAAAGTTCTCCTCGGTCTTCAAGGAGATCTATTTGATGTAATATATTTTTGCGGTGTGTTTGTCTAGATCCGACGAATTGTGAGTTTATGATCAAGGTTATCTATGAAAGATATTTGGTTCTTCTCTGAACTTTTTATGTGTGCTCATAATATCCTTGCAAGTCTCTTCGAATTATTGGTTTGGTTTGGCCGACTAGATCTATAGTTCTTGCAATGGGAGAAGTGCTTGGCTTTGGGTTCAATCTTGCGGTGTCCTTTCCCAGTGATAGTAGGGGCAGCAAGGCACGTATTGTATTGTTGCCGTTGAGGATAAAAAGATGGGGTTTATATCATATTGCTTGAGTTTATCCCTCTACATCATGTCATCTTGCTTAAAGCGTTACTCTGTTCTTATGAACTCAATACACTAGATGCATGCTGGATAGCGGTCGATGTGTGGAGTAATAGTAGTAGATGCAGGCAGGAGTCGGTCTACTTGTCTCGGACGTGATGCCTATATACAATGATCATGCCTAGATAGTCTCATAATAATTCGCTTTTCTATCAATTGCTCGACAGTAATTTGTTTACCCGCCGTAGAATATCGCTATCATGAGAGAAGCCACTAGAGAAAACTATGGCCCCCGGGTCTATTCTCAACATATCAATCTACATCCACTTTACTTTTATCGCTTTTATTTGCTGTTTTATTAAACTAAAAATACCAAAAATATAAACTATCATCTCTATCAAATCTCACTTTCGTAAGTGACCGTAAAGGGATTGACAACCCCTTATCGCGTTGGCTGCGAAGTTCTTATTTGTTTGTGCAGGTGCGAGGGACTCACGTGTGGTCTCCTACTGGATTGATACCTTAGTTCTCAAAAACTGAGGGAAATACTTACGCTACTGTGCTGCATCTCCCTTTCCTCTTCGAGGGAATACAACGCAAGCTCAAGAGGTAGTAGAGCGGCCTCTGCATCGACTGCCCTTTTCTCCAAAGCGGCTCTTTCTGCATCCCAATCCGCCTGTTCCTTCTGGAAGTCTTTCTTCAATTTTTCCATACTAGCTAAAGGAAGGGTCAGCTCATCCTTGGTCTTGGAGGCGGCGGTTTGCTGGAACTTCAGGTTGTCTTGAAGCTCAGCCACTTGAGATTCTTTCTGATTCAGATCAGCCTGCGAAGAAAATCACACATCATACATTGGTAAAGCATATTGGAAGTCCCAAGCACATAACAAGTTATACACTTGGCACTTGGGGGCTAATGCATGTCTGCAGTTATCAGGCATCTTTAATACAGTCCCTAGCACATAACAAGTTATAAACTTGGCACTTGGGGGCTAATGCGTCATTGTTCAAAGAAGGTTACAAAATAAAAGTCCCGGTTCATCCTGAAGAGATGAACCGGCCCTTGGGGACTACACATGTGAAAAATTACATAATGGGCATTCTGAAGTCCCGGTTCATCCTGAAGGAATAAACCGGCCCTTGGGGGCTATGGTGGAGTTGAGACAAGCTGTTGGGCTTAAGCAGGAATAAGATTGAAGGAAATTAAGGAGAACTTTACCTCATAACGTTCCTTCATAAGATTCACTAAACCAGCTTCATAATCACGCTGGTATGCAACCAGTTCAAATATCCGGAATGAAGGTCCTGGGCGCTGAGTTGAGCCTAGCTTGACAAATCGGCATTCCACTTGCCATTGTCTTTCCCAGAGACTTCTTCTTTAGCAGTATGCTTGGTCAACGCAATGGGTTCACCAGGGGCAGTATAGCCAGAACCAGTAATTTGGACATCTTCTGTTGAAGCAGCAGCGGCTTTGGCAGGGCTGGCCGGAGTATTACTAGCCCGGACTGGGCTAGTCGGATTATCACCAAGGTCCATTGGCGCAGTTTCTTGTTCAGTAAAGATATCATGATCCATTGGAGGAGGATCATCATGCAAGACATCAACATTTTCTTCGGCTGGCTCGGGATTCTTCTCCGGTTCAGGGTTTGTATTATCACCTGCCAGTTTATTCAATTTAATTTTTGCTAGGCTTTGGCTTACTGCGAAATTTAAAGGTAAAGATAAATCAGTGGAGTGAAAGGAAAAGATTAACAGAAAAATAAAAACTCACCCAGGAACGGTTTTGAGAGGAGGAAGATGTGTAGATGTTGACTCACCGGATGACGAACGAGGAGTATCCTGATAATTTGAATCAGACGGATTAAGAGGCTGGCGAATATGACCCACTTTGGGATAAAGAGCATCTGGAGTATGTAAAACCTCTGATCAACGTCTCCGGGCTGGTGTGTGTGGTAAACCGGTGGATTCGATAACTTGACCACTATGCCGCGTTGTGCGGCAAGCTTCATGTTGTTGTTTCTTCAAAATAAAGTTTGGGTCCAAGTAAGCGAAAGGGTGAGAAAATTGTACTTTCCGGCTTGCCCGACGAATTTTTGGTGTTGGCAGAGGATCTGAACCGGAGGAAAGGGTAATTACCTCGACGTCATCAGCCTGGCTGCCTTCAGCGTTTCCCTGAGTACAATCATTGTCAATAAGATGCAAGAAAAGGGAGCCAAGGGAGTCAAGTGATACCTCTGAGGCTGGTTCATCATCATCAAGATTGGATTCAGATGCTTCAGGGGTTTTCTTCTTAACAGTTTTCTTAACAGCCATGGTTTTGTGGCGAGCTGCCTTTACCGGTTTATCCCGGAGTTTCCTCTTCCAGAACAGATCATTACACTGATAAAGGTTGTGAGATCATTCAGAAAGGATACTAAAGACATATTGAAATAAAACAAACAATGTAAGAAGATTTACCGATGGCGGTTTATTGAACTCGCAGAAAGGGCCCAGTCCAGTTTTGCCGCAGGCGTCCACTGGTTCATTCAATATCTTTTTGACAGACTCATTGACTTCATTCTCTGACAGTACAACTTAAGTATGGCGTAGAGGATCTTTGGGATTTCCGGTATATTCACACATCAGACCGGAACGCCGGCTTAGTGGTAGAATACTCCAAGAAATCCAACAGCGAGCAAAGTTAATGCCTGTCAAGCCGTTTGCAGTGAAGGCTCGGAGCTTTGAAAGCTGCGGGGAGTATTGGTCTCGCTCCTGGGCGCTTAGCCGTTGGGGGAAAGGATGATTATCAGGAAGACGATGAGGACGGTAACCCGAGAAAGGATTTTCGTCATCTGGAGACGTATCTAAACAATAAAACCAGGTCTGGTTCCAATCTTTAGGATGGCTGTGATGTTGGGCGTGAGGAAAGCTGACATCTTTTCTCTTTTGGATGGATATTCCGCCAAGTTCAGTGTTGGGCCCATCCGAAAATTCTGTGCGGCGGTTTAAATGGAAGAAATCCCTAAACAGTTCAACTGAAGGTTACTATTGCAAATAAGCTTCACAGAATACTTGGAAGTTGCAGATGTTGGACACAGAATTCGGTCCGATATCTTGAGGGTGGAGCTGGAAGCTAGCCAGCACGTCACGAAAGAATTTTGATCCGGGAGGACTGAACCCTCGAGATAGATGATCAAGAAATACGATAACTGTTGGAAATAGGCCCTAGGGGCAATAATAAAATGGTTATTATTATATTTCCTTGTTCATGATAATTGTCTATTGTTCATGCTTGAATTGTATTATCCGGAAACACTGATACATGTGTGAATACATAGACCACAACGTGTCCCTAGTAAACCTCTAGTTACTAGCTTGTTGATCAACAGATGGTTACGGTTTCCTGACCATAGACATTGGATGTCATTGATAACGGGATCACATCATTAGGAGAATGATGTGATGGACAAGACCCAATCCTAAGCCTAGCACAAGATCGTGTAGTTCGTATCTAAAGCTTTTCCAATGTCAAGTATCCTTTCCTTTGACCATGAGGTTGTGCAACTCCCGGATACCGTAGGAATACTTTGGGTCTGCCAAACGTCACAACGTAACTGGATGGCTACAAAGGTACACTACGGGTATCTCCGAAAGCATCTGTTGGGTTGGCATGAACAGAGACTGGGAATTGTCACTCCGTATGACGGAGAGGTATCTCTGGGCCCACTCAGTAAGACATCATCATAATGAGCTCAATGTGACTAAGGGGTTGGTCACGGGATGATGTATTACGGAAGGAGTAAAGACACTTGCCATGACGAGATTGAACAAGGTATCGGTATACCGACGATCGAATCTCGGGCAAGTACTATACCGATAGACAAAGGGAATCGTACACGGGATTGATTGAATCCTTGACATCGTGGTTCATCCGATGAGATCATCGAGGAGCATGTGGGAGCCAACATGGGTATCCAGATCCCGCTGTTGGTTATTGACCGGAGAGTCGTCTCGGTCATGTCTACGTGTCTCCCGAACCCGTAGGGTCTACACACTTAAGGTTCGGTGACGCTAGGGTTGTAGAGATATAAGTATGCGGTAACCCAAAAGTTGTTCGGAGTCCCGGATGAGATCCCGGACATCACGAGGAGTTCTGGAACTGTCCGGAGGTAAAGACTTATATATAGGAAGTCCAATTTCGGCCACCGGGAAAGTTTCGGGGGTCACCAGTATTGTACCGGGACCACCGGAAGGGTCCTGGGGGTCCATCGGGTGGGGCCACCTATCCCGGAGGGCCCCATGGGCTGAAAGGGGAAGGGAACCAGCCCTTGGTGGGCTGGTGCGCCCCCCTTGGGCCTCCCTTGCGCCTAGGGTTGGAAACCCTAGGGGTGGGGGGGCGCCCCACTTGACTTGGGGGGCAAGTTCCCCCTGGCCACCGCCTCCCCTTGGAGATTGGATCTCCTAGGGCCGCCCCCCAGGGACCCTATATATAGTGGGGGGGGGAGGGAGGGTAGCCACACCCTATGCCCTGGCACCTCCCTCTCCCTCCCGTGACACTTCTCCCTCCTCCCGCAGCGCTTGGCGAAGCCCTGCTGGAATCTCGCTACTTCTACCACCACGCCGTCGTGCTGCTGGATCTCCATCAACCTCTTCTCCCCCCTTGCTGGATCAAGAAGGAGAAGACGTCCCCGCTCCGTACGTGTGTTGAACGCAGAGGTGTCGTCCGTTCGACGCTAGGATCATCGGTGATTTGGATCACGACGAGTACGACTCCATCATCCCCGTTCTTTTGAACGCTTCCGCTCGCGATCTACAAGGGTATGTAGATGCACTCCCCTCTCCCTCGTTGCTAGATGACTCCATAGATTGATCTTGGTGATGCGTATAATTTTTTTGATTTCTGCTACGTTCCCCAACAGTGGCATCATGAGCTAGGTCTATGCGTAGTATCTTGCATGAGTAGAACACAAAGTAGTTGTGGGCGTAGATTTGTTCAATTTTCTTGCCGTTACTAGTCCTATCTTGATTCGGCGGTATCGTGGGACGAAGCGGCCCGGACCGACCTTACACGTACGCTTACGTGAGACGGGTTCCACCAACTGACATGCACTAGTTGCATAAGGTGTCTAGCGTGTATCTGTCTCTCCCACTTTAGTCGGACCGGATTCGTTGAAAAGGGTCCTTATGAAGGGTAAATAGAAATTGGCATATCACGTTGTGGTTTTGGCGTAGGTAAGAAACGTTCTTGCTAGAAACCTATAGCAGCCACGTAAAAACTTGCAACAACAATTAGAGGACGTCTAACTTGTTCTTGCAGCATGTGCCGTGTGATGTGATATGGCCAAAAGGATGCGATGAATGATATATATGTGATGTATGAGATTGATCATGTTCTTGCAATAGGAATCATGACTTGCATGTCGATGAGTATGACAACCCGCAGGAACCATAGGAGTTGTCTTATTTTATTGTATGACCTGCGTGTCACTGAAAATGCCATGTAATTACTTTACTTTATTGCTAAACGTTAGCCATAGTAGTAGAAGTAATGTTTGGCGAGACAACTTCATGAAGACACGATGATGGAGATCATGGTGTCATGCCGGTGACAATGATGATCATGGAGCCCCGAAGATGAAGATCAAAAGGAGCAAAATGATATTGGCCATATCGTGTCACTATTTGATTGCATGTGATGTTTATCATGTTTTTACATCTTATTTGCTTAGAACGACGGTAGTAAATAAGATGATCTCTCACTAAAATTTCAAGAATTGTGTTCCCCCTAACTGTGCACCGTTGCTAAGGTTCGTTGTTCCGAAGCACCACATGATGATCGGGTGTGATAGGCTCTAACGTTCACATACAACGGGTGTAAGCCAGATTTACACACGCAATACACTTAGGGTTCACTTGATGAGCCTAGCATGTACAGACATGGCCTCGGAACACGGAAGACCGAAAGGTCGAACATGAGTCGTATAGAAGATACGATCAACATAAATTTGTTCACCGTTGATGACTAGTCCGTCTCACGTGATGATCGGACACGGCCTAGTCGATTCGGATCATGTATCACTTAGATGACTAGAGAGATGTCTGTCTGAGTGGGAGTTCATGAAATTTGTTTAGATGAACTTAATTGTCATGAACATAGTCTAAAATCTTTACAATATGTCTTGTAGGTCCAATGGCCCACGCTAATGTTGTCCTCAACTTCAACGCGTTCCTAGAGAAAACCAAGCTGAAGACGATGGCAGCAACTATACATATTGGGTCCGTAACTTGGGGATCATCCTCATAGCTGCCAACAAAACACCAGGATGTTATGAATGCCTGGCAGTCGCATTGTGATGATTACTCCCTGGTTCAGTGCGGCATGCTTTACAGCTTGTAATTGGGGCTCCAAAAGCATTTTGAGCAGCATGGAGCATATGAGATGTTCCAAGAGCTGAAAATGGTTTTCCAAGCTCATGCCCGAGTCGAGAGATATGATGTCTCCGATGCATTCTACAGTTGTAAGATGGAGGAGAATACTTCTGTCAGCGAGCACATACTCAAATTGTCTGGGTTGCACAATCGCTTGTCTCAATTGGGAATTAATCTCCCAGATGAAGCGGTCGTTCACAGAATCCTTCAGTCGCTCCCACATAGCTACAAGAGCTTCGTGATGAACTTCAATATGCAAGGGATGGAGAAGTCCATTCCCGAGGTGTATTCAATGCTGAAATCAGCGGAGGTGGAGATCAAGAAAGAACATCAAGTGTTGATGGTGAATAAAACCACTAAGTTCAAGAAAGGCAAGGGTAAGAAGAACTTCAAGAAGGACGGCAAAGGAGTTACCGCGCCCGGTAAGCCAGTTGCCGGGAAGAAGCCAAAGAATGGACCCAAGCCTGAGACTGAGTGCTTTTATTGCAAGGGAACGGGTCACTGGAAGCGGAACTGCCCCAAATACTTAGCAGATAAGAAGGCCGGCAACGTCAAAGGTATATGTGATATACATGTTATTGATGTGTACCTTACCAGCGCTCGTAGTAGCTCCTGGGTATTTGATACCGGTGCAGTTGCTCACATTTGTAACTCAAAGCAGGAGTTGTGGAATAAACGGAGACTGGCGAAGGACGAGGTGACGATGCGCGTCGGGAATGGTTCCAAGGTCGATGTGATCGCCGTCGGCATGCTACCTCTGCATCTACCTTCATGATTAGTTTTAAACCTCAATAATTGTTATTTAGTACCAGCTTTGAGCATGAACATTGTATCTGGATCTCGTTTAATGCGAGATGGCTACTCATTTAAATCTGAGAATAATGGTTGTTCTATTTATATGAGAGAGATGTTTTATGGTCATGCCCCGCTGGTCAATGGTTTATTCTTAGTGAATCTCGAACGTGATGTTACACATATTCATAGTGTGAATGCCAAAAGATGTAATGTTGATAATGATAGTCCCACATACTTGTGGCACTGCCGCCTTGGTCATATTGGTGTCAAACGTATGAAGAAGCTCCATGCAGATGGACTTTTGGAGTCTCTTGATTATGAATCATTTGACATGTGCGAACCATGCCTCTTGGGCAAGATGACCAAGACTCCGTTCTCCGAAACAATGGAGCGAGCAACCAACTTGTCGAAAATCATACATACCGATGTGTGCGGTCCAATGAGTGTTGAAGCTCGCGGTGGCTATCGTTATGTTCTCACCCTCACAGATGACTTAAGTAGATATGGTATGTCTACTTGATGAAACACAAGTCCGAGACCTTTAAAAAGTTCAAGGAATTTCAGAATGAGGTTGAGAATCAACGTGACAGAAAAATAAAGTTCTTACGATCGGATCGTGGAGGAGAATATTTAAGTCACGAATTTGGCATGCACCTAAGGAACTGTGGAATTGTTTCACAATTGACACCGCCTGGAACACCTCAGCGTAATGGTGTGTCCGAACGTTGTAATCGTACTCTGTTGGACATGGTGCGATCTATGATGTCTCTTACCGACTTACCGCTATCATTTTTGGGTTATGCTTTAGAGACTACCGCATTCACTTTAAATAGGGCTCCGTCTAAATCCGTTGAGACGACACCGTATGAACTTTGGTTTGGCAAGAAACCTAAGTTGTCGTTTCTGAAAGTTTGGGGCTGCGATGCTTATGTCAAGAAACTTCAACCTGAAAAGCTCGAACCCAAATCGGAAAAATGCGTCTTCATAGGATACCCTAAGGAAACTATTGGGTATACCTTCTACCTCAGATCCGAAGGCAAGGTCTTCGTTGCCAAGAATGGATCCTTTCTGGATAAAGAGTTTCTCTCGAAAGAAGTGAGTGGGAGGAAAGTGCAACTTGATGAGGTGACAGTCACCCCTTCCGAACCGGAAAGTAGCGCAGCGCAGGAAGATGTTCCTGTGGTGCCTGCACCGACTAGGGAGGAAGTTAATGATAATGATCATGAAGCTTCAGATCAAGTTACTACTGAACTTCGTAGGTCCACAAGGACACGTTCCGCACCAGAGTGGTACAGCAACCCTGTCCTGGAAATCATGTTGTTAGAAAACGAGGAACCTTCGAACTATGATGAAGCGATGGCGGGCCCAGATTCCAACAAATGGCTTGAAGCCATGAAATCCGAGATAGGATCCATGTATGAAAACAAAGTGTGGACTTTGGTGGACTTGCCCGGTGATCGGCACGCCATAGAAAATAAATGGATGTTTAAGAAGAAGACTGACGCAGATGGTAATGTGACCATCTATAAGACTCGACTTGTCGCCAAAGGTTATCGACAAGTTCAAGGAATTAACTACGACGATACTTTCTCTCCCGTAGCGATGCTGAAGTCCGTCTGAATCATGTTAGCAATTGCCGCATTCTATGATTATGAGATATGGAAAATGGACGTCAAAACAGCATTCCTTAATGGCTTCCTCAAGGAAGAACTGTATATGATGCAGCCGGAAGGATTTGTCGATCCTGAGAATGCTAACAAGGTATGCAAGCTCCAGCGCTCAATCTATGGGCTGGTGCAAGCATCTCGGAGTTGGAACATTCACTTTGATGAAGTGATCAAAGCGTTTTGGGTTTATACAGACTTGGGGAGAAGCCTGTATTTACAAGAAAGTGAGTGGGAGCTCTATAGCATTTCTCATATTATATGTGGACGACATATTGCTGATGGGAAATGATGTCGAATTCTTGGAAAGCATAAAGGCCTACTTGAATAAAAGTTTTTCAATGAAGGACCTTGGAGAAGCTGCTTACATATTAGGCATCAAGATCTATAGAGATAGATCAAGACGCCTCATTGGTCTTTCAGAAAGCACATACCTTGACAAGATATTGAAGAAGTTCAATATGCATCAGTCCAAGAAAGGGTTCTTACCTGTATTGCAAGGTATGAGATTGAGCACAGCTCAATGCCCGACCTCCGTAGAAGATAGAGAAAAGATGAGTGTCATCCCCTATGCCTCAGCCATAGGTTCTATTATGTATGCCATGATGTGTACCAGACCTGATGTGAACCTTGCCATAAGTTTGGTGGGGAGGTACCAAAGTGATCCCGGTATGGAACACTGGACAGCGGTCAAGAACATCCTGAAGTACCTGAAAAGGGCTAAGGATATGTTTCTCGTTTATGGAGGTGACGAAGAGCTCGTCGTAAAAGGTTACGTCGATGCTAGCTTCGACACAGATCTGGATGACTCCAAGTCACAAACCGGATACGTGTATATTTTGAATGGAGGAGCAGTCAGCTCGTGTAGTTGCAAGCAAAACATCGTGGCGGCATCTACATGTGAAGCGGAGTACATAGCTGCTTCCGAAGCAGCACATGAAGGAGTCTGGATGAAGGAGTTCATAACCGACCTAGGAGTTATTCCAAGTGCGTCGGGCCCGATGACTCTCTTCTGTGACAACACTGGAGCTATTGCCATTGCCAAGGAGCCCATGTTTCACAAGAAGACCAAGCACATCAAGCGCCGTTTCAACTCCATCCGGAATTATATTCAAGATGGAGACATAGATATTTGTAAAGTGCATATGGATCTGAATGTCGCAGATTCGTTGACTAAACCTCTTCCACGAGCAAAACATGATCAACACCAGAGCTCTATGGGTGTTCGATTCATCACAATGTAACTACATTATTGACTCTAGTGCAAGTGGGAGACTGTTGGAAATATGCCCTAGAGGCAATAATAAAATGGTTTTTATTATATTTCCTTGTTCATGATAATTGTCTATTGTTCATGCTTGAATTGTATTATCCGGAAACAGTGATACATGTGTGAATACATAGACCACAACGTGTCCCTAGTAAACCTCTAGTTACTAGCTCGTTGATCAACAGATGGTTACGGTTTCCTGACCATGGACATTGGATGTCATTGATAACGGGATCACATCATTAGGAGAATGATGTGATGGACAAGACCCAATCCTAAGCCTAGCACAAGATCGTGTAGTTCGTATGCTAAAGCTTTTCCAATGTCAAGTATCCTTTCCTTAGACCATGAGGTTGTGCAACTCCCGGATACCGTAGGAATACTTTGGGTGTGACAAACGTCACAACGTAACTGGGTGTCTATAAAGGTACACTACGGGTATCTCCGAAAGCATCTGTTGGGTTGGCATGAACAGAAACTGGGATTTGTCACTCCGTATGACGGAGAGGTATCTCTGGGCCCACTCGGTAAGACATCATCATAATGAGCTCAATGTGACTAAGGGGTTGGTCACGGGATGATGTATTACGGAACAAGTAAAGAGACTTGCCGTGACGAGATTGAACAAGGTATCGGTATACCAACGATCGAATCTCGGGCAAGTACTATACCAATTGACAAAGGGAATCGTATACGGGATTGATTGAATCCTTGACATCGTGGTTCATCCGATGAGATCATCGAGGAGCATGTGGGAGCCAACATGGGTATCCAAATCCCGTTGTTGGTTATTGACCGGAGAGTCATCTCGGTCATGTCTACGTGTCTCCCGAACCCGTAGGGTCTACACACTTAAGGTTCGGTGATGCTAGGGTTGTAGAGATATAAGTATGCGGTAACCCGAAAGTTGTTCGGAGTCCCGGATGAGATCTCGGACGTCACGAGGAGTTCCGAAATGGTCCAGAGGTAAAGATTTATATATAGGAAGTCCAGTTCCGGCCACCGGGAAAGTTTCGGGGGTCACCGGTATTGTACCGGGACCACCGGAAGGGTCCCGGGGGTCCACCGGGTGGGGCCACCTATCTCGGAGGGCCCCATGGGCTGAAAGGGGAAGTGTCGTCGAACTGTCATGGCAGATGTCCTAGGGTTAGGACTTAGGGCGTGTTCGGTAACCCACTAGCTTCTCAACTCCTCAACTCCAGACGAAGAGCCCAGCCGAACGGTTCAAAACCTGGCTATGGGAGTGAGAAGCTGGCTACAAGCGTAGTGTAAAATCGGCAGAGTCGTGGAGTTGGATTAATCGAGCTCCCAGATATCAAAGGAGCTGGAGTTTGATTGAAATTACAAGAGATTGCCACTGCCAAGTGAACATCTGCCGTACCGATTCGAGCTCATCTCGCACGACCGTTCTATCCCCACGTTCTCCTCCTTCTCTCATCCCTTACACCAACCAAGGGAGCCAACGAGGAGGCCGCCGAGCCCATCGACCATACAAGTAGCCGACCGCCGCCCTCCTTGCTCGCTGGCGCCGTCCCTATTCTCCTCCGCCGTCGCCGTTCCAATCCGCTAGGAGCAGCGCGGGAGCAACGGCCGCCGCTCCCATCCCTGACCCCCGACGACCTCGATGGGGAAAAGATAGAAGCTTGTTCCGGTGGCCTCGCCGGATCCATAAGAGGTCGCTTCGGCGACCATGGCTACCCCCAACCCAATCCGACTTGCAGCCCCTCCTGCACCGCACATCCCTCAGCCGGCTCGTGGGCATCTGATGTGCTTCGTTGACCAGGAGGAGACGGAGAGATAGATGGGCTATGTGTGGGCCATATTTGTTGTTTGTGGGCTTCCGGCCTGGCGGATCGATTTTAGCAAGAAGCTAGCGCACCGAACATAATGCTCGCTCCAGGAGTTAACGAGAGAAGCTGGCTGCTGGCTACCAGCGACGGAGTTGAGGATTTAGCAGCTGTGGAGGACTACCGAACATGCCCTTAGTCACGAGGCCAACACATCTATGTGGTAGCTTGAGAGGGGTTGAGCGGAATCGAGAGACGCAACGCAAGACAAGGATTTAGACAGCTTCGAGCCCCGGGAAACATCATCCGGTAATAGCCCTACATGCTATTTGAGGCAAGATCTCATTATGACCCTCATGGTGTCGCCGGTAAACCGGCTCTTTGTGTCTAGCCCTAGAAATTTTTTCTTCTTCCTTGTGTGAACTTCTCCCTCTTTGGGGAGCCCTGCCCCTCCTTATATATGTTGAAGGGGCGGGTTACATGACTAGTCCTAGTTGGATTAAGATTACTCTATTACAAGGAGTCCTAGTCTTGCTTCCTTTGCAGGAGAATATTCCTTGTGCTTTCCTCATAAACCGGCCCATCATAACATGAACCGGCCTTCTGGGCCTTGGGCCTCGTCATTCGTCTGCCGCCAGCCGGGTTACCAGTGAGTCATAAAAACCATCTGGTCAGGGCGGGACGCCAGTGAATCGCCAAGTGTAAACCGTCAAGTAAACCGCCAAGTCCGACCGGGTCATATCTTCGGCCGGGTTACGCCACGGGGTATATCCCCGACAGGAAGGGAACCAGCCCCTGGTGGGCTGGTGCGCCCCCCTTGGGCCTCCCCTGCGCCTAGGGTTGGAAACCCTAGGGGTGGGGGGGGGGGGAGGGAGGGCAGCCGCACCCTATGCCCTGGCGCCTCCCTCTCCCTCCCGTGACACTTCTCCCTCCTCCCGCAGCGCTTGGTGAAGCCCTGCTGGAATCCCGCTACTTCCACCACCACGCCGTCGTGCTGCTGGATCTCCATCAACCTCTCCCCCCTTGCTGGATCAAGAAGGAGGAGACATCCCCACTCCGTACGTGTGTTGAACACGGAGGTGCCGTCCGTTCGGCGCTAGGATCATCGGTGATTTGGATCACGACGAGTACGACTCCATCATCCCCGTTCTCTTGAACGCTTCCGCTCGCGATCTACAAGGGTATGTAGATGCACTCCCCTCTTCCTCGTTGCTAGATGACTCCATAGATTAATCTTGGTGATGCATAGATTTTTTTTTGATTTTTGCTAACCTCTCCATCTTTGGGCTCTGGAGGACATTCCGATCCAGGGACTCTCCAACGGAGGACATCCTTCTTGCCTAAAGCGCCAATTTCAGCCCGATCATGCAATTCCTCTTCGGTAACCCGAGACTGTATCCAGTTGCAGGAAGTAAATTTCTTGGCTTGCTTTGCCATTTTGAAGGAAAAAGATGAAAATATAGTGAAGGGCCGATTTATGATTTATGCAATGATAAACCGGAAGTGTTCCAAGGGTAACTACAGACAATGGTTTAAACGGGGCCTAATGATATCTACCGGTTTATGATTTTTTCTAAAGTTAAACCGCCGGGGAGAAGATGAAAGGCGCAAATCTAAAGTTATGGAAAACAGGTTTCGCAAAATCAGCAACAAAATTACAGATCTACGGCATGTCAGAAATTCAGAGATATTCAGGATCCATATTGATCAGACACTGCAGCAGTTCAGACGGATCTAGATAGGGGAATACTTTAAAGGAGGATAAGCATTTAATTGAGCGGAGCTATTAAATACAGTCGCAGGCGGAGACATCAGATCTACACTAGTTATCGGAGCCACGACGAAGAACAACGAAGAACAACACCCTAGCCATGGTGAATTCACAGGAGAAACCCTAATTAAGGACAGTATAACCGCACCACGAGCGAGCCCTCTCAGCGCTCCATGTTTCTAGCCGTCCGTTTACGCGATCTGAACGTTTTTGGTCGTCGGATCTCCTGTTGTCCTGCATCTGATAAAAACTGGGCCGGCTGTCCTGTGGGCTGCTGCTCCGTAGGCCGAAACGCAGCTCTGTGGTTAACTGGGCCGTCAGCTAGCCCATTTGCTAAAGGAGGTCCACTTGTGCGGTTACACACGAGCGACCGGTTAGCGTTCATCCAGTCCTGGCGTGAGAAAAAAACAGTCCCGATGCGAGGTCGATTGGATCGACCGGAGGTGCGGGATCGAAGTAATGCACACATGTGCTTTGGTGAAGGAGATCCGGTGGTAGGGTAGGGCGGTAGTTCTCACATTTCGACCGACGCGACCGGCCGGGTTGCCTCTCTGGGCGACGCCATCAGGAAGTACCCGGGGCAGCGGATCGCCCCTTGTCGATTCGCCTCCCGTTCCCAGCGATTCGGAAATCAATTCATAGTTGCAGCGGAGCATTATCATGGCAAATTGGCAATCGATGGGGCGCACTCACTCGTGGCCAATAACTAAGGGTCAGTTACAATATCCATTCATTTGCGTCCACTTAATCTCCATCGTGGAGCTTCTCCTTCCTCATTCTCCTCCTTTTACTTGTGCAAATCCTTCGCTGGCAGCCATGGTTGACACTCGGGTCGATAATTAGTCTCCGCTTCTGACCTTTTACAAGTGTTCCCTCGTTGGTACATCTACTCTCCCCCAAATTCTGAATGGATTTTTTTCGATTGATGTTGTTCTTTGTGCTCCCAAATGAGTGCATGTTCCATTGAGTTGCACGGGATTCACTGGATTGG
Source organism: Secale cereale (assembly GCA_902687465.1). Classification (NCBI taxonomy): domain Eukaryota; kingdom Viridiplantae; phylum Streptophyta; class Magnoliopsida; order Poales; family Poaceae; genus Secale; species Secale cereale. The sequence continues at coordinate 887,873,905 of LR738710.1, forward strand.
CTCATTCTTCTACATTTCCTATCTTCCCCAAAAGCGCAGCAGGGAACATCTTTTTCTCGAGCCGGCAATGAGCTCCATCCCCAGGTCAGTGACGCACTACATCCCTGAAGCATTTGTCCGGTTTTGAAGCCATATATGGAGTCCCCAGTTGCATCATAGCCAGATCCTTTTGGTTCGTAGTTTCACATGTTTGCTGCTGTCGGCAGAATCTGGGCAGTAGTGATGGCGACAGTGTTGGGGTCTGATCAACATGGCCGATGGTGTCTCATGGCCACCGTGCTTCAGGTTCGACCGACCCCACGCTCCTCACCGGGCAATCGGACAACGTCCTGGTCGGTGATGCAATAGGGCGGTGGCCAGGGCCGCGAACAGCCGCTGTCGATTGAAATTCTCTCGCCATCGATTCATTGAGGTTTTAATCAGCATCGATTAATGGCAATTGATGAACCGGCTAAACTGAAGATTATTGTAGGTCTGACGATTCATGTTTTTTACTTGAATTCACTCACCCGCATATACGATTCGAAGTGTTGTTGCTCCTTCCCTACTCCCTCACTTTTGAAAACCACTCTCTCGTGCAGCCATGGGTGATGGTTCGGTCCTTCATCTCCTCTTAACCTGATTCTTCATCAAATCCAATTTTGGAAATTTATTTTACTCATATTGTTCTTTCTACTCACAAACTATGCAGGTTCTCTAAGTTCAATTCTACATGTAGATTTCTCAAGGAGTTGCACCTTTCTGGAACGACTCACCTTTGGATTTATTGGTTTAGTTTGCTTGAGAAGTCATGCCCAAACCACTTGTTGGTAGAAGTTCCACATCGGCTCATGGAGGCGGCACGGTGGTCAGTCACGTGGGCAGTGCGGAGCAGCATTGGTTCCTATGCTCAGCTCCCCGCAAGGATTCCCTCAGGTAACAACTCCCAAGTCCCAACAATTAGATCCTATTCTAAAACATTAGAATGTATTCTACTTTTGATGACCACTATTGTTTCCTAATAGTTTCAAATTAGAGACGAATGAGTTAATAAAGGGACATATAATGTACAAATTTATGCCCACTGTGATCTGGTTGACTTATGATGCCAATTTTTGTTCTGTTCTTTGGCTATTGGGATGTACTAGCTTTTTTAGTATCCTAGCATTCCAGTGCACAGTAGCTACTGCTGCTACTTCCGAAGATGCGTGTGTTCCTTGATGCTTCAGAGGGATGCTCTAGGTCAAAGTAGGATTAGAAAAAACATTACTTCATTCCAAATAATTCAGGCAATATACTTAGATGAAATCCCTTATGCAATTGGAATATATATATTATGTAGTTGTTCAGAAAGGAACGTCCTATATATACTCACTAATGTTTTGTAGTGTGCAATGAGTGGAGAAATTCACCCATAAGACATAAACGATTATGTATCTTCTGGTTCTCTGTTCGCCGGTGTTTCGTGGTGGCATGCAGCTTCCACACCTTCACCCCAGCCTGTTGCCTTGTGCCTTGAGTCATGCAAACACTCTGATTCCATAGCATCTGAACTCAAGTTAATGTTGTGTTCCTTTGATGTTAGGATTAAGGTGGATCAGTTGGGATTTGGAAACGTGGCTATTCCAGTAATACATGAGGTTATTCCCTTTCTAAGCATCACCACAAGGAGGGTCTATAAGGCGAAGCTGTGTGTATTATTGTATGGCTGCCGCCTTAGGTAGAGCTTCGGCCCTTACGGTCTGAAACAATAATGAATCACAAGATACATTTACTGGAAAAAAATGATGTAGGTAGAGAATTGAGAGGAAACTAATCTGTGTTTTTGTTGCCTTTTGTTGCTCGGTTTAGTCAGTTCCTTCTATTCCATGTAAAATGGTAAAACAATTTTTAAGCCCCAATGGAAAAAAATTGTAGTGACGTTGGAATTCGTATAAAGAAATGATCTTTTGGCCAAATTACATTCGTGTGTTAGAAGATATGATTATCTGTGTTAGCACGAACGATACGATATGTAAGCATGTTGTGTGCCTTGCTTTTGATGTAATAATCAAAGACTCTTGATTTTCTTAGATAGTATATGATTATACTTCTCATGCCCTCTGACAGTCTGCCATATTGGATGTATCCATAATCATAGAAATTTTGGTGCAGTGTTTCCGATGCCTATTTGAGGTATGGATCTTCTCCGGTTCGCTCCATGCCGCCGTACAATCTGTTTTCCAATTATAATATACTGTCATGTTGCCTTCTTCCATCGTTATACATTTCAATTTTATATTATGTTTAAGTCCATGTTCTCATGCAACTGCAACAAGCTTCTACTATGCTTGAACCAAAATGTACATAGCCATCCATTATTTTACCGTGTATGTTGGACAGGTTGGCTTATGGCACTGCCATATTTATATCTATGCTTATGTTGATATGGACCTTGTAATGTTTCCGCAATGAAGATGATTTACATACCATTTTTGAAAATAAAGAGAAGTACACGCTATAGAAAGCATAATATTTTAAAACAATAATACAAGAAAATATATACCAACAATTTTACATCCTTAACAACAAAGAGTCAAAATAGACGGGCGCAGCAACGGGCGCCATCATTGATCTAGTGGGATCTATATAAGAAATAAGGAAGGGACATACCGGAGCTGACGGGTGCGGAGGCGCGCTGGCGAGTTTCTGGTCCGAACAGGTCGATGCAGCGGCCTGAGTTGACGAAGATGCAAAGTTCGACGGCGGCGGAAGTGCTTGGGCACGAGCGAGCATGAGGAAGAAGAAGAAGCGAAGAGACGAGGGGGAAAAGGAAATGACCCCTCGCCCTATTTATAAGCCGAAAGGTTAAACGGCAGGCGCGGGAATCAAGGAGCTCGAAAAGTGGATATGGGACGATACAGTTGCCTCGATCTTCGGAGATCTTAATAAGTAAAGAATAAAACAGGTGCAAGTATGTGACGCCCGAGACCGACGTCCCAGAAGATCCCAGAAGATTCCAGAAGATTCCAGATGTCCCGGGTTGCCCGTGTGTTTTATTTTGCTTGTGTTATTTATTTTTTGCATTGCATCATGTCATCATGCCATCATCTCATTAATTTTTGCAACCAAATAAATCGTGTGGACTTTCGATCCATTTAAATCGAGGGAAGGTGACTTCTCTTTATAACATATAAAAGCCTCTCAATATTTAGGGAGCTATATTTAAAATATTCCATTTGTTGGAGATCACCATAACACACTTGCAATATTCCCCATGCCTCTTAATTCAAGTTTCTACTTCTAAACCTTGCCAATAATTCTTTCCGTTGTTTCGAGGTTCCTCCAAAACCCTCCTTCTATTTTAATTAAATCCCTGACATTTTGTGTGAGTCCAGAGATTTAACTCCGTGTTTAAATCTCTTCCCTAACCTTTTTCTTTTCTTCCCTTTTCTTCTTATTTCTTTTCTGTTTTTTTTTAAATTCAGTTAAAAAGGGAGAGGCCCCAACTCCCTTCTCCTCCCTTCTCCTCCCCTCTAGGCCCACTCCGGCCCAGGCCTCTCCTCCCTTCTGTCCTCCTCCCAGCATGCCCATCAAGCCAGAGGCCATCTCGCCCGCACCTACCCCGTAACCCTAGGCTCGCAGCATCGCTCCTCGTTCCCTCGAGCAGCCGCCAGTCCATCTCGCTCGCCCCGAGTCCCTCGCTCGCTCTCTCCTTTTCGGTCGCCCATCAGCCGATTCCCTTCGATCCCTCCAGCTCGCCTTGGCCTCCCCCTTCCATCGCCCGACGTCCTCCGCGCCTGGCACCTGCGAGGCCGAGCCCCGCGGCTCCCCTCTCCAGCCCCGCGAGCCGGCCCGGACCAGCCAAAGCGCCGGCCACCTGCGCGCCTCCCCTCCTCGCCCGCATCCTCCTACCGCGCCGTGCGTCCTCGCCTCAGGCCCGCGGCCACGAGCGCCCCGATCTCCAGCGCGTGGCCTGCCTCCTTCAACATCTCCCCAGTCCTCTCCAGCACCCCGGCGCCCGATGCGCCCGGCCTCCTCTCCAGCGCCGGTTCGCGTCTCCCTCCGGCCGTCCCAAGCTCGCCGCGGCCAGGCTCCTTCCTCACCGCCCCGTGGGCCAGGACCGCCGCGCCCGGCCTCGTCCCTCCAGGGCGCCGACCGCTTCGCCAGGCTTGCAGCCCCTCGAACAGCTCGTTGCCGTGACCGTGCCGTTTGTGTATGTGTTTGTGTTTGTTGCTGTTGAGTATCTCAAGTTCCACGACGAACCGCCAAGACCTTGGGTATCGACTAAATGGCGACACGTCAAGTACCTCTACGCGTCTCCAAAATCGTCAAGACATCAAGTACGACTACACGATGACCCGACAAGTACCACTACCGACGCCCGGAAACACCAAGTACCCCTCCGATGGCTTGAACAACTACGTAACGAGAACGTCTACCGTCGACAAGACCGAGACACCGAGTACCACGATGACCCAAATGACTACCGTCGCCGAGACCCTCAAGTACCTCTATGGACGTGTACCACGACTCGCGGAAGAACTAATTCCACTACCGCCGCGAGAACGCCTACTTCCTCTACGACCCGTGTACCACTACTTCCACTACTTCCTCTACGATCTCGAACCGCCCCGAAACGAACGTTCCGAAGGTATAACCCCGAGACGATGACCCGTGTGATGCTTGCTTGTGTTGTATGAGATGTCTCCCTTGTGTGCATCGTGCCCGTTTCGACCTTTTGTCATGTTCCTCGGTTGCCTCGTCGCTGACTCGTGGGAACCCGGCAACGGGATCACCCCACCTTTCATCTTGTTCCGCACCTTTCATCTTGTTCCGCATGTTCACTCCACCTTTGCTTTTGCACCGGTCTCTCACGGGTAACCGGAACCGAGATGTTGCCGTTGCATCATTTTCGGATCATTGCCGTGGCACCCTTTTCCTTTCACCACGGTGGCAATACTTCATATCATCTTCTTGTTAATCTTTTATTAAAACTTGCATAAAACTTGATCATGTCATCCGCATCATGTTAACAACTTTAATATGTGTGAATTGTTGTTTGCTTATAATTACTAAACATGCTCGTGGGGATTTTCCGGATATGTTGTTGTTATTTCCGGCCTCATTTAAAATGTCTAAATAGTGTAGTTTTATTATGCTTCACCTCTCGCCATGTTAAAAACATTTAATCTTGTCTTGTAAATAAACGAGAGTCAATTAAATAATTAAATGTGGTGTTTCGTCAATATGCAACTCGTTGCATATTGATCTCCACTTAACTTGTAGTTTTGTTTGTGCACTTTTCCATGCCATGCATATTTAAACCGGACATGCATCATACTTAGATGTGCATCGTATGCCATGTTTATGCTTGTGTGTTTACCGTGTTGTTTCTTTTCTTTCCGGTTGCTTCTCTTGTTAGCTTCGGTTTCGTTCCGGAGTTGTGAGGTTTCTCTCGTCTGTGTTGCTCCGTCTACTTCGTGGATCCGTTCTTCTCCCTCTGTGGAATCCCAGGCAAGATGACCGAACCCGGATACCATTACTATCTTTGCCTATTGCTAGAGTATCGTTCTTTAGTTTTGCCTCGATGCCCATGTTTTCCTGTCAGCCTCCTATTGTAACCATGAACCTGTCTAACCACCCTACCTATGCAAACCATTGATTGGCTATACGTAGGCTTGCTTAGCCCCTCTTATAGCATTGTTAGTTGCAGGTGAAGATTGAAGATGCTTGCTTCATGTTGAAGTTTGGTTGGGTTATATCACACTATATAAATGCTTAAATGAAATCATCTATATATTGGCAAGGGTGGAAGGCTAAGCCTTTTGCTTGGTGATTTGTTCCACTCATGTCGTTAGGAACCGTATAAACCGGTGTTATGTTCCTTGATTATGCGTTCCTAACACGGTTGGGGTGTATGGGACCCCCTTGATAAACCGCTAAGTGCTAAGTCTTTTCCAGCAAGTCCCAACATTTGGTACTATTTGCCTAATAACAAACTAATAAAACTTGCATGTGGACTAGCTATCCCTTTTATTTTAATTCAACAACCCCGGGCCAGTGCTCCACATGAGTGTTGGTCCGAAACGGGGAGCCTGCGGGGCCACCACGAGGCAACTCGAGGTTTGGTAAAAACCCGTAGCTTCGCCCATCCGGTCGTGTCCTGAGACTAGATACGCGCGGCTACCTATCAGGGTGTCGACACGCCGGGAGGATTTGCTGGATTAGCCTTACCTTAGTTCGGTTTAACTTGAGCACGGGATTCCGAGAATACTCGGGTCTTCCCACCTATGGAGTTGCGACTCCGCGGATCGTGGGCTTGTAATGGGTCAAGTTGGAACACCCCTGCAGGGTTTGAACTTTCGAAAGCCATGCCCGCGGTTATGTGGCAGATGGGAGCTTGTTAATATCCGGTTGTAGAAAACTTGACACAATGTTCTAATACACTACCAGCGTGTGTACCGTGACTGTCAATTTCCGAATAGGGATTCGGGAGTTGAACACGGTGGGGTTATGTTTGACCGGCTTTAGTTAGGATCACTTCATGATCATCTTTCGACCGAGGCACTTCTCTTCTCGCTCTCTTTTACGTAAGTTAGTGCTAGTTGCTGCTGCAGACTCTTGTTGTTCCTTCACCTCTTGTTCTTTCTTCAGCCTTGTCCTCACCCAAGGCTTAAATAGTCTTGTTACCCGGGGACGGGATTGCTGAGTCCTCTGTGGCTCACAGTTTCTTCACCACACCAGATGCAGGTTCAGCCGAGTTTGATGCAGGAGTTGGACCAGTTCTTCACCGGGAGTTTGATGAAGAGTTTGGCTGTATGCTTGTGACGTTTCGACGATCAGTAGTGGTTTCTACTAGGATTCGATCCTGACCTGTGGTTTTATGTTGTTTTGGTATCTTTCTTTTGGATCTTCACCCGTAGTCGGGTTGTGATGTTTTGAATGATGATTGCTTATGTAATGTATTGTGTGAAGTGGCGAGTGTAAGCCAACTATCTCCTTTTGCATTTTAATCCCTCTTTTACATGAGTTGTGCAAAGATACCAAACTTGAGATCATTCTAGGATGGGCTTATACCTTTAAGTCGTGCCTCGACACGTAGGAGGTATAGTCCCATCCTGGGCATTACAAGTTGGTATTCAGAGCCTTCTCCGACCTAGAAGCCCCCACTGATTGATCGAATCGTTGACGGTTGAGTCTAGGCACACACTGAAAATGTTTTGAGTCCTATATTTATATCGGAGAGTAGGATTTCTTTGCTTCTCATCCCCTTTCTCTCTGGTGAGGACTCCTGACGACTACTCTTGTCTCTCCTATCTTTCAAAAATTGCACCAATTTTTTTTTTTTTTTTAGGATCCCGCGAGTATTCCGGGATTGTTTCGATGTTCTTGTGACAAGGATATTGTTCTCGATGCCTCCTATTCTCGGGGAGTTGAGCTTCGGGGTATTGTTGTCACAAGCATATCGCGGCAGTACTAAATACTTAAGACGGCCGACATCGAAAATCTCTCCTATACGGCCAGTGGCAAGATAACCCCGACATCACCCAGTACTGGGGAGGTAGCTCGAGAGTATTGCCATAGCTTGTTATAGTGGATGCTTTTCGAAGGTCCGAGGTACACAGTTTCCGAGAAAGACTGGTTATGTGTTGAAGGATGGATACACCTGGATGTAGGTTTAGAGTTGATTGCGCGGTGCTTCCCGTGTATCCCCAACACCTGATTGCATAACTGGAAACTTTCGGAAATCTATAGGTGGGTTCATCTAGTAGTTCTAGGTATTCTTCCAACGGATGCTCGATATGAAGTTTGGGGTTCTACATTGAGTGAAGTGGTTTTATGGACTTGTTCTGATCGGGAGTTGCATCTTAAAGGGTCCTTGGCTATGCTGATCCGGGGATGACAAAACCCTTTTGTAACACGTTCCATGAGCTTTCAGCACGAAGATGTCGAACGAAACTTCTATCTTGTATTTGTTCTATCTGTTCCTTGTTCCTTTTTATTTTCATTTTGTTCTCCAAGTGGCTTCTCGACAAGTTGATGTACCTGCGGAATTCATCCGTTCAATCCTCTGTTCGAATGATATTGTGAAGATCATGTTGCATATCTATCCTTTGTTTTGTTTTGATTCTGGTATTTGAGTTGCTTCGATGTCAAATGTTGATTCCATACCTTTCTTAATCGGTGTCCTCATATTTCTATGGGAGTGCTAATTCTTCTTGACCATCAAGATTGTCATGTTAATTCTTTTCAACCGGTGTCCATTTTGTTCGTCTCAAGTTGTCTTTGTTTTCCCCACCCTCCCACCCTTTTTCTTCTTGGAGCCAGAAATTCTCAGATCAAGTATCCATTTTATTCATGTGAGGTTCTTCATTCATTTCCTTCAATGTCCTTATCCGGTGATTCTCAGGAAGATGCTCAACAGCTTCAAGTTCATCATTCTTTTGTTCTCAATTCCGTCGGTGGATGTAATTCAAGATTTTGGTGTCGATCTTATCCTTTTCCTCATTTCACAATGCTTTCTTATTCCGATGTACCAATTAATCATTCTCCTCTTGCTATTCATATCCGGAGTGCTGAAGATTCATAATTCCATTCTTAACCCGTTCAAACTATTTTGAGGATTATCATCTTATTCAAGCCATTTAATTCAACCGGTGCAATATCTCTTCAGCAAATATTTTCCCAACGCTGATTTCTTTTGAGTGGGCCCTAACCCACATGTCTTTTCCCAGGATCTTACCTGACTCTTCTATTTTTCTGGAGTTATACTCAAATTCTTTTTAAAGGGTGACATAAGAATGATCTCCATCAGTCACATGCCTTCTCCAAGATCGCTTTCAAATTCTTTTCATCATTGGTTCAACCTTTTTAATTCTTCATTCCGGAGTGCCTATATGTCGGTGTACTAAGATGGGGGTACCTTAGTACCCCAACTTGTGCACGGGCAGTAGCAGCTTCCCGCGGCAGGGCCTACCACGTGCTTGCCGGAAACCTCTCTGACCCTTATTTAAGCCATTCAAAAGCAAAGTATACAAGCAAGAAGATCAAGGCCCCGGCAAGTGGAGCTTGCCGGGAAGGCCGTCCCAGGCTCAAGACTATGTCATCAACACAAGGCCCTGGCAAGAGGAGCTTGCCAGGAAGACCAGAAGACTGTATCTGGAAGACAAGCCTCGGCGCACTCCGCGCCCCGGCAAGACCCGGGGAGCGACAAGTTTACCGGCCCGACAAGATCAAGACCCCGACAAGGTGCTTGCCGGGGGAAGTTTGCACCGTGTGCCCGCGCTCCAGCCCATCGACCCACGCGTCGCCCTGGGGCCCTTCCAGGGACGCGTGGCGGATGGCTGAGCAGCCTGGGAGACACGGTGGCACTCCACGGTGACGAGGCTACCTCCGTGGCGAACGGAGACGCAAGGGCGGGCGCTTTTGGGGTCGACGGCGACGGGCATTTAATGCTCTTGTCCCCCACTGTCAAAGTAGGTGGTGACCACTGTTCATCCACTGTTCATCCACTGTTCCCGCACTGTTACAACTACCACCAAAGTTACCTTTTTGCCCCTTTCTTCTACGTTGACACCTGTTGGTGACCCCTTGAGCTATAAAAGGAGGCCCATGCACAACGTAGACAGGGTTCGAAACCTAGATAGCTTACTCGCTCGGTGTAGCTAGTTCTTCAAGGTCTCGAGCTCACAAACTTAATACAAACCAAGGCAGGAGTAGGGTTTTACGCGTCCGCGCGGCCCGAACCTGGGTAAACTGCCCGCGTGCTCTCCTCGATCCGCTCTTCGTGCTCCCTCCGCTCCCTCACCGCAACGACAAGGGGCTCCGGTCCCATAGGTGTTCGTGGTGGACAGTTTCCCCCGACATCTTTGGCGCGCCAGGTAGGGGGCGTCGAGGTTGTGCGAACCTGATCTGGCGTTCACGCGGGCACATTCTTCATCAACCTCTCCAACTTCGTTAGCTTCATCAGCAACAGCAACATGGCCCCGAAGAAGAAGGCTTCGGAGGTCGCAGGCCCGTCTGCGTCTGTTCCACCGCCACCAGAACCAACGGTGGGTGGAGGAGACGCCGGCGGAAGGGTGGTCGCCGGTGAGGAGACTCACGGCACCGCTAAATCCAAGGACAAGGCGGACGGCCGGACCAACTCCAAGGCCTCGGTCTCCGTAGATGCGCCACGTCCATCTCACCAGACGACAGGCCAGCAGCGCCATGGCACAGGAGGTGCCTTCCGCTTGCTGGGCCAAGGACAAACCGGAGGCTCGCGGGATGCTCCGGGCCATCGTCCTGGCACGAGCAAGGCGCGGTTGCCGGGGCGGGACCCTGCTCCTTCTAACCCTGTTAGGAGTCCGAGCATATCCCGCTCCTCGCACCGCTCGCCCCCGCTCCCCTCCTCTCCAGCAGAAGCACTCGCGAGAGCGCAACTGCTTCTCGACTTCCCTCCAGCGGCAGACAAGGCCGAGGACTGGAGGGCAACAATTCAAAGCCTGATCGCCTTCGCCAACAACGACACGCCGCAGCAACCGGCGACCTCACGGCCACGGCAAGTCGAGAAGACGAAGGCCGACGGCGACAAGACCGCCGGGGGTGCAACTACGGTGCACTCCCCGCCGCGGAAGAAGAAGACGCCTCCCCGCCGGATTAACGTCGACGACGACTCCACGGCGTCGTCGGATCCGCGGGCTCGTCGGGACCAGCGCCAAGTCCTTGACGATCGGCGGCAAGAAGATGCTCGAACAACGATCGAGCGCCGGCAAGAAGCCCGGCGACAATCTGATCAGCGTGCTGGGACCGCCTCGACGCGCACGCCCCCGGTGAACCAGGCGACTTGCCGTACGCGACAGGTTGCCCTGCGTTTACCCGTGAGCTGCGGCGCGTCCAGTGGCCCAGCATGAAAAACTTCAAGCCCGACGTACCCGAGAAGTACGACGGCAAGACGCACCCCTCGGAATTCCTCAGTATTTACACCATCGCGGTGCAGGCTGCCGGGGGGCGCGACGAGAAGATACTAGCGAACTACTTCCCGCTGGTGCTTAAGCCAAATGTTCGTTCTTGGCTTATGCACTTGCCGGAAGGCTCTATTTCTTCATGGGCAGATCTTTGCCATCAGTTTGTTGGCGCCTTCACGGGCGGCCACAAACCCCACGGCCAGGAGAGTGATCTCCACATCTTGGCCCAGAAGGAAGGAGAACCCCTGCGCAAGTACATTCAACGATTCAGCCGCGTGCAGCACAACATCCCCGACGTCCACCCTGCCGCGGTTATTAGCGCGTTCCACCAGAACGTGCGTAACCGCCGCATGCGTGAAGAGATGGCAATGACCAAGATACGGGATGTCAGCGAGCTCTATGCTCTAGCTGATAAGTGCGCGCGCGCCGAAGAGGGGAGGAGACTCCCCGGGGAGGATGCTGGCGCAGGGGGGAGCGACAGCGACGATGCCGCCCCGGCAAAGAAGAGCCGGCGGCGGAACAATAGAAGAAAGAAGAACAAGGAAGTGCTTGCCGTCGAGAAGTCCGGCAAGGAGGCTCCCGCCAAGCAAACACAGGCTGGCGGCTCCGGCAAGGAGCCTGCCCCTGTAGCGGCAGCCGACAAGCCAGACGGCTCCGACAAGCAATACTGCAAGATCCACCGCACCAAGGGCCACGACCTCTACAACTGCAAACGCGTCGAATACCTCGTCGAGCAGCAGAAAGCTGAGTACGAGCGGCGCGACAAGGAGAAGGCCCAAGGTGGCGGAGGAGAGCTAAGCAAGAAGCGGCCTTTCAATGGCCGGGGAGGACGCCGCGGCAAGGCCAAGCAGCGGCAAGGTGATCGACCTCCCCGGGGCCGCGACAAGGATGAGGAAGACGACGACGACGACATGGAGGAAGATGATAACAGCGAGCAGGAGTTCCAGAAGGCCACGGAAGTCCTGTGCGTCGACGGCGGCGCCTCTCTGCATACTTCCCACCGCCAACTCAAGCAGTGGGTGCGGGAAGTAAATGCAGCTGAGCCGCCCGTGGAGTCGCGCAGGCTCCTCAAATGGTCCAGCACGCCCATCATTTTTGATCTTGAGGATCACCCTGACCGCATCGCGGCGGTCGGGTGCTTGCCGATGCTGGTCTCACCCACCATCCGCAACCTCAAGGTCACCAAAATGTTGGTTGACGGCGGGGCCGGGCTGAACTTGATCTCCTCAGCTGTGATCAAGAAACTCCAGATCCCAGATGGCGAGCTCGAAGAGACCGGTTCGTTCCAAGGAATAAACCCGGGAAGGAGCAAGCCCAAGGGGAAGATTACTCTGCCAGTGACCTTTGGCGGGGAGCTCAACTTCAGGACGGAGAGGATAACCTTTGATGTTGCCGATATCCCATTGCCATACAATGGGATACTTGGACGTCCTGCCCTCGCCAAGTTCATGGCAGCTTCCCACTACGCCTACAATGTACTCAAGATGCCGGGGCCGATAAGCGTCATCACTGTCCATGGCGACAAGAAGGACGCGCTTATCTGCGCCGACAAGATCTACCGGGATGCGGCAGCCGCGGCAGAGAGCAACACACTTGCCGCTGAAGCTCCCGGGGGGAAGAAGACCAAGACCAAGTCCGGCAAGTGCTCTGGGGCCGACTCCGGCAAACGCACCTCTTCGGAGTGCTGCGCTGCCGTCGAGGACGTTCCATCGAGCTCCACCAGCAAGTGCAAGAAAGGCATGGCCGCTCCACCGGCAACCAAGAAGGTGTCCGCCAAGGAGGACGGCACTGGTGGTACCTTCACCATCAGTGCTACGCTTGATAGCAAATAGGAAAGCGCGCTCGTTGCCTTCCTGCGGGCGAATGTCGATGTGTTTGCATGGCAACCATCTGACATCCCCGGCGTTCCCAGGAAGGTAATTGAGCACAAGCTTGCTGTTTGCCCTCATGCGCGGCCCATCAAGCAGAAGGCCAGGAAGCAAGCCGTGGAGCGCCAAGAATTCATTGCCGAAGAAATCAAGAAGTTAGAAGCAGCAGGCCTGGTTAGAGGCATGATCCATCCGACGTGGTTAGCAAATCCAGTTGTCGTGCGTAAGGCTAACGGGAAGTGGAGGTTGTGTATAGACTTCACTGATGTGAATAAAGCATGTCCCAAAGATCCATTTCCCTTGCCGCGCATTGACCAGATTGTTGACTCCACTGCTGGATGTGAGCTGCTCTCCTTTCTTGATGCATATTCAGGCTACCACCAGATTTTTATGGCCAAGGAAGATGAAGAGAAGACTGCATTCATTACTCCATGTGGCACCTATTGCTTTATTCGCATGCCTTTCGGATTGAAGAATGCAGGCTCAACATTTGCAAGGGTGGTGCACACTGCTTTTGAGCCACAGATCCACAGAAATGTAGAAGCTTACATGGATGACATAGTGGTGAACAGCAAGAGCAAGGATACCCTGATCCAAGATTTGGAAGAAACTTTTGCAAATCTGCGCAAGATCCAGCTTAAGTTGAACCCCGAGAAGTGCGTTTTTGGAGTCCCCTCCGGCAAGCTTCTCGGGTTCTTTGTGTCTCAGAGGGGGATTGAAGCTAATCCCGACAAGATTAAAGCCATCGAGCAGATCGAAGCCCCGAAGCGCGTCAAGGACGTAAGGAGGCTTGCAGGTTGTGTAGCTGCCCTCAGTAGGTTCATTTCAAAGTCTGCAGAACGCGCCCTGCCTTTCTTCAAGATCTTGAAGAAGGCAGGTCCTATGAAATGGACTCCGGAAGCGGAGGCAGCGCTGCAAGACTTGAAAGGATACCTATCCTCCACTCCAATACTTGTCGCACCTAGGCCACAAGAGAAGTTGCTGCTATACTTAGCAGCAACCAATCAAGTGGTTAGTGCTGCGTTAGTAGCGGAGAGGAAGGCCGACGAGGAGTCTACACCACCGGCAAGCGAATCCAGCGACAAGCAGGGGGCTGCTCCGACAAGCTCTGGCCCCAACAAGGACAACTCTGCGCAGGAGCAAGGAGAGGTGCGGAAGAAGATGGTGCAGCGCCCGGTGTATTTTGTGAGTTCCCTCTTGCAGGGGGCTAGATCAAGATACTCCGGCGTGCAGAAGTTGCTTTTCGGCCTCCTCATGGCCTCGAGAAAGCTGCGCCATTACTTCCAAGCACACGAGATAACAGTGGTCACTCGCTTTCCGTTGAAGAGGATATTGCAGAATCCAGAAGCAACAGGCAGGATCGTCGAGTGGGCACTGGAACTGTCGAGCTTTGGTCTCAAGTTTGAAAGTACCTCAACTATACAGAGCAGAGCTTTGGCAGAATTTATAGCTGAATGGACCCCAACGCCCGATGAAGAAGTTCCAGAGACGAGCGTACCCGTACAAGAAGCGACAAGCGAATGGGTGATTTACTTTGATGGTGCCTTCTCACTGCAAGGCGCTGGAGCCGGTGTGGTACTCATAGCACCCACCGGGGAACACCTCAAGTATGTTATCCAGATGCACTTTCCCAGGGAACAAGCGACAAACAATACTGCTGAGTATGAAGGTCTGCTTGCCGGCCTCAGAATTGCAGCTGAACTTGGGATTAAGAAGCTGATTGTGCGGGGGGATTCTCAGTTGGTGGTCCGACAAGTCAACAAGAGTTACCAGAGCCCTTTGATGGAAGCTTATGTAGATGAAGTGAGGAAGCTTGAAGAGCACTTTGAAGGTCTGCAAATGGAGCACGTCCCGAGAGCTCAGAATGACATAGCAGATGGCCTTTCAAAATGTGCTGCAATGAAGTTACCTATGGAACCAGGGACCTTCCTGCTCAAGCTGACTCAGCCATCCGTTACACCATCAATTGGGCAGACCAAGAAAAGGAAGTTGGTCTCCGGCGACTACTTGCCGCCGGATCTCCCCGAGGCCACCGCCAAGGTCCCCAAGATCGACAACCAGAACGCTGAGGAACAGTTTGCTCCTGCAAACCCAAGGGTCTGTACAGTTGAAGCAAGCGTTCCCGGCAAGCCTTGCCCCGGCAGGCTTGCCGGGGGACCATCAGCTCCGACAGAACCAGAGGTTCTTGCCGTGGAAGCTGGGGTCCCCGCAGCGGCCCTCATGCCTTTAGTCCTTGCCGTCGAGCCCCGGGCTCCGGCATGGGCACAGCAGATCGTCCGTTTTCTGCAAACTGGAGAACTTCCCGACGACCCAGCAGAGATAGAGAAAATAACCAGGCAGTCAAGTATGTACCAGTTCGTGGACAATGAACTGTACAGAAGAAGGCTCAATGGTGTCAGGTTGAAGTGCATTTCCAGAGAAGATGGACAGAAGCTGTTGGCAGAAATACATGGAGGCATATGTGGCCACCACATTGGCGCAAGGGCACTTGCCGGGAAGGCATTCCGGCAAGGGTTCTTCTGGCAAGAAGCCCTCCAAGATGCAACTGCACAAGTAACCAAGTGTGAAGCATGCCAGTTCCATGCCAAGCAAATTCATCAGCCAGCTCAAGCTCTCCAGACGATCCCTTTGTCCTGGCCCTTCTCGGTCTGGGGGCTCGATATCCTCGGCCCTTTCCCCCGTGCTGTCGGGGGCTTTGAGTACTTGTACGTTGCAATCGACAAGTTCACAAAGTGGCCAGAAGTGGAACCGGTGAGAAAGGTGACGGCACAGTCAGCGGTCAGGTTCTTCAGAGCAATTGTTTGCCGTTTCGGAATCCCTAACAGGATCATCACCGACAACGGTACACAGTTCACTAGTCGCACCTTCATGCAATACGTCCAAGACCTTGGCGCCAAGGTCTGCTTCGCGTCTGTTGCTCACCCGAGGAGCAACAGTCAAGCGGAGAGGGCAAATGCTGAAGTGCTGCGCGGACTCAAGACAAGGACCTTTGACAGGCTGCGCAAGTGCGGAAGAAACTGGATAGAGGAGTTGCCGGCGGCTCTTTGGTCAATCAGAACGACACCAAGTCGAGCCACCGGACAGACACCCTTTGCTCTTGTCTATGGAGCAGAGTCAGTTCTCCCCACGGAACTCGTATACGGATCTCCTCGAGTGCTCGCTTATGATGAGCTCGAGCAAGAGCAACTGCGACAAGATGATGCGTTGCTCCTCGAGGAGGAACGTCTCCAGGCTGCTGTACGAGCTGCTCGATACCAGCAAGCCTTGCGTCGCTACCATAGCCGCAAGGTTAAGGCCAGGAGTCTCGAGGAAGGCGACCTTGTTCTTCGGCGCGTTCAGTCCGCCAAGAATTCCAACAAGTTGACGCCGAAGTGGGAAGGCCCTTATCGGGTGAGACAAGTCACAAGGCCCGGCGCTGTCCGCCTTGAGACCGAAGAAGGCTTACCGGTGAGCAACTCCTGGAACATAGAGCATCTTCGAAAGTTTCACCCATGAGGCGCGGTTGCCGTGATCCGCTCCGGCAACCACCTTTTTGTACGAGTCTTGCCGCTGTTGCATGTAAACCTTTGTACAAAGCCGGGCGCAGATCCCGTACATCAGTAAAGCTTTGTGTTTTCGCACTATTTGCCATTCTCATGCTTTCCTTTGTTATTTGCATGCATTATTTGGCATTTTGTGCAACACACATATCCGGTAAGCTTTACCATGCCGAGAAATCCTATACTTGTTTCCTCTTCTCCTTTTCTTTCTCTCTTAAGCAGAAGAAACACTCCTCGCGCACAAGTTTGCCGGGGGGGAAGGAGGTGGAGGATGAACCAAGTGCTGTTCAAGAAAGAGAAGCTTACCGGAGAACGAACAGACTATGAAAGCTAAGTTACCAGAATTTGAGCAGTTCAATTTTTTTAAATTTTAGTTATCTTCCTTGAACAACCACACTTTGTATGGAAAACCTGTGCGCAGAGGAACCTACCCGTGGCTAGCCGCACCCTTATCTTGTTTTCGAGTACGCTCAACGACTTAAGTGAGCTGCGACAAGTGTCGCGCCCTTGCTTCGTTTTCGAGTTCGCTCAGCAAGCTAAGTGCGTTGCGACTAGCTGCGACAAGGTTGCTTGCCGGTAAGACCTTAGCCAGCAGGCTGCTCAGAGTCCAGCACTCAGCGCTCGCGGCAAGGGCCCCTTGCCGGCAAGTTCCCTAGAAGCATAGGGTTGAAAGCATACAAAGTAAAGGACCGAAACAAGGGAGATAACACTGCATCAATTGCTCAGAAATAAGATAAATATATTACAGAGATAACTTGTCGCAATGACTAATGGGTTCATGTTCATGGCACACTTTGCAGCAACGAAAGAAATAAGAAGAAATAGGCCTAGTCTACGCGATCGCCTTCACGCCTGGAGATCTTGTTCACCTTGGCGATGATGTGGGCGACCTGCGCCTTCAGCGCCTCCATATCTGCGTCGGCCGACAAGCTGCGGAGGACGTTGACGAGATTTATACCAGGATTGCGATAGACGATCTTCGTCAGGACGCGCTCCAAGGTACCCGCGCAGAGCTGGCGTGACTCCTCGGCCAGTTGCGCGGGGAGCTTCTTCTGTAGACTTGCGAGTGCCGGCGCGACCCCTCTGAAGAAGAGACTAAGCTTGGCGCTATGTGGGAGATTTGGATCCGGAGAATATATGAGGTGTTCCACCTTCAGCGCCATCAGCTCCTTGTCGATGCTAGCTGCAGAAGCCACCAAATCTTCAGTCCATACTTCGACGGTCCGGCGGAAGTTCTCAGCTGAAGTGGCGGCGCTCTCCACCAGGCCTCGCTCCTTGCGGAGCTCGTCCTTCAGCTTGGTTTCGCGGTCCCGGACGGCGTCGAGTGAATCTTTCAGCGTAGAGACTTTCAGCTCCAGATCTGCAATCGAGTCCTTGGCGGCCTTAAGCTCGTCGCCCTGCTTGGAGAGGCGTACCTGGAGTTCTGAGTTGGTATGGGCGTCCTTCTCGCGCTCTATGTTGAGCGCGGTGACCCTCTCCGCACTCGCTTTCAGGTACTCCTCCAGCTGCACCACCTTAGCTTCGAGGTCCTTCTTGGCGGTCTCCGCGGTGGCTGCAGTGGCCTTCGCTTCCTTCAGCTCTCCGCCAAGGGCCTGCTCCCGGGCGGCAAGGTCGTCCTCGTGAGAGTTGAGGTCGACCTTCCGCTGGTTGAGCGCTCCTTCTCGCTGGGACAGCGCTTCTCCGGCGAGTCGCTGCTGCTCCTCGGCCTCGGCCTTCTCCAGGAGCCACTGTTGGTACTCTCCAGCAAGCCTCTCGCGCTCCTCCGCCAAGTCGCGGAGGGCCGCCTGGTTGGCGGCGCGGAGATCCGCGGCGCGTTTCTCCATATCTGCTGCGGCCTTGGCGGTGAGGGCTTCCCGAGACTCAAGTTTCGCCTGCCTGGCCCGGTAAAGGGCCAGGAGCCGGTGAAGCAGTTTCTCCTCCTCGGGCTCGTCGCTCCCGCCCGGCGCCTCGACGATCTTCAGCCCCGCGGAGGCGAGGACCTCTCCATCAAAGGTCTCTCCCTCCTCGGGGGCTCGCGACGAAGACCCCCATGGCACTTGTATAAAGACGCCATTGGGGGCCTCAAGGTAGAAGCCCGACTGCTCCTTGCCGGTGGAGGGATCGGCGGCCGGCGCAGCGCTAGACGCTCCTGCCGCCTCCGGGCCGGCAGTGTGGCCGCCGTCCCCCTCCCTGGCCGCTGCGTCCGCAGTCGGGGCAGTCTCCTCAGCCGCAGGCTCGTCGGCTCCTGCCATGTCTTCGACGACAGGGGCGTTGCCGTCGTCGCCCTGCGCGCCTTCCTCACCGACGGCCTCGGTCTCCATCCGGTCCGGCGCGGGAGGATCTAGAAGAAGAAGAAAAAGAAAAGAAAAGGTTCAAGCAAATATCCAAAAAAAGACAAGTCTAAGAAGACAAGGTTGCAAGACTTACCTTCGCGGATTTCGTCGACAACTGGCTCCCTCGCCGGGGAGTTCACCCTTGGCGGGGTGGCCACCCTCGCCGGGCTGCTCGCCCTTGGCGGGGTACTCGCCCTTGGCGGAGTACCCGCCCTTGGCGGAGCGCTCTCCCTCGCCGGAGAGTTCGTCCTTGGCGGGGACGGCGGGACCTGCGGCTCCTCGGGAGTAGTCTCCGGGCGCTCCTGCGGCTGCGGCTCCGTTTCTGCGCAAGACAAGCAAGACAATAAAACATCAATATCAAGCTAAAACCTCAGGCACGCCCGACAAGTCGGAAGTTCAAAACCAGACTTACGCTGGGGGCTGCGCTGGGGGCTGCTCCTCGGAGCAGCGGTTGGGTCCGGCAAGTCCGTCGCCGGCGTGTCCCCTGTCGCCGCGACGGGCGAGTCGTCCTCGACCACCACCACGGGAACCTTGGCCTTCTTCGCCGCTCGCTGGGCCAGGGTCTTGAAATCAAAGCAAGAAGCAAAATCAGAATCATCAACAAAAATATCAAGACATAATTGAAGAAGCTACAAAATCGCAAGTACTTACTCCTGTTCCTCGTCGTCGTCATCGCTCAGGGCGGAGAAGTCGAACTCCACCTGAGGCGCTTCTGCGCGAGGAGCGGGAGGGGAAGGCTCCCTCGGGCGCTTGGCGGTCCCCGGGGCTGGGGGCTGCGAAGACCCAGCCTCTGTTGGCTCCGAGGCCCGGGGAGCAGGCGGAGCAGCCGCTCCGCTCTGGGAGGCCCCTCCTCCGCTTGGCACTGGTGCGCGGGGCGCCTCCGTCGCGGTCTGGCTCGCTCTGGTGGCGCGCGCCGCCTGGCGAGCGGGTTGCTGTCGGGGCGCCTGCGTCCTCGTCGCCGTAGCTGCCTTGCGGAGGCGCTTCGGCGGTGTTCGCTTGGGACTTGCCCGGGGCGAGGAGCTCTCCGAGGACGAGGAGACGTCGTCGTCGAGCCCCAGAGACCCACCAGTATCCTCATCGGCTCCGGCGTCTTCCTCCTCCTCCTCGGCGGGCTCGCTAGGCCCGGCACCTTGCCCTGCGGCCCGGTTCCCTCCGGCACCTCCGCTCCCTCCGGCACCTCTGCTTCCTCCGACGACCTCGCCCCTTGCCGCGGCCTCGCTCACAACCCCGGGGATCCCAGCATGCCTCAGAGAGGGGACCCCGGCAAGCTCGTCGGGCGGGAGCTTGAGCAATTTGCGGATCTCTGCCTCCGCTGCTTGGCACGATGCGTCCTCCGCCTCTGCCTCTTCAACAGTGAATCCGAAGTCTCCTGCTGCTGCGGCTGCGGCGGCCTCTTCCACCCGAGAAGCAATATAGGCCAAATCCCGCTCCGTGGTGTCCTGAGTGAGACCCTTGATCTCCTCGGAGTTCTTCGGCACCTCCACCAAGTTATCAAAGAAGCTCATGATGGCGTCCGGCGTCGGCACTATCCAGGTGGGGTCGACGCCGTGAGAGTCACACGCAGGCATCATTGCGCGCAATGCGTCCCGGGCGGTGCTGTTGCATAGTGGTACTACTCCCCGGGGAGGTCTAAACCACTCCGGGTGGGCCGGGTCGTGCTTGAAAAGCTCCCGGAGCATCCCCTTCAGCTCTAGCGCCGTGAAGTTGTAATTCAGCCCCGGGCGCAACCTCATTATGTCCGCCGCTTTGCCAAACTCCCATGCTGGCCTTTTCCTTTCCTGTAAAGGAGCAATGCGGCGGCGGAGGAAGTCTGCTCCTACCTCTCCGATGGTCAACTTGGCTACCCGAAGACGAAGAATCCTGACAAGGGCAGCGTTAAGCTTGATGTCGTCCGGGGCCAACTCGCTCCAGTCCCTGCCGCGCACTATGGCTGTTGTGCGCGGCGCGGTGAAAGGCTGCGGCTCATCCTCCACTATCCAGCACCAATCCGCGCGCCACTCCTCCCACTTGCCGCGGAGCTCCCCTTTCAGATAAGATTCCTTCTTGTTCAAGCGGAAGACCCAAGAGATGCCCCCGGAGAGGGGGGCGCCGGCCTCTGCTCTAGGCATGAAGAAATGCCTAAAGAGCGCTACGTTTGGATAGATCCCTATGTAGTTTTCGCACAGATGTGCGAAAACTGCCATCGTAAGGATGGCGTTGGGGGTGAAGTCTAAAAGGTGGAGGCCGTACGTGTTCATGATATCGCAGAAAAATTCAGAGAATGGAGGACACAGGCCGCAATGGAAGAAGACAGCAAAGAAGAAATACCCGCTGGGGTACAGATCTCTGGCGGCGGCCCGGTAGACTCGGGTGCGGGGATGCGCCTTGGTCTCCTTGGCCCAGAACAGATAATACTTGTTCCAGAGCTCCCTTGCGCTGAGCCTCGGCGCGAAGACGACGTTCCTCTTCCGCAGGGCGACAAGCTTTGCCGCCTGCTCGGATTTCTCCCTCTTGGTCTTCTCCGCTTTCGCCTTCTCGGCCTTCGGAGCCATGGCGGAGGCGGCGGAGGAAGGGGCGAGAAGCTCGACGACGCCGCGGATGCGGAAGGAGGAGATGAGGAGGCGGAGCGCAGAGGGGGATTTCTGGAGGAGGAAGAAGCAATGAAGATGAAGTAAGGTAACTGCCCCTGCTTCCTCTGCTTTTAAGGGGGAAGTGGGGGACGCTCCGCATTTCCCATTAAAGAACGTGGCCACGTTCTCTCCCACGACGCCGCAATCGATGCGTGCCGTTAGGGAGGGACGCGGCGGATGCGGAAGGGGGATTACGGCTCGCCGTGGGCCGCGCGTGCCCGTGCACTGTTTTGGGCCTGGCCCAACAACGCTCGGCACCGTGTGTGGCCCAGGCCCGGGGGCTCCTGTCGGTGTACTAAGATAGGGGTACCTTAGTACCCCAACTTGTGCACGGGCAGTAGCAGCTTCCCGCGGCAGGGCCTACCACGTGCTTGCCGGAAACCTCTCTGACCCTTATTTAAGCCATTCAAAAGCAAAGTATACAAGCAAGAAGATCAAGGCCCCGGCAAGTGGAGCTTGCCGGGAAGGCCGTCCCAGGCTCAAGACTATGTCATCAACACAAGGCCCTGGCAAGAGGAGCTTGCCAGGAAGACCAGAAGACTGTATCTGGAAGACAAGCCTCGGCGCACTCCGCGCCCCGGCAAGACCCGGGGAGCGACAAGTTTCCCGGCCCGACAAGATCAAGACCCCGACAAGGTGCTTGCCGAGGGAAGTTTGCACCGTGTGCCCGCGCTCCATCCCATCGACCCACGCGTCGCCCTGGGGCCCTTCCAGGGACGCGTGGCGGATGGCTGAGCAGCCTGGGAGACACGGTGGCACTCCACGGTGACGAGGCTACCTCCGTGGCGAACGGAGACGCAAGGGCGGGCGCTTTTGGGGTCGACGGCGACGGGCATTTAATGCTCTTGTCCCCCACTGTCAAAGTAGGTGGTGACCACTGTTCATCCACTGTTCATCCACTGTTCCCGCACTGTTACAACTACCACCAAAGTTACCTTTTTGCCCCTTTCTTCTACGTTGACACCTGTTGGTGACCCCTTGAGCTATAAAAGGAGGCCCATGCACAACGTAGACAGGGTTCGAAACCTAGATAGCTTACTCGCTCGGTGTAGCTAGTTCTTCAAGCTCTCGAGCTCACAAACTTAATACAAACCAAGGCAGGAGTAGGGTTTTACGCGTCCGCGCGGCCCGAACCTGGGTAAACTGCCCGCGTGCTCTCCTTGATCCGCTCTTCGTGCTCCCTCCGCTCCCTCACCGCAACGACAAGGGGCTCCGGTCCCATAGGTGTTCGTGGTGGACAGTTTCCCCTACACTATACAATTCATGGTGGTGTATCTCATCGTCTTCTCAGTTTTTGAAGACCGGAGAAGTGCTTCTCTTAAATCTTGGCCCGTTCTTCTTGAAGATTTGTGGTTCTAGCTTCTTGCCATCCTCATTATTGTTCCGATTGTGAGGAATTCTTTTTATACCCATCCGAAGCATTTCAAGAATTCTTTTCTTTGTGATCCTCCGAAGGCCATCATTTCAGAATATTTCTTCGTTCTCAGTTTTCAACTTCGTCCTCCAAATATTCTTCATCGATGTCTCTTCGTTCGTCTCCATATTCTTACGGTGGTTCTTTCAAGTTTACTCTTCCGTTTTTATCGTTTTAATTCATTTGTTCTTTTCATAATCCTACCGGTGCCTTGTTGAAGATTTATCCAAGCTTGTGCTAGACCTCTCTTTAATTCTTTGCAACGAGAATAAGTTGTATGCCAAATCCTTTGGTTGTCATCAATTTAAATTGGTGAAGGATATGCATGACATAATTCTTATTCTTATTCCTTCAAGGTGATTTAATTCTTTTGTCTGGAGCTTGTTCATCATATCTTATCCTTGGTTCAAAGTTGTCCATCTTGTTTTTTTTCCGGAGCTCCAAGTTATTTCAATTATCATTTCAAGCTCCATCTAATTCATCGCAGGCCTTGAATCTTATTCTTTTCATCTTTCGCTTCTCATGCTTTCATTACCGGAGTTCTCATGGTAGTTCATCATGTTTTAATTCATCCTCGAATTCTTCATCAAGATTCTTGTTGGAGCTCAAGCATTCTTCATCATGCATTCCAATTGCAATCCTTTCTACCTTATCTTTTCAGATGGTGTTATGTCATTCTTGATAATTTTCCTTCATGTTTTATGATTCATGAGTTGTCACGAATGAGATATTTAAACCCATCATTTTTCCTTGTTCAGGAGATCTTTTCAACCCTTCAACTTATTCATTGGAGTAATCTTGGGTTATATTTCACCTAAAGCTTTCCCTAAGGATTGTTGCTAATTATGGTGCTTATAAATGACCCAAGTTCTCCATCTATCCTTCCGGTGAAATAAGTTTTTCATCTCCTTGTTGATCTCAATCCAATCAATTGTTTTTGTTAGTGGCTGGTTGTCACCTCTTAATTTTGAGATGTTTTCCATAAGCCCACATCAAGCTTATTCTTTCGTTGTTGAATTTCCAACAACTCTTTTCAACCCTTCTTCGTAAGGATGCTCTTTCAATTCAATTTGAGAGAAGTTGTCATTTTCTTCTCCGTTCTTTTTCTTTCCAACGACCTAGCATCTATTCTTTCGTTTCGGAGGCTTTGTGATGTTGCTCTCTCCAAACCATCATCTCGTTTTTATCAAGATCATGTTCTTTCCTCGCTTGTTCATTTAACTGGAATGTTGTCACCTACATTCTAGTTCCGTCATCTTATCTAGTTTTGCCTATCTTTTTAACCGGAGTGCTGTCTGAATCTTTCTTACCCTTGTGCCATTCTTTTATTTGTTTCGGAGACAATATGTTGTTGTTTTCATCAAGTACCATCTCATCTCCTCAAGTTCTTGTTAATTCCTCCCATTTTCAGACGGAGTGCTGTCCAAATTTTGTCATTCTTATTCCTCCGCTATACCGCTGCGGTTTCATATTCTTTTGGTCCGTGAGCTCTTGTTTCATGTCTTCTAACCTACAAGGTTCTGATAATGTTCCTTGTTCCTCCTGCTTACCGGAGTGCTCTTAACTTCGTTCATCTCCATTCTATTCTTTCTTTCAAGCTTGTTTAACCTCTCAAGGTTCTTTGGTTTCACTCGTCTGTCAAAGAAGCAACTTTGTTTTACCTCTTCCTCTTCCATTTTTACTCGGTGCTATCTCTAGGATCTCGGGTCGAGATCCTCTGTTAGTGTGGGAGAGTTGTGACGCCCGAGACCGACATCCCAGAAGATCCTAGAAGATTCCAGAAGATTCCAGATGTCCCGGGTTGCCCGTGTGTTTTATTTTGCTTGTGTTATTTATTTTTTGCATTGCATCATGTCATCATGCCATCATCTCATTAATTTTTGCAACCAAATAAATCGTGTGGACTTTCGATCCATTTAAATCGAGGGAAGGTGACTTCTCTTTATAACATATAAAAGCCTCTCAATATTTAGGGAGCTATATTTAAAATATTCCATTTGTTGGAGATCACCATAACACACTTGCAATATTCCCCATGCCTCTTAATTCAAGTTTCTACTTCTAAACCTTGCCAATAATTCTTTCCATTGTTTCGAGGTTCCTCCAAAACCCTCCTTCTATTTTAATTAAATCCCTGACATTTTGTGTGAGTCCAGAGATTTAACTCCGTGTTTAAATCTCTTCCCTAACCTTTTTCTTTTCTTCCCTTTTCTTCTTATTTCTTTTCTGTTTTTTTTTAAATTCAGTTAAAAAGGGAGAGGCCCCAACTCCCTTCTCCTCCCTTCTCCTCCCCTCTAGGCCCACTCCGGCCCAGGCCTCTCCTCCCTTCTGTCCTCCTCCCAGCAGGCCCATCAGGCCAGAGGCCATCTCGCCCGCACCTACCCCGTAACCCTAGGCTCGCAGCATCGCTCCTCGTTCCCTCGAGCCGCCGCCAGTCCATCTCGCTCGCCCCGAGTCCCTCGCTCGCTCTCTCCTTTTCGGTCGCCCATTAGCCGATTCCCTTCGATCCCTCCAGCTCGCCTTGGCCTCCCCCTTCCATCGCCCGACGTCCTCCGCGCCTGGCACCTGCGAGGCCGAGCCCCACGGCTCCCCTCTCCAGCCCCGCGAGCCGGCCCGGACCAGCCAGAGCGCCGGCCACCTGCGCGCCTCCCCTCCTCGCCCGCATCCTCCTACCGCGCCGTGCGTCCTCGCCTCAGGCCCGCGGCCACGAGCGCCCCGATCTCCAGCGCGTGGCCTGCCTCCTTCAACATCTCCCCAGTCCTCTCCAGCACCCCGGCGCCCGATGCGCCCGGCCTCCTCTCCAGCGCCGGTTCGCGTCTCCCTCCGGCCGTCCCAAGCTCGCCGCGGCCAGGCTCCTTCCTCACCGCCCCGCGGGCCAGGACCGCCGCGCCCGGCCTCGTCCTTCCAGGGCGCCGACCGCTTCGCCAGGGCTTGCAGCCCCTCGAACAGCTCATTGCCGTGACCGTGCCGTTTGTGTATGTGTTTGTGTTTGTTGCTGTTGAGTATCTCAAGTTCCACGACGAACCGCCAAGACCTCGGGTATCGACTAAATGGCGACACGTCAAGTACCTCTACGCGTCTCCAAAATCGTCAAGACATCAAGTACGACTACACGATGACCCGACAAGTACCACTACCGACGCCCGGAAACACCAAGTACCCCTCCGATGGCTTGAACAACTACGTAACGAGAACGTCTACCGTCGACAAGACCGAGACACCGAGTACCACGAAGACCCGAACGACTACCGTCGCCTAGACCCTCAAGTACCTCTATGGACGTGTACCACGACTCGCGGAAGAACTACTTCCACTACCGCCGCGAGAACGCCTACTTCCTCTACGACCCGTGTACCACTACTTCCACTACTTCCTCTACGATCTCGAACCGCCCCGAAACGAACGTTCCGAAGGTATAACCCCGAGACGATGACCCGTGTGATGCTTGCTTGTGTTGTATGAGATGTCTCCCTTGTGTGCATCGTGCCCGTTTCGACCTTTTGTCATGTTCCTCGGTTGCCTCGTCGCTGACTCGTGGGAACCCGGCAACGGGATCACCCCACCTTTCATCTTGTTCCGCACCTTTCATCTTGTTCCGCACGTTCACTCCACCTTTGCTTTTGCACCGGTCTCTCACGGGTAACCGGAACCGAGATGTTGCCGTTGCATCATTTTCGGATCATTGCCGTGGCACCCTTTTCCTTTCACCACGGTGGCAATACTTCATATCATCTTCTTGTTAATCTTTTATTAAAACTTGCATAAAACTTGATCATGTCATCCGCATCATGTTAACAACTTTAATATGTGTGAATTGTTGTTTGCTTATAATTACTAAACATGCTCGTGGGGATTTTCCGGATATGTTGTTGTTATTTCCGGCCTCATTTAAAATGTCTAAATAGTGTAGTTTTATTATGCTTCACCTCTTGCCATGTTAAAAACATTTAATCTTGTCTTGTAAATAAACGAGAGTCAATTAAATAATTAAATGTGGTGTTTCGTCAATATGCAACTCGTTGCATATTGATCTCCACTTAACTTGTAGTTTTGTTTGTGCACTTTGCCATGCCATGCATATTTAAACCGGACATGCATCATACTTGGATGTGCATCGTATGCCATGTTTATGCTTGTGTGTTTACCGTGTTGTTTCTTTTCTTTCCGGTTGCTTCTCTTGTTAGCTTCGGTTTCGTTCCGGAGTTGTGAGGTTTCTCTCGTCTGTGTTGCTCCGTCTACTTCGTGGATCCGTTCTTCTCCCTCTGTGGAATCCCAGGCAAGATGACCGAAACCGGATACAATTACTATCTTTGCCTATTGCTAGAGTATCGTTCTTTAGTTTTGCCTCGATGCCCATGTTTTCCTGTCAGCCTCCTATTGTAACCATGAACCTGTCTAACCACCCTACCTATGCAAACCATTGATTGGCTATACGTAGGCTTGCTTAGCCCCTCTTATAGCATTGTTAGTTGCAGGTGAAGATTGAAGATGCTTGCTTCATGTGGAAGTTTGGTTGGGTTATATCACACTATATAAATGCTTAAATGAAATCATCTATATATTGGCAAGGGTGGAAGGCTAAGCCTTTTGCTTGGTGATTTGTTCCACTCATGCCGTTAGGAATCGTATAAACCGGTGTTATGTTCCTTGATTATGCGTTCCTAACACGGTTGGGGTGTATGGGACCCCCTTGATAAACCGCTAAGTGCTAAGTCTTTTCCAGCAAGTCCCAACATTTGGTACTATTTGCCTAATAACAAACTAATAAAACTTGCATGTGGACTAGCTATCCCTTTTATTTTAATTCAACAACCCCGGGCCAGTGCTCCACATGAGTGTTGGTCCGAAACGGGGAGCCTGCGGGGCCACCACGAGGCAACTCGAGGTTTGGTAAAAACCCGTAGCTTCGCCCATCCGGTCGTGTCCTGAGACTAGATACGCGCGGCTACCTATCAGGGTGTCGACACGCCGGGAGGATTTGCTGGATTAGCCTTACCTTAGTTCGGTTTAACTTGAGCACGGGATTCCGAGAATACTCGGGTCTTCCCACCTATGGAGTTGTGACTCCGCGGATCGTGGGCTTGTAATGGGTCAAGTTGGAACACCCCTGCAGGGTTTGAACTTTCGAAAGCCGTGCCCGCGGTTATGTGGCAGATGGGAGCTTGTTAATATCCGGTTGTAGAAAACTTGACACAATGTTCTAATACACTACCAGCGTGTGTACCGTGACTGTCAATTTCCGAATAGGGGTTCGGGAGTTGAACACGGTGGGGTTATGTTTGACCGGCTTTAGTTAGGATCACTTCGTGATCATCTTTCGACCGAGGCACTTCTCTTCTCGCTCTCTTTTACGTAAGTTAGTGCTAGTTGCTGCTGCAGACTCTTGTTGTTCCTTCACCTCTTGTTCTTTCTTCAGCCTTGTCCTCACCCAAGGCTTAAATAGTCTTGTTACCCGGGAACGGGATTGCTGAGTCCTCTGTGGCTCACAGTTACTTCACCACACCAGATGCAGGTTCAGCCGAGTTTGATGCAGGAGTTGGACCAGTTCTTCACCGGGAGTTTGATGAAGAGTTTGGCTGTATGCTTGTGACGTTTCGACGATCAGTAGTGGTTTCTACTAGGATTCGATCCTGACCTGTGGTTTTATGTTGTTTTGGTATCTTTCTTTTGGATCTTCACCCGTAGTCGGGTTGTGATGTTTTGAATGATGATTGCTTATGTAATGTATTGTGTGAAGTGGCGAGTGTAAGCCAACTATCTCCTTTTGCATTTTAATCCCTCTTTTACATGAGTTGTGCAAAGATACCAAACTTGAGATCATTCTAGGATGGGCTTATACCTTTAAGTCGTGCCTCGACACGTAGGAGGTATAGTCCCATCCTGGGCATTACAAAGTATTAAATGAGCAGATGACGTCACGGTGGTTCAATGTGATCCAGGAAGATGACGTCATGGCGGTTTACAAAATATTTGAAGCCACGGAGGACTAAGCTTCTACAAGGCATTGAAGATTGACATGAACAGGTTCAAATCAATCTGGGGCCTAATGTCAGGGATATAACTATTAGGTATAAACCGCCTATGGAGGGGCCGGTTTATGCCCATAAGGATTACTTCTACTGAAGCCTAGCGAGACATGGAGCATGGAGTTTTATTATTAAAGACTAGAGATCTAGGGCCCAAGAGGTGTTAGGGCCCGTAAGTGTAAACCGCCATACGGTGTGTACTTGTATTGTTAGGTAGGAAAGCTAGAGACCGAGCCGGGCAAGTTTATGAGCCGGCCTCGGTATTCTGTAAACCGGACCGGGCGTCATCCTGTGTATATAAAGGGACAACCTGGCGATGGTTCAGGACAGAGAACAACAACTCGAGACACAGGCAAAGCGGATTCGCTCCCTGGTCATCGAAACCCTAGCAATACTACACCAAACTAGACATAGGCTTTTACCTTCATCAAAGGGGCCGAACTAGTATAACAACCCTTGCGTCCTTGTCCGCTTTAACCCCTTTAATCTAACCCGTAGCGATGGCTCCACGACTAAGTCCTTTTGCTAGGACATCTGCCCTGACAAAACCACGACCGTAGGTGAAGGTGTGATCGGTCCAGGTGGCGGTCGGTGGCAGCGTAGATGATATGTCTCCAATGTATCTATATTTTTTCATTATTCCATGCTGTTATATTATCATTCTAGGATTTTTTATAATCATTTTATATCATTTTTTGTACTAACCTATTGACATAGTGCCAAGTGCCAGTTGATGTTTTTTGCATGTTTTTTACATCGCAGCAAATCAATATCAAACGGAGGCCAAACACCGAGAAATTTTTTGGAGAATTTTTATGGGCTAGAAGACACCTGATGGGCCAAGGCAGCACCTGGGGGGGGGGGTGCCCCGAGGGGGGCACAACCCACCAGGGCGCGCCAGCCCCCCTGGCGTGCCCAGGTGGGTTGTTCCCACCTCGGTGGCCTCCCGCACTGCCTCTTTGCTATATAAATACCCCATTATTCCAGAAATCCTAGGGAAGTCGACGAAATATTCATCCAGCCGCCTCAGAGTCAAGAACCACCAGATCCAATCTAGACACCATCTCGGATGGGGTTCACCATCTCCATTGGTGCCTCTCCGATGATGCGTGAGTAGTTCTTTGTAGACCTACGGGTCCGTAGTTAGTAGCTAGATGGCTTCCTCTCTCTCTCTTTTGATTCTCAATACAATGGTCTCTTAGATATCCATATGATGTAACTCTTTTTACGGTGTGCTTGTTGGGATCTGATGAACTTTGAGTTTATGATCAGATCTATCTTTTTATATCCATGAAAGTTATTTGAGTTTCTTTGATCTCTTATATGCATGATCTCTTATAGCCTCGTACTTCTTCTCCGATATTTAAGTTTTGTTTGACCAACTTGATCTATTTATCTTGCAATGGGAAGAGGTGCCCGGTAGTGTGTTTGATCTTACGGTGCTTGATCCCAGTGACATAAAGGGAAACGACACGTATGTATCGTTTCTACTAAGGATAAAACGACGAGATCCATATCTAATGCCATAGATGAACGGATCTTGTCTACATCATGTCATCGTTCTTAATGCATTACTGCGTTTTTCCATGAACTTAATACACTAGATGCATGCTGGATAGCGGTCGATGTGTGGAGTAATAGTAGTGGATGCAGGCAGGAGTCGGTCTACTAATCTTGGACATGATGCCTATGTAATGATCATTGCTTGGATATCGTTATAATTATTTGAGGTTCTATCAATTGCCCAACAATAATTTGTTTACCCACTGTTTGCTATCTTTCTCGAGAGAAGCCACTAGTGAAACCTACGACCCCCCAGTCTTCTTTCTCATATATTTGATTGCGATCTATTTTTCCTTTGCTTTTATTTTAGATCTATTAAACCAAAAAGACAAAAATACCTTGCTGCAATTTATCTTATTTATCAACCAATCTACCAATATTTCTCTCTCTCTCACGTTCGTTACCCGAAAGGGATTGACAACCCCTTTAACACGTCGGGTTGCGAGGTGTTGTTATTTGTGTGCAGGTGCTGTTTACGTTCTGTTGCTTGGTTCTCCTACTAGTTCCATAACCTTGGTTTCATCACTGAGGGAAATACCTACCATCGATGTGCTGCATAATCCTTCCTCTTTGGGGAAATACCGAGATAGTCCTAGCAGACAGGAGCTTTTCTGGTGCTATAGTCAGAGAGCAATCAAAAGGAATTTCTGGCGCCGTTGCCGGGGAGCACCTTCAACATAACCAGGTTCCTACTCACAAATATCATCTCCTCGCAATTTACATTATTTGCCATTTTCCTCTCATTTTCCTCTCCCCCACTTCACAAAAAAAATTGCCGTTTTATTCGCCTCTCTTTTTTCGTTCGCTGTCTTTCTTACCGGATTTATCTGAAGCCCTTGTCACCATGGCAGATCTTAAGAAAACTAAGGGTTTTCTCCCAAGTTTCAGTGATTTGGATAGCCCCTCTGTCCTTTCTAAGCTCATAAACAATGATGCTATGGAAAGGCTTACCGGGGTTGGTAAAGAAAATTCTAGCAATTTTGATGAAGATGATCCTGAAATTTTTCGTTATTTGCTTGATGAATCTTTGAAAGATGCTTGGGATAGGTTGTTGAGAATCCGAGCTAGTTATGTGCCCCAATACCAGATAGAGATCTACTTGATTTTTTTATGTTGGTTTGCCTTCTTCGTTTATGGAAGTTTTGGATTCTATATTTGAAAATGGTTTCCTTGAAGGGGATCCCATTGATACTTATGAAAAGATGAAAACTATATTTGGGCATCCTAAGGAAAAAGATGTTGAATCCACTACTCTCATGTGCTTTTACTAAAATGAAATAATCAAAGAGATGAAGGCTAGTCTGGATGTGAATTTTCGCAACGTTCTTAATCTTTCATCCACTATTAATGGTCATGTGCTTTCACAAAATAGAAAAATAAACGCCATTGATAAGAAATTTTCTCTTTGCTTTCAAAAAGGGGTGGATGACTGCTACCTCTTGAGCATGCGTTGGTTTTCCATTGAAGCGGAAAGGGTGATGCAACAAAGTAGCGTAAGTATTTCCCTCAGTTTTGAGAACCAAGGTATCAATCCAGTAGGAGACACACACAAGTCACCTAGTACCTGCACAAACAATCAAGGACCTTGCAACAAACGCGATAAAGGGGTTGTCAATCAGTTCACAGCCAGTCGCAAAAGTGAGATCTGATAAAGATAATAAGATAAATATTTTTGGTATTTTTGTTGTATAGATTGGAAAGTAAAGATTGCAAAGTAAAATAAATACGAAACTAAACTTGTAGATCGGAAACTTATATGATAGAAAATAGACCCGGGGGCCATATGTTTCACTAGTGGCTTTTGTCAAGATAGCATAAATTATGGTGGGTGAACAAATTACTGCCGAGCAATTGATAGAAAAGCACATAGTTATGAGAATATCTAGACAATGATCATTAATATAGGCATCACGTCCGTGTCAAGTAGACCGAAACGATTCTGCATCTACTACTGTTACTCCACACATAGACCGCTATCTAGCATGCATCTAGAGTATTAAGTTCATAAGAACAGAGTAGCGCATTAAGCAAGATGACATGATGTAGAGGGATAAACTCAAGCAATATGATATAAACCCCATCTTTTTATCCTCGATGGCAACAATACAATATGTGCCTTGCTGCCCCTGCTGTCACTGGGAAAGGACACTGTAAGATTGAACCCAAAGCTAAGCACTTCTCCCATTGCAAGAAAGATCAATCTAGTAGGCCAAACTAAACCGACAATTAGAAGAGACTTGCAAAGATATCAAATCATGCATAGAAGAATTCAGAGAAGAACCACATATTGTTCATAGATGGACTTGATCATAAATCCACAATTCATTGGATCTCGGCAAACACACCGCAAAAGAGTATTACATTGAATAGATCTCCAAGAACATCGAGGATGACTTTGTATTGAGAATCAAAGAGAGAGAAGAAGCCATCTAGCTAATAACTATGGACCCGAAGGTCTATGGTAAACTACTCACACATCATCGGAGAGGCTATGGTGTTGATGTAGAAGCTCTTCGTGATCAATTCCCCCTCCTACGGAGCGCCAGAAAAGGCTCCAAGATGGGATCTCACGGGTACAGAAGGTTGCGGCGGTGGAAAAGTGGTTTCGTTCGTCTCTCTGATGTTTCTAGGGTATAGGGTATATATAGGCGAAAGAAGTACGTCGGTGGAGCTACGAGGGGCCCATGAGGGTGGGGGTGCGCCTACCCCCTGGGCGTGCTCTCCTGCCTCGTGGCCACCTCGTGGCGTTCCAGACTTCAACTCCAAGTCTCTTGGTTTGCTTTCGGTCCAAGAAACATCGCCCGGAAGGTTTCATTCCGTTAGGACTCCGTTTGGTATTCCTTTTCTGCAAAACACTGAAATAGGCAAAAAAAAACAGGAATTGGCACTAGGCCTTCGGTTAATAGGTTAGTCCCAAAAATAATATAAAAGAGCATATTAAAGCCCATTAAACATCCAAAACAGATAATATAATAGCATGGAACAATAAAAAATTATAGATACGTTGGAGACGTATCAAGCATCCCCAAGCTTAATTCCTGCTCGTCCTCGAGTAGGTAAATTGATAAAAACACAATTTTTCATGTGGAATGCTACCTAACATATTTATCAATGCAATTTTCTTTATTGTGGCATGAATATTCAGATCCGAAAGATTCAAGACAAAAGTTTAATATTGACATAAAAATAATAATACTTCAAGCATACTAACAAAGCAATTATGTCTTCTCAAAATAACATGACCAAAGAAAGTTCATCCCTACAAAATCATATAGTTTGGCTATGCTCCATCTTCATCACACAAAATATTCAAATCATGCACAACCCCGGTTTCAGCCAAGCAATTGTTTCATAATTTAATTTTTTCAAACTTTTTCAACTTTTACGCAAGACATGAGCATGAGCCATGGATATAGCACTATAGGTGGAATAGAGCGGTGGTTGTGGAGAAGACAAAAAGGAGGAAGATAGTCTCACATCAACTAGGCGTATCAACGGGCTATGGAGATGGAGCATCATGCTCAACCATTGATCCATACATGAAACATACTCACATATTAGTTACACCCAATGCTCAAGTACGATCATATAGTTTCCAGAGCTCAAAGCTTTAAATTGAGAGATAAAAATATTTTGGGAGGTATACTTTTCCCACCAACGAAAACGACTTGAGGTTCCCAACACTTTCCATGCTAGATATATCATAGGCGGTTCCCAAACAGAAAATAAAGTTTATTCCTTTTCCACCAAACTTTCACAAGCCATGGCTAGTGATGCCTACTACGCACCCTTCTTCTTGTAGACGTTGTTGGGCCTCCAAGTGCAGAGGTTTGTAGGACAGTAGCAAATTTCCCTCAAGTGGATGACCTAAGGTTTATCAATCCGTGGGAGGCGTAGGATGAAAATGGTCTCTCTCAAACAACCCTGCAACCAAATAACAAAGAGTCTCTTGTGTCCCCAACACACCCAATACAATGGTAAATTGTATAGGTGCACTAGTTCGGAGAAGAAATGGTGATACAAGTGCAATATGGATGGTAGATATAGGTTTTTGTAATAAGGAAATATAAAAACAGCAAGGTAGCAAGTGGTAAAAGTGAGCATAAACGGTGTTGCAATGATAGGAAACAAGGCCTAGGGTTCATACTTTCACTAGTGCAAGTTCTCTCAACAAGGATAACATAATTGGATCATATTACTAGCCCTCATAATGCAACAAAGAGTCACTCCAAAGTCACTAATAGCGGAGAACAAACGAGGATATTATGGTAGGGTACGAAACCACCTCAATGTTATTCTCTCTGATCGATCTATTCAAGAGTCCGTAGTAACGTTCAATCTATCATAGAGTTCGTACTAGAATAACACCTTAAGACACAAATCAATCAAAACCCTAATGTCACCTAGATACTCCATTGTCACCTCAAGTATCCGTGGGCATGATTATACGATATGCATCACACAATCTCAGAAACATCTATTCAACCAACACATAGAACTTCAAAGAGTGCCCCAAAGTTTCTACCGGAGAATCAAGATGAAAACGTGTGCCAACCCCTATGCATAGATTCCCAAGGTCACGAAACCCGCAAGTTGATCACCAAAACATACATCAAGTGGATCACGTGATATCCCATTGTCACCACAGATAAGCACGTGCAAGACATACATCAAGTGTTCTCAAATCCTTAAAGACTCAATCTGATAAGATAACTTCAAAGGGAAAACTCAATCCATTACAAGAGAGTAGAGGGGGAGAAGCATCATAAGATCCAACTAGAATAGCAAAGCTCGCGATACATCAAGATCGTGCCATCTCAAGAACATGAGAGAGAGAGAGAGAGAGATCAAACACATAGCTACTGATACATACCCTCAGCCCCGAGGGTGGACTACTCCCTCCTCATCATGGAGAGCGCCGGGATGATGAAGATAGCCACTGGAGAGGGATTCCCCCTTCGGCAGGGTGCCGGAACAGGGTCTAGATTGGTTTTTGGTGGCACAAGAGGCTTTTGGCGGCGGAACTCCCGATCTAGGTTATTTTCCGAAGGTTTCAGTATTTATAGGATTTTTTGCCGTAGGGCACAAGTAAGGGGCCCTCCGGTCTGTCCACGAGATAGGGGCGCCACCATTAGGGGGGAGGGGGGCGGCCCCACCCTCGTGGGCAGCCCGTTGCTCTCCTGGCCCAACTCTTTTACTTCGGGGGCTTCTTTTGGTCCAGAAAAAATCACCAAAAATTGGCACGTCAATTGGACTCCGTTTGGTATTCCTTTTCTGCGAAACCCTAAAATGGGAGAAAAACAGAAACTGTGACTGGGCTCTGGGTTAATAGGTTAGTCCCAAAAATAATATAAAATTGTATATAAAAGCCCAGAAAACATCCTAGAAGGATAATATAATAGCATGGAACAATAAAAAATTATAGATACGTTGGAGACGTATCAGCATCCCCAAGCTTAGTTCCTGCTCGTCCTCGAGTAGGTAAATGATAAAAACATA
This sequence comes from Secale cereale, assembly GCA_902687465.1. NCBI lineage: Eukaryota > Viridiplantae > Streptophyta > Magnoliopsida > Poales > Poaceae > Secale > Secale cereale. Next base: position 887,909,642 of record LR738710.1, read on the forward strand.
ATTTTTGACGTGGAATGCTAACCAACATAGTTTTCAATGTAATTCTCTTAATTGTGGCATGAATGTTCAGATCTGAAAGATTCAAGACAAAAGTCTATATTGACATAAGAAATAATAATACTTCAAGCATACCAACAAAGCAATCATGTCTTCTCAAAATACTATGGCTTTCTTAAAAAAAATACTATGGCTAAAGAAAGTTATCCCTACAAAATCATATAGTCTGGCTATGCTCCCTCTTCATCACACAAAATACTCATATCATGCACAACCGCGGTTTCAGCCAAGCACTTATTTTCATACTCTATTCTTTCAAACCTTTCAACTTTCACGCAATACATGAGCGTGAGCCATGGACATAGCACTATGGGTGGAATAGAGAGGTAGTTGTGGAGAAGACAAAAAGGAGGGAGATAGTCTCACATCGACTAGGCGTGTTAACGGGCTATTGAGATGCCCATCAATAGATATCAATGTGAGTGAGTAGGGATTGCCATGCAACGGATGCACTAGAGCTAAAAATGTATGAAAGCTCAACAAAAGAAACTAAGTGGGTGTGCATCCAACTTGCTTGCTCATGAAGACCTAGGGCATTTGAGGAAGCCCATCGTTGGAATATACAAGCCAAGTTATATAATGAAAATTCCCACTAGTGTATGAAAGTGACTAAACATGAGACTCTCTATCGTGAAGAACATGGTGCTACTTTGAAGCACAAGTGTGGAAAAAGACAGTAGCAATTGTCCCTTTTTCTTTTCTTTTTTTGGACCTTCCTTTTTTTCTTCGGCCTTTCCTTCTTTTTTTGGAGGGGCTTTCTTTATTTAGCCTTTCCTCACATGGGACAATCCTCTAATAATGATGACCATCACATTTTTAATTAATTACAACTCGATATTACAACTCGATACTAGAACAAATTATGACCCTATATGAATGCCTCCGGCGGTGTACCGGGATGTGCAATGAATCAAGAGTGACATGTATGGAAAATTATGCATGCTGGCTTTGCCACAAATACGATGTCAACTACATGATCATGCATGGCAATATGACAATATGAAGCGTGTCATATGAACAGAATGGTGGAAAGTTGCATGGCAATATATCTCGGAATGGCTATGGAAATGCCATGATAGGTAGGTATGGTGGCTGTTTTGAGGAAGGTATATAGTGGGTGTATGGTACCGGCGAGAGTTGCGCGGTACGAGAGAGGCTAGCAATGGTGGAAGGGTGAGAGTGCGTATAATCCACGGACTCAACATTAGTCATAAGAACTCATATACTTATTGCAAAAATTTATGAGTCATCAAAACAAAGCAATCAACGCATGCTCCTAGGGGGGAGGTTGGTAGGAGTTAACCATCGCGCGCCCCTGACCTCCACACAAAGGATGACACTTTACAAATACCTCACGCTCTAACTTCATCACATAGCGGTTCACCATACGTGCATGCTACGGGAATCACTAAACTTAACACAAGTATTTCTCAATTTCATAATAACTCCACTAGCATCACTCTAAAAACACTATCCTCATATCTCAAAACAATTATCAAGCATCCAACTTCTCATCATATTCATTGCACTTAGTATGAAAGTTTTTACTACATTTATCTTGGATGCCTATCATATTAGGACTAGTTTTATAACCAAAGCACATTACCATGCTGTTCTAATAGACTCTCAAAAGGGTATAAGTGAAGCATGAGAGATCAACAATTTCTACAAAATAAAATCACCACCGTGCTCTAAAAGATATAAGTGAAGCATTAGAGCAAAACTATTTAGCTCAAAAGATGTAAGTGAAGCACATAGAGTGTTCTAACAAATTCTAGGCCATATTTATCTCTCTCAAAAATATGTGTCCAGCAAGGATGAGTGTGGCAAACTAACAAGCAAAGACTCAAATTATACATGACACTCCAAGTAAAACACATATCATGTGGTGAATAAAAATATAGTCCCGAGTATAGTTACCGATAGATGAAGACGAAAGAGGGGATGCCTTCCCGGGGCATCCCCAAGCTTAGGCTTTTGGTTGTCCTTGAATTTTACCTTGGGGTGCCTTGGGCATCCCCAAGCTTAGGCTCTTGCCACTCTTTGTTCCATAGTCCATCAAAGCAATACTCAAAACTTGAAAACTTCACAACACAAAACTTAGACAAAAATCGCGTGAGCTCCGTTAGTATAAGAAAACAAACCACCACTCAAAGGTACTGTAATGAACTCATTCTTTGTTTATATTGGTGTTAAACCTACTGTATTCCAACTTCTCTATGATTCGTATCCTCCAATACTAATCATAGATTCATCAAAATAAGCAAACAACACACGAAAACAGAATCTGTCAAAAACAGAATAGTCTGTAGTAATCTGTAACTTTCGCATACTGCTGTAACTCCAAAAAAATTGAAATAAATTGGTAAACGTGAGGAATTTGTCTATTAATCATCTGAAAAAAGAATCAACTAAATAGCACACTCCAGTAAAATCTGGTGACCATTCTAGCGAGCGCTAACGATTCTGTTTTTCACAGCAAGATCATATAAACTTCACACATGTCTTCCCAAAGGTTCTACTTGGCACAAACACTAATTAAAACACAAAAACACATCTAAATAGAAGCTAGATGCAATATTTATTCCTAAACAGAAGCAAAAACCAACAAAGTAAAACTGGGTTGCCTCCCAACAAGCGCTATCGTTTAACGCCCCTAGCTAGGCATGATGATGCTCACATAAAAGATAAGAATTGAAACATAACGGGAGCATCATGAAGCTTATGAATAGCACATTTAAGTCTAACCCACTTCCTATGCATAGGGATTTTGTGAGCAAACAACTTATGGGAACAATACTTAACTAGCATAGGAAGGGAAAACAAGCATAACTTCAAGATTTTAAGCACATAGAGAGGAAACTTGATATTATTGCAATTCCTACAAGCATATGTTCCTCCCTCATAATAATTTTCAGTAGCATCATGAATGAATTCAACAATATAACCAGCACATAAAGCATTCTTTTCATGATCTACTTGCATAGAAATTTTACTACTCTCCACATAAGCAAATTTATTCTCATCAATAGTAGTGGGAGCAAACTCAACAAAATAACTATCATGTGAAGCATAATCCAATTGAAAATTAAAATCATGATGAAAAGTTTCATGGTTATCATTATTCTTAATAGCATATAATTCATCAGAATAATCATCATAGATAGCAACTTTGTTCTCATAATCAATTGGAACCTCTTCCGAAATAGTGGATTCATCACTAAATAAAGTTATGACCTCTCCAAATCCACTTTCATCAATATAATCATCATAAATAGGAGGCATGCTTTCATCATAATAAATTTTCTCATCAAAACTTGGGGTACAAAAAATATCATCTTCATCAAACATAGCATCCCCAAGCTTGTGGCTTTGCATATCATTAGCATCATGGATATTCAAAGGATTCACACTAACAACATTGCAATCTTGCTCATCATGCACATATTTTATGCCAATCATTCTATGTAATTCCTCTTCTAGTACTTGAGCACAATTTTCCTTCCCATCATTTTCACGAAAGATATTAAAAAGATGAAGCATATGAGGTAACCTTAATTCCATTTTTTTGTAGTTTTCTTTTATTAACGAAACTAGTGATAAAACTAGAAACTAAAAGATCCGATTGCATGATCTAAAGATATACCTTCAAGCACTAACCTCCCCGGCAACGGCGCCAGGAAAGAGCTTGATGTCTACTGCGCACCCTTCTTCTTGTAGACGTTGTTGGGCCTCCAAGTGCAGAGGTTTGTAGGACAGTAGCAAATTTCCCTCAAGTGGATGACCTAAGGTTTATCAATCCGTGGGAGGCGTAGGATGAAGATGGTCTCTCTCAAACAACCCTGCAACCAAATAACAAAGAGTCTCTTGTGTCCCCAACACACCCAATACAATGGTAAATTGTATAGGTGCACTAGTTCGGCAAAGAGATGGTGATACAAGTGCAATATGGATGGTAGATATAGGTTTTTGTAATAAGAAAATATAAAAACAGTAAGGTAGCAAGTGGTAAAAGTGAGCATAAACGGTGTTTCAATGATAGGAAACAAGGCCTAGGGTTCATACTTTCACTAGTGCAAGTTCTCTCAACAAGGATAACATAATTGGATCATATTACTAACCCTCGACATGCAACAAAGAGTCACTCCAAAGTCACTAATAGCGGAGAGCAAACGAGGAGATTATGGTAGGGTACGAAACCACCTCAAAGTTATTCTTTCTGATCGATCTATTCAAGAGTCCGTAGTAACGTTCAATCTATCATAGAGTTTGTACTAGAATAACACCTTAAGACACAAATCAATCAAAACCCTAATGTCACCTAGATACTCCATTGCCACCTCAAGTATCCGTGGGCATGATTATACAATATGCATCACACAATCTCAGAAACATCTATTCAACCAACACATAGAACTTCAAAGAGTGCCCCAAAGTTTCTACCGGAGAGTCAAGATGAAAACGTGTGCCAACCACTATGCATAGATTCCCAAGGTCATGGAACCCGCAAGCTGATCACCAAAACATACATCAAGTGGATCACATGATATCCCATTGTCACCACAGATAAGCACGTGCAAGACATACATCAAGTGTTCTCAAATCCTTAAAGAATCAATCCGATAAGATAACTTCAAAGGGAAAACTCAATCCATTACAAGAGAGTAGAGGGGGAGAAGCATCATAAGATCCAACTAGAATAGCAAAGCTCGCGATACATGAAGATCATGCCATCTCAAGAACACGAGAGAGAGAGAGAGAGATCAAACACATAGCTACTAATACATACCCTCAGCCCCGAGGGTGGACTACTCCCTTCTCGTCATGGAGAGTGCCGGGATGACGAAGATAGCCACCGGAGAGGGATTCCCCCTCCGACAGGGTGCTGGAACAGGGTCTAGATTGGTTTTTGGTGGCACTAGAGGCTTTCGGCGGCGGAACTCCCGATCTAGGTTATTTTCCGAAGGTTTCAGTATTTATAGGATTTTTTGGCATAGGGCACAAGTCAGGGGGCCCTCCTGGCTGTCCATGAGATAGGGGGCTCCACCACTAGGGGGGCGGGGCGCCCCCACCCTCGTGGGCAGCCCGTGGCTCTCCTGGCCCAACTCTTTTACTTCGGGGGCTTCTTTTGGTCCAGAAAAAATCACCAAAAATTGGCACGTCAATTGGACTCCATTTGGTATTCCTTTTCTGCGAAACCCTAAAACAGGAGAAAAACAGAAACTGGCATTGGGCTCTGGGTTAATAGGTTAGTCCCAAAAATAATATAAAAGCGTATATAAAAGCCCATAAAACATCCTAGAAGGATAATATAATAGCATGGAACAATAAAAAATTATAGATACGTTGGAGACATATCAGCTAGCCGAATCCACGGTTGCTATCCATACCAACACTTTCGAAGGAATTTATTATTTGACAACATAAAGTAAATTTGTTTATCATTTCAGGACTGGGCATCCCTAATACCTTTGCCTTACTCTCGTGCAATGACACATCGTGACTCATCGTGAGAATAACAGATCTAGCATGGAAAATATTGGCCACCCCTCACCGCCTCGCGAGCGGTACAACACACAAAACAGAAATTTATTTTGAAAATCAGAGATGGCACATACAAATTTGCTTTGAACGGCAAGGGAATACCGCATATAGGTAGGTATGGTTGACTCATGTGGCAAAACCGGGATAAAGGATTTTGGATGCACAAGTAGTGATCATACTTAGTGCAAAATGAAGGCTAGCAAAAGACTGGGAAGCGACCCACCATGAAACCAGTAATCTCATAAGCAAACATTGAGCATAAATAACACCGAATAATGCACCACAAGTAGGATATAGTTTCATTGCATAATTATTGACTTTCGTGCTTGCATAGGGAATCACAAACCTTAACACGAATATTCTTACTAAGGCACATATCATATCATCATGTCTCAAAACTATTACAAAATCAAGTTTATTTTGTCCGATGATCTTCATGAAAGTTTTTATTATATCCTTCTTGGATATCTATCACCTTGGAACTAATTTTCATGTGCTGCTTTTGATAAGTTCGGACAAATAATAGTGAAGATCATGAGCATAATAATTTTCTTTCTCTCAAAATAATTTAAGTGAAGCAAGAGAGAATTACTCCAAAGATACTAAAGCACACCGTGCTCAAAAAGATATAAGTGAAGCATTAGAGCAAATCCATAGCTCATAAAAAATTTAAGTGAAGCATAGAGAGCTATTCTAACAAGTCATGGCATAATTTTGGCTCTCTCAAATAGATGTGTACAGCAAGGATTGATGACTTAAAAAGCAAAACAAAACAAGCAAAGACTCATATCATACAAGACGCTCCAAGCAAAACACATATCATGTGACGAATAAAAATACAGTTTGAATTGAAATACCGATGGTCGTTAGAAGAAAGAGGGGATGCCACTCGGGGGCATCCCCAAGCTTTGTTGCTTGCTTCTCTTTGGATAATAGCTTGGGATGCCGGGGCATCCCCAAGGTTAGGCTTTTTCTTACTCCTTATTCCTTCGTCCATCGTAAGATAACCCAAAACTTGAAAACTTCAATCGCACAAAACTCCAACAAAACTTTCGTGAGATCCATTAGTATAAGAAAACAAATCACTACTATAAGTACTATAGTAAACCAATTCATATTTTGTATTTGTATTATATCTAATGTATTAAAAAATTTCTATGGCAAAAAGTCATCAAAGAAAACAATAGAATCATCAAAACAAGCACATGACACAATAAAAACAGAATCTGTCAAAAACAGAACAGTCTGTAGCAATCAGGAAGTTTTGAATACTTCTGTAACTCTAAAAATCTTGAAAAAATAGGGCCACGTGAGAAATTTGTATATTAATCTTCTGCAAAAAGAATCAACCAAAAACCACTCTTCTGTTAAAAATGAGAATTTTTCTCATGAGCGCAAAAGTTTCTATTTTTTCAGCAAAATCAAATCTACTAACACCCAATGTGTTCCTAAGGCTTTGCTTGGCACAAACCTTTATTCAAACCACAAAAAGAAATCTCAACAGAGATATTAAAGTTTTTTTATTGAGAACAGAAAGGAAATTAAAAAGCAAAAAGATACAAATTGGGTTGCCTCCCAGCAAGCGCTATCGTTTTACGCCCTTAGCTAGGCATAATACCAAGATTTCAAGTATTGTCATCCTTGTTGGATGTTCCATAAGTTGCCCTCATTATAGATTCATAATGAAATTTGATCTTGGTTCTAGGGAAGTGTTCGATGCCCTTTCTCAAGGGAAATTGGAATTTAATATTCCCTTCTTTCATGTAAATCACCGCGCCAATGGTGTGCAAAAATGGTCTACCAAGTATAATTGGACAAGACGGATTGCAATCGATGTCAAGAACAATAAAGTCTATGGGTACATAGTTCCTATTTGCGAGAATAAGTACATCATTGATCCTTCTCAAAGGCTTTTTAATTGTGGAATCCGCCAAATGCAAATTAAGAGAGCAATCTTCAATATTGGTAAGACTAAGAACATCACAAAGAGATTTTGGAATCGTGGAAACACTAGCACCCAAATCACATAAAGAAAAACACACATAGTTTTTAATTTTTATTTTGATGGTATGTTCCCATTCATAATGCAATTTTCTAGGAATTGATATTTCTAACTCCAACTTATAGTCTAAAGCTTTCATCATAGCATCAACAATATGTTTAGTAAAAGCTTTATTTTGTTCATAAGAATGGGGTGAATTAATCATGGGTTGCAACAAAGAAATACAATCAATCAAGTAACAACTATCATAATTAAAGTCTTTGTAATCCAAGAGAGGGGAACATCACTAGCTAAAGTCTTGACCTCTCCAAACCCACTTTTATCAAATTTCTCAACAAAGTTTTCATCCTCTGAAATATTAGGACGCCTTCTACCTAAAGTTGACTCTTCTTCAGTCCTTTTATCATCAAGTTGAACTTTACTAAACAAAGAATCAATGGAAGAAACACCAATCATGTTAATGTCTTCATCATTTTATGAAAGCAATCACTAGAAAACGCATTTTCTAAAAATTCTCGTTTAGCTCTAAGCATGGCGGTTCTTTTCTTACTTTCATCCATAGAAACATAAAGAGCTTTAATTGATTCTTCAACTTTAGGCACAAAATTTTTCAACTTGAGATTCTATACATCATGAGAAATTCTATCAATACTCCTAGACATATCATCAATCTTATTCAATTTTTCTTCTATGGAAGCATTGAAAACCTTTTAAGTATTGATAAATTCTTTAATATTATTCTCTAGAATAGAGGTGTTCCTATTATTATTGTAAGATTGATTTCCATAGGAATTACCATAATTATTAGAGGAATTACTAGGAAAAGTCCTAGGATTAAAATTACCTCTATAAGCATTGTTATTAAAATTATTTCCAGAGATAAAGTTCACATCTATAGCATCACTAGTTTTCTCAATCAAGGTAGACAAAGGAATATCATTAGGATCAATAGGAGCACTTTTACTAGCAACCATTTTCATAAGAGCATCATGATGAGGACATCACTAACAAGGTTACACCCACAGCTCCAACTGACACATATACAGGACCAATTACTAGAGCTCGCGCACGCCAATTAAATTACCAGGTACTTTCGTTTCTTGGTAATGAATCTAATGTTCATGAGAATATGATGCTGCCTAAATTGGATACATTTGTCTTGCTTACAAATGAAGGGCCTAGCTTGGACAAGAAGGATGAACATTGGAGCAAGATCAAGCATGGAGATGATGGCGTGCGCAAGGGGAACAAGAATGGAGTTTCAATTGATGATTTCAGGACTTTGAAGCCACCATAATGAGTGCGGGAAGCCTTGGACGAAATATACAAGATGCCACTTCATAAATTTCGTCCAGAGGCTATTATAGGTGCTGCGTCACCTTATTATTGGGCCAGGCCCATGTAATTTCGAAATACTTGAGTATAGGCTGTTTTTAGAGTCCGTATGTGTGGGGAAACAAGAGTTAGGGTTGGTTTCGGACCCCTCCACCAAGGGCCACGAAATTCCCCCCTCTTTCCCTCATATATACAGCCCTTAGGGCGTCGTTTAGACTTTGGGTTTTGTTTAGATTAAAAGTTCGCCATAGCTGCAACTTCGCGTACTTCGTAGTCGGATCGTCAAAGTCGACTTCCTCCAAAACGATAACCACCATCTCATCGAAAGACGGGACACCTTTGCCTCTATCAAGTGGTATCAGATTTCCAGGTTGCTCGGTGAGATTTTACAGTTTTTCGTAGATTAGATCGAGTCTGTTCTTCATACCAACAGTCCACGAAAAAGCCAAAAAAATTTTAGGGTTAGTTCATCCCATCCGAACCAATCTGAGCCTCTGCATAATCTTTTCTGTATTTGCTTTGTTGAATTTGCGGTTGCATCGTCGTGTCAAGTTGCTGGTCTTAGCGTCTAGTCTTTTAGAGTTTCGAGTTCTGGTCATAAGTTGTCACGTCGCCGCCGCACCATATTCATCGCCGCTGCCATACCACCACTGCTGCCATATCCCACCACCGCCACCACATACCACCACCGCTGCCATAACCTACCACCGCTGCCATATCCTACCACCATATATCCACCGCCAATCCGAGTTCTTTTCATATTAGGGTTGTTCTCGTGATCCATCTAGGTTTCGGATTTGTGTTTCCTTGCCTGCGTAGGTCTCGAAAAAAAAAAAAAGAGTCTGGAGACCCCCGGGCAGTTTTTAGGCCAAAATTTCGACAGGTGAAAATATTTTTTCCCTATCCTATTTTTGGGCTTTCTGAGTCTTTTGAGACACGTGCCACCATACTGATTTTTTACCGCACTTTTTCGTCGTCGCTGCCCTGATTACGAAAAAAAAATTCGTCAAAAAAATTTCGTGCCTATCATCTTAGTTTGACTTGGGAAGTGTTTTGAGACACTCGCCATTATAGTGATTTTCGGCAAAAAAAAAAACAACGCAAAAAAAAAGACCGAAAAGAAAAAGGCGAAAAAAAAATTTCAGAGTGTGCTTTCCCCTTGATTACGTGCAGCGCCGTGATTTTGTTAGTGTTCTAGGCTCGCGTCTCTAGTACGGTCTAGCCTAGGACCAGCACAGTACCGTCGTTGAGCGTTTATTCACCTTTGCATCTCTGAATTGATTATTGCTGACCCTTTTTTGCTACCATATTATAAGCCTTCCCAGCTCCACATACATCTACATCGTGCGTTTGACTCTCCCTGGTAATCGCTCTATCCAAGCTTTGAGAGTTTTGACTACATCGGTTGCCGATCACCACCTGCTGCTGGGTAAGAACTGGTAAGAATTTGAGATTTGCTTGACGGATTTGTGACATCCGCCACCACCACCACTTGTTAGTAGTCTGTAGGATCATATTCTTGTGTGTTTCTATTGCTGCTAACCATGCCAGGATCACAAGTCGACGAGACTGACTGGGAGAACTTGACGAACAAGGAGCTTCATGATAAGTTTCAGGAAATGATGAGTGTACAGGTGCAAGATGTGCTAAACACATTGGACGAGGCCATGGAGAAGATAGATGGCATGGAGAAGACGTTTGAAACAAAGCTGGATAACAAGTTTGCTGAATTGCTTGCGCGTTTGCCACCACCACCGGCTGCTGCAGCTGTCCCACCTCTTCAACAACAACAACAACAACAACAACAACGCCGACTTCCGAATCAAGTGGGACGAGCACAGCGCGTTCCCCTTGAGACTGGTCAAGCTTCTGTTGCTGCTGTTGATGTTTCTGTAGCTCCTGCTGCTACTGCAGAGGTGGAGGACCATGACGAGGATGAGGTTGACCAAAATCAGAACTACGTGCAACAACCAGCACCACCACCACCAGGTAGTCCTCATGCATATCATCGCAACGGTAGGGCTGCACCACCACCTGAGGTACATGACCATCTTCCTAAACTGAAATTGAATATTCCACCATTTGAGGGTAGATATGTTCCTGATATATATCTTACTTGGGAGTTACAAACTGAACAACGTTTTACATGTTTAAACTATCCCGAGGAGAGACGTGTTCCTGCTGCTGTTTGTGCTTTCACTGGTTTTGCATGTGTTTGGTGGTCTGAACATTGTAGATTATATCCTATTCCAGCTACTTGGACTGCTTTGAAAACTGCTATGCGTACTCGTTGGGTTCCACCATATTATCAACGTGAATTACTTCAAAAACTGCAGCGCTTAAGACAAGGAAAAAATTCTGTAGAAGAATATTATCAGCAATTACAAACTGGCCTGATTAGATGTGGTATTGTTGAGGAGAATGAAGCTATGCTTGCACGTTTTATGGGTGGATTAAATAGAGAGATTCAGAACATTCTAGAGTATAAGGATTATACTACTATCACTCGTTTATTCCATCTTGCTTGTAAAGCTGAACGTGAAGTGCAGGATCGACAGGCATTGGCGCGGACTAACTTTTCTGCAGGACGACCTTCATCATGGACACCGCGTGCATCCTCTACTTCCTCACATTCTACTGCACCGACACCTCCATCAGCTGTTACCTCCAGCCATGATACAAGGAAGCAGGCACAACCACCATTATCTGCCAAGAGCACACCTATTGGGCCTGCACAGAGTTCTTCTTCTTCCATGGCATCGACAGGGCACACCAGTGATATTATTTGTCGTCGTTGTAAGGGAAGAGGACATTTTGCGAGAGATTGCAAATCTCAGCGTGTGATGATTGCTACTGAGGATGGTGGATATGAATCCGCTAGTGACTATGATGAGGAGACTTTGGCTCTTATTACACGTGAAGAACACGGTGGAGACGATTCTGATCATGAGACGCAATACATGGCTCCTGAAGATGCTGACAGGTATGAATGTTTAGTTGCTCAACGTGTTTTGAGTGTGCAGGTTACACAATGATACAGGGTGGAACCCTAATCAGCGGATCTTTCACGAAATGGAGGGGATCCCACGATGAACACGAAGAACATAAAGGGAAACGGGGGAAAACACGAGAGGAAACACACAAGAACAAGTCCAATCACACATCCACTAGACAATCAAACACACAAGATCACAAGATACATGAACAACAAAGGGAAAGATACATGGGTAGAGTTCATCTCCAAGAGGAGGTCTTGAATCCGTGAAGGATCTTCCCGCTAGGGGTCTTGAATCCAAGGTGGATCTTCTCCGTAGAGGGGCCGCGGTCTCTCTCGTGGAGTAGATCCGGGATGGATGAGCAAAGCTCTATCTCTCATATGAGCTAAACCATTGCTAACCCTAAAATGGTGGAGGTGGAGGAGTATATATAGTCTAGGGTCATGAAGGGGTAAGTGAGGGGCGAAACGGGTACATGGGCATCGGCCCGGATACATGCACGCAGGCAAGGCCGGATGTCCGTGCTGGCAGCCGGATGTCCGGGGCTTCGGGGCGAGCCGGATGTCCGGGGTTACGGCCGGATGTCCGGGCTGGCTCGGTCCAGCTTCTGTGAAGGAGGGCCCGGATTTCCGGGAGGGGTGCCGGATGTCCGGCCGTTGCTGAAGCGCCGGATGTCCGGCCTTTGGCCCGGATGTCCGGCCGCTGTAGTATCAGCAGCTCCGTCTTCTTCCGTCTTCTCTTCCAAGCTTCCCTCGCAGATGGTGTAGGTGATCCTTGGCGCTTGCACTCCTCCTCGCCATCCGTGAAGCTCCGACAATACCTATGCATGCACACGAGAGGAGTGTCAAGTAGTATACCATCCTCGAAGGGGTCAAGTGAACACGTGTAAAGGAGATGATTCACCTTTATGTATGAGAAATAGAGGTCACACGTGTCACTTCCCAAGCAGACTCTTGACATGGTGATGTCCATAGGATACACCGTATCATGAATGCTTCTTCCTGTGCAGTACCCCAAACAAAAGGCACATCCTTCTTTGTAAGCTCATTGAGGGGTGCAGCAATGGTGCTGAAATCTCTCACAAAACGCCGATAGAATCCAGCGAGGCCAAGGAAACTCCTCACGTGTGTGACCGTTTTGGGCTGCGGCCAACTCTCAATAGCTTCAATCTTGGCTTTATCAACCTCAATTCCCTGTGGAGTAACAACATAGCCAAGAAAAGAGACTCGGTCGGTGCAAAAGGTGCACTTTCCAAGGTTACCAAATAAACGTGCATCACGTAGAGCAATAAAAACAGCACGTAAATGTTCCAAATGTTCCTCCAAAGATCTGCTAAAAATCAATATATCATCAAAGTATACTACCACAAATCGTCCAATGAAAGCACGTAAAACTTCATTCATTAATCTCATGAAAGTACTAGGTGCATTAGTTAACCCAAAAGGCATGACTAACCACTCATATAATCCAAACTTAGTTTTAAATGCTGTTTTCCATTCATCTCCCAATTTCATACGAATTTGATGGTATCCACTACGCAAATCAACTTTGGAGAATATTGTAGAGCCACTCAATTCATCAAGCATATCATCTAGCCGAGGAATAGGATGACGATAACGAATAGTAATATTATTAATGGCTCTACAATCAACACACATACGTGATGTACCATCCTTTTTCGGCACTAGAATAATGGGAACAGCACAAGGACTAAGGGATTCGCGTATATAACCTTTGTCGAGTAGCTCCTGTACTTGACGCATAATCTCCTTCGTCTCTTCTGGATTGGTACGGTATGGTGCGCGGTTGGGTAGCGATGCACCGGGAATTAAGTCAATCTGATGCTCAATCCCTCGAATAGGTGGTAATCCCGGTGGCACGTCTTGTGGAAAGACGTCGGCGAACTCCTGCAAAATGTTAGTGACAGCAGGAGGCAAAGAGGAAGGCACGTCTTCGAATGAAAATAATGCCTCTTTGCATACAACAGCATAGCAAACAGATTTGCTAAAATCTAGCTCATCAATATCAGATTTGGTGGCAAATAAACATGCACTTTTCAATTTAATTTCAGAAGCAACAGTAGATGGTTTATTAGTAGGCTTCATTTGTTGCTCAAATTCTTTTGCCACAATCTGATTTTCACTCTTATTTTTCTCCTGTTTTGCCTTATTAGCTCTATTAATATCATCTTTCAAAATGGAATCAGGAGTCATAGGAAGCAAAGTAATATTTTTATCCTTATGAACAAGAGTATACTGATTGTTTCTACCATGGTGTACAGAATTTTTATCAAATTGCCATGGTCTACCAAGTAATAAGGAACATGCTTGCATAGGTACCACATCACAATCAACATAATCAGTATATGTAGAGATACTAAAATGCACACGAACAGTACGTGTTACCTTAACCTTGCCGCTGTTGTTGAACCATTGGATGTAGTAAGGATGTGGATGTGGTCTTGTGGTGAGAGATAGCTTCTCCACCATCTCCATGCTAGCCAAGTTGTTGCAACTCCCTCCATCTATGATCATGCGAACAGAACGTTCCTTCACAACTCCCTTTGTATGGAACAAATTATGCCTCTGATTTTGCTCAGCTTGTGTAACCTGCACACTCAAAACACGTTGAGCAACTAAACATTCATACCTGTCAGCATCTTCAGGAGCCATGTATTGCGTCTCATGATCAGAATCGTCTTCGCCGTGTTCTTCACGTGTAATAAGAGCCAAAGTCTCCTCATCATAGTCACTAGCGGATTCATATCCACCATCCTCAGTAGCAATCATCACACGCTGAGATTTGCAATCTCTCGCAAAATGTCCTCTTCCCTTACAACGACGACAAATAATATCACTGGTGTGCCCTGTTGATGCCATGGAAGAAGAAGAACTCTGTGCAGGCCCAATAGGTGTGCTCTTGGCAGATAATGGTGGTTGTGCCTGCTTCCTTGTATCATGGCTGGAGGTAACAGCTGATGGAGGTGTCGGTGCAGTAGAATGTGAGGAAGTAGAGGATGCACGCGGTGTCCATGATGAAGGTCGTCCTGCAGAAAAGTTAGTCCGCGCCAATGCCTGTCGATCCTGCACTTCACGTTCAGCTTTACAAGCAAGATGGAATAAACGAGTGATAGTAGTATAATCCTTATACTCTAGAATGGTCTGAATCTCTCTATTTAATCCACCCATAAAACGTGCAAGCATAGCTTCATTCTCCTCAACGATACCACATCTAATCAGGCCAGTTTGTAATTGCTGATAATATTCTTCTACAGAATTTTTTCCTTGTCTTAAGCGCTGCAGTTTTTGAAGTAATTCACGTTGATAATATGGTGGAACCCAACGAGTACGCATAGCAGTTTTCAAAGCAGTCCAAGTAGGTGGAATAGGATATAATCTACAATGTTCAGACCACCAAACACATGCAAAACCAGTGAAAGCACAAACAGCAGCAGGAACACGTCTCTCCTCGGGATAGTTTAAACATGTAAAACGTTGTTCAGTTTGTAACTGATGAGGACATCACTAACAAGGTTACACCCATAGCTCCAACTGACACATATACAGGACCAATTACTAGAGCTCGCGCACGCCAATTAAATTACCAGGTACTTTCGTTTCTTGGTAATGAATCTAATGTTCATGAGAATATGATGCTGCCTAAATTGGATACATTTGTCTTGCTTACAAATGAAGGGCCTAGCTTGGACAAGAAGGATGAACATTGGAGCAAGATCAAGCATGGAGATGATGGCATGCGCAAGGGGGACAAGAATGGAGTTACAATGGATGATTTCAGGACTTTGAAGCCACCATAATGAGTGCGAGAAGCCTTGGACGAAATATACAAGATGCCACTTCATAAATTTCGTCCAGAGGCTATTTTAGGTGCTGCGTCACCTTATTATTGGGCCAGGCCCATGTAATTTCGAAATACTTGAGTATAGGCTGTTTTTAGAGTCCGTATGTGTGGGGAAACAAGAGTTAGGGTTGGTTTCGGACTCCTCCACCAAGGGCCACGAAATTCCCCCCTCTTTCCCTCATATATACAGCCCTTAGGGCGTCGTTTAGACTTTGGGTTTTGTTTAGATTAAAAGTTCGCCATAGCTGCAACTTCGCGTACTTCGTTTGTGTTCAACGACCAGACCAAGGCGTCACAGAACCCCACCTTGATCAATAAAGCTTTCCTCTTATATTCGCAATATCCAGATTGCAATCTTAGTTTCTTGCTTGTTCTTCGTTTGCCTGCAGGAAACAGACCTTCGTGGTCAGGTTGATCGTGCTCCGGCGTGGTCAACAACCTCTCGGAGTTGGTTTAGCGATTGCTAAGGCGCGACGTCCTCGCACGTTCGTAGTCGGATCGTCAAAGTCGACTTCCTCCAAAACGATAACCACCATCTCATCGAAAGACGGGACACCTTTGCCTCTATCACATCAACTTTTTCATTCAAAGAATCTATCTCAACCGCGTTAATCTTTTTGCTTGTCGGTGCCCTTTTGGTATGCCATTGCTAATAATTCGCCATAATATTATCAAGCAATTTGGTGGCTTCATCCATAGTAATTTCCATAAAAGTGCCACCAGCAGCGGAATCCAAAAGATTTCAAGTAACAAAATTCAATCCCGCATAAAAATTGTGTATGATCATCCAAAGATTTAACCCATGTGTTGGGAAATTCCTTAGCATCATTTCCATCCTTTCCCAAGATTGTGCAACATGCTCATGTTCAAGTTGCTTGAAATTCATGATTTGGGTTCTAAGGGATATAATTTTTGCGGTCGGAAAATATTTAGTAATAAAAGCGTCTTTGCATTTGTTCCAAGAATCAATGCTATTGCGAGGTAAAGAAGAAAACCAAAATTTTGCATGATCTCGCAAAGAAAACGGAAATAATTTCAATTTCACAACATCATTGTCCACATATCTTTTCTTTTGCATATCGCATAATTCCACGAAGGTATTGAGATGGGACGCGACATCCTCATTAGGAGTGCCGGAAAATTGATATTTCATGACAAGATTCAACAAAGCAGTATTAATATCACAAGTCTCCGCACTAGTGGCGGGAGGAGCAATCAGAGTGCCAATAAAATCATTGGTGTTGGTATTGGAATAATCACACAACTTAGTGTTCTCTTGCGTCATTTTTGAGCAATTGTAAACAAGAACACTAGTGGTAATAGATCCGATCGGAAAACGGCAAACAGAAAAAGAGGGTGAATAAAGCGGCAAATATTTGAGAAGTGGGGGAGATGAAAATGAGAGGCAAATGGTAAATAATGTAAATTGCAAGGAGATGAGATTTGTGATTGGTATATGTTGAAGGTGTTCCCCGGCAACAGCGCCAGAAAATTCCTTTTGATGGCTGCTAAAGCTACGTCGGTTTTTCCCCAAAGAGGAAGGGATGATGCAGTATAGTGATAGCCCTCAACCGTAAGGGATCGAGACAGTCTTCGCGGGTAAGAATAACCCAATTTATTGATTCAACACACGGGGAGCCCAAGAGTATTTATAAGCTTTGACAGTTGAGTTGTCAATTCAACCGCACCTGAAATATACTTACTTGCAACAAAAGATAAGTGGTAACAGTGATATGATAGTGATGATAGTAATAGTAAAAGTAAATAGCAGTAGTAAATGGCAAAAGTAGCAACTAGTGATAAGCATGGTTTAAAATACTGTAGGCTAGGGAGATGGATGGTTGGGCGCTGCATGGATGAGATAGATTCTAACTTGGGGCACGGCACACAGAAAAGTAACGATCATCTAGGCAAATATCAAACATTAGGCATGTATCCCGTAGGTAGTTGTACGTGCTTGCAATAAGAACTTGCACAACATCTTTTGTCCTACCATCCCGCTACGAACGGGGCCATAAGGAACTAATGGATATTAAGGTGCTCCTGTCAAAGAGCACCAGAACAAAGCAATGAACTCAATGGATACATGTAATCCTCAAACTACGGACCATCCCCTTTGGGGTCCCGAGCTGTCACTTTTGGGATCGCCGGTTCCGGACCGTAACAGGTGCAAACAACTCATAGATAGGATCACGAACACAAATATATTCATACAAACACATATGGTTCAGATCTGAAATCATGGCACTCGGGCCCTTAGTGTCAAGCATTAAGAATAACAAGTTGAAGCAAAGATGATAAACACCATTGTAGATGATAGGCAACATGCCCCCAACGATCTGATAAACTATTACATGATCTAACTCATCCAATCCCTACCATCCCCTTCGCCTACAGCAGGGGAATTACTCACACATGAAGGGGGAAGTCATGGAGGGATGATGGAGTGGTGATGATGATGACGATGGCGACGATCTCCCCTCTCCGGAGGCCAAATCAGCCTCCAGATTAGCCCTCCCGAAGAAGAACAGAGGGTGGCTGCGGCTCCGTGACGAAAAACTGCGAAAGAACTTCCGATCTGGGGTTTCTGCGTCGGGAGTAAAAATACGGGCTAAAGTAGGGCACCAGGGGGTGTGGGCCCCACCCAGGCGCCCCCCCGGCGCGGCCCGGGGGGGGCGCCCATAGGGCGCCTGGGCACCCCCTGGCCCCCCTCTGGCCCCACTTCTGGTATTTGGTTCCTTCGGGTGCGTGGATTTTCTCTGATTTTTCGTGGATTTTTCTGAGACACTTAAAAATCCGTTTTCTGCACACAAATAAACCATACAGGCAGCTCTGCTGAAAACAGCGTCAGTCCGGGTTAGTTTAGTCCAAATCATGCAAGAATGAGGCCAAAACAATATCAAAAGTGTTTGGAAAAGTAGATATGTTTGAGACGTATCAACTCCCCCAAGCTTAGCATATTGCTTGTCCTCAAGCAATTCAGTTCAACGAACTGGACGCGACAAAGAAAACTTTGACAAACTCTTTTGCTTCATTAGATGTATATAAGCATGTACTACGAAAAGAGTTTAGCAAGTATTGAAACAGTACTTATGAGGATAATGCAAGGAGCAATCCTTCTTTCAAGTGACCAGTCACAAATACTTAAAAGTAAATAATATATTACTGAAAATCAAGACAAGATTACATTGCACATAGCTTGGGCATATTAGGGTGGTATCTCGCTAGCCTCCATGAGTGAAGCAAAACATAAATGCAGAGACTCCTCCAGAGTTTTAAAGGAGACTAGAACTAAGAATTTCAGAATAAATCATATCACAAGTATGCAGAAGACAATGTAATACTTTGGGACAATGCACATTACACTCAGAATGACAATTATGCTCTCCTAGCCGGTGCTTTGAAGAAAGAAGGTGAGACTCTCGAACCGTGGCTTTTATTGGCAAAGTTGAAAACCCGTGATCGGAAACAAAAACTAAACATGTACCAGAGCTCTTGGTTTTTAAAAATAGAAGTAAATATGTTTTTGAGAGGTGCATGTTTCGTCAACGAATGCTAGCAGATAACTCAATCACTTTTTAAGCTAGACAAGTCTCGAGGAACGGCTCCCGCATGAGGACGATCACATCCTCTTAATCTCCTTTGTTTATCACTGCCAAAGTTTTCTGATTTCTCATGAACAAAGCGTGAAGGAGGGTTTGTTTGTTATATTATCTTTTCGAGCCGGGCGCACTCAATGCCAGTTCCTTTTCATATTAGGGGTTTGCACATTATACATGCAATCCAGGGGTGAAACTTGTCCAACTTAAAAAGGTTATGAATTAACTACTACTAAATCATGAGCTAAAACATAGGCACAAAAAAAAGGGAAATGCTTTTGATTAATTTCGAGATGGTACACGAAAGTCTTCGTTAGGAATGGCAGGTAAATACCATGTATAGGAAGGTATAGTGGACTCATATGGCATAACAGGTTTAAAGGGTTTGGGTGCACAAGCAGTCAGTCCGCTTAGTACAGGTGGAGGTTTAGCAAAAGACCGGGAAGCGACCAACTAGAGAGTAATAACGGTCATAATCATGCAGAGCGACAAAGCAACATTGAATCGGGCATGAAAGTGATATAACTATTCTAAAACTCAAAGATCATCAAGGCAAAGTAGACTTTTTAGTCTTAAACATGTGTAAGCATGTGCCAAGTCAATCCAAAAATTCTCTAAAGGGAAATACCACCTTAGTATACCAGACTATGAATAGTGCAATGCATGTAGATCATTTCAATAACACATTATATACTCTAGTTATTCGGGACTAGCCACAAGGAAAGCATGAACCACTGGAAGAGCATTGTAAACATAGCACTATGTCGCTACAAGCTGGTCTCTAGATCATAAGTACAGGCATCTGTACAAAAGTAGAAACAATAAGAGTTCATACCGGTCTTCCTTGTTGCTTCCTTTCAGTCGATCTTCGTCATCACTGCTTGTCACTTGCACGATCGAACGTAGGAAATATAATCAAATGCCATCACGGACTCGAGCTGATCTCTGAAAACAAAGCAAACTAAAGAGAGAAAAGAAATCTTTTTGGTTTTTTCAAAGGTTGAATAAAAGCAAAAGAAAGAGAAAATCTTTTTGTTGTTTTTGCAAAGAGAGAAATAAAGAAGAACGGGCAAAAACTTCGAAAAGATCAAAGCGAATAAAACGGATAATACAATGGAAAAGTGAGAAGGGCACGTACTCCCCCAAGCTTAGGCTTTTGGCCTAAGTTGGTAGTAGCTACTGCCCCCAGGAGCCTCCAGCTCCAGGGGTATGGTGGTGAGTCCAAGGGTCGTAGAAGGATGCTGGCGCGTACACCGAACTCCTCGGAGTCTCCCACGAGGAAGGTTCCGAACGCCAAACAAAGGAAGACCCTTCACCAAACTCGGTGGCGGTCTCTTCCTGAAAATGTGGTATCTCACCGTGCCTCTCCTCGTCGGGCACAACCCCCTCCATGGGGTTATGAAACTGATGCTAGACCATGAACTCATAGAACTGGACAACATCAAAGGACCATCCGTTCCTGCGAGAAAAATCAAACAAAAGAGGTGCAGGTAGACGGATCTCGCTTTCCGCGGTAGTTCCGAAACGCAAGATATAAACATGGTTATCAAGCTCAGAACCCATGGTAACAAACTTATGCCTTTTCATAGCAGCAAGATCAAAGCTTAAATAGGTAAAAGGAGTATCATCAGGGTGTGGGGTGCCTCCAAGATGCTCTAAGATAAGTGTGGCATAAATGCCACCATATAAGTCCCCCTTGTTACTGTTCATAGCAAGGCGTCGAGCAATTAAGGTACCCAGATTATAATCAGACCTCCCTGAGAGGGCTGCTGCCAGGATAGCAATATCCGGAGCAGAAATGCTGCTCGTGTTGTCACAAGCTAACACCCCTCTAGCAATATAATATGCAAAATACCTGAGGTGAGGAAACAAAATGCTGGAGATCTTGGACCGATGAATATCCCTCGTACCCATGCTGCAGAGAGAGTTGATGACGGTTTTCAGCTCGAAGGGCTGAGTGGCCATCCTAGCCGTCCTCCCAACGTTCGGCACACCTATTACTTCACAAAAATTTCCCAAAGTCATGGTGATAAGATCATTATGAATTTTAAACTCAATAGCACCTGAATCAGGATTATATCTAAAACTGTTCATGAAACTAGAAGTGAGTTTTTGATACTGAGTAACACGGCTCGTGACGAGTCGTGTCAAACCTGCATTAGCACAAAGATTTTAAAACTTATCCTTGATTCCCGCAGCTTCCATGAATTCATCACATGGAAATGTCATCGCACGTGCTGGACTTGTGTCTTCCAACAACTCTAGGGGCACATGATCCTCATTATAGCTCACCCTAGCAGTCGATGGTGAAGCTGCGGCTCTAGTGACTCGATCGGAGTGTGCGGGTCTCCTCTTCTCAAGCCATCCTTTTTCCCTTCCTAACAAACTCATTTCTGAAATTTTTTACAATTTACAAAAACGAGGATTAAAACAAAGTGAGCTAAGGCAAACTACTCAACTCACTTGCCCAAGGCATAAACTTGCATCAAAACTTGGAAAATAACTTTCTACACATGCATGCAAGCTCATCTCTACAGCACCAAGAACTACTAAATACTCACAGATGAGGCCACCAATCAAAAATCTAATTGGAGGGGTGGAGGAGTCACATACCAGGGAGTATTTGCTCAAAATTTCAGCTCAAATGAGGGGCTGTAGAGAGAGATCGAAGAAATCGCCTCCAAGAATAGCAAGAACACAAGAACAAGACCAAAACTCGGGTTTCTGGAGAAAAAGAGAGAGAGGGGAAGAAGAAGTACCTGGAGGAGGGTCCCGTGGGCCCCAGGCGCCCTGTGGGCGCGGCCAGGGGCTGGGCCGCGCCAGCTGGCCGCCTGGGCCACTGGTGGCCCCCCTGGCTGGCCCCAGGACTTTCCGGGTGTCTCCCGATGTGGAAATTTTTATTATAATTTTTCTGGAATTTTTCTGAAAACTTCACTGTTGAAATTTTTTCGAAATTCAAAAAGCTGCGAAACTCTCTGAAAACTTGAAGCAGTTAGTAGTATTGTGAAGTTTCAAAAACATAGATACTTGGTACAGCAAGTAGGACAAAACTAAAAACAAATGAAAACATAACAAGCTCAACTTTTTATCCATATAAAACATGTTCACTAGTAAGGTTGATCAAGTCTTACCAACAAACAAGCGATATATAGAGCAAAAAAGTCTCACCTCCTACGAAGTAATCACTGAACCTTTACCTTGATGGACATTGTCCCTACCATGATAGTTTTGTATTTGTGAGGCACATGTAGTGGACAGTCCCATCCTCCAATTTTCACGGTCTCGATATTCTCTATAGAGTTGAGGGCATGCCTCCTGTCGGTCTTCTTCGGAAAATATACCGTGTGTTCTTTATCATTCACATGGAAGGTAACCTTCCCCTTGTTGCAATCAATAATAGCACCTGCGGTGTTAAGGAAAGGTCTACCAAGAATAATGGACATGCTCCCATCCTCGGGCATGTCAAGCACAACAAAATCAGTAAGAATTAAACAATTAGCAACTTCTACGGGAACATCCTCTCAAATACCTATCGGAACAGCGGTTGACTTGTCAGCCATCTGAAGGGAGATATCTGTAGGAATTAGTTTTTCTAAACAGAGCCTCTCGTAAAGAGAGAGAGGCATAACACTCACTCCTGCTCCAAGATCACATAAAGCAGTTTTGACATAATTATTCTTTATGAAGCAAGGAATGGTGGGTATACCTGGATCACCGAGCTTCTCAGGAATCTTTCCACTGAAAGAATAGTTAGCAAGCATAGTAGATATTGCATCATTAGAAACTTTTCTTTTGTTAGTGACAATATCTTTCATATATTTTGAATAAGGAAGTAACTTAATAGCATCAGTCAAAGGGATTTGAAGAAAAAGAGGTTTAATCCATTCACAAAACTTATTCTAATGCTCTTCTTCTTTAGATTTGATGGACTTACCTGGAAAGGGCATGGGTTTCTGTACCCATGGTTCTCTCTCCTTCCCATGTTTTCTTTCGATGAAGTCTTCTTTAGTGTACCTCTTACGTTTGTCAGGTGCTTCTTCTTCTCGAACTTCAGGCAGATCATTCTTCTCATTATCATCACCTTCAGGTTCAGCACCGTCTTCAGTCTCAGCATCGGAAATAGATACACTGTTGGGATCAATAGCTGGCTCTTCATCTGCAATAGGATCATTAGAATCGTCAGTCTCTTTATGTTTCTTCTTCTTCTTTGGAGAGACAACAATTTCTTCTTCCTGCATTTGAGAATCCTGCTCGATTCTCTTCGGATGTCCCTCTGGATAGAGAGGGTCTTGAGTACTAGTTCCTCCTCGGGTCTTAATCCCAAAAGCCTGCAAATTATCTTGTTTGGCATTGTTAGCAAGCAAATCTCTTTGCACATTAGAAATTTGATCAAGCTGAGTTTGAACCATATGAAAATGCTTCACAAGACATTAAACATCATTAACTGTTCTATCTAAAACATCAAGCAGTCTTTTGATAGCAAGGGAATTATCATGCAACTGACTTTCTATCCTCTCATTAAAATGATTCTGTTTCATAATAAAATTATCAAACTCATCTAAACATTGATCAGGAGGCTTACCATGAGGGATGTCACTTGCGTTGAAATCTAAAAGAGGGTGTACCTCTACCATAGGAGGGTGAGTGGTAGGCTCACACAGCTTCTCAATGGGGGGTAGATTCTTCACGTCTTCAGCTTTAATACCTTTCTCTTTAATAGACTTCTTTGCTTCTCGCACATCCTCGGGGCTTAGAACAAACATGCCCCTCTTCTTTGTTGGTGGAGGTGGTTCAGGGACGGACCAATCTTCATGGTTTTTGGCAATCCTGCCCATTAAATCTTCTGCATCGTCCGGTGTTCTTTTCCTGAAAACACAACCAGCACAACTGTCCAAATAGGACCTGGATTCATCAGTTAGACCAGCATAGAATATATCGATCAATTCATTCTTAGGGATTTCATGTCCTGGTCTAGCCCGAATCAGACCGCAGTACCTCCCCCAAGCTTTAGGGAGGGACTCATCCTGCAACTGTTTAAAGTTATAAATTCTTTGTAAAGCAACATGTTGCATGTGAGCAGGAAAGTACTTATCAACAAAAGAGTGAGCTAAGTCCTGAGGACTCTTAATGGAACCGTATGGGAGTGAATCATACCATGCTTTAGCACCCTCCTTCAACGAGAAAGGAAGAAGCTTGGTCACATAAAAGTAGCGTATCTTTTCATCTGTGGTAAACAGGCTACCTAGCTCGCCAAGTTTAGTTAGGTGTGCAATAGCATCAT
This sequence comes from Secale cereale, assembly GCA_902687465.1. Classification (NCBI taxonomy): domain Eukaryota; kingdom Viridiplantae; phylum Streptophyta; class Magnoliopsida; order Poales; family Poaceae; genus Secale; species Secale cereale. The sequence goes on from LR738710.1 coordinate 887,934,317, forward strand.
CATTTTCTCTGCCATAAAAGGGGCCAGCTTCAACCATAGGTATAAGTGAAAGATCAAAAGAGAAATCAAAATCAGGATCATCAATGCACATAGGAGATGTGGCAAATTCAGGATTAGGAACGGTTTTGTTCTTCAAAGAGTGTTTTTCAAACAGTTTCTTAATAACTTCAGGGTCAGAGCCGGCAAACTCTATCAGTTCCCTGCATAAATCTTCATCTAGTATATAGTAATCATCATCAAGGAGACTCTCCTTGAGTTTACTCAAGTCAGGAGAATCATAAGTTTCACCAATAGGGTAGCGACTAACAGGGAGTTCAATTCCAGACTTTTTAGCAGCAGCAGCAAGTTGTTTCTCAAGAGCATAACCAAGTGAACTAATATCATCAAAAGTAGTAGAAGCGTCATCAAGAGTACCAGACATAGTAACAGATTCTGTAGGAGCATCATGTGGTGGTGGTGAGGCAAACTTACTCATAACAGAAGGTGAATCAAGTGTAGCACTAGTGCTCAGAGCAGTACCTCTTCTTGTAGTGGATAGTAAGATCGGAACCTTGGGGTCTCCTTTCTTACCCATAGTGAATAAAGTGCAGCAGGTAGGATACCTCAAGTAGACTTGTAAATATTGCTATGCTCCCCGGCAACAGCGCCAGAAAACGGTACTTGATAGCCCTCAACCGTAAGGGATCGAGATAGTCTTCGCGGGTAAGAATAACCCAATTTATTGATTCGACACACGGGGATCCAAAGAGTATTTATAAGCTTTGACAGTTGAGTTGTCAATTCAACCGCACCTGAAATATACTTACTTGCAACAAAAGATAAGTGGTAACAGTGATATGATAGTGATGATAGTAATAGTAAAAGTAAATAGCAGTAGTAAATGGCAAAAGTAGCAACTAGTGATAAGCAAGGTTTAAAATACTGTAGGCTAGGGAGATGGATGGTTGGGCGCTGCATGGATGAGATAGATTCTAACTTGGGGCACGGCACACGGAAAAGTAATGATCATCTAGGCAAATATCAAACATTAGGCATGTATCCCGTAGGTAGTTGTACGTGCTTGCAATAAGAACTTGCACAACATCTTTTGTCCTACCATCCCGCTACGAACGGGGCCATAAGGAACTAATGGATATTAAGGTGCTCCTGTCAAAGAGCACCGGAACAAAGCAATGAACTCAATGGATACATGTAATCCTCAAACTACGGACCATCCCCTTTGGTGTCCCAAGCTGTCACTTTTGGGATCACCGGTTCAGGACCGTAAAAGGTGCAAACAACTCATAGATAGGATCACGAACACAAATATATTCATACAAACACATATGGTTCAGATCTGAAATCATGGCACTCGGGCCCTAAGTGTCAAGCATTAAGAATAACAAGTTGAAGCAAAGATGATAAACACCATAGTAGATGATAGGCAACATGCCCCCAACGATCTGATAAACTATTACATGATCTAACTCATCCAATCCCTACCATCCCCTTCGCCTACAGCAGGGGAATTACTCACACATGAAGGGGGAAGTCATGGAGGGATGATGGAGTGGTGATGATGATGACGATGGCGATGATCTCCCCTCTCCGGAGGCCAAATCAGCCTCCAGATTAGCCCTCCCGAAGAAGAACAGAGGGTGGCAGCGGCTCCGCGACGAAAAACTGCGAAAGAACTTCCGATCTGGGGTTTCTGCGTCGGGAGTAAAAATACGGGCTAAAGTAGGGCACCAGGGGGTGTGGGCCCCACCCAGGCGCCCCCCTGGCGCGGCCCAGGGGGGGGGGGCGCCCACAGGGCGCTTGGGCACCCCCTGGCCCCCCTCTGGCCCCACTTCTGGTATTTGGTTCCTTCGGGTGCGTGGATTTTCTCTGATTTTTCGTGGATTTTTCTGAGACACTTAAAAATCTGTTTTTCTGCACACAAATAAACCATACAGGCAGCTCTGCTGAAAACAACGTCAGTCCGGGTTAGTTTAGTCCAAATCATGCAAGAATGAGGCCAAAACAATATCAAAAGTGTTTGGAAAAGTAGATATGTTTGAGACGTATCGTATAGCAGCGGTAGGTATTTCCCTCAGTGATGAAACTAAGGTTATCGAACTAGTAGGAGAACCAAGCAACACAATGTAAACCACACATGCACACAAATAACAAATACAAGCAACCCGATGTGTAAAAGGGGTTGTCAATCCCTTTCGGGTAACGAATGTGAGAGAGATATAAATATTGATAGATCAGACAGTGAATACGATAAATTGCAGCAAGGTATTTTTGGTTTTTTTGTTTAATAGATCTGAAAATAAAAGAAAAGGAAAAATAGATCGCAAAGGCAAATAATATGAGGAAGAGACCCGGGGCCCGTAGATTTCACTAGTGGCTTCTCTAGAGAAAATAGCAAATGGCGGGAAAACAATTACTATTGGGCAATTCATAGAACTTTAAATAATCATGACAATATCCATGCAATGATCATCATATAGGCACCACATCCAGGACTGGTAGATCGACTCCTGCCTGCATCTACTACTATTACTCCACACATCGACCGCTATTCAGCATGCATCTAGTGTATTACGTTCATGGAGAAACGGATTAATCCAATAAGAACGATGACATGATGTAGACAAGATCTATTTATGTAGAAATAGAGCCCATCGTTTTATCCTTAGTATCAATGATACATATGTGTCGGTTCCCCTTCTGTCACTGGGATGAAGCACCGTAAGATCGAACCCACTACAAAGCACATCTTCCTATGGCAAGATAAAGAGATTAAGTTGGGCAGACAAAACACAATATCGGAGAAGAAATACGAGGCTATAAGCAATCGTGCATATAAGAGATCAAAAGAAGACTCAAATAACTTTCATGGTTATTAAAAGATAGATCTGATCATAAACTCAAAGTTCATCGGATCCCAACAAACACACTGCAAAAGAGTTACATCATATGGATCTCCAAGAGACCATTGTATTGATAATCAAAAGAGAGAGATGAAGACATCTAGCTACTGACTACGGACCCGAAGGTCTAAAAAGAACTACTCACACATCATCGGAGAGGCACCAATGGAATTGGTGAACCCCTCCATGATGGTGTCTAGATTGGATCTGGTGGTTCTGGACTCAGCGGCGGCTGGATCGAAATTCCGTCTGCTCCCCTAGGGTTTCTAGAATATTGGGGTATTTTTAGAGCAAAGAGGCGGTTCGGGGGGCACCCTAAGTGGGCACAACCCACCAGGGTGTGCCTGGGCCTCCTGCCGTGCCCTGGTGGGTTGTGCTCCCCTCGGAGCACCCCCTAGGTGCGGCCTTAGCCCATTGGGTTTCTTATGGTCCAAAAAAATCTCCAAAAAGTTTTGCTGCATTTGGACTCCGTTTGATATTGATTTCCTGCAATGCAAAAAACATGCAGAAAACAACAACTGGCAGTTGGCACTATGTCAATAGGTTAGTACCAAAAAATGATATAAAATGAATATAAAATGGTTGTAAAACATCCAAGAATGATAACATAAAATCATGGAACAATAAAAAATTATAGATACATTGGAGACGTATCAGCGACGGCGTCTGGCCTCCACAGCCGACTTCGACCGGAGGGAATCAAGGATGGCCTGCTGCTCCGCCTGCAGAACCAGGTCGCCAGTGTCCCCCACATCCTCCTAAAGGAAATATGCCCTAGAGACAACAATAAAGTTGTTATTTGTATTTCCTTATATCATGATAAATGTTTAGTATTCATGCTAGAATTGTATTAACCGGAAACTTAGTACATGTGTGAATACATAGACAAAACATAGTGTCCCTAGTATGCCTCTACTAGACTAGCTCATTGATCAAAGATGGTTATGTTTTCTAGCCATAGACATGAGTTGTCATTTGATCAATGGGATCACATCATTAGGAGAATGATGTGATGGACAAGACCCATCCGTTAGCTTAGCAACTTGATCATTTAGTTTTACTACTATTGCTTTCTTCATGACTTATACCTGTTCCAATGACTAAGAGATTATGCAACTCCCGAATACCGGAGGAACACCTTGTGTGCTATCAAATGTCACAACGTAATGGGGTGATTATAAAGATTCTCTATAGGTGTCCCTTGTGGTGTTGGCATAGATCAAGAATAGGATTTGTCACTCCGAGTGTCGGAGAGGTATCTCTGGGCCCACTACTACAAAAAGGGCTACTAATGGCGCACCGGTTTTGCCCATTAATGGCGCACTACCGGTGCGCCATTACTAGCACGCCATTAGTATCTGGCATACTAATGGCGCACCACCACTGGTGCGCCATTAGTATAGTGCACGGTGCGCCATTAGTATGCCTCGCAGGGGGCCATCTATACCCAGGTGCTTTGGCATACTACTCGCAGGGGGCCATCTATACCCAGGTGCTTTGGCATACTAATGGCGCACTACGTAGAAGTGCGCCATTAGTATTTTTTTCAAAAAAAAAAAATTTCAAATTTTTTTTCCAATTTTTTTTATTTTTTTTCTTAATCTCAGATTATTATGGCTTAATCTGGGGTCAATTTGCTTAATCTCAAGTCAAATTGCACTCTGTGGTCAAACTTCCCATAAGGTAACCCATCTTCACACTACTCCAGCCCGAGCACGCTTAACTTCGTAGTTCTATCCAACCCCAGCACCAGCTCACTTCACACGCACTTGTTGATATATCTATCATATCAATCCTATTAACCCTTCTTGATGTCTAGGAGTTTGTTAATGTTCATGAGTATGATGAAATTTTGAAAATATATTTCAAACTTCCCGGTCATATTACGTATCATATTTTGGAAAAAAAATTATAAATTTTTTTTTCGAAAATTTTATATTTTTTTTCTGTTACTAGTGGCGCACCTAGCAAACGGTGCGCCACTAGTAAGTTTGAAATTTTTTGAATTTTTTTACCTGTAGATCTTAAAAGCCCCGTAACTTTTTTCTGTTAGGTTTTTGGGGATTTTGAAAATTCGGATGTAACTTTTCGAGTAGATGATTTTTCATATAAAAAACTTTTTAATCCGAGTTCGTATGCAAAAGTTATACCCGTTTTACTAAATTCCAGAGATATTTTGCAAATAAAGTCAAAATTCATATTTGTAAATTTTCCCAACTAGTAGACCACATATCACATGGGAAACTTATTTTCTTTTATTTTTTTGACATTTACATCATTTTCTTTTATTTTTTTGGAACTGAAAAAGGCGGTCCACGGGGGGGGGGGGGGG
>LR738710.1:887939725-888102600 GCA_902687465.1 Secale cereale
AATACTAATGGCGCACCGTGGGAGTGGTGCGCCATTAGTAAGTTGAACTACTAATGGCGCACCACACCCACGGTGCGCCATTAGTATTTTTTGAAAAAAATAATAAAATAAAAATAAAAACAAAATATGAAAAAAATACTAATGGCGCACCGTGGGAGTGGTGCGGCATTAGTAAGTTGAACTACTAATGGCGCACCACTCCCACGGTGCGCCATTAGTATTTTTTGAAAATAAAATTAAAAAAAATAAAAACAAAATTTGAAAAAAATTTACTAATGGCGCACCGTGGATGTGGTGCGCCATTAGTATTTGAACTACTAATGGCGCACTATCCACTAGTGCGCCATTAGTAGTTTTGAGAAAAATATGAAAAAAAAAATTTGTTACTAATGGCGCACCACGTCAACGGTGCGCCATTAGTATTTGGATACTAATGGCGCACCAACACATGGTGCGCCATTAGTATATACTAATGGCGCACCGCATGTCTGGTGCGCCATTAGTGTCAATTCCATCTATAGCCCTTTTCCTAGTAGTGGCCCTCTCGGTAATACACATCATAATAAGCCTTGCAAGCAAACAACTAATGAGTTAGTCACGAGATGATGTATTACGGAACGAGTAAAGAGACTTATCGGTGACGAGATTGAACTAGGTAGGGTGATACCAACGATCGAATCTCGGGCAAGTAACATACCGATGACAAAGGGAATAACGTATGTTGTTATGCGGTTTGATCGATAAAGATCTTCGTAGAATATGTAGGAGCCAATATGAGCATCCAGGTTCCGCTATTGGTTATTGACTGGAGATGTGTCTCGGTCATGTCTACATAGTTCTCGAACCCGTAGGGTCCGCACGCTTAACATTTGATGACGATCGGTATTATGAGTTTATGTATTTTGATGTACCGAAGGTAGTTCGGAGTCCCGGATGTGATCACGGACATGACGAGGAGTCTCGGAATGTCCGATACATAAAGATTAATAGATTGGACGGCTATATTCGGACATCGGAAGTGTTCCGGGTGGTTTCGGAGAAAACCGGAGTGCTGGAGGGTTACCGGAACCCCCCGGGAGAGATAATGGGCCTAGTGGGCCTTAGTGGAGAGAGAGAGGGCCGGCAAGGGCAGGCCGCACGCCCCCTCCCCTTCTGGTCCGAATTGGACTAGGGAAGGGGGGGCTCTTTCCTTCTCCCTCTCCTCTTTCCTTTCCCCCTCCTAGTAGGAGTAGGAAAGAGGAGTCCTACTCCTAGTAGGAGGAGGACTCCTCCTTTCTCTTCCGCGCGCCCTATGGCCGGCCGGCCTCCCCCTTGCTCCTTTATATACGGGGGTAGGGGGCACCCTAGAACACACAATTGAACATCAGTTTTAGCCGTGTGCGGCGCCCCCCTCCACAGATACACACCTCGATCATATCATTGTAGTGCTTAGGCGAAGCCCTACGCCGGTAGCTTCATCATCTCCGTCACCACGCCGTCGTGCTGACAAAACTCTCTCGTGACGCTCAACTGGATCAAGAGCTCGTGGGACTTCATCGATCTGAACGTGTGCTGAACGTGGAGGTGCCGTACGTTCGGTGCTTGGATCAGTTGGATCGCGAAGACGTTCGACTATATCAACCGCGTCAGTAGACGCTTCCGCTTTTGGTCTACGAGGGTACGTAGACACACTCTCCCCGCTCGGTGCTATGCTTCTCCTAGATAGATCTTGCATGATCGTAGGATTTTTTTTTGAAATACCGCGTTCCCTAACAGTGGCATCACGAGCTAGGTCTATGCGTAGATGATATGCACGAGTAGAACACAATGAGTTGTGGGCGATAATAGTCATACTGCTTACCAGCATGTCATACTTTGATTCGGCGGTATTGTGAGATGAAGCGGCACGGACCGACATTACGCGTACGCTTACGCGAGAGTGGTTTCACCGTTATGATCACTCGTTGCTAAAAGGTGACTACCGGGTGTCTGTCTCTCTCACTTTAGTTGAATCGAGATTGGCTACGCCCGGTCCTTGTGAAGGTTAAAACAACACACCTGACGACAAATCATTGTGGTTTTGTACGCGTAGGTAAGAACGGTTCTTGCTAAGCCCATAGCACCCACGTAAACCTTGCAACAACAAAGTAGAGGACGTCTAACTTGTTTTTGCAGGGCATGTTGTGATGTGATATGGTCAATATGTGATGAGTTATACATTATTATATGAGATGATCATGTTTTGTAAAGTTATCGACAACCGGCAGGAGCCTTATGGATGTCTCTTTATTGTATGAATTGCGAGGGCCATGTAATTGCTTTACTTTATCACTATGAGTAAGCGATAGTAGTAGTAGCAATAGTTAGCGAGACGACCACGACGCAACGATGAAGATCATGGTGTCTAGCCGGTGACGATGGAGATCATGACGAGCTTTGGAGATGGAGATCAAAAGCACAAGATGATGATGGCCATATCATGTCACATATTTTGATTGCATGTGATGTTTATCTTATTATGCTTCTTATTTTTCTTAGTTCGGCGGTAGCATTATAAGATGATCCCTTACAAAATTTCAAGGTACAAGTGTTGTTCCTGAGTATGCACCGTTGCGAAAGTTCGTCGTGCCGAGACACCACATGATGATCGGGTGTGATAATCTCTACGTTCAAATACAACGGGTGTAAGACAGTTTTGCACATGCAGAATACTCGGGTTAAACTTGATGAGCCTAGCATTTACAGACATGGCCTCGGAACACTGGAGACTGAAAGGTCGAGCGTGAATCATATAGTAGATATGATCAACATAAAATGTTCAACATTGAAAACTACTCCATCTCACGTGATGATCGGACATGGTTTAGTTGATTTGGATCATGTGATCATTTATTTGACTAGAGGGATGTCTATCTAAGTGGGAGTTCTTTAGTAATATGATTAATTGAACTTTAATTTATCATGAACTTAGTCCTGATAGTTTTTGCATATCTATGTTGTTGTAGATCAATGGCCCGTGCTACCGTTCCCTTGAATTTTAATGCGTTCCTAGAGAAAGTTAAGTTGAAAGATGATGGTAGCAACTACACAGATTGGGTCCGTAACTTGAGGATTATCCTCATTGCTGCACAGAAGAATTATGTCCTGGAAGCACCGCTAGGTGACATGCTTGCTGCAGGAGCAACTCCAGACGTTATGAACATCTGGCAAGCTCGTTCTGATGACTACTCGATAGTTCAGTGTGCCATGCTTTACGGCTTAGAATCGGGACTTCATTGACGTTTTGAACGTCATGGAGCATATGAGATGTTCCAAGAGTTGAAGTTAATATTTCAAGCAACTGCCCGAATTGAGAGATATGAAGTCTCCAATAAGTTCTGTAGCTGCAAGATGGAGGTGAACAGTTCTATCAGTGAACACTTGCTCAGAATGTCTGGGTACTACAATCATATGACTCAATTTGGTTGCAAAGTTGACGAAGATAGTGTTATTGATAGTGTTCTTCAATCACTGCCACCAAGCTATAAAGGCTTCCTGATGAACTATAATATGCAAGGGATGCAGAAGACAATTCCCGAGCTCTTCGCTATGCTCAAAGCTGCGGAGGTAGAAATCAAAAAGGAGAATCAAGTGTTAATGGTTAACAAGACCACTAGTTTCAAGAAAAAGGGCAAGGGAAAGAAGGGGAACTTCCAAAAGAATAGTAAGACAGTTGCTACTCCCGCGAAGAAATCCAAGTCTGGAGCCAAGCCTGAAACTGAGTGCTTCTACTGCAAAGGGACTAGACACTGGAAGCGGAACTGCCCCAAGTATTTGCCAGATAAGAAGGATGGCAAAGTGAACAAAGGTATATTTGATATACACGTTATTGATGTGTACCTTAGTAATGCTCGTAGTAGCACCTGGGTATTTTATACTGGTTCGGTTGCTAATATTTGTAACTCGAAACAAGGGCTACGGATTAAACTAAGATTAGCTAAGGACGAGGTGACGATGCGCGTGGGAAATGGTTCCAAAGTCGATGTGATTGATGTCGGCACGCTACCCCTACATCTACCATCGGCATTAGTTTAGACCTAAATAATTGTTATTTGGTGCCAGTGTTGAGCATAAATGTTATATCTGGATCTTGTTTGTTGCGAGACGGTTATTCATTTAAATCAGAGAATAATGGTTGTTCTATTTATATGAGTAATATCTTTATGGTCATGCACCCTTGAGGAGTGGTCTACTCTTGTTAGATCTCAATCGTAGTGATACACATATTCATAATATTGAAGCCAAAAGATGCAAGGTTGATAATGATAGTGCAACTTATTTGTGGCACTACCGTTTCGGTCATATTGGTGTAAAGCGCATGAAGAAACTCCACGCTGATGGACTTTTGGAATCACTTGATTATGAATCACTTGGTGCTTGCGAACCATGCCTCATGGGCAAGATGACTAAAACTCCGTTCTTCGAAACAATGAATCGAGCAACTGATTTGTTGGAAATCATACATACTGATGTATGTGGACCGATGAGTGCTGAGGCTCGCGGTGGGTATCGTTATTTTCTGACCTTCACTGATGATTTGAGCAGATATGGGTATATCTACTTGATGAAGCACAAGTCTGAAACATTTGAAAAGTTCAAAGAATTTCACAGTGAAGTAGAGAATCATCGTAATAAGAAAATAAAGTTTCTACGATCTGACGTGGAGGCGAATATTTGAGTAACGTGTTTGGTCTTCATTTAAAACAACGTGGAATAGTTTCACAACTCACGCCACCAGGAACACCACAGCGTAATGGTGTGTCCGAACATCGTAACCATACTTTATTAGATAAGGTGCGATCTATGATGTCTCTTACCGATTTACCACTATTGTTTTGGGGTTATGCTTTAGAGACAACTGCATTCACGTTAAATAGGGTACCATCTAAATCCGTTGAGACGACACCTTATGAACTGTGGTTTGGCAAGAAAGCAAAGTTGTCGTTTCTTAAAGTTTGGGGCTGCCATGCTTATGTGAAAAAGCTTCAACCTGATAAGCTCGAACCCAAGTCGGAGAAATGTGTCTTCATAGGATACCCAAAGGAAACAGTTGGGTACACCTTCTATCACAGATCCGAAGGCAAGATATTTGTTGCTAAGAATGGATCCTTTCTAGAGAAGGAGTTTCTCTCGAAAGAAGTGAGTGGGAGGAAAGTAGAACTTGATGAGGTAATTGTACCTTCTCCCGAATTGGAAAGTAGTACATAACAGAAACTAGTTCCAGTGATTGCTACACCAATCAGCGAGGAAGCTAATGATGATGATCATGAAACTTTAGATAAAGTTACTACTAAACCTCGTAGGTCAACCAGAGTATGTTCCACACCAGAGTGGTACGGTAACCCAGTTCTGGAAGTCATGTTACTAGACCTGATGAACCTACGAACTATGAGGAAGCGATGATGAGCCCAGATTCCACAAAATGGCTTGAGGCCAAGAAATCTTAGATGGGATCCATTTATGAGAACAAAGTATGGACTTTGGTTGACTTGCCCGATGATCGGCAAGCCATTGAAAATAAATGGATCTTCAAGAGGAAGACCGACGTCGATGGTAATGTTACTGTCTACAAAGCTCGACGTGTTGCGAAAGGTTTTCGACAAGTTCAAGGAGTTGTCTACGATGAAACTTTCTCACCCGTAGCGATGCTTAAGTCTGTCCGAATCATGTTAGCAATTGCCGCATTTTATGATTATGAAATCTGGCAAATGGATGTCAAAACTGCATTCCTGATACCTCAAAGAGGAGTTGTATATGATGCAGCCAGAAGGTTTTGTTGATCCTAAAGGTGCTAAAAAACTGTGCAAGCTCCAGCGATCCATCTATGGACTAGTGCAAGCATCTCGAAATTGGAATATATGCCTTGATGAGGTGATCAAAGCATATGGTTTTATACAGACTTTTGGAGAAGCCTGTATTTACAAGAAAGTGAGTGGGAGCTCTGTAGCATTTCTGATATTATATGTGGATGACATATTATTGATTGGAAATGATATATAATTTCTGGATGGTATACAAGGATACTTGAATAAGAATTTTTCAATGAAAGACCTCGGTGAAGCTGCTTATATATTAGGCATCAAGATCTGTAGAGATAGATCCAGACGCTTAATTGGACTTTCACAAAGCACATACCTTGATAAAGTTTTGAAGAAGTTCAAAATGGATCAGTCAAAGAAAGGGTTCTTGCCTGTGTTACAAGGTGTGAAGTTGAGTAAGACTCAATGCCCGACCACTGCAGAAGATAGAGAGAAAATGAAAGTCATTCCCAATGCCTCAGCCATAGGATCTATCATATATGCAATGCCGTGTACTAGACCTGATGTGTGCCTTGCTATAAGTTTAGCAGGTAGGTACCAAAGTAATCCAGGAGTGGATCACTGGACAGCGGTCAAAAACATCCTGAAGTACCTGAAAAGGACAAAGGATATGTTTCTCATTTATGGAGGTGAGAAAGAGCTCGTCATAAATGGTTACGTTGATTCCAGCTTTGACACTGATCCGGATGACTCTAAGTCACAAAGCGGATACGTATTTTTATTGAACGGTGGAGCTGCCAGTTGGTGCAGTTCCAACCAAAGCGTCGTGGTAGGATCTACGTGTGAAGCGGAGTACATAGCTGCTTCGGAAGCAGCAAATGAAGGAGTCTGGATGAAGGAATTCATATCCGATCAAGGTGTAGTACCTAGTGCATCGGGTCCAATGAAAATCTTTTGTGACAACACTGGAGTAATAGCCTTGGCGAAGGAATCCAGGTTTCACAAGAGAACCAAGCACATCAAGAGACGCTTCAATCCATCCGCGATCAAGTAAAGGAGGAAGACATAGAAATTTACAAGATACACACGGATCTGAATGTCGCAGACCAGTTGACTAAGCCTCTTCCACGAGCAAAACATGATCAACACCAAGACTCCATGGGTGTTAGAATCATTACTATGTAATATAGATTATCGACTCTAGTTCAAGTGGGAGACTGAAGGAAATATGCCCTAGAGGCAATAATAAAGTTATTATTTGTATTTCTTTATATCATGATAAATGTTTATTATTCATGCTAGAATTGTATTAACCGGAAACTTAGTACATGTGTGAATACATAGACAAAACAGAGTGTCCCTAGTATGCCTCTACTAGACTAGCTCATTGATCAAAGATGGTTATGTTTCCTAGCCATAGACATGAGTTGTCATTTGATCAACGGGCTCACATCATTAGGAGAATGATGTGATGGACAAGACCCATCCGTTAGCTTAGCAACTTGATCCTTTAGTTTTACTGCTATTGCTTTCTTCATGACTTATACATGTTCCTATGACTATGAGATTATGCGACTCCCGAATACCAGAGGAACACCTTGTGTGCTATCAAACATCACAACATAACTGGGTGATTATAAAGATGCTCTACAGGTGTCTTCGAAGGTGTTTTGTGGTGTTGGCATAGATCAAGAATAGGATTTGTCACTCCGAGTGTCGGAGAGGTATCCCTAGGCCCTCTCGGTAATACACATCATAATAAGCCTTCCAAGCAAACAACTAATGAGTTAGTCACAAGATGATGTATTACGGAACAAGTAAAGAGACTTACCAGTGACAAGATTGAACTAGGTATGATGATACCAACGATCGAATCTCGGGCAAGTAACATACCGATGACAAAGGGAAGAACGTATGTTGTTATGCGGTTTGACTGACACAGATCTTTGTAGAATATGCAGGAGCCAATATGAGCATCCAGGTTCCGCTATTGGTTATTGACTGGAGATGAGTCTCGGTCATGTCTACATAGTTCTCGAACCCGTAGGGTCCGCACGCTTAACGTTCGATGACGATCGATATTATGAGTTTATGTGTTTTGATGTACCGAAGGTAGTTCGGAGTCCTGGATGTGATCACGGACATGACGTGGAGTCTCAGAATGTCTGAGACATAATGATTAATATATTGGACGGCTATATTCAGACACCGGAAGTGTTCTGGGTGGTTTTGGAGAAAACTGGAGTGCCGGAGGCTTACCGGAACCCCCCGAGAGAGATAATGGGCCCAGTGGGCCTTAGTGGAGAGAGAGAGGGCCAGCCAGGGCAGGCCGCGCGCCCCTCCCCCTCTGGTCCGAATTGGACTAGGGTAGGGGGGGACCCTTCCTTCTCCTTCTCCTCCCTCCTTTCCCCCTTCTAGTAGGAGTAGGAAAGGGGAGTCCTACTCCTACTAGGAGGAGGAATCCTCCTCTCTCTACCGTGCGTCCTAGGGCCGGCCGGCCTCCCATTGCTCCTTTATATACGGGGGTAGGGGGGACCCTAGAACACACAATTGAACATCAGTTTTAGCCGCGTGCGGTGCCCCCCTCCATAGATATACACCTCGATCGTATCATTGCAGTGCTTACGCGAAGCCCTGCGTCGGTAGCTTCATCATCACTGTCACCACGCCAGCGTGCTGACAAAACTCTTCTGTGACGCTCAACTAGATCAAGAGCCCGTGGGACGTCCTCGAGCTGAATGTGTGCTGAACGCGGAGGTGCCGTACGTTCGGTGCTTGGATTGGTTGGATCACGAAGACGTTCGACTACATCTACCGCGTCAGTAGACCCTTCCGCTTTCGGTCTACGAGGGTACGTAGACACACTCTCTCTGCTCGTTGCTATGCTTCTCCTAGATAGATCTTGCGTGATCGTAGGAATTTTTTTGAAATACTGCGTTCCCCAACACGTCCTCCTCTGGCTCATCCGCCTTCTCCCTGTCCTTCTCGTACTCCACCTCCTTCAACCCCAACTCCTCCTCTGGATGCACTACATCCGGAGATAGCCGCACGGCGATCCGGGCTTTGCACCTTGCCAGGATCTGCTCAAGGAGCTCGAGCCAGCGATCTCGCGTCAGAAATGGCACGCTCCTCACTCGGCGGCGTGGGGACATGGCTACTAGGTGGACGAGTGGAGTGGAAAGTGGCGATGGATAGGCGGAAACAAATGTGGATGGTAGGGTTTCAGCGTCACCTGTTGACTTAAATATCCCGGCTAGGCACTACGCGGCCCGTTGGAGCGGCGCCACCGGTCCGCGGAGGAGAAGAGATTCAGACCACCGGACTTCCGGGTGTTTCGGCATGGGACCCCGCCGTCAGTCCGATGTGGCGGGCATGCCGGGGCGCTCCCGTATCCGCCCCATATTTCGGCTTGGTATGAGGGCTACCAGTCAGCTCGGGCGTTTGAGGCCCACTTGAGACGTCCATCCAATTCAAAAAATTATGACCGATCGGTGACCGAGCGTTTAAGTGTGGTTTGGGATGCCCAGCTGTAGATGCTCATATCTGGCCGAGAGGAAAATAGAATTTCTCGGGTGCGCGGCATGTGTGTTATTCATTCCAAATCACATTCTTTAGTGACAGATCACAGATACCACTGCTAACTCCAAGAGATGTGTATGGGAGAGAGTTGGTGATTGTCCGCTGTTACCGAGCAGTCGGTGCTATAATCGAGTCGATTATTCAACAGGCAAATTTTAGTGTCAACTTGGGCAATTTGGTTGATATAAACTGTATTCGTACCAGCGGTAGACACCATGCAGGTGGATCAGATCCAAGGTCGGCCTTGAGGCTGGTCATGCAGGCCACATGCTCCCTTCGTTTTTAAAAGAGTGTACTTCCAACTTTGTTAGAAAGTCCATTTTTTTAAAGTTTGACTGTATTTATACAATAATACACCAATATTTATGCCATTAAATTTATATCATTAGATTCATGATAAAATATATTTTCATCATATACCTATTTGGTTTCACAAGCATTGATATATTTTTGCAAAAACTCGGTCAAACTTAAAGATAGTTTGACTCTTCAACAAAGTTGGAAGTACACTCTTTAAAGGACAGATGGAGTATTAGTGTTTTTTATAAAAGAAGGGCTTCACCTCCTCCGATTTCATTAAAAAAACCAAGCATTCTTCCCTAGACAAACTACACGAGGGTTCAGACAGACCACGATATCGAATAGTGTTCATTACATACAAAAGATCGATCACTGAAACCAGCATATCTAACACATTCCAAAAGAAAGAACTACTAGGGACAAAGAAAGCAAAAGCAAAGATACTCAAAGTTAACAAGCGGCAGAATTCCATCGAATCTCCAGCCTCGCAACGTTAATTCTCCACACTTGAGACACCGTGTACACTTCATTTGCTACTAGTCCTAGCAGTCTTGCTCCCAGCTCCATCACCTTTTTTGTGGCTCCTTTGTCTGAAAAATAGACCAATCCACCAACCAATGATTCATCATTTTAATCAGAACAATAGGGTCATTCACCCTTTTATTTTCAAAAATAATTCTGTTTCTACATTTCCAAATAACCCAAATTAACGCAGAAACCCCAACCATGACCAATTTTTTATCATCTTTGTTAAACCTGTTCAACCACCCCCAGGCAGTCCCTTATTGATGAAGGGACTATTCTAAGGCCCACCACACACTTAACTAAACCCCACAACAAAGAGCCCATTGAGCATGTGAAGAAGAGATGGTCCATAGATTCATCTTTTCCACAAAAAACACATTTCTTTTCCCCTTTCCATCCTCTTTTGTGTAATGAATCCTTGGTTAATATGCTTTTTCTGTTTACAAGCCATGAAAAGATTTTGATTTTTGTAGGGACTTTGGTTTTCCACAAAAATTTCTGTGGAAATCTCACATCAGCTGCAATCAGTTTTCTATACAAGGACCTAACAGTAAATTTATGATCAGCAGTCAGGGTCAAAATTACTTCATCTTTCCATCCTTTCATACCCACCTCCTCACATCTACTTTTTAAGTTGTTCCATAATCCTAGAGTTTCCCCATGCAAAGTTCTTCTAGATCTAAATCCATTCTATCCCTTTTGAATGGCTCCAGCCACAGTAATGTTATGGTCAAAGCAAATATCATACAATCTAGTATAAGCTTATTTTAAGGGTTTCTCATCCACCCAAATATCTTCCCAGAATATGGTGTTTTCTCCATTCCCCACTTTCTTTTTCACAAATCTGTAAAATATTTCTTTTATCTTCATCAAGCTAGCCCAAAATTGAGAATCACCAGGTTTACCATAAGCTTTTGATAAGCATCCCTCTCCCCCATATTTCCTGTTGATAATATTTTGCCACAACCCTTCCCCAGTCTCCATTTTCCAAAACCATTTAGCTAACAATGCTATATTCATTATTTCCAAATTGAGAATCCCCATACCTCCAACATCTTTATGTAGACAACATGTTTTCCAATTCACTAAGTGGTATTTTCTAACATTCTCATCTTCTTGCCATACCAGTCTAGCTCTGAAGAAATCAACCTTTTTAATCACCCCTTTAGGAACAACATAACAAGACTTCATAAAGAGAGGGGTATTTTTCAGGAAGGATTGAACCAAAGTGATCCTACCTGCAATAGATCCCAGTAATTTCCCTTGCCAACAACTGCATCTTTTCTCAATTTTCTCAGACATGCATTTCCAATGTGTGTTTCTAATCCTAATATCAGACACAAGCACCCCTAGATACTTTATGGGTATAACTCCCATTTAGCAAGTCAAAATCTCCTAATATATTTGTTGTTTTTCTGTAGCTTTCCCAAATAACATCAGCTCAATTTTATGAAAATTTATTTTAAGGCCTGACATTTGCTCAAAAGCTCCCAAAATAAACTTAAGTTTTTTCACACTGTCCACATCATCCTGAATCAGGAAGATTGTGTCATCAACATATTGCAACATGTTGACCCTTTAATTGTTCCTAGCCCCTAGGAACCCCTTCACCAGATCAAGCTCTAGTGCATTATTCATGAGAACAACAAGAGCATCATCAGCTATATCAAACAAGAGTGGTGACATAGCATCCCCTTGTCTCAACCCTTTAAATGTTTTAAATAAGGACCAATTTAATCATTCACTTTCACCCCTACATGTCCCCCCTCATTGTCTCCATCATCCAATCACACAATTTATCAGGAAATCCATTAAGATTTAACATTTGAATCACAAAAGGCCATTTTATCTTATCATATGCTTTTTCAAAGTCAACTTTGAAGATCAATGCATCTTTTTTTTTGAATGAAAGCCATTCAAAGCTTCATGTAGAATTAACACCCCTCCATAATGTATCTTCCTTTCACAAAGACAGTTTGTGTTTTAGATATACCAGGGGACACACATTTAGTCAGCCTATTCATCAGTACCTTGTTAATGATTTTAAAGCTGACATTAAGCAGACAGATGGGCCTAAATTTTTTAATTTGTTTGGCATCAACAGTTTTTGGAACCAAGGTAGTAATACCATAGTTAAGTATAGATATATTTATATTTCCTTTGGCAAATTCCTCAACCAGAGCTTTCAAGTCCCATTAAACCAGTTCCCAGAACTCCTGATAGAAATCAGCAGGGAATCCATCTGGTCCAGGACTTTTATTTTTTCATCCCAAACACCACCTCTTTAATTTCTTGCAAGGAAAAGGGCATCATAAGATCCTCTCTCTCTTGCTTGCTACTTTTTTTAATTTCTATCCCCTTCATGGTGATCTGTGTCTCCTCCGGGTGTCCAAAAATATCTTTATAAAAGTTTGTTATATATTCCATTAACCTGCTCTCCCCTTCTATAACCTCTCCTTCTTGCTCTAAAGAAAGGATTCTGTTTTTCCTTTTCCTCCCATTCACCTTAGCATGATAATATCTAGTATTTCTATCCCCATCAGTAATTTCTTTATCTTTGTATCTTTGAAGCCATTGCATCTCTTCCAGCATCATTACTCTTTTTAGTTGCTATCTCAACTTTTTTCTCAATTCTGACCGCATCAGTTATCCCCATGATCTCAACTTTCTTATCTAGCTCATCTAATTGTTTAATCATATCAATTTTAATTTTCTTGTACCAAGCATCTGCATTTCTATTCCAGCCCTTGTTTTTTCCTTACATTTCTTAATCTGAGTTGCCATCTTTCAAGAATGTCACATGTATATATTTCATTCCAAGTTTTGTATATCAATTCTTTGAATCCTTCTCTTAAAACCCAAGAGTTTTCATATCTAAAAATCTAATTAATCCCTTGTGTATCTCCTGTGTCCAAAAATAGAGGAGTGTGATCCGAGACCTCTCTAGCAAAAGCTTGTAGGATTGTCAAGGGGTATTTTTATTCCCAAGTTGGGCACATTAATACCCGATCCAATTTTTCATAAGTGGGATTTTCTAGATGGTTAGACCAGGTAAATTGTCTCCCATCCAAAGGTAATTCTCTAAGTCCAGGCTACTCTATGATAGCATTGAACATGAAAGACTAGTGGTCATTATTGACTGGTTTGTTTTTCTCCTTCTCATTTCTAATGATGTTGAAATCACCTCCCACCAGGCAAGGCACGGGATTGTCATGATATAATCTAGCTAATTCAGCTAGGACATTGGCTTTTCCTTCCAATTGAGCATCCCCATATACAGTAACCAGATTCCAATGCATTTTTGTCATACACTAGTGATACGTCTCCAACGTATCTATAATTTTTGATTGTTACGTGCTATTATATTACCTGTATTGGATGTTTTATATGCATTAATATGCTATTTTATATGATTTTTGGGACTAACCTATTAACCTAGAGCCTAGCGCTAGTTTCTGTTTTTTTCCTTGTTTTTGAGTTTCACAGAAAAGGAATATCAAACTGAGTTCAAACGGAACGAAACATTATGAGGATTTTTCTTGGACCAAAAGACATCAAATGGACTTGGAGTACATACCAGGGGCTCTGCGAGGGAGCCACAAGGGTGGAGGGCACACCCAGAGTGGTAGGGCGCGCCCCCCTACCTTGTGGGCCCCTCGAGCTTCCACTGAGCGACCTCTTTCGCCTATAAATTCCCAAATATTCCAGAAACCCTACCTGAGCGATCAAAACCACTTTTCCGCCACCGCAACTCTCTGTTCTCGTGAGATCCCATCTGGAGGCCTTTCCCGGTACTCTACCGGAGGGGGAATCAACCACAGAGGGCATCTACATCAACACCATTGCCCTTCTGATGAAGTGTGAGTAGTTTACCACAGACCTACGGGTCCATAGCTAGTAGCTAGATGGCGTCTTCTCTCTCTTTGTTCTTCAATACCATGTTCTCCTCGTTGTTCTTGGAGATCTATCTGATGTAATCTTCTTTGGCGGTGTGTTTGTCAAGATCCGATGAATTGTGGGTTAATTATCTGATTATGTATGAATAATATTTGAGTCTTCTATGAATTCTTATAATCATGATTTGATATCTTAGTAATTATCTTTGAACTATCGGTTTGGTTTGGCCAACTAGATTGGTTATTCTTGCAATGGGAGAAGTGTTTTTCTTTGGGTTCAATCTTGCATTTCTCAATCCTAGTGACAGTAGGGGACATGACACATATTATATTGTTGCCAACGAGGATAAAAAGATGGTGTTTTCATCATATTGCTTGAGTTAATTCCTCTACATCATGTCATCTTGCTTAAGGCGTTACTCTATTCTTATGAACTTAATACTCTAGATGTAGGCATGAGTCGGTCGATGTGTGGAGTAATAGTAGTAGATGCAGAATCATTTCGGTCTACTTGTCACGGGCGTGATGCCTATATTCATGATCATTGCCATAGATGTCTTTATAATTATTCGCTTTTCTATCAATTGCTTGACAGTAATTTGTTCACCCACCATAATATTTGTTATCAAGAGAGAAGCCTCTAGTGAAACCTATGGCCCCCGGGTCTCTTTACATCTTATAAGTTTCAGATCTACTATTTTGCAATCTTTTACTTTTCAATGTATAAACCAAAAACCCAAAAATATTTACTTTACTTGTTTATCTATCTCTATCAGATCTCACTTTTGCAAATAACCTAGAAGGGATTGACAACCCCTTTATAGCGTTGGGTGCAAGTTGTTTGATTGTTTGTGCAGGTATTTGGCGACTTGTGTGTAATCTCCTACTAATTGATACATTGGTTCTCAAAACTGAGGGAAATACTTACTTCACTTTGCTGCATCACCATTTCCTCCTCGAGGGAAACCCCAACGCAAACTCAAGAAAGTAGCAAGGAAGCAAGATTCCTAGCGCCGTTGCCGGGGAGATCTACGCCAAGTCAAAACCCATCAAGTACCTTTCATTAAATTCTCATCTCTCGCATTTACATTATTTGCCATTCCCCTCTCATTTTCCTATCCCCACTTCTAAAACGATTTCCGAAAAGATTTGCCTTTTTCTCGCCCCTATTTCATTCGTCTTTTTCTTTCATCCGGTTGCTGGTTTTGCTTGCCACTATGTCTGAAACTAAAGAAACTATCGTTGAAAATCTTGAGGAAGAACTTGAGTCTTGCCATTCGGAGCGTATAGAAACTCCTCCTAATTATAAAACAAAAACTTTTCGCGTGGGGGATGGAAATATTATTAGAAGAAGCATTATTCAAGTGTTGTTTGATTGCACCGGACCCTTGCCTATTAATAAAAGATCAATTCTTCTTGAGTCAAATTGCTATGCAGATGCTATTGTTATGCTTGTTGAGAAATTAGAAAGAAAATTTGTGCATCTCCATCCTGCTTTGCAATCAATGTTTTATGAGCTTCCGAATATTAATCATCCCATTACTATTATCCTTATGCGTGAATTTGATTTATAATACAAGAAGCTAGGGATATTTTTGCTTTCTATTAAAAGGATGTTGAACACCCTCCAATTATAGATGTCCTTCATGATAAAGAAACCATGTGTAGCTTGAAATCTAGAGATTATCAATCCTATAGTGAAAATCTTAGGAGAAGAGTACCTCCTATAGAAATGTCTCAATCGTTCTATCTTGAAGCCTATGAAGAATTTGATTGGATAACTAGAGGAATTTATGTAGGATTTGATAGGAATTGGTTGAATAAAATGATGAAGGAACCTGTCAAAAACGAGTTACGCATTTTATATGATGATATACGCGGTGACGATCCCGACTATGGGTTTATGAATATTAAGATTACCAATCAAAGTCCTTTTCATGTTCTAAGTTCTTATACTAATAGGGAAATAAATAAAAGGATATAATTTTTAAGAAGCGTTTTACAAGATTTGATGAGAAAAGAGTTGAACACCGAAGATGAGAATACCTAGATCTATTTGTGTTTTATGCCTAGCTAGGGGCATTAAATAATAACACTTTATTTTCGTTTTACTTTTTACTTTTTGGTTCTGTTTTGCAAGTTTTACACATTATTACTTCTGTAGTAATTGTGTTTTGGTGTTTTAATTAGTGTTTGAGCCAAGTAAGACCTTTGTGATGGCTTATGTGATCGTTGATTTGATTTTGCTGAAAAACAAAAACTTTTACGCCCAGTGCAGAAAGTTCAATAATTCACTGGGACGTCGAAACCTTCTGAAATGTTTACACAAAATTTATATACAAATTCCCCACATCTTACAATTTTTTCATAATATTTAGAGTTACAGAAGCATGCGAAGTTTTCCGATTGCTACAGACTGTTCTGTTTTTGACAGATTCTGTTTTTATGTGTTGTTTGCTTATTTTGATGCATCTATGGCTAGTATCGGGGGGTATGAACCATGGAAAAGTTGGAATACAGTAGATATTACACCAATATAAAATTAGAATAAGATCACAACAATACCCTGAGTGGTTATTTGCTTTGTTTTACTAATGGACCTCACGCGATTTTTTGTTGAGTTTTGTGTTGTGAAGTTTTCAAGTTTTGGGCAAGGATTTGATGGATTATGGAATAAAGAGTGGCAAAAGCCTAAACTTGGGGATGCCCAAGGCATCCCAAGGTAAAATTCAAGGACGGCCAAGAGCCTAAGCTTGGGGATGCCCCGGGAAGGCATCCCCTCTTTCATCTTCATCCATGAGTAACTTTACTTGAGGCTATATTTTTATTCACTACATGATATGTGTTTTGCATGGAGCGTCGTGTATGATATGAGTCTTTGCTTTTTAGTTTTTCACAATCATCCTTTATGTACACACCTTTCGAGATGGATACGGTTCAATCGTGATTTATTAGAATACTCTATGTGCTTCACTTATATCTTTTGAGCAAGGCAATTTTGCTCTAGTACTTAACTTATATATTTTTAGAGCACGGCGGTGGTTTTATTTTGTAGAAATTGTTGAACTCACTTGCTTCACTTATATTATTTTGAGAGTCTCTAAAACAACATGGTAATTAGCTTGGGTTATGAATTTAGTCCTAACATGATAGACATCCAAAGTTGGTATAATAAAAACCTTCATATGACAATTGTGATCATTTGAGATGTGAGGATGGTAATATTAGAATCATGCTAGTAGTAAATATTAGGGTGGAGAAATAATTGTGTTAAGGTTCGTGATTCCCAAAGCATGCACGTATGGTCTCTAAAAAGTGCAACCAAAACGAGATGCTTGTGTCTTGATTGTTCACCTTTCTGTGAAGGTCGGGGGTGCGTGATGGTTAACTCCTACCAACCTCCCCTCTAGGAGCATGTGTAGTAGTACTTTGCTTCGAGGGCTAATAAATCTTTTGCAATAAGTATGTGAGTTCTTTATGACTAATGTCGAGTCCATGGATTATACGCACTCTCACCCTTCCACTCTGCTAGCCACTCTAGTGCCGCGCAACTTTTGCCGGTGCATAAAACCCTCCTTATATCTTCCTTAAAACAACCATTATACCTACCTATTATGAAATTTCAATAGCCATTCCGAGATATATTGCCATGTAACTCCACCGTTTCGTTTTCCACGACACGCTTCATCATTGTCATATTGCATTGCATGATCATGTAGTTGACATAGTATTTGTGGCAAAGCCACCGTTCATATTTTTCATACATGTCACTCTTGATCATTGCACATCCCGGTACACCACCGGAGGAATTCATATAGAGTCATATCTTTGTTCTAGCATCGTGTTGTAATATCGAGTTGTAAGTAAATAAAAGTGTGATGATCATCATTATTAGAACATTTTCCCATGTGAGGTTATGTCAAATAAAAGAGGCGAATGAATTCCGAATAAAAAAAAGAGGCCAAAGATGCCCACCAAAAAAGAGGCCAAAGAGCCCAAAACAAAAAAAGAGAGAAAAAGAGAGAAGGGACAATTTTACTATCTTTTTCCACACTTGTGCTTCAAAGTAGCACCATGTTCTTCATGATAGAGAGTCTCCTATGTTATCACTTTCATATATTACTAGTGGGAATTTCGTTATAGAACTTGGCTTGTATATTCCAACGGGCTTCCTCAAATTCCCCAGGTCTTCATGAGCAAGGAAGTTGATGCACACCCACTAGTTGTCTTTTCAAGCTTTACGAAGGAAATATGCCCTAGAGGCAATAATAAAGATGTTATTTGTATTTCCTTATATCATGATAAATGTCTTTTATTCATGCTAGAATTGTATTAACAGGAAACTTAGTACATGTGTGAATACATAGACAAAACAGTATGTCCCTAGTATGCCTCTACTAGACTAGCTCATTGATCAAAGATGGTTAAGTTTCCTAACCATAGACATGAGTTGTCATTTGATCAACGGGATCACATCATTATGAGAATGATGTGATGGACAAGACCCATCCGTTAGCTTAGCACTATGATCGTTTAGTTTTACTTCTATTGCTTTCTTCATGACTTATACATGTTCCTATGACTATGAGATTATGCAACTCCCGAATACCGGAGGAACACCTTGTGTGCTATCAAACGTCACAACATAACTGGGTGATTATAAAGTTGCTCTATAGGTGTCTTCGAAAGTGTTCGTGGTGTTGGCATAGATCAAGAATAGGATTTGTCACTCCGAATGTCGGAGAGGTATCTTTGGGCCCTCTCGGTAATGCACATCATAATAAGCCTTGCAAGCAAATGACTAATGAGTTAGTTACGGGATGATGTATTACGGAACGAATAAAGAGACCTGCTGGTAACAAGATTGAACTTGGTATCGAGATACCGACGATCGAATCTCGGGCAAGTAACATACCGATGACAAAAGGAACAACGTATGTTGTTATGTAGTTTGACCGATAAAGATCTTCGTAGAATATGTATGAGCCAATATGAGCATCTAGGTTCCGCTATTGGTTATTGACCGGAGATGAGTCTCGGTCTTGTCTACATAGTTCTCGAACCCGTAGGGTTCGAACGCTTAACGTTTGATGACGATCGATATTATGAGTTTATGAGTTTTGATGTACCGAAGGTAGTTCGGTGTCCCGGATGAGATCACGGACATGACGAGGAGTCACGGAATGTCCGAGACATAAATATTGATATATTGGACGACTATTTTCGGACACCGGAAGCGTTCGAGAAGGTTTCAGATAAAACCGGAGTGCCGGGGGGGGGTGGTTACCGGAACCCCCCGGGGAAGTATTGGTCCCTAGTGGGCTTTAGGGGATAGAGAGGGCAGCAGCCAGGAGGTGGTGCACCCCCTCCCAAATGGGAGTCCGAATTGGACTAGGGAAGGCGTACGGCCCCCTCTTTCCCTCTCCCACTCCCTCTCCTTCCTTCCCCCTCTGTCCTTCTTGGTGGACTCCTACTAGGAATATGATTGGAATCCTATTCCTAGTAGGATTGCCTCTCTAGGGCGCGCCATAGGGGGCCGGCCGGCCTCCCCCCTTGCTCCTTTATATACGGGGGCAGGGGGCACCCAAAGACACACAAGTTGATCAGTTGATCTCTCCCAACCGTGTGCGGTGGCCCCCTCCACAGAAACACACCTCGGTCATACCATTGCAGTGCTTAGGCGAAGCCCTGCGTCGGTAGCTTCATCATCTCCGTCACCATGCCGTCGTGCTGATGAAACTCTCCCGCGAAGTTCTACTGGATCAAGAGCTCGTGGGACGTCATCAAGCTGAACGTGTGCTGAACGCGGAGGTGTCGTGCGTTCGGTGCTTGATCGGTTAGATCGCGAAGAAGTTCGACTACATCAACCGCGTCACTAGACGCTGCCGCTTTCGGTCTATGAGGGTACGTAGACACACTCTCCCCTCTCATTGCTATGCATCTGGTAGAGAGATCTTGCGTGATCGTAAGAAAATTTTGAAATACTACGTTCCCCAACTGTGGCATCATGAGCAAGGTCTATGCGTAGATGATATGCACGAGTAGAACACAATGAGTTGTGAGCAATAATAGTCATACTGCTTACCAGCATGTCATACTTTGGTTCGGCGGTATTGTGAGATGAAGCGGCCTGGACCGACATTACGCGTACGCTTACTCGAGACTGGTTTCACCGTTATGAGCGCTCGTTGCTTAAAGGTGACTGGCAGGTGTCTGCAAGGTTTTCAGAATTGCGATTCTGTTATATGATTATATGACTTTACGATCCAAATAACCCCTATGATTCTACGACTTTAGTTCATAGAATATACGTTTCTACGGTCCTAATAGTGAAGATTCCACGATTTGCGATCCTACCATCGAGGCTCCGATCCGATTCAAAATCACGATTTTGACAACCTTGGGTGTCTGTCTCTCTCACTTTAGCTGAATCGAGTGTGGCTACGCCCGGTCCTTGTGAAGGTTAAAACAACACATACTTGACGAAAAATCGTTGTGCTTTTGTAGCATAGGTAAGAACGGTTCTTGCTAAGCCCGTAGCAGCCACGTAAAACTTGCAACAACAAAGTAGAGGACGTCTAACTTGTTTTTGCAGGGCTTGTTGTGATGTGATATGGTCAAGACGTGATGAGTTAAACGTTATTGTATGAGATGATCATGTTTTGTAAAGTTATCGGCAACTGGCAGGAGCCATATGGTTGTCGCTTTATTGTATTAAATACAATCGCCATGTAATTGCTTTACTTTATCACTAAGCGGTAGAGATAGTCGTGGAAGCAATAGTTGGCGAGAAGACAACGATGCTACGATGGAGATCAAGGTGTCATGCCGGTGACGATGGTGATCATGAAGGTGCCTTGGAGATGGAGATCAAAAGCACAAGATGATTATGGCCATATCGTGTCACATATTTTGATTGCATGTGATGTTTATCTTATTACGCTTGATATTTTCCTTAGTACGGCGGTAGCATTATAAGATGATCCCTTACAAAATTTCCAGGTATAAGTGTTCTCCCTGAGTATGCACCATTGCGAAAGTTCGTCGTGCCGAGACACCACGTGATGATAGGGTGTGATAAGCTCTACATTCACATACAACAGGTGTAAGCCAATTTTGCACACGCAGAATACTCGGGTTAAACTTGGCGAGCCTAGTAAATGCAGATATGGCCTCGGAACACTGGAGACCGAAAGGTCAAGCGTGAACCATATAGAAGATAGGATCAACATAAGATGTTCACCATTGAAAACTACTCCATCTCATGTGATGATCGAACATGGTTTAGTTGATTTGGATCACGTGATCATTTAGATAACCAGAGTGATATCTATCTAAGTGGGAGTTCTATAAGTAATATGATTAATTGAACTTTAATTTATCATGAACTTAGTCCTGATAGTTTTTGCATATCTATGTTGTTGTAGATCAATGGCCCGTGCTACCATTCCTTTGAATTTTAATGCATTCCTAGAGAAAGCTAAGTTGAAAGATGATGGTAGAAATTACACGGACTGGGTCCGTAACTTGAGGATTATCCTCATTGCTGCACAGAAGAATTATGTCCTTGAAGCACAGCTAGGTGACAAGCCCCCTCCCGCTAATGTAGACGCTTTGAACATCTGGCAGACGCGGTCTAATGACTACACGATAGTTCAGTGTGCCATGCTTTACGGCTTAGAACCGAGACTTCAACGACGTTTTGAACGTCATGGAGCATATGAGATATTCTAGGAGTTGAAGTTAATATTTCAAGCAAATGCCCGGATTGAGAAATATGAGATTTCCAATAAGTTCTATAGCTGCAAGATGGAGGAGAATTGTTCTATCAGTGAACACTTGCTCAGAATGTCTGGGTACTACAATCATATGACTCAACTTGGTTGCAAAGTTGACGAAGATAGTGTTATTGATAGAGTTCTTCAATCACTACCACCAAGCTATAAAGGATTCGTGATGAACTATAACATGCAAGGGATGCAGCTGACAATTCCCGAGCTCTTCGCTATGCTCAAAGCTGTGGAGGTAGAAATCAAAAAGGAGCATCAAGTGTTGATGGTTAACAAGACCACTAGTTTCAAGAAAAAAGGCAAGGGAAAGAATGGGAACTTCAAAAAGAATAGCAAGACATCTGCTACTCCCACGAAGAAACCCAAGTCTGGAGCCAAGCCTGAAACTGAGTGCTTCTACTACAAAGGGACTGGACACTGGAAGCGGAACTTCCCAAAGTATTTGGCGGATAAGAAGGATGGCAAGGTGAACAAAGGTATATGTGATATACATGTTATTGATGTGTAACTTACTAATGCTCGTAGTAGTACATGGGTATTTGATACCGGTTCGGTTGCTAATATTTGTAACTCGAAACAGGGACTACAGATTAAACAAAGATTGGCTAAGGCCGAGATGACGATGCGTGTGGGAAATGGTTCCAAAGTCTATGTGATCGCCGTCGGCACGCTACCTCTACATCTACCTTCGAGATTAGTTTTAGACCTGAATAATTGTTATTTGGTGCCAGCGTTAAGCATGAACATTATATCTGGATCTTATTTATTGCGAGACGGTTATTCATTTAAATATGAGAATAATGGTTGTTCTATTTATATGAGTAATATCTTTTATGGTCATGCACCCTTGAAGAGTGGTCTATTCTCATTGGATCTCGACCGTAGTGATACACATATTCATAATATTGAAGCCAAAAGATGCAAGGTTAATAATGATAGTGCAACTTACTTGTGGCACTGCCGTTTAGGTCATATTGGTGTAAAACACATGAAGAAATCCATAGTGATGGACTTTTGGAATCACTTGATTATGAATCACTTGGTGCTTGCGAACCATGCCTCACGGGAAAGATGACTCAAACTCCGTTCTCCGGAACAATGGAGCGAGCAACAGATTTGTTGGAAATCATACATACTGATGTATGTGGACCGATGAGTGTTGAAGCTCGCGGCGGGTATCGTTATTTTCTGACCTTCACTGATGATTTGAGCAGATATGGGTATATCTACTTGATGAAGCACAAGTCTGAAACATTTGAAAAGTTCAAAGAATTTCAAAGTGAAGTAGAAAATCATCGTAACAAGAAAAATAAAGTTTCTACGATCTGATCGTGGAGGTGAATATTTGTGTTACGAGTTTGGTCTTCATTTGAAACAATGTGGAATAGTTTCACAACTCACGCCACCCGGAACACCACAGCGTAATGGTGTGTCTGAACGTCGTAACCGTACTTTATTAGATATATGGTGCGGTCTATGATGTCTCTTACCGATTTACCACTATCGTTTTGGGGTTATGCTTTAGAGACAGCTGCATTCACGTTAATTAGGGCACCATCTAAATCCGTTGAGACGACGCCTTATGAACTGTGGTTTGGCAAGAAACCAAAGTTGTCGTTTCTTAAAGTTTGGGGCTGCGATGCTTATGTGAAAAAGCTTCAACCTGATAAGCTCGAACCCAAGTCGGAGAAATGTGTCTTCATAGGATACCCAAAAGAGACTGTTGGGTACACCTTCTATCATAGATCCGAAGGCAAGATATTTGTTACTAAGAATGGATCCTTTCTAGAGAAGGAGTTTCTCTCGAAAGAAGTGAGTGGGAGGAAAGTGGAACTTGATGAGGTAATTGTACCTTCTCCCGAATTGGAAAGTAGTACATCACAGAAACTAGTTCCAGTGATTCCTATACCAATTAGTGAGGAAGCTAATGATGATGATCATGAAACTTCGGATCAAGTTTCTGCTGAACTTCGTAGATCAACCAGAGTTTGTTCCGCGCCAGAGTGGTACGGCAACCCAGCTCTGGAAGTCATGTTACTAGACCATGATGAACCTACGAACTATGAGGAAGGGATGATGAGCCCAGATTCCACAAAATGGCTTGAGGCCATGAAATCTGAGATGGGATCCATGTATGAGAACAAAGTGTGGACTTTGGTTGACTTGCTCGATGATCGGCAAGCCATCGAAAATAAATGGATCTTCAAGAGGAAGACCGACGCTGACGGTAATGTTACTGTTTACAAAGCTCGACTTGTTGTGAAAGGTTTTCGACAAGTTCAAGGAGTT
Organism: Secale cereale; assembly: GCA_902687465.1. NCBI lineage: Eukaryota > Viridiplantae > Streptophyta > Magnoliopsida > Poales > Poaceae > Secale > Secale cereale. The sequence goes on from LR738710.1 coordinate 887,963,882, forward strand.
GACTACGATGAGACTTTCTCACCCGTAGCGATGCTCAAGTCTATCCGAATCATGTTAGCAATTGCCGCATTTTATGATTATGAAATCTGGCAAATGGATATCAAAACTGCATTCCCGAATGGATATCTCAAAGAAGAGTTGTATATGATGAAACCAGAGAGTTTTGTCAATCCTAAAGGTGCTAAAAAACTATGCAAGCTCTAGCGATCCATCTATGGACTGGTGCAAGCATCTCGGAGTTGGAATATACGCTTTGATGGGGTGATCAAAGCATATGGTTTTATACAGACTTTTGGAGAAGCCTGTATTTACAAGAAAGTGAGTGGGAGCTCTGTAGCATTTCTAATATTATATGTGGATGACATATTGTTGATTGGAAATGATATAGAATTTCTGGATAGCATAAAAGGATACTGGAATAAGAATTTTTCAATGAAAGACCTCGGTGAAGCTGCTTACATATTACGCATCAAGATCTATAGAGATAGATCAAGACACTTAATTGGACTTTCACAAAGCACATACCTTGATAAAGTTTTGAAGAAGTTCAAAATGGATCAGTCAAAGAAAGGGTTCTTGCCTGTGTTACAAGGTGTGAAGTTGAGTAAGACTCAATGCCCGGCCACTGTAGAAGAGAGAGAGAAAATGAAAGTCATTCCCTATGCATCAGCCATAGGATATATCATGTATGCATTGCCGTGTACTAGACCTGATGTGTGCCTTGCTATAAGTTTAGCAGGGAGGTACCAAAGTAATCCAGGAGTGGATCATTGGACAGCGGTCAAGAACATCCTGAAGTACCTAAAAAGGACAAAAGGATATGTTTCTTGTTTATGGAGGTGACAAAGAGCTCGTCGTAAACGGTTACGTCGATTCAAACTTTGGCAATGATCCGGAGACTCTAAGTCACAAACCGGATATGTGTTTTTATTGAACAGTGGAGCTGTCAGTTGGTGCAGTCCCAAGAAAAGCGTCGTGGCGGGATCTACGTGTGAAGCAGAATACATAGCTGCTTCGGAAGCAGCAAATGAAGGAGTCTGGATGAAGGAGTTCATATCCGATCTAGGTGTGATACCTAGTGCATCGGGTCCAATGAAAATCTTTTGTGACAACACTGGAGCAATAGCCTTGGCGAAGGAATCCAGGTTTCACAAGAGAACAAAGCACATCAAAAGACGCTTCAATTCCAATCGCGATCAATTTAAGGAGGGAGACATAGCAATTTGCAAGATACATACAGATCTAAATGTTGCAGACCCGTTGACTAAGCCTCTTCCATGGGCAAAACATGATCAGCACCAAGACTCCATGGGTGTTAGAATCGTTACTTTGTAATCTAGATTATTGACTCTAGTTCAAGTGGGAGACTAAAGGAAATATGCCCTAGAGGCAATAATAAAGATGTTATTTGTATTTCCTTATATCATGATAAATGTATTTTATTCATGCTAGAATTGTATTAACAGGAAACTTAGTACATGTGTGAATACATAGACAAAACAGTATGTCCCTGATACGTCCAAAACGTATCTATAATTTCTGCTTGCTCCATGCCTCTTTTGTGTGATATTGCTATGATATTTATGCACTTCCATACACTTTTGATCATATTTGGACTAACCTATTAACTCAGTGCACCACAGTGCTAGTTCCTGTTTTCTGCTATTTTTCTATTTTAGGTTTCCCCCATATTAAAAGTGCCCTAAAAATTCCGGGAAAAATACAGGAAAAATCAGCGTATTGGGAGCTTCCGGAAAAACCAAGGCAGGGCCAGAGGGGAGCCAGGGGCAGCCCAGGCGGCCTGCCCACGCGGCCCCCCTCCTGGCCGCGCCGGGGGGGCGCCTGGGCCCCCCTCTCCGCCTCTGGTGACCCCCTTTGGCATATATTTAGCACGCGTCCCGAAACCCTCGAGGACGGAACCCTTTTTCGCGATCTCATCTCTGTTCCACCGCCGCCGCACTTCCAAGATCGGGAGCACCAGGAGAACTCTTCCCGGCACCCTGCCGGAGGGGAGAACCACCACCGGGAGCTTCTCCACCACCATGGACGCTTCCCGGATGAGTTGTGAGTAGTCCCCCTTGGACCATGGGTCCATGACCAGTAGCTATGTGATGTTCTCCTCCCTTCTTTGTTCTTCATCGATTAGACCTTGTGAGCTGCCCTACATGATTGAGGCACATATGTAATCTTTATGCTGTTGCTCTGCTGAGTTTGCTGGGATCCGATGGATTATGAGATTATGTTCAGATTGTGTGTGAGTAATATATTTGATTCACCTCTTTTATATTTATGTTCTTGAGTAATTCTTGCAAGTTCTCCGTTGCTATTTATTGCTTTGGCCGAGTAGTAGGTAGTAACTCCAAGAGGGAACGTTATGCTTGATTGTGGGTTCATGCCCCTCGATGACTAGCTTGAGTGACAGAAACATGAGTCTAGGGGATGTGATGTTGCCACAAGGGGGAAAACAACGGTGCTTATACTTGCGGGTGCAAGGATTGTTTACTTTACGCAAAGTTCTTTTAATGCAGTTGTCTGTTGCTTTGAGTTTACACTTTGGGTGGGACTCGCAACTTAATACCAGCGAGATGTTCTGGATAGATATCTCAAGGTGGATGATTAGTAGTAGATGCAGATGGATTTCGGTCTACTTGCCTTGGCGTACCGCCCATGCTTTTGAGCCTCTACCTTTCTTTGCAGCATAGTTAGCATTGGTTTGCGCACATAATCCTGTCAATTGCCCAGCTGTAATTTGTTTACCTCGCTTAGCTGTTTTATCGTCTTTTGGGAGAGAGACATCACTAGTGAACATCATGGGAACCCGGTCCATATTACCATCACTGATCACATCCGCTATTTACTTCCTGTTCTTATTTCCTAGTTGCAGTCATACCTATCACTATTATCTCTTGCGTTTGATCCTTTGTAAACGACAAGGCCGGAGGGATTGAAAACCTCTCTGTACTCGTTGGGAGCAAAGTTATTTGTATCTGTGTGCAGGTCCTGTCAAAGCAAAAGTTTCTGGCGCTATTGACACCTTCTTGTCGACCCTCGGAGTCTCACAGGATTCGATCCTTGGTATCTTTGCCAAGGGAAATTTGCCGCTACGCTACATCTCAAACCTTCCACTTGGGGTAACCAACGAGGGGCGAGAAGCCATCAGTCCCTAGTATGCCTCTACTAGACTAGCTCATTGATCAAAGATGGTTAAGTTTCCTAACCATAGACATGAGTTGTCATTTGATCAACGGGATCACATCATTAGGAGAATGATGTGATGGACAAGACCCATCCATTAGCTTAGGACTATGATCGTTTAGATTTACTGCTATTGCTTTCTTCATGACTTATACATGTTCCTGTGACTATGAGATTATGCAACTCCCGAATACCGGAGGATCACCTTGTGTGCTATCAAACGTCACAACATAACTGGGTGATTATAAAGATGCTCTACAGGTGTCTCCGAAAGTGTTCGTGGTGTTGGCCAAGATCAAGAATAGGATTTGTCACTCCGAATGTCGGAGAGGTATCTCTGGGCCCTCTCGGTAATGCACATCATAATAAGCCTTGCAAGAAAATGACTAATGAGTTAGTCACATGATGATGTATTACAGAACAAGTAAAGAGACTTGCTGGTAACGAGAATAAACTAGGTATCGAGATACCGACGATCGAATCTCGGGAAAGTAACATACCGATGACAAAAGGAACAACGTATGTTGTTATGCGGTTTGACCGATAAAGATCTTCGTAGAATATGTAGGAGCCAATATGAGCATCCAGGTTCCGCTATTGTTTATTGACTGGAGAATCTCGGGCAAGTAACATACCGATGACAAAAGGAACAACGTATGTTGTTATGCGGTTTGACCGATAAAGATCTTCGTAGAATATGTAGGAGCCAATATGAGCATCTAGGTTCCGCTATTTTTTATTGACTGGAGATGAGTCTCGGTCATGTCTACATAGTTCTCGAACCTATAGGGTCTGCAGGCTTAACGTTTGATGACGATCGGTATTATGAGTTTATCAGTTTTGATGTACCAAAGGTAGTTCGGAGTCCCGGATGAGATCACGGACATGACGAGGAGTCTCGGAATGTCCGAGACATAAAGATTGATATATTGGACGACTATATTCGGACACCGGAAGCGTTCCGAAAGGTTTCGGATAAAACCGGAGTGCCGGGGGGGGGGGTTACCGGAACCCCCCGGGGAAGTATTGGGCCCTAGTGGGCTTTAGGGGAGAGACAGGGCAGCAGCCAGGAGGTGGCACGGCCCCTCCCAAAGGGGAGTCCGAATTGGACTAGGGGAGGGGGCGCGGCCCCCTCTTTCCCTCTCCCTCTCCCTCTCCTTCCTTCCCCCTCTCTCCTTCTTGGTGGACTCCTACTAGGAATAGGATTGGAATCCTATTCCTGGTAGGATTGCCTCTCTAGGGCGCGCCATAGGGGGCCGGCCGGCCTCCCCCCTTGCTCCTTTATATACGGGGGCAGGGGGCACCCAAAGACACACAAGTTGATCAGTTGATCTCTCCCAACTGTGTGCGGTGCCCCCTCCACAGAAACACATCTCGGTCATACCGTTGCAGTGCTTAGGCGAAGCCCTGCGACGGTAGCTTCATCATCTTCGTCACCACGCCATCGTGCTGACGAAACTCTCCCGCGAAGTTCTACTAGATCAAGAGCTCGTGGGATGTCATCAAGCTGAACGTGTGCTGAACGCAGAGGTGCCGTGCGTTCGGTGCTTGATCGGTTGGATCACGAAGAAGTTTGACTACATCAACCGCGTCACTGGACGCTTCCGCTTTCGGTCTAAGAGGGTACATAGACACACTCTCCCCTCTCGTTGCTATGCATCTAGTAGATAGATCTTGCGTGATCATAGGAAATTTTTGAAATACTATGTTCCCCAACACTTTCATATACTTATAGCTCTAGTGCATCTGTTACAGGGCAATCCCTACCCACTCACATTAATATCAATTGATGGACAACTCCATAGTCCATTGATTTGCCGAGTTGATGTGAGACTTTCACCCCACTTTTGTCTATTACCACCTTCTATTCCACCCATAGTGCTATATCCATGGCTCACGCTCTTATATTGCGTGAAATATTGAAAAGGCTGAAGCGCGTTAAAAAGTATGAACCAAATGCTTGGTTAACACTGTTGGGGAACGTAGTATTTCAAAAAAATTCCTACGATCATGCAAGATCTAACTACCAGATGCATAGAAACGAGAGGGGAGAGTGTGTCTATGTACCGTCGTAGACCGGGAGCGGAAGCGTCTAGTGACGCGGTTGATGTAGTCAAACTTTCTTCGCGATCCAACCGATCAAGCACCGAACGTACGGAGCCTCCGCGTTCAGCACACATTCAGCTTGATGACGTCCCACGAGCTCTTGATCCAGTAGAACCTCGCGGGAGAGTTTCGTCAGCACGACGGTGTGGTGACGGAGATGATGAAGTTAACGTCGCAGGGCTTCGCCTAAGCGCTGCAACGATATGACTGAGGTGTGTTTCTGTGGAGGGGGGCACCGCACACGGTTGGGAGAGATCAACAGATCAACTTGTGTGTCTTTGGGTGCCCCCAGCCCCCGTATATATAGGAGCAAGGGGGGAGGCCGGCCAGCCCTCTATGGCGCGCCAAGAGAGGCAATCCTACTAGGAATAGGATTCCAATCCTATTCCTAGTAGGAGTCCACCAGGAAGGAGAGAGGGGGAAGGAGGGAGAGGGAGAAGGAAAGAGGGGCCGCGCCCCCTCCCCTAGTCCAATTCAGACTCCCCCTTGGGAGGGGGCGCCCCACCTCCTGGCTGCTGCCCTCTCTCTCCCCTAAAGTCCACTAGGGCCCAATATTCCCCCGAGGGGTTCCGGTAACCCCCCCTGCACTTCGGTTAAATCCGAAACTTTTCTGGAACACTTCCGGTGTCCGAATATAGTAGTCCAATATATGATCTTTACGTCTCGGACATTCCGAGACTCCTCGTCATGTCCATGATCTCATCCGGGACTCCAAACTGCCTTCGATACATCAATACTCATAAACTCATAATACTGATCGTCCTCAAATGTTAAGCGTGCGGACCCTAAGGGTTCGAGAACTATGTAGACATGACCGAGACTCATCTCCGGTCAATAACAAATAGTGGAACCTGGATGCTCATATTGGCTCCTACATATTCTACGAACATCTTTATCGGTCAAACCGTATAAAAACATACGTTGTTCCCTTTGTCATCCGTATGTTACTTGCCCGAGATTCGATCGTCGGTATCACCATACCTAGTTAATCTCGTTACCGGCGAGTCTCTTTACTCGTTCCGTAATACATCATCTCGTGACTAACTCATTAGTCATTTTCTTGCAAGGCTTATTATGATGTGTATTACCGAGAGGGCCCAGAGATACCTCTCCGACACTTGGAGTGACAAATCCTATTCTTGATCTATGCCAACACCACGAACACCTTCGGAGACACCTGTAGAGCATCTTTATAATCACCCAGTTACGTTGTGATGTTTGATAGCACACAAGGTGTTCCTCCGGTATTCGGGAGTTGCATAATCTCATAGTCATAGGAACATGTATAAGTCATGAAGAAAGCAATAGCAGTAAAACTAAACGATCATAGTCCTAAGCTAACGGATGGGTCTTGTCCATCACATCATTCTCCTAATGATGTGATCACGTTGATCAAATGACAACTCATGTCTATGGCTAGGAAACATAACCATCTTTGATCAATGAGCTAGTCTAGTAGAGGAATACTAGGGACACTCTGTTTTCTCTATGTATTCACACATGTACTAAGTTTCCGGTTAATACAATTCTAGCATGAATAATAAACATTTATAATGATATAAAGAAATAAATAATTACTTTATTATTGCCTCTAAGGCATATTTCCTTCAAATACCTGGGTGGGCATGATCACCTTGTGTTGAGAAGAGGGAGCATAATAAGGCTATATGATTTTGTAGGGATAACTTTCTTTATCCATGTTTTTTTGAAGCTTCATGATTCACTATCTAGTATGCTTAAAATATTATTGTTCTCATGTCAACATAAACTTTTACTTGAAACTAACAGATCTGAACTTTCATACCACTTTAATGAAAAATTGCATTGATAAATATGTTGCGTAGCATTCCACATCAAAAATTCTGTTTTTATCATTTACCTACTTGAGAACGAGCAGGAATTAAGCTTGGGGATGCTTGACATGTCTCCAACATATCTATAATTTTTTATTGTTCCATGCTATTATATTACCTATCTTGGATGTTTTATATGCATTAATATGCTATTTTATATGATTTTTGGGACTAACCTATTAACCTAGGGCCTAGTGCCAGTTTCTGTTTTTCCTTGTTTTTGAGTTTCGCAGAAAAAGAATATCAAACGGAGTCCAAACGGAACGAAACTTTACGAGGATTTTTCTTGAACCAAAAGACATGAGATGGACTTGGAGTACATGCCAGGGGCTCTGCGAGGGAGCCACAAGGGTGGAGGGCACGCCCCCTACATTGTGGGCCCCTCGAGCGTCTCCTGACCGACCTCTTTCGCCTATAAATTCCCAAATAATCCAGAAACCCTACACGAGCGATCAAAACCACTTTTCCGCTGCCGCAACTATCTGTTCTCGCGAGATCCCATCTGGAGGCCTTTTCCAGTACGCTACCGGAAGGGGAATCAACCACGGAGGGCATCTACACCAACACCATTGCCCTTCTGATGAAGTGTGAGTAGTTTACCACAGACCTGCGGATCCATAGCTTGTAGCTAGATGGCTTCTTCTCTCTCTTTGTTCTTCAATACCATGTTCTCCTCGTTATTCTTGGAGATCTATCCGATGTAATCTTCTTTTGCGGTGTGTTTGTCATGATCCAATGAATTGTGGGTTTATGATCAGATTATCTATGAATAATATTTGATTCTTCTCTGAATTCTTATATGCATGATTTGATATCTTAGTAATTCTCTTCGAACTATTGGTTTGGTTTATCAAACTAGATTGGTTATTCTTGCAATGGGAGAAGTGCTTTGCTTTGGGTTCAATCTTGCGGTGCTCAATCCCAGTGATAGTTGGGGACATCACACGTATTGTATTGTTGCCATCAAGGATAAAAAGATGGGGCTTTCATCATATTGCTTGAGTTAATTCCTCTACATCATGTCATCTTGCTTAAGGCGTTACTCTGTTCTTATGAACTTAATACTCTAGATGCAGGCAGGAGTCGGTCGATGTGTAGAGTAATAGTAGTAGATGCAGAATCATTTTGGTCTACTTGTCACGGACGTGATGCCTATATTCATGATCATTGCCATAGATGTCGTTATAATTATTCGCTTTTCTATCAATTGCTTGACAGTAATTTGTTCACCCACCGTAATATTTGCTATCAAGAAAGAAGCCTCTAGTGTAACCTATGGGCCCTGGGTCTCTTTACATCTTATAAGTTTCAGATCTACTATTTTGCAATCTTTTACTTTTCAATCTATAAACCAAAAACACAAAAGTATTTACTTTACTTGTTTATCTATCTCTATCGGATCTCACTTTTGCAAATAACCTAGAAGGGATTGACAACCCCTTTATAGCGTTGGGTGCAAGTTGTTTGATTGTTGGTGCAGATATTTGGCGACTTGTGTGTGATCTCCTATTGGATTGATACCTTGATTATCAAAACTGAGGGAAATACTTACTTCACTTTGCTGCATCACCCTTTCCTCTTCAAGGGAAACCCTAACGCAAACTCGGGAAGGTAGCGAGGAAGCAACTAGCATTCTCAAAAAATACTGACCTTTTCTATGTTTCTATATCAAACATGTCTTTATTAACTCGCATTAGGATCCCCCCAGACATCCCTCTAGGTGGGTTCCATGACCAACCATAGTTCCTCCCCCCACATAAATTTTGTAACTCATTTTTAGAGAATTTATGTTTAATGTTTTCAAAAATCCCTATAAAATCTAATTTTTGATCAGCGATTATTTCTCTAATATATCTTTTCTTATGATATTGTCCAATCCCTCTTACATTCCAGAAAACACCTCTCATTATCCCTTAAGATCCTATCACACTAAAAGCAGGTATCTATGTTAAGTATCCTCTGCAAATGAGACTTTTTTTGCAAAGCTTACAAATGTTTTAGGGGAAGTGACTAATTAGTCTTCTTTCTTTTTTCTTTCTTTTCAACACTCCCACTCCTATTGATTGCTTCACATAGTTTAGTGCTGGTGAGCTTTTATTTCCACTTTTTTTCATGAAAATATATTTCTCAGTTTCTTATATTGCTGTTACTCCATCTCAGCATCAGAGTGCTCCAAATCAGAGCATAGTTCCTCAATATCAACATCCCCAATATCAATATGTATTGGAGTGTTGTAAATTTCTTATTCTCACTCTCAATGGAGTATTAATATAACATTTACTATGATACGGTATCTACCTATGATATTATAACTCTCTCAGTCTTTTTTTAATTGCCTGCCACATAAGCATGTTTATGAGTCCCAACAACTAGGCTAGTTAGCTATGAGGCCTCCATCACAAAAAATAAATCAAACTGGGCTTTAGTCACACAGACGCGTGAGCGCAACAAGCAGCAGACCGATCGCCCGATCCCACTTCTAGCACCCATCGATCAAATTCGTTTGTATCACAATCAAAGGAGTGATCCGTGACCGAGTCCTTCACGTGAAAAAAGAAAAGGGAGCAATTGACGCGAGCCCTTCCTATTCCATCGCGGCATCAGCAAGCCGCTTGCGCAGCTATTCCAGACTCCCGATGTTCCTATTGGTACTGCCGGTGTCGCCGCCTATCCCACCTGAGTGTAGTGGTAATTTCTTTCCTAATTCTCCTCTGGTTTCAGTTCCTAGGGCTCCCATCTGTATTTTGTATAGGAAGTTAGGGACACATCTCATCTAGTCTGCCTTTGATTTCAGTTCCTAGGGCACCGATCTGTAATTCTGTATAGGCAGCCAGGAACACTTCTAATCTAGTTCACCGCTAATTTCAGTTCAGGGGCCCCCATATGTAATTCTGTATAGGCACACGCACTGACGCAATGACGCTTATCACGCAACCATCAGGTATATCCTATTGCCGTTCCTTGATGCATAGCCGGTACCGTTCAACAGTTGATGCAACACTTTTTTTCTTCAGCATTGTGTTGTCATGTTGTTCGACGTATGCATCGAGTAGCGATGAAAGGAAAAGGAAGAAGGTCATGGATAAATTGGTACAATCAGAAAACGAAGAGGATCCATAATAATAGTGCTTCCACTGCTTCGAGAAACCAAGATGATGAGTTGGCGATGTTGCCATAAAGGAAGAGGAGCAAACTATTGGGAATTCGAAATATGATCAATAAGAAGAAAATGCCGACACCAACATCAGTGATAATAATGTAAGTAGCTTCGAGAATGTAGGTATGTAGGTAAGTCATTGGATGTACATGCACAATTTTCTAGAATTGATGAACAACATGTTCATACTCCTGATATTTATGATAAAAAAATTAGGATAATCCTGATAATAAACCAAGAAACATCTTAGTTGAGAAACGGCCTATGAGAGAGGAAAAAATGGAGTAGCATGTAGAGGAAGCAGTGAGAAAGGACATGTTAGTCAAGTTTTGTTAAGAATAATAGCCATTTAAAAATATATTGGTAAATGTAACTTGGCTTTCCGAAGAAACTGAGAGGTTAAATGACTTGGCTATATTATCCATCATGAAGAAATTATTGGATGAGATTGACATCAACCCCATCATGTGACACAACATCAAGGCATATTAGAAGAAAATTTTAAGATAATATGTATAAATTATTTTATTCACATACTGATTTTCAATTAATTTAAGTGTTATTGATTATATTTCATACATACATTTCATTATTATTAGTACAGTGTCTATATTAAGGGCCTAGAGCTTTAGTTTCGCTTCGTGCCCCCAAAATCTCAGAACCGGCCCTGATCAGATCATCATGAGAATAAAAGCTAGGTGACCCACACATTATATTTTCACCTGTGTATTATAATAGCCAGATGACCAGGATTAAAGATATTGACAGCAGGTACCACTACGCACCACTACACACCACTAGCTATTATTTTCCTTCATGTATTATTGATCTTGGTCTGGTTAATTAACATTGCATATTAAATGGAGCTTTTGACGCTTTGAGCATTTCTAGGTCCACGACATGAATTATTTGACATGTCTAATATATGCATGGTGGTGGATTTTTTCCCTTCCCTTTCGTCTATGGAACTAGTCGAGACATGTTTCCAAAACAAAATGAAGGTGCTTTTCTTAGATATTACTTCATCCATTTCTAAATATAAGTCTTTTTAGAGATTTCAATGTGGAACAACATACAAATGTATATAGACATATTTTAGAGTATAGATTCCCTCATTTGCTTCGTATGTAGTCCATATTTAAATCTCTAAAAATATTTATATTTAGGAACAGAGGGAGTACATGATTGTCTATATTGGCAAGGAAAATAACAAACTTCACATTATCAACTTATTCAATGATACCATGCAAGAAGAAAAACTTATTCAATGATAGTGGTCATAGTGCTCAATTTAAGTTAACAGAAATATAGCATTCTCTTGTACTCCCTCAGTCCCATACCATAAGAGCATTGAGTAGTTTTTGTTTTCTGCGAAAGAACTTTCATTCTATGCATCTTCAATTATGGCAGTATAATGAAAATCAGAAATAATAAAATTACATCCAGATCCGTAGACCACTAAATAATGACTAAAAGCACTGAAGCGAGCCGAAGGCGCGTCAGCGTCATCACCCCTCCCTTGTCGGGGACAAGAAAACTTTGTTGTAGTTGACAGTTTGAAAGTCGTTGTGTTAAGGCCCCAAAGGACCAGCGCATCAGAACAGCAACCGCCGCCGATGAAGAATAGCGTAGATCGAAAGAATCCAATCGGAAGACACCTGAATGTAGACGAACGACGGCCAGATCCGAGAAGATCCATCAAAAATAGATCCATCAGAGACATACATCCAAATGCCCACTGATGATGCTAGACGCACCACCGGAACAGGGCCTAGGCGGGGAGAACCTTATTCAGTCTTCAAGGAGCCGCCGCCGTCTCACCTTCCTGAACAAGACACAAACCGTAACAAAACTCAAAGAAACGTCTAGAAATGGAGTCCTCCCGCCGGCAAGGGCCGAGATCCATCGAGCCCCCATGGCCCTAAGGCCGAGACAAGGCGGATCGACGCTAACGGCGGTGGGATCGGAGGCAAAGAAAACCTAAGTTCTCGGTACATGAGGTGGCCGATGAGATAAGGAACCTTTAAATAGAATTCTTTTGCGGTTCCAAACATATATTTAAATGATTTGTCATCAACGCTATTGGTGAGACTTGAAATACCGTGATGCTCTGTGACTTCAGTGAACATTTGTTTTTCGCCCCCTCGTGTTGAAATCCTGATGGGCGGAGCGTTGTCCTAAATGGTTGGGGTCACATGAGTGCCCTCGCTAGCCGATAGCCGCCTTTACCCTTGTGTCTTCAACGTGATGTTACCCGCTAGGCCAGGGTTACATGAGCGACTCACAGGGTGAACCGCGCTGATGTCTACTACACAACTTGTTCTTGTAGACTCGTGTTGGACCTCCAAGCACAGAACTTTGTAGGACAGTAGCAAACTTCCCTGAAGTGGATGACTAAAGGTTTATCAATCCATGGGAGGTGTAGGATGAAGATGGTCTCTCTCAAACAACCCTGCAACCAAATAATAAAAAGTCTCTTGTGTCCCCAACACACCCAATACAATGGCAAATTGTATAGGTGCACTAGTTCGGCGAACAGATGGTGATAGAAGTGTAATATGGATAGTAGATATTGATTTTTGTAATAGTAAAAATAAAAAAAACAGCTAGGTAGCAAGAGACAAAAGTGAACACAAACGGTATTGCAATGCTTGAAAACAAGGCCTAGGGTCCGTACTTTCGCTAGTGCAATCTCTCAACAATGCTAACATAGTTGGATCATATGATTATCCCTCAAAGTGCAATAAAGAATCCCGCCCGAGTTCCTATTAGCGGAGAACAAAAGATAGAAATTGTTTGTAGGGTACGAAACCACCTCAAAGCTATTCTTCTAATCAATCTATCCTAGAGTTCGTACTAAAATAACACAAATCTATTCTTTCCGATCAATCTAACCAAGAGTTCGTACTAAAATAACACCATGTGACACACATCAACCAACTCTAATGTCACCTAGATATTCCAATGTCACCACAAATATCCATGAGTTGATTCTACGATATGCATCAAACAACTTCATGATCATAATATTCAATGCACACAAAGAACTACAAGGAGACCCCAAAGTTTCTATCGGAGAAAAGATAATACAAACATGCATCAACCCCTATGCATAGATTACCCCAATGTCACCGTACGAATCCGCAAGTTGAGTGTGATAACATACATCAAGTGAATCAATATGATACCCCATTGTCACCACGACTATTCAATTGCAAGACATATATCAAGTGTTCTCAAATCTGAACATTCAATCCGACATGGCAGAAGTTCAAAGGGCAAAGATTCAATTCATCACGACAAGAGTAGAGAGGGGAGAAACATCATATGATCCATCTATGTTAACAAAGCCCATGATATATCAAGATCGTGACATCTCGAGATCACGAGAGAAAGAGAGAGAGAGATTAAACACATAGCTACTGGTACAAACCCTCAGCCCCGAGAGTGGACTACTCTCTCCTCACCATGGTGGCCGCCGGGATGATGAAGATGGCCACCGATGATGATTTCCCCCTCCGACGGAGTGCCGGAAAGGGCTCTAGATTGGATCTTGTGGACTGCAGAGCCTTGCGGCGGCGGAACTTCTGATCTAGGTCTACCCCGAGGGTTTTTGGAATATTTGGGAATTTATAGGGTAAAGAGGGGGTGCGCGAGGCCACCGAGGTGGGAACAACCCACATGGGCGCGCCTGGGGGCCCACGCACGCCCTAGTGGGTTGTGCCCCCCTCGGGGCACCCCCCCCCAGGTACTGCACTGGCCCATCCAGGGTGTCCTGGTCCATAAAAAATCTCCAAAAAGTTTTGCGGTGTTTGGACTCCGTTTGATATTGATTTCCTGCGATGTAAAAAAACAAGCAAAAAACAGCAACACACACTGGGCACTGGGTCAATTGGTTAGTCCCAAAAAATGATATAAAATGACTATAAAATCATTGTAAAACATCCAAGAATGATAATAAAACAACATGAATACTTCAGAAATTATAGATACGTTGGAGACGTATTAGCATCCCCAAGCTTAATTCCTACTTGTCCTCGAGTAGGTAAATGATAAAAGAAATAATTTATGAAGTGTGAATGCTAGCAAAGTGCACAGGTTTGATCAATGACAATTTCAATCACTTTTCCTAGCATCATAACAACAATTCTTTCCTATGAAACTTCTTAGGTTAGAGTAGCAACCAATCCACATGTTAAGGTTCAATCAATGAATTCTCTTGAAACTCAACAACCTATGTTCTCAGTCACCAAGCAATTGTAATTCAACTTATTCAACAGAGTTTAAGTAAGAGCTCCACATACTCAACCATCATATAGTCTTCTATGATTGCTAACACTCACCGCATACACATGAGCAAAACGTTTCAACCGGACATATAGAAAGATAGGGGCTTGTAATTTAGTCTCGCAACGTATTCACCTTTGGGTGATGTCAACAATAATAACTCATGCTACCCATATTCAGCTGGACATGTGTGCATAGAGCTTTCCTCACCACATGATGCTTGCCAAAAGAGAAAAATAAAAAGGAATAGCGAGAAAAACTTTGATTCTTTGCATAAAAGTAAATACTGAAAAGTAAAAAAATAGGCCCTTCGCAGAGGGAAGCAGAGGTTGCCATGCGCTTATTTGTTTGTATTCTCAACCCCTTAATGCAAAGGAACGTCATGTTATATTGCCCCTTATGATAGCAACCTTTATTATGCAGTCCGTCGCTTTTATTACTTTGCCATCACAAGTTCGTACAACGCTCAATTTTCCCTTACACTAAATGATCTAACACTTCTAGAAGAAATATTTATTGCCTTTTTTCACCGATGACAACTTACTTGAAGGATCTTTCTCAATCTTTAGGTAGGTATGGTGGACTCTTGAAGATAAGATTTGGGTTTAAGGGTGTTTGGATGCACAAGTAGTATCTCTACATGGTGCGGAATTGTTGGCTAGCAAAGATGGGGGGCAAGCACCACATGTTGAAGGATCTATGACAGTATAAATTCTATGTGAATATGAACAAACATAAACCATTACGTTGTCTTCCTTGTCCAACGTCAATAATTTTG
Source organism: Secale cereale (assembly GCA_902687465.1). NCBI lineage: Eukaryota > Viridiplantae > Streptophyta > Magnoliopsida > Poales > Poaceae > Secale > Secale cereale. The sequence goes on from LR738710.1 coordinate 887,979,258, forward strand.
GCATATAATATTTTGATGGGGGCTCACAATCACAAAAAAAATTCACCATAGTGTATTTGCATGTGAAAGTTCTCTTCCTTATACTAATTATTCGTTAATTGCTTGTATGACCAATAGTGTGATTGTCAATCCCCAAAAGATTTTACTTTCTAAACCCAATGTGAAGCTACAACTAGGCATGATATGATTTCAACTTCATGCCATTCAATTTATGCAAGAAATTACTCATAGGATATAAGTGAAGCACATGAGTAAATGACAGGCTACTCCAAAAACATATAAATGAAGGTCATAATCATAATATTTCTTTATCTCAAATTAATTTAAGGGAAGCCAGAGAGAATTTCTTCAAAAATACTAAAGCACACCATGCTCAAAAAGATATAAGTGAAGCACTAGAGCAACAGTGACAAAAAAGAGCTTTGTTGACGGGATGTGAATGCCGCTTACTTAGCCTCCCTGACAACTATTTGGTTGCTCTATTTTATTTAAAAACTTCCAGATCTAAGTATTTTATTAAAACAGCAAACAAACGAAATAAAATGACATTTCAAGAATAGCACATCTCATGTGAAGAAGCAAAAACTTATGATCAACTGATACGCACCGATAAGTGTTGAAGAAGAGAGGTGGGATGCCTATTGGGGCATCCCGAAGCTTAGATGCTTGAGACTTCTTGGAATATTATCTTGGGATGCCTTGGGTATCCCCAAGCTTGAGCTTTTGTGTCTCCTTAATTCCTCTCATATCACAGTTTTCCTAAATCTCAAAAGCTTCATCTACACAAAACTCAACAAGAACTGTGAGATAAGTTAGTATAAACCAATGCAAAAACCTTATCATTATCTACTCTAGAAAATCACTAAAATTATTATTTAACATTGCATACAAAATGCCTCTTCTTATTTAATAATCCTATCCTCAAATAGAATCATTAAACACACAAACATATCAAACAATGCAAACATAACAGCAATCTGTCAAAACAGTATAGTGTGTAAAGCATGCAAGAGGATCCATACTTCCCTAACTCAAAATTTAACATGAATTAGTAAATTTCTCATAGCTTCCTGTGCAAAAAGTTTCAACCTTTTATCACATTCTTACTTTTCTTGGGAATTTTTACAACATCGACAAACTTTATGTTTTCAAACAGCAACATATAGACTTGCAAAATAAGCATGGTAAAGGTTATCCTTGACATTTGTATTGAAATAAAAGATACAAAACATTTTTCTAAATACCAGCAAGCAAATCCTAATAAAAGAAAATGACGCTCCAAGCAAAACTCATATCATGTGATGAATAAAAATATAGCTTCAAGTGAGATTACCGATAATGTTGGCGACAAAAGAGGGGATGCCTTCCAGGGCATCCCCAAGCTTAGTTGCTTGGTTGTTCCTTGAATATTACCTTGGGGAGCCTTGGGAATCCCCAACCTTAGGGTCTTGCCGCTCCTTATTCTCCTCATATCGATATCTCACCCAAAACCTGAAAACTTCAATCACACAAAACTTAACAAAACTTCGTGAGATAGGTTAGTATGAAAAAATAAATCATTCACTTTGGGTACTATCAAAGACAAGATTCATAATTGTTTTCACACAATGCATACTGTAGCATATCATTTACACAATTTATATTGATCAATATAAGCTATAGAAACTAGAAAACAAGCAAACTATGCATTGAAAACAGAATCTGTCAAAAATAGAACAGTCTGTAATGATCTGGACATTCACCATACTTCTGCAACTCTAAAAATTCTCAAAACATAGGAACACATGAACAATTTGTATTGTGATATTCTGTAAAAGGAATCAACTCAAAAACACTCTTCAGTAAAAATGACATTTTGTTTCGTGAGCGCAAAAAGTTTCTGTTTTTCAGCAAGATCAAATCTACTATCACCCAACATGATCCTAAGGCTTTGCTTGGCACTTTATTTAAACAAAACATGTAAAACATGATTACTACAGTAGCTTAACCATGTGAACACACAAAACTAGTAGGTATAAGTGTTGCGTTGTCTCCCAACAAGCGCTTTTCTTTAATCCCTTTTAGCTAGGCATGATGATTTCGATGATGCTCACATGAAAGATATGAATTGAAACACAAACAGAGCATCATGAAGCATATGAATATCACATTTAAGTCTAACACACTTCCTATGCATAGGGATTTTGTGAGCAAACAATTTATGAGAACAAGAATCAACTAGCATAGGAAGGCAAAACAAGCAAAACTTCAAGATTTTCAACACATAGAGAGGAAACTTGATATTATTGCAATACCTACAAGCATATGTCCCTCTCTCATAATAATTTTCAGTGGCATCATGAGTGAATTCAACAATATGGCCATCACATAAATCATTCTTTTCATGACGTAAAAACATAGAAAGTTTGCTACTCTCCACATAAGCAAATTTATTCTTATGAATAGTGGCGGGAGCAAACTCAACAAAATAACTATCATGAGATTGAAAATTAAAGTAATGATGACAAGTTTCATGGTTATGATTATTCAGTATAGCATACATGTCATCACCATAATCATCATAGATAGCAACTTTGTTATCATACTCAATTGAAACATCTTCAAAAATAGTGGATTCATCATTAAATAAAGTCACGACATCTCAAAATCCACTTTCATCAATCTAATCATCATAAATAGGAGGCATGCTATCATTTTACCAAATTTCCACATAAAATCTTGGGGGCTAAAAATATCATCTTCATCAAACAAAGCATCCCCAAGCTTATGGCTTTGCATATCATTAGCATCATGGATATTTAAAGAATGCATACTAAAAACATTGCAATCATGCTCATCATTTATGCCAAACATTTTATAGCATTCTTCTTCTATCAATTGAGCACAATTTTCTTTTCCATCATTTTCACGAAAGACATTATAAAGATGCACAATATAATGCATCCTCAATTCCATTTTTTTCTTATATTAACCAAACTAGTGATAAAACAAGAATCTAACAGATTCGATTGCAAGATCTAAAGATATACCTTCAAGCACTCACCTCCCCGGCAACGGCGCAAGAAAAGAGCTTGATGTCTACTACACAACTTGTTCTTGTAGACTCGTGTTGGTCCTCCAAGCGCAGAGCTTTGTAGGACCGTAGCAAATTTCCCTCAAGTGGATGACCTAAGGTTTATCAATCCATGGGAGGTGTAGGATGAAGATGGTCTCTCTCAAACAACCCTGCAACCAAATAATAAAAAGTCTCTTGTGTCCCCAACAACCCAATACAATGGCAAATTGTATAGGTGCACCAGTTCGGCGAAGAGATGGTGATACAAGTGTAATATGGATAGTAGATATTGATTTTTCTAATAGTAACAATAAAAAAACAGCAAGGTAGCAAGTGACAAAAGTGAGCACAAACGGTATTGCAATGCTTGAAAACAAGGCCTAGGGTCCGTACTTTCGCTAGTGCAATCTCTCAACAATGCTAACATAGTTGGATCATATGATTATCCCTCAAAGTGGAATAAAGAATCACTCCCGAGTTCCTATTAGCGGAGAACAAAAGATAGAAATTGTTTGTAGGGTACGAAACCACCTCAAAGCTATTCTTTCTGATCAGTTTATCCTAGAGTTCGTACTAAAATAACACAAAGCTATTCTTTCCGATCAATCTAACCAAGTGTTCGTACTAAAATAACACCATATGACACACATCAACCAACTCTAATGTCACCTAGATATTCCAATGTCACCACAAATATCCATGAGTTGATTCTATGATATTCATCAAACAACTTCATGATCATAATATTCAATCCACACAATGAACTACAAGGAGACCCCAAAGTTTCTATCCGAGAAAAGATAATAAAAACATGCATCAACCCCTATGCATAGATTACCCCAACGTCACCGCGGGAATCCGCAAGTTGAGTGCCATAACATACATCAAGTGAATCAATATGATACCCCATTGTCACCACGAGTCTTCAACTTCAAGACATATATCAAGTGTTATCAAATCTGAACATTCAATCCGACATGACAAAACTTCAAAGGGTAAAGATTCAATTCACCACGACAAGAGTAGAGAGGGGAGAAACATGATATGATCCATCTATGTTAACAAAGCCCATGATATATCAAGATTCTGACATCTCAAGATCGCGCGGGAGAGAGAGATTAAACACATATCTACTGGTACAAACCCTCAGCCCCGAGAGTGGACTACTCCCTCCTCACCATGGTGGCCGCAGGGATGATGAAGATGGCCAACGGTGATGATTCCCCCCTCCGACGGAGTGTCAGAAAGGGCTCTAGATTGGATCTCATGGACTACAGAGCCTTGCAGCAGCGGAACTTCTGATCTATGTCTACCCCGAGGGTTTTCGAAATATTTGGGAATTTATAGGGTAAAGACGGGGTGCGGAAGCCACCAAGGTGGGCACAACCCACCTAGGCGTGCCTTGGGGCCCAGGCGCACCCTGATGGCTTGTGCCCCCCTCAGGGCACCCCCAGGTGCTGCTCTGGCCCATCCTGGGTGTTCTGGTCCATAAAAAATCTCCAAAAAGTTTCGCGGTGTTTGGACTCCGTTTGAAATTGATTTCCTGCGCTGTAAAAAACAAGCAAAAACAGCAACTGACACTGGGCACTGGGTCAATAGGTTAGTCCCAAAAAATGATATAAAATGACTATAAATGATTGTAAAACATCCAGGAATGATAATAAAACAGCATGAATACTTCATAAATTATAGATACGTTGGAGACGTATCACCCGCCGCCACCTCAAACCATCGACCTCCTTTCCCTCGTCACCGTTGCCGGCGATCGGCAGATCGGCCTGCGATGGCAGCGAGGTGCTCCTGCCTCCTCTTTCTCCTCTGTGTTTCCTTGCTTCTCTCGCGATGGCGTACTGTGTGTTGTGTGGTCCTTGACCACACCCACGGCGTCGCGGTGCTGCTGCCCCGGTGTTGCCGGTGACAGGGGTTCAACCCTGCATGGATCTGGCATTGTCTAGTCGTCTTGACGGCGGACCTGGTGCTTTGGGTCCATCTTCAGATTTGATCTTAGGTCTGGGTGTGTCCGGGCATCCTTGTCATGGTCAGGACTAGGGCGCGTTGCGGGAGTAGGTTGTAGGTGCATTTGGGCCGGTACAATAGCTGGGCTACTGGTTGCGTGATGGTTACTTGCTGCTGGTGGCTGTTGGGGAACGTAGTATTTTAAAAAAATTCCTAGGATCACGCAAGATCTATCTACTAGATGCATAGCAACGAGAGGGGAGAGTGTGTCTACGTACCCTCGTAGACCGGGAGCGGAAGAGTCAAGTGACGCGGTTGATGTAGTCGAACTTCTTCGCGATCCAACCGATCAAGCATCGAACGTACGGCACCTCCGCGTTCAGCACACGTTCAGCTTGATGATGTCCCACGAGCACTTGATCCAGTTGAGCTTCACGGGAGAGTTTCGTCAACATGACGGCGTAGTGACGGATATGATGTATCTACCGGCGCAGGGCTTCGCCTAAGCACTGCAACGGTATGACCGAGGTGTGTTTCTGTGGAGAGGGGCACCGCACACGGCTAAAACAATTCAACTTGTGTGTCCTAGGGTTCCCCCCTGCCCCCGTATATAAAGGAGCAAGGGAGAGGCCGGCCCTAGAGGGGGCGCGCCAAGTGTGGGGAGTCCTACTAGGACTCCCAAGTCCTAGTAGGATTCCCCTTTCCTTTCCGGAGTAGGAGAGAAGGAAAGAGGGGGAGAGGGAGAAGGAAAAGGGGGCTGCACCCCTTGTCCAATTCGGACCAGAAGGGGGGCACGCGCCTCCTTCCTTTTGGCCTCTCTCTTCTATTCCCGTAACTCCCCGGTACTCCGAAAATACCTGAATCACTCGGAACCTTTCCGATGTCCGAATATAGTCGTCCAATATATCGATTTTTACGTCTCGACCATTTCGAGACTCCTCGTCATGTCCCCGGTCTCATCCGGGACTCCGAACTCCTTCGGTACATCAAAACTCATAAACTCATAATACCGATCGTCATCAAACGTTAAGCGTGCGGACCCTACGGGTTCGAGAACTATGTAGACATGACCGAGACTCATCTCCGGTCAATAACCAATAGCGGAACCTGGATGCTCATATTGGCTCCTACATATTCTACGAAGATCTTTATCGGTCAAACCGCATAACAACATATGTTGTTCCCTTTGTCATCGGTATGTTACTTGCCCGAGATTCGATCGTCGGTATCTCAATACCTAGTTCAATCTCGTTACCGGCAAGTCTCTTTACTCGTTCCGTAATACATCATCCTGCAACTAACTCATTAGCTGCAATGCTTGCAAGGCTTATAGTGATGTGCATTACCGAGTGGGCCCAGAGATACCTCTCCGACAATCGGAGTGACAAATCCTAATCTCGAAATACGCCAACCCAACAAGTACCTTCGGAGACACCTGTAGAGTACCTTTATAATCACCCAGTTACGTTGTGACGTTTGGTAGCACACAAAGTGTTCCTCTGGTATTCGGGAGTTGCATAATCTCATAGTCATAGGAACATGTATAAGTCATGAAGAAAGCAATAGCAGTAAAACTTAAACGATCATAGTGCTAAGCTAACGGATGGGTCTTGTCCATCACATCATTCTCCTAATGATGTGATCCCGTTGATGAAATGACAACTCATGTCTATGGCTAGGAAACATAACCATCTTTGATCAATGAGCTAGTCTAGTAGAGGCATACTAGGGACACTCTGTTTTGTCTATGTATTCACACATGTACTAAGTTTCCGGTTAATACAATTCTAGCATGAATAATAAACATTTATCATGCTAAAAGGAAATAAATAATAAATTTGTTATTGCCTCTAGGGCATATTTCCTTCAGTCTCCCACTTGCACTAGAGTCAATAATCTAGCTCACATCGCCATGTGATTTAATACCGATAGTTCACATCGTTATGTGAATAACACCCATAGTTCACATCACCATGTGACCAACACCCAAAGGGTTTACTAGAGTCAATAATCTAGTTCACATCGCTATGTGATTAATACCCAAGAGTAATAAGGTGTGATCATGTTTTGCTTGTGAGAGAAGTTTAGTCAACGGGTCTGTCACATTCAGATCCGTATGTATTTCGCAAATTTCTATGTCTACAACGCTCTGCATAGAGCTACTCTAGCTAATTGCTCCCACTTTCAATACGCATCCAGATTGATACTTAGAGTCATCTGGATTTAGTGTCAAAGCTTGCATCGGCATAACCTTTTACGACGAACTCTTTATCACCTCCATAATCGAGAAACATTTCCTTAGTCATCCAGTTACTAAGGATAATTTTGACCGCTGTACAGTGATCTACTCCTGGATCACTATTGTACCCCCTTGACAAACTCATGGCAAGGTACACAACATGTTTGGTACACAGCATGGCATACTTTATAGAAACTATGGCTGAGGCATAGGGAATGACTTTCATTCTCTCTATATTTTTCTGCTGTGGTCTGGCTTTGAGTCTTACTCAACTTCACACCTTACAAGTCAGGCAAGAACTCCTTCTTTGACTGATCCATTTTGAACTACTTCAAAATCTTATCAAGGTATGTACTCATCGAAAGTCTTCTCAAGCGTCTTGATCTATCTCTATAGATCTTGATGCCCAATATGTAAGCAGCTTCACCAAGGTCTTTCTTTGAAAAACTCCTTTCAAACACTCCTTTATGCTTTCCAGAAAATTCTACATCATTTCCGATCGACAATATGTCATTGACATATACTTATCAGAAAGGTTGTAGCGCTCCCACTCACTTCTTGTAAATACAGGCTTCACCGCAAGTCTGTATAAATCTATATGCTTTGATCAACTTATCAAAGCGTATATTCCAACTCTGAGATGCTTGCACCAGTCCATAGATGGATCGCTGGAGCTTGCACATTTTGTTAGCACCTTTAGGATTGAAAAAACCTTCTGGTTGCATCATATACAAGTCTTCTTTAATAAATCCATTAAATAATGCAGTTTTGTTATCCATTTGCCAGATTTCATAAAATGCGGCAATTGCTAACATGATTCGGACAGACTTAAGCATCGCTACGGGTGAGAAAGTCTCATCGTAGTCAACTCCTTGAACTTGTTGAAAAACTTTCGCAACAAGTCGAGCTTTGTAAACAGTAACATTACCGTCAGCGTCAGTCTTCCTCTTGAAGATCCATTTATTTTTGATGGCTTGCCGATCATCGGGCAAGTCAACCAAAGTCCACACTTTGTTCTCATACATGGATCCCATCTCAGATTTCATGGCCTCAAGCCATTTTGCGGAATCTGGGCTCATCATCGCTTCCTCCTAGTTCGTAGGTTCATCATGGTCCAGTAACATGACTTCCAGAACCGGGTTGCCGTACCACTCTGATGCGGAACGAACTCTGGTTGATCTACGAAGTTCAGCAGAAACTTGATCTGAAGTTTCATGATCATCATCATTAGCTTCCTCACTAATTGGTGTAGGAATCACTGGAACTTGTATCTGTGATGTTCCACTTTCCAATTCGGGAGAAGGTACAATTACCTCATCAAGTTCTACTGTCCTCCCACTCACTTCTTTCGAGAGAAACTCCTTCTCTAGAAAGGATCCACTCTTAGCAACAAAGACCTTGCCTTCGGATCTGTGATAGAAGGTGTACCCAACAGTTTCTTTTGGGTATCCTATGAAGATTTACTTCTCCGATTTGGGTTCGAGCTTATCATGTTGAAACTTTTTCACATAAGCATCGCAGTCCCAAACTTAAAGAAATGACAGCTTAGGTTTCTCGTCAAACCACAGTTCATACGGTGTCATCTCCACGGATTTAGATGGTGCCCTATTTAACGTGAATGTAGCTGTCTCTAATGCATAACCCCAAAAGCGATAGTGGTAGATCGGTAAGAGACATCATCGATCGTACCATATCTAATAAAGTACGGTTATGACGTTCGGACACACCATTACACTGTGGTGTTCCAGGTGGTGTGAGTAGTGAAACTATTTCACATTGTTTTTACTAAAGGCCAAACTCTCTAACTCAAATATTTTACCTCTACGATCATATCGTAGAAACTCTTATTTTCTTGTTACAATGATTCTCCACTTCACTCTGAAATTCTTTGAACTTTTCAAATGTTTCAGACTTGTGCTTCATTAAGTAGATATACTCATATCTGCTCAAATCATCAGTGAAGGTCAAAAAATAACGATACCCGCCGCGAGCTTCAACACTCATTGGTCCACATACATCTGTATGTATGATCTCCAACAAATCTGTTGCTCGCTCCATTGTTCGGGAGAACGGAGTTTTAGTCATCTTGCCCATGAGGCATGGTTCACAAGCACCAAGTGATTCCAAAAGTCCATCACTATGGAGTTTCTTCATGCGCTTTACACCATTATGACCTAAACGGCAGTGCCACAAATAAGTTGCACTATCATTATTAACCTTGCATCTTTTGGCTTCAATATTATGAATATGTGTATCACCACGATCGAGATCCAACAAACTATTTTCATTGGGTGTATGACCATCGAAGGTTTTATTCATGTAAACAGAATAACAATTATTCTACGACTTTAAATGAATAACCGTATTGCAACAAATATGATCAAATCATATTCATGCTCAACGTAAATGCCAAATAACATTTATTTAGGTTTTACACTAATCCCGAAAGTATAGGGAGTGTGCGATGATGCTCATATCAATCTTGGAACCACTTCCAACACACATCGTCACTTCACCTTTAACTAGTCTCTGTTCATTCTGCAATTCTCGCTTCGAGTTACTAATTTTAGCAACTGAACCGGTATCAAATACCCAGGGGTTGCTATGAACACTAGTAAAGTACACATCAATAATCTGTATATCAAAATACAACTTTGTTCACTTTGCCATCCTTCTTATCCGCCAAGTATCTAGGGGAGTTCCACTTCCGGTGACCATTTCCTTTGCAGTAGAAGCACTTAGTTTCAGGCTTGAGTTTTAGCTTTGGGTTTCTTCACGGGAGTGACAACTTGCTTGTCATTCTTCTTGAAGTTCCCCTTCTATCCCTTTGCCCTTTACTTGAAACAAGTGGTCTTGTTAACTATCAACACTTGATGCTTTTTCATGATTTCTACCTTCGCCGACTTCAGCATCGCGAAGAGCTCGGGAATTCCTTTCGTCATCCCTTGCATATTATAGTTCATCACGAAGTTCTACTAACTTGGTGATAGTGACTAGAGAACTTTGTCAATTACTATCTTATCTGGAAGATTAACTCCCACTTGATTCAAGTAATTGTAGTACCAAGACAATCTGAGCACATGCTCACTGGTTGAGCTATTCTCCTCCATCTTGTAGGCAAAGTACTGTCAGAAGTCTTATACCTCTCGACATGGGCATGAGTATGAAATACTAATTACAACTCTTGGAACATCTTATATGCTCCGTGGCGTTCCAAACGTTTTTGAAGTCCCGGTTCTAAGCCGTAAAGCATGGTGCACTTAAACTATCAAGTAGTCATCATACTGAGCTTTTGTCAAAACGTTCATAACATCTACATCTGCTCCTGCAATAGGTCTGTCACCTAGCGGTGCATCAAGGACATAATTCTCTGTGCAGCAATGAGGATAATCCTCAGATCACGGAACAATTCCGCATCATTGCTACTAACATCTTTCAACTTAGTTTTCTCTAGGAACATATAAAAAATAAACGGGGAGCAACATCGTGAGCTATTGATCTACAACATAGATATGCAAAAACTATCAGGACTAAGTTCATGATAAATTAAAGTTCAATTAATCATATTACTTAAAGAACTCCCACTTAGATAGACATCCCTCCGGTCATCTAAATGATCACGTGATCCAAATCAACTAAACCATGTCCGATCATCACGTGAGATGGAGTAGTTTCAATGGTGAACATCTTATGTTGATCATATCTACTATATGATTCACGCTCAACCTTTCGGTTTCCAGTGTTCCGAGGCCATATCTGCATATGCTAGGCTCGTCAAGTTTAACCCGAGTATTTTGCGTGTGCAAAACTGGCTTACACCCGTTGTATTTGAACGTAGAGCTTATTACACCCGATCATCACGTGGTGTCTCGGCACGACGAACTTTCGCAATGGTGCATACTCAGGGAGAACACTTATACCTTGAAATTTAGTAAGGGATCATCTTATAATGCTACCGTCGAACTAAGCAAAATAAGAAGCATAATAAGATAAACATCACATGCAATCAAAATATGTGACATGATATGGTCATCATCATCTTGTGCTTTTGATCTCCATCTCCAAAGCACCGTCATGATCACCTTCGTCACCGGCGCGACACCTTGATCTCCATCGTAGCATCGTTGTCGTCTCGCCAACTATTGCTTCTACGACTATCGCTACCGCTTAGTGATAAAGTAAAGCAATTACATGGCGATTGCATTTCATACAATAAAGCGACAACCATATGGCTCCTGCCAGTTGCCGATAACTTTACAAAACATGATCATCTCATACAAAACCGTATATCTCATCATGTCTTGACCATATCACATCACAACATGCCCTGCAAAAACAAGTTAGACGTCCTCTACTTTGTTGTTGCAAGTTTTACGTGGCTGCTACGGGCTTAGCAAGAACCGTTCTTACCTACGCATACAAAAACCACAACGATGTTTCGTCAAGTATGTGCTGTTTTAACCTTCACAAGGACCGGGCGTAGCCACACTTGATTCAGCTCAAGTGAGAGAGACAGACACCCGCCAGTCACCTTTAAGCAACGAGTGCTCATAACGGTGAAACCAGTCTCGCGTAAGCGTACGCGTAATGTCGGTCCGGGCCGCTTCATCTCTCAATACCGCCGAAGCAAAGTATGACATGCTGGTAAGCAGTATGACTAGTATCGCCCACAACTCATTGTGTTCTACTCGTGCATATCATCTACGCATAGACCTGGCTCATGATGCCACTGTTGGGGAACGTAGTATTTTAAAAAAAATTCCTACGATCACGCAAGATCTATCTACTAGATGCATAGCAACAAGAGGGGAGAGTGTGTCTACGTACCCTCGTAGACCGGGAGCGGAAGCGTCAAGTGACGCGGTTGATGTAGTCGAACTTCTTCGCGATCCAACCGATCAAGCACCGAACGTACGGCACCTCCGCGTTCAGCACACGTTCAGCTTGATGATGTCCCACGAGCTCTTGATCCAGTTGAGCTTCACGGGAGAGTTTCGTCAACACGACGGCGTGGTGACGGATATGATGTATCTACCGGCGCAGGGCTTCGCCTAAGCACTGCAACGGTATGACCGAGGTGTGTTTCTGTGGAGAGGGGCACCGCACACGGCTAAAACAATTCAACTTGTGTGTCCTAGGGTGCCCCCCTGCCCCCGTATATAAAGGAGCAAGGGAGAGGCCGGCCCTAGAGGGGGCGCGCCAAGTGTGGGGAGTCCTACTAGGACTCCCAAGTCGGGGAGAGGGAGCAAGGGAGAGGCCGGCCCTAGTAGGATTCCCCTTTCCTTTCCGGAGTAGGAGAGAAGGAAAGAGGGGGATAGGGAGAAGGAAAAGGGGGCTGCACCCCTTGTCCAATTCGGACCAGAAGGGGGGCACGCGCCTCCTTCCTTTTGGCCTCTCTCTTCTATTTCCGTAACTCCCCGGTACTCCGAAAATACCCGAATCACTCGGAACCTTTCCGATGTCCGAATATAGTCGTCCAATATATCGATTTTTACGTCTCGACCATTTCGAGACTCCTCGTCATGTCCCCGGTCTCATCCGGGACTCCGAACTCCTTCGGTACATCAAAACTCATAAACTCATAATACCGATCGTCATCAAACGTTAAGCGTGCGGACCCTACGGGTTCGAGAACTATGTAGACATGACCGAGACTCATCTCCGGTCAATAACCAATAGCGGAACCTGGATGCTCATATTGGCTCCTACATATTCTACGAAGATCTTTATCGGTCAAACCGCATAACAACATATGTTGTTCCCTTTGTCATCGGTATGTTACTTGCCCGAGATTCGATCGTCGGTATCTCAATACCTAGTTCAATCTCGTTACCGGCAAGTCTCTTTACTCGTTCCGTAATACATCATCCTGCAACTAACTCATTAGCTGCAATGCTTGCAGGGCTTATAGTGATGTGCATTACCGAGTGGGCCCAGAGATACCTCTCCGACAATCGGAGTGACAAATCCTAATCTCGAAATACGCCAACCCAACAAGTACCTTCGGAGACACCTGTAGAGTACCTTTATAATCACCCAGTTACGTTGTGACGTTTGGTAGCACACAAAGTGTTCCTCCGGTATTCGGGAGTTGCATAATCTCATAGTCATAGGAACATGTATAAGTCATGAAGAAAGCAATAGCAGTAAAACTTAAACGATCATAGTGCTAAGCTAACGGATGGGTCTTGTCCATCACATCATTCTCCTAATGATGTGATCCCGTTGATCAAATGACAACTCATGTCTATGGCTAGGAAACATAACCATCTTTGATCAATGAGCTAGTCTAGTAGAGGCATACTAGGGACACTCTGTTTTGTCTATGTATTCACACATGTACTAAGTTTCAGGTTAATACAATTCTAGCATGAATAATAAACATTTATCATGATAAAAGGAAATAAATAATAAATTTATTATTGCCTGCAGGGCATATTTCCATCAGTGGTAGCAGGAGAGGCTAGCTTCACAGATCTAAGGTGGCGGCCTCGACCATAGTGGGCAGGTGGTGTCCTGCAGCAGATGGCACCAGTGGATGATGGCTGCTCTTTTTGGTTCCGCGGGTGGCGAGGAGGCAGTGGGTGTTGGCCGCTATGCATGGGTGTCGCGATGCTCCTGTGTTAGCTATGAAGACCATCGCTGCACCTAGCCTCTCTTCCCTTTAGATCCAATTGGTGGCAACCTTGGGTCGCCGGATCTGGGTGGGTTGGCTCGTGGGTAGGGTTAGGGTTCCGGGAGAAATCCCTGGCTTGTGGGCAGCCATGATGGCGGTAACGTACGTGGATGTCGCGTTCCTCCCCGGAGGCGTCGTCAAAGATCCCCTTCCCTTCCTTCCCGAATCCCGGGTGAAAACCCAAACAATTTGGTTTTGGCGGTGACAACGCTCCGGCGTTGTCCACTTGCTGGAGGCGTCGTTGTGGGATGACGGAGCTTTGAGTGTGCTTGTGTTGGAAATATGAGCAATTTACCACATGATTTTATTAATGGAAAAAGTAGATAAAACATGACTATCTAGAGATGAAACAAGTCATGTAATCTAAACATGAGAAAGCAAACATCATGTGCACATATGAACTAGAAGAGAACATATGTAGAACAGAGGCTAGAACCAGAAACGGTAGCGCAAGAAACTGAGGTAAGATATTAAATAGAGAGAACACGAAGACATACGCCGCAACTGCAGAAGCACCGGAAGCACCAGTCTTGGGGTCGATGTCCTCGCCAGCCATGTCGCCGAAGAGGTTGTCGACATCGGGGAAGAAGTCGTTGTCGGGGAAGTAGTCGTCCGAGTCTGGGGCGTCCCCAAAAACCTTATCACCCTTCTCCCGTACATGACTCAAAGTGGTGCGGTTTCAGAGGCCTACTATCCCGACCCGCGGTGCACGCCGCAAGTCGGGATGAGGAAGACACCAGCATCTCAGAGATTGGAACCGATGGCGAGAGGAAGAAGAAGTTATGGTGCGTCTCTCTAAGGAGGAGCGACCTCCCTTTTATAGGTGCAAGAGAAGGAGGCGAGAGGCCGGCGACGGAAGGTGAAACGAAGAGGTGGAGATGAAGCAAACAGGCAGCAGGTGAAGAGGTGTCGTTCGGATTTAATCTCCACTACAGCAAAACGTTTCAGCTCTTGTGTGACCGTTCGTATACCCGTCGTGCGTGGCAAAAATTTAGACATCGGCTCAGCACATTCAAGAAACCCGCAGTGTGTCGTGACGAGGCGTGGCGTGGCGAGGCGATGGAGGAGGAGCACCCGTGGATGTCCCTCTTGTTCTCATGCTCATACATGTGGGGAAAGAACCTCCCTTATAAAGAGGTCCAACTCCCTCTGAACTAGCAATGTGGGACTAAACTTTAGTAGTGTCCCTTGCCTTGCACGAATGGGCTAAGTGGGCCTCTAGGATTTATTAGGAATTTCTGAAATTGTTATTGGGCTGGCCCATAAATAGATAAAATTCCAGCAATCCCCCACCAGATCCGAGAGGCACACACAATTTTCCTTTGGCTCCAAAACACTATTTTATATACCCGTACTGCAACGGAGACATTTAAGTTGAACTTCCACCTATAACTCTATGTTACACTAGTAAGCAACTTGAATAGTGGACTATGCCTTGAACATCAAGTTTTCTGCGAATCTACCTTCACACAAAGCCCTGACCGATACTGGGCTATCGCGGGTCTTCCCCGTGGGTGGAGCTTATGCGTCATAATCCGATACCTTTCATAAGTTTACTTGAGAGAACCCTACTCTCATAGATTGCGACGTTTGACAATCAGACTCATATAGGTGTGTTCTTCAAAAGATGTTCTGCAGGACAACATCTCTGCTTAAATGAGCCACTTAGAACACATTAAGATATACATCAACCTGCCATGCAGTTTTAGGAGAGTATTGCATCTTCATGGAGTGGTATTGTTAATTGTAAGGATACTCTCCTCTCAGTTGACCAACAACTTGTCTTCCACATCTAATTCACGGGATCTCCGATCACATAGACTAGGTTACCACTGTGAACAACTCATATTGTGGGTCTCATACCCATCTCCCTCGATGCATTATCTATCACATTACGTGATAGACCCTTAGTAAAAGGATCTACCAGATTTTTAGACGTTTGGATATAATCCAATGCAATAACTACGGAGTTTCTCATTTTTCTGACAGACTTTAACCTTCTCTGAATGTGTCTTGATGACTTCATGTTATCATTTGAGATGCTCATTTTTGTGATCTCAGTTTGATTATCGCGGTTCATAAGGATACCCGGTATAGGTTTCTCAACTACTGGCAAGTCATTCAAGAGCCAACGAATCCAATATGCTTTGACCGTAGCTGTATCTAGTGTTGTGAGCTCTGCTTCCATTGTTGACCTCGTTAAGATGGTCTGCTTGCAAGACTTCCAAGAAACAGCGCGACCTCCATGAGTGAATACATATCCGCTCGTGACCTTTATCTCATCAGCATCTGAGATCCAATTTAAGTCACTATACCCTTCAAGCACCTTTGGGTGCCCAGTGTAGTGAATTCCATAATTTGCAGTGCCTTTCAAATAACGCAAAACTCTCTCTAGAGCTTTCCAATGCACATCTCTTGGTTTTGAGACAAGCCGACTCAGTTTGCTAATAGAAAAAGAGATGTCAGGTCTTGTAGCACTGGCTAAGTACATATGCGAGCCAATAATCTGAGAATATTTCAATTGATCTCTAGCCATTATTCCATTCTTTTGAAGTAGCACGCTGACATCATATGGTGTTGGAGAGGGCTTGCAGTCACTATAGCCAAAGCGACTCAAGATCTTTTCCACATAGTGAGATTGAAGCAATGTAATCCCACCATCATCATCTCTCAACAACTTGATGTTCAGAATGACATCAGCCACTTTTAAATCCTACGTCTCAAAACAACGAGATAGGAAATCCTTGACCTCCTTAATAACATTCAAATTTGTTCCGAAAATCAGTATGTCATCAACATACAAGCAAAGGATAACTCCCTCGCTCCCACCATGGTGATAGTACACACATTTGTCAGCTTCGTTTACAACAAAGCCTGTAGCTGTTAAAATTATTTCAAACTTCTCATGCCATTGTTTGGGTGCCTGCTTGAGTCCATAAAAAGACTTCAGCAACTTGCACACTTTTCCTTCGCGACCATCTACTACAAACCCATCTGGTTGTTCCATATAAATTTCCTCGTCCAACTCTCCATTTAGGAAAGCAGTCTTAACATCCATTTGATGAACGAGAAGACCATGTGAGGCAGCTAGTGAAAGTAGAACTTGGATAGTGATCAGTTGTAGGGCCCAAGATGCAATTCTATCCCGATCACGTGACACTTACGTGATTGGGGCACAACCGCATTTCGGGCGCTTAGCAAGATGGATATCATTACATCGTACCATTACATACATACATAGGGGATACAACAAAACATACAAGTCACATGAATACAACCACATCAATACAAGTATCAGACTACGGATACAAACATTAAAAAGCACAAGACATCCATCTGCTATCCCAGGCTGCCGACCCGGAACCTAACCCAAGATTGAAGAAGAAGAACTCCAACAAAAGAACAACGCTCTCACGTCAAGACATCGGAAACCTGCACCTGTAACTGTTGTTGTAGTATCTGTGAGCCACGAGGACTCAGCAATCCCATAACCATGGGTAACAAGACTATCAAAGCTTAATAGGTAGGAAGAGGTAAAGTGGTGAGGTTGCAGCAGCGGCTAAGCAAAACATATGACGGCTAACTTACGAGTACAAGAATAAGATGAGCATCTACGCAAACGGACGCAAATAGAAGTGATCGCTAAAGATCCTGAACTACATACGAGTCAAACATAACCCCATCGTGTTCTCTTCTCAAAATGAAAAGAGACAGTCACGGTTACTCACACAGTTGTGTGTTTTACTTCGGATCCTCTGTCAAGTTTTCTACAACCGGACATTAACAAATTCCAATCTGCCACATAACCGCGGGCACGGCTTTCGAAAGATCATAACCCTGCAGGGGTGTCCCAACTTAGCCCATTACAAGCTCTCACGATTAGCTGAAGTGATAAATATAATATCATCACCCCTCATCTTAGGGAAATCCGATCAGGCTCGGCATCCCGGTGCACAAGACATTTCGAAAATGGTAAAACAAGTCCAGCCAGACCTCCCGGCGTGCCGACACCCTGATAGTAGCCGCGCGTATCTCGTCTCAGGCCACAACTGGATGGGCGATGCTACAGGTAAAACCAAACCTCGAGTTTCCCCGGGGTGGCCCCGCAGGACCCCCGTTTGGGACCAACACCATCAGCACTGGCCCCCCTGTTATGTAGAATTAAGAACCCGGGGACATGACCCCCTATGCAATTAATTAATTATTTAAGTTGTTATTATGAGCAAATTAAAACCAAAGTTGGGCCTTGCTGGAGGAGTTTTATTCAAAGTCGAACTGTCAAGGGGTCCCCATCCACCCATCGTGTAAGGAACGCAAAATCAAGGAACATAATGCCGGTTTATCGGCGCCTAAGGTGGCATGAGTGGAACAAAACACCGAGCAAAAGGCCAAGCCTTCCACCCATGCCCAGTATATAGGTGTGTTAATAATAATTATAGATATTGTGATATTCCAACAACAAGTTCCCTCCTGGAACGATCTTCATCTTCACCTGCAACTAACAACGCTATAAGAGGGGCTGAGCACGCGGGTAACATAGCCAAACAGTGGTTTTTGCTAGGAAGGTGTCAAGGTTAGAGGTTTCATGGCAACAAGGAGAGGCTGACAATAATGATGGGTAGCGCGACATGTAACGATAGCATCGAGACACTAAGCATGGCAATGTTAGTAAAGGTATCCAAGGGTATGGTCATCTTGCCTGAGATCCCGCAAGGAAGAAGAACGGTTCCGTGAAGAAGACGGAGAAGAAGCCTTGAAGAAGAACCACGGGTAGACGATCGAATCCTCACGAACGCAACGGAACAAGCACTAACGAGAAGAAGCAAGCAATACGGTAAACAAACCACTCAAGAACATAACAATATGCACTACCAAGTAGGATGCACGACAAGTCTACATATGATGCACAGAAAGTCTACACAGGAAGCATAACATGGCAATGTAGGAAGCACAACAAAAATAACACAAGTCTATATGATGCATACAAGGCAAGGTATGATGCATGACAATTCTATACAGGAAGCACAACAAGTATATACAGGAAGCATAACAAGTCTATACAGGAAGCATAACATGGCAAGGTAGGAAGCAAGTCAAATCTATACAGGAAGCATACCAGATGCACTAAGGAAGCACTGCAGATGCACTTAGGATGCACAAAAAGTCAACATAAGAAACACAGAGATACATCACAAGCAACATGACAATATACAACAAGCAAGATACTTCAAAACATATTAACAAGGGGATAATATGAATCTACATGCAAAATCACACAAGTTTCATATAAAGAACACCCCAAACGGAGCAACGGGCTAAAAGCTACACATGAAACAAGATATAACAACAAGCTGAAAATAACAGCCACATAGCAACTTGGAGCATTATAAATATAAGCTACAGCACTCAAACATGGTGACAAGAAGCATGAACATGAAGTAGACATATCCTACAGCAAACAAGTCCATTGGAGCATCTCCATAGGAGGCATGGATCAATAGCAACAAGCTAAAACATTTTGAACATGACAACAAAATCCTGACAGCAGTAATTTATAGCAACTTGGGAGCAAGAGATAAATATGCTACAACCATCCAAATGAGCATGTGAGGGCATGAATGGATAGCCAACAACATATACAACAAGGAAACACCAAGAGTCGCCGCAAAACTATCATGGATTTGCCTAGAACAACAAGCAAACATGGCATCTGGAAATTACAGATTCCAGACTTAGTGAAATTTCACTAAGTGTTAAAACAGCAGTAATATCATGGCATGTTTGTGAGCAAGTTTAAGTCAACACAAGGCATATCATGGAAAGTTAAATGCACCACATCAAAGAGCAAATCATGGGTATTCTAAAACATCTAGGCATGTGACATGGGGACAAATACAACAATAGCAACGAGCTCCTCAACTAGGCATCTCGTAACAAGTTTCAGAACATAACAGCCACATGCACTTTTGCAAAGGAGATAAACATGGCAATATGAACTCAAACAAGCATGCTATAGCAACCAACATGTAGAGCATCTCATGATGAACATGTGGACATATCATTTGCATCATTTGGATAAACATGCAACAAGTTATCACATCTCAAACATGGCAACAAAATAACAAGTAGCAGCAGTTTATAACAAGTAGCACTATTGCAACAGATATTTAAGCATCTAGATGAACTCAAACATGCATGGCACAATGGAACAAAGTGTAGAGCATATCACCACGAACATTTTGACATGTCATTCACTCAAAACGGATAAGCACACAAAAAGATATCACTATGCAAAGTAGCAACATTACAACAGCCAAATCTGAGGACTTAGCAGTTTTTGACTAGGGAAAAAACACATGGGCGCTAGATACTATGCTGCGCACTGGACGGGATTTAGGGATCTTACCAGATGGGCCGAGCCCATCAGGAGAAGAGGCAGCTGGGCCGGCTCGGAGAGGTGGACCAGGTCGCGGGAGGAGGCCGGCCTGGCAGAACGGCTAGCCGCGGGCGAGGAGCTGGATGGGCCGGCCCGTGGAGCTGGCGGACGGGCGCTGGGGGCGAGGAGGCCTGGGCCGCGGAGAGGGAGCTTGGGCCTGGTTGCGGCTCGCTGTGGGCCGAGGCTGGAGGGGGGGCGAGGCCTGGGCCGGGCGATGGAGGAGCAGGTGCGGCCCAGGCTCTGGAGCGGCGGTGGAGATCGGGCGTCCCTCGCTCGAACGAGCCATGGCGCGGCGGCGGCGGTCGCCTGGCTCCGGCGAGGACCAAGGCGGCGGGGAAGGCCGGAGCAAGGCGTCGGCGAGCAGGGGAACGGCCGGATCAGGGCGGCCGGGGCCGGATCTGGGCGTGTAGGCGGCGGCTGACGCGGGAGCTGCGAGGGGCGGCCAGGGAAGGTCGGGGCCGGCTGGATCCGGCGGCTCCTCGCCGGATCTGGCCGGGGCGGCACGCCGGCGGGCTGCCGGAGACGAAGAAGACGTGGGGCGGCGCGGAGAACTCGGAAGCACGGCGCGGTGATGTCGGAAGCACGGCGCGGCGAGGTCGGAAGCACGGGTGCGACGAGGTTGGAAGCACCGAGCGGCAACGGTGGAAGCACGGCGCGGAAACGGTGGAAGCACGGCGCGGAAACGGTGGAAACACTAGGGTTTCTGGGCGCAAAAATTGGAGAGGGAGGACGTTTATATAGGCACAAGGAGCTAGGGTTGTCCAAATGAGGAGAGGTTTTCGGCCACGAGATCACAATTGAACGGCCTAGATGAAGGGAAGGGTTTGAGTTGGGTTGGTGGGCTGTGTAGAGTAGTTGGGCTGAGAGGAGAGGAGAGGGAGAGAGGCCCGCGGAGGTTTTCGGAGACCGAAAACATCCGACGATTTAACCGGCGACTAGTGCTGCTATATATATCCGTTGGGCTATCAAACGGACTCCGAATGCGATGAAATTTGGCAGGCGGCCTGTCTACACTATAATAAGACCACACGCCAAGTTTCAACACATTCCGAGAACATTTTCCGGCCACTTATAAAATAAATATTCGGAGGCACCGCGGGCGCGTGCGAGTGTGTCTGGGCTCAGAACGGACAACGGAGAGGACGAGGGAACTCGGGCGGATGCAAGTTTTGAAAACATGCTGATGCAACACACAAGATGACATGGCAAGAATGCACACACAAGCAGATGACAAGGCAAAGGCAACGAATAACTGGCTGACACCTGGAGCATCGGTCTCGGGGTGTCACAACACTCCCCTACTAACAAGAGATCTTGTCCCGAGATCTTAGGAACGAGACGGGAGGGAAAAAGGAAGAACAAGTTCTTCGAGGACAAAAGGGTGAAACAAAGGAACCTGAGAGGTTGAACAACTCAAAAAGAAGAAGAATGCAACGAAGAAGAACAAAGTTGCAAGGACTTCGTTAGACAAGAGGAAGAAGGAATTCGACGAGAATCAAGGAGGTTGAAAGGCTCGAAACAAGAGCTGAAGGAACAAGAATGAATTATAAACCACTCCGCTTAAAAGAGATAGAAAAGGAATCTCCACGAATGAATTCGGGTAGCACTCCGGCTGAAATTGAAAGAAATGGCACACCGGTTGAACATGAATGGAATGGAACAAGAATCTGAGGAGATGGAACGATACTCGACGAGAGTAACAACACAAAGCCTCCGGAAGAATGGAAAGAATGGAATGAGAAGAAGGGGAAGAAGATGACAACTTCCATCACGAATGGATTGAAAGAACATCTTCAAGAGAAAGACTTGAACGGAGTTGTTGAGAAAATCAACAACAAAAGAATAAGCTTGTTGTGGACTTATTTAAACATCTCAAGACTTGAGGTGAATTATGCCGCAACCAAAAGATGGATAGCTGAGATTGAAGAATTGCAAAACTCCACTTCAAAAGAATAGGAGAATTATTTGCGCTCGAGAGGCAAGAAATAAGAATGCTTGAGCTTTTAGCCAAAAGAATTAGGTAAAAATTGAAGAATGAATTAAATGATGAAGAACCACCATGAAGAACTCCGGTAACGAAAGGATGATGAAGTATGAAAAGGAATAAGAATAAGCCTTGCGATGATTTAGACGAGAGTCCGACGAGATAGCCGAGAAAAACTGAACTCCGGGAAGAAAAGATGAAAGGACTTGGAACTAGAATTTATTCATGAAGAATAAACTCTGAAGGAAGGAATTAATCAAGTTGATGAAAAAGAATAAGAATTATGTTATGCTTATCCTCCACCAATTAAATTGATGAGAAGCAATGGATTCGCATACTACTTATTCACGATGAAAAGGATTAAAGAGGGATATATCGCAAACTTGCGAAAATCTTCATGAAACACCGGTAGGATTGGAATGAACGAATGAATTGATATGATAGCACCGGAAAGAAATGTTTAGCGAAACACCGTAAGGATTTGAAGCCGAGTGAAGAAAGGAACGATCCAACGGGAAGAATTAAAATCGAGTGAAGAACGAGACTGACCACTGTAAGGAATGAAATAGAACGATGCAAGATGACAAGCCACCGTAAGAAAATGAATCGAGTGAATACGATGAATCGCAGGAAAGAATAAAGCACTTGGGGAATTTAGGTGACGAGCACGAAGAGATCGCGAACTGATTAAAGAATAATAGAACGAAGCACCGGAAAAAAATGTGAGACAAACAAAGAGGCATCGTTGAAGAATATTTGGAGGAAAAAGTTGAAAACTGAGAACGAAGAAATCTTGTGAAATGATGGCCTTCGGAGGAACACAAAGAAAAGAACTCATGAAAATACTCCGGATGAAGAAAATAAGAAGGATTGAACCAACGATGAAAATAATTAAAAGCGATCTTGAAGAAGGCATATGACTGATGGAATTCATACTTACGTCACACTTGAAAAGAATTTCGGAACACTTCGGGAAATTAGAAGAGTCAGGTAAGATCCTGGGAAAAGACCTGTGGGTTATGAGCCCACCGAAGAGAAAACATCGTTGGAAAGGATTGAAAGGAGAAGATGCACCGGACTGATTGAATGAATCGAATGAGGTGACAACCTCGAATGAATTAGAACACAGACGAATATCCTGCGATTTCTTCGGAACTCCGGAATAATTAAATGGCGAGAGATGAACGAGCAAGGTGAAGCAATTTAACCGAGGAAAAAGAATATGAAGAACACCTGATACTTGAATTGAATCCACCGGAAAGAAGAAGAGGTGAAGAATATCAAACGAGAGAAGAACTCATCGGAGAAGAAAAGAGAAGAATGATGACGAGCTAGACGAGAATTCACCAGTTGAAATAACTGAGGAAAGAATGCAAAGGATTCACACGAGTAGGATGGATACTCGATTAAGGACTCCGGCTCCGAGAAGAAAAGGGTGGGGGGGTGGGAAAAAGAAAGAACACAACGGACGGGGAAAACACCGTTGGTTGAAAAGAACTGAGGTTGAACTTGCAAAGAAGAAGAGGGTTGAATCCACTTGACGAGAGATGCACCAGATGAAAGAACTAACAACGCAACAAACGAAAACTAACCACGTGATCCTAAAAAAAATTGAAGGGGAAGAGGAGTAATTCAAAACACCTACGTCAAGATTCCTTACCAGAGCGACGAAGGGGCAGGGGAGTAAAAAGAATTCCTACTCTCCGATATAACTAGACTCCGAAAAAGTTTTCTGCTAGACTCAACAACGGCCAAACTACGATCAATCAAGGGGGCTCCTATGGTCGGTCGAGGCTCTGATACCAACTTGTAGGGCCCAAGATGCGATTCTATCCCGATCACGTGACACTTACGTGATTGGGGCACAACCGCATTTTGGGCGCTTAGCAAGATGGATATCATTACATCGTACCATTACATACATACATAGGGGATACAACAAAACATACAAGTCACATGAATACAACCACATCAATACAAGTATCCGACTACGGATACAAACATGAAAAAGCACAAGACATCCATCTGCTATCCCAGGCTGCCGACCCGGAACCTAACCCAAGATTGAAGAAGAACTCCAACAAAAGAACAACGCTCTCACGTCAAGACATCGGAAACATGCACCTGCAACTGTTGTTGTAGTATCTGTGAGCCACGAGGACTCAGCAATCCCATAACCATGGGTAACAAGACTATCAAAGCTTAATAGGTAGGAAGAGGTAAAGTGGTGAGGTTGCAGCAGTGGCTAAGCAAAACATATGGTGGCTAACTTACGAGTACAAGAATAAGATGAGCATCTACGCAAACGGTCGCAAATAGAAGTGATCGCTAAAGATCCTGAACTACATACGAGTCAAACATAACCCCACCGTGTTCTCTTCTCAAAATGAAAAGAGACAGTCATGGTTACTCACATAGTTGTGTGTTTTACTTCGGATCCTCTGTCAAGTTTTCTACAACCGGACATTAAAAAATTCCAATCTTCCACATAACCGCGGGCACGGCTTTCGATAGATCATAACCCGACAGGGGTGTCCCAACTTAGCCCATCACAAGCTCTCACGATTAGCTGAAGTGATAAATATAATATCATCACCCCTTATCTTAGGGAAATCCGATCAGGCTCGGCATCCCGGTGCACAAGACATTTCGACAACGGTAAAACAAGTCCAGCAAGACCTCCCGGCGTGCCGACACCCTGATAGTAGCCGCGCGTATCTCGTCTCAGGCCACAACCGGATGGGAGATGCTACAGGTAAAACCAAACCTCGAGTTTCCCCGGGGTGGCCCCGCAGGACCCCCGTTTGGGACCAACACCATCAGCACTAGCCCCCCTGTTATGTAGAATTAAGAACCCGGGGACATGACCCCCTATGCAATTAATTAATTATTTAAGTTGTTATTATGAGCAAATTAAAACCAAAGTTGGGCCTTGCTGGAGGAGTTGTATTCAAAGTCGAACTGTCAAGGGGTCCCCATCCACCCATCGTGTAAGGAACGCAAAATCAAGGAACATAATGCCGGTTTATCGGCGCCTAAGGTGGCATGAGTGGAACAAAACACCGAGCAAAAGGCCAAGCCTTCCACCCATGCCCAGTATATAGGTGTGTTAATAATAATTATAGATATTGTGATATTCCAACAAC
This sequence comes from Secale cereale, assembly GCA_902687465.1. Lineage (NCBI taxonomy): Eukaryota > Viridiplantae > Streptophyta > Magnoliopsida > Poales > Poaceae > Secale > Secale cereale. The sequence continues at coordinate 888,004,750 of LR738710.1, forward strand.
AATTTCCCTCCTGGAACGATCTTCATCTTCACCTGCAACTAACAACGCTATAAGAGGGGCTGAGCAAGCGGGTAACATAGCCAAACAGTGGTTTTGCTAGGAAGGTGTCAAGGTTAGAGGTTTCATGGCAACAAGGAGAGGATGACAATAATGATGGGTAGCGCGACATGTAACGATAGCATCGAGACACTAAGCATGGCAATGTTAGTAAAGGTATCCAAGGGTATGGTCATCTTGCCTGAAATCCTGCAAGGAAGAAGAACGGTTCCGTGAAGAAGACGGAGAAGAAGCCTTGAAGAAGAACCACGGGTAGACGATCGAATCCTCACGAACGCAACGGAACAAGCACTAACGAGAAGAAGCAAGCAATACGGTAAACAAACCACTCAAGAACATAACAATATGCACTACCAAGTAGGATGCACGACAAGTCTACATATGATGCACAGAAAGTCTACACAGGGAGCACAACATGGCAATGTAGGAAGCACAGCAAAAACAACATAAGTCTATATGATGCATACAAGGCAAGGTATGATGCATGACAATTCTATACAGGAAGCACAACAAGTATATACAGGAAGCATAACAAGTCTATACAGGAAGCATAACATGGAAAGGTAGGAAGCAAGTCAAATCTATATAGGAAGCATAGCAGATGCACTAAGGAAGCACTGCAGATGCACTTAGGATGCACAGAAAGTCAACATAGGAAACACAGAGATACAACACAAGGAACATGACAATATACAACAAGCAAGATACTTCAAAACATGTTAACAAGGGGATAATATGAATCTACATGCAAAATCACACAAGTTTCATATAAAGAACACCCCAAACGGAGCAATGGGCTAAAAGCTACACATGAAACAAGATATAACAACAAGCTGAAAATAACAGCCACATAGCAACTTGGAGCATTATAAATATAAGCTACAGCACTCAAACATGGTGACAAGAAGCATGAACATGAAGTAGACATATCCTACAGCAAACAAGTCCATTGGAGCATCTCCATAGGAGGCATGGATCAATAGCAACAAGCTAAAACATTTTGAACATGACAACAATATCCTGACAGCAGTAATTTATAGCAACTTGGGAGCAAGAGATAAATATGCTACAGCCATCCAAATGAGCATGTGAGGGCATGAATGGATAGCCAACAACATATACAACAAGGAAACACCAAGAGTCACCGCAAAACTATCATGGATTTGCCTAGAACAACAAGCAAACATGGCATCTGGAAATTACAGATTCCAGACTTAGTGAAATTTCACTAAGTGTTAAAACAGCAGTAATATCATGGCATGTTTGTGAGCAAGTTTAAGTCAACACAAGGCATATCATGGAAAGTTAAATGCACCACATCAAAGAGCACATCATGGGGATTCTAAAACATCTAGGCATGTGACATGGGGATAAACACAACAATAGCAACGAGCTCCTCAACTAGGCATCTCGTAACAAGTTTCGGAACATAACAGCCACATGCACTTTTGCAAAGGAGATAAACATGGCAATATGAACTCAAACAAGCATGCTATAGCAACCAACATGTAGAGCATCTCATGATGAACATGTGGACATATCATTTGCATCATTTGGATAAACATGCAACAAGTTATCACATCTCAAACATGGCAACAAAATAACAAGTAGCAGCAGTTTATAACAAATAGCACTATTGCAACAGATATTTAAGCATCTAGATGAACTCAAACATGCATGGCACAATGGAACAAAGTGTAGAGCATATCACCACGAACATTTTGACATGTCATTCACTCAAAACGGATAAGCACACAAAAAGGTATCACTATGCAAAGTAGCAACATTACAACAGCCAAATCTGAGGACTTAGCAGTTTTTGACTAGGGAAAAAAACACACGGGCGCTAGATACTATACTGCGCACTGGACAGGATTTAGGGATCTCACCAGATGGGCCGAGCCTATCAGGAGAAGAGGCAGCTGGGCCGGCTCGGAGAGGTGGACCGGCCCGCGGGAGGAGGCCGGCCTGGCAGAACGGCTGGCCGCGGGCGAGGAGCTGGATGGGCCGGCCCATGGAGCTGGCAGACGGGTGCTGGGGGCGAGGAGGCCTGGGCCGCGGAGAGGGAGCTTGGGCCTGGCTGCGGCTCGCTGTGGGCCGAGGCTGGAGGGGGGGCGAGGCCTGGGCCGGGCGATGGAGGAGCAGGCGCGGCCCAGGCTCTGGAGCGGCGGTGGAGATCGGGCGTCCCTCGCTCGAACGAGCCATGGTGCGGCGGCGGCGGTCACCTGGCTCCGGCGAGGACCAAGGCGGCGGGGAAGGCCGGAGCAGGGCGTCGGCGAGCAGGGGAACGGCCGGATCCGGGCGGCCGGGGCCGGATCTGGGCGTGTAGGCAGCGGCTGACGCGGAAGCTGCGAGGGGCGGCCGGGGAAGGTCGGGGCCGGCTGGATCCGGCAGCTCCTCGCCGGATCTGGCCGGGGCGGCACGGCGGCGGGCTGCCGGAGACGAAGAAGACACGGGGCGGCGTGGAGAACTCGGAAGTACGGCGCGGTGACGTCGGAAGCACGGCGCGGCGAGGTCGGAAGCACGGGTGCGGCGAGGTTGGAAGCACCGAGCGGCAACGGTGGAAGCACGGCGCGGAAACGGTGGAAGCACGGCGCGGAAACGGTGGAAACACTAGGGTTTCTGGGCGCAAAATTTGGAGAGGGAGGACGTTTATATAGGCACAAGGAGCTAGGGTTGTCCAAATGAGGAGAGGTTTTCGGCCACGAGATCACAATTGAACGGCCTAGATGAAGGGAAGGGTTTGAGTTGGGTTGGTGGGCTGTGTAGAGTAGTTGGGCTGAGAGGAGAGGAGAGGGAGAGAGGCCCGCGGAGGTTTTCGGAGACCGAAAACATCCGACGATTTAACCGGCGACTAGTGCCGCTATATATATCCGTTGGGCTATCAAACGGACTCCGAATGCGATGAAATTTGGCAGGCGGCCTGTCTACACTATAATAAGACCACACGCCAAGTTTCAACCCATTCCGAGAACATTTTCCGGCCACTTATAAAATAAATATTCGGAGGCACCGCGGGCGCGTGCGAGTGTGTCTGGGCTCAGAACGGACAACGGAGAGGACAAGGGAACTCGGGCGGATGCAAGTTTTGAAAACATGCTGATGCAACACACAAGATGACATGGAAAGAATGCACACACAAGCAGATGACAAGGCAAAGGCAACGAATAACTGGCTGACACCTGGAGCATCGGTCTTGGGGTGTCACATCAGTCGAGCCACGGGTGAGTAAGTATCAAAGAAGTCTTCACCTTCCTTTTGGGTATAACCCTTAGCCACGAGCCATACCTTGTACTTCTCGATAGTACCATCAGGTCTAAGCTTATTCTTGAATACCCATTTGCATCCTATAGGTTTGCACCCGTAAGGACGATTGATGATCTCCCAAGTTTCATTTGCCAAGATGGAATCCATCTCACTACGGACCGCTTCTTCCAGTAGTCAGCATCTTCTGATGCATAGGCCTCTGAAATAGAACTGAGAGTGTCATCTATTAGATAGACAAGAAAATCATCACCAAAGGACTTTGCAGTCCTCTGTCTCTTGCTCCAAGTAGGAACTTCATTGTTCTCCTCCACGGGATTTTCAAAGTGTTCCATCGAAATGGTAGGTTCTGTAATTGTAACTGGTTCCTGATTCGATGAAGTAGGCATCTCCTAATTAGATCAGGTAGCCATATCCTTCATGAGAAAGATATCTTTGAAGAAAGTCGCATCATTCGATTCCATGATTGTACTAACATGCATTTCAGATACCTTAGATTTTACAACCAAGAATCTATAACCAATGCTATGAAAAGCATATCCCCAGGAAAACACAATCCACAGTCTTTAGTCCAAGCTTGCGTTTCTTTGGGATGGGCACATTGACTTTCGCCAAACAACCCCAGGTTCGTAGATAAGAGAGTTTTAACCTTTTCTTCTCCCATTCCTCGAGTGGAATTATCTTGTTGTTCTTTGTGAGAACTCGGTTTAGGACATGACATGCAGTCAATATCGCCTCCCCCCACCATGCGTTCGAGAGACCCGATGTGTCTAACATGGCGTTAACCAAATCAGTTAGAGTACGGATCTTTCTTTCGGCTACCCCATTTGACTGAGTGAATAGGGAGGCGTCCTCTCATGGATTATACCATGTTTCGCACAAAAAGAATCAAATTTATTGAAAAAATACTCTCCACCATGATCGGACCTAAGCCTCTTGATTTTACGATCTAGTTGGTTTTCCACTTCAGCTTTATAGATCTTGAAAATTTTCAAAGCCTCATCCTTAGATTTCAGAATATACACATGGCAATATCTAGTGGAGTCATCAATTAACGTCATGAAATATTTCTTTCCACCTTTTGTCAAAACACCTTTCATTTCACATAGATCTGAATGTATGAGCTCTAGTGGTGCAAGATTTCTTGTATCCGCATTCGTGTGAGACTTACGAGGGTGCTTAGCTTGCACACAAACTTGACACTTAGATCCCTTGACAATGGTGAAACTAGGGATTAAGTTCAATTTGGCTAGTCACGACATGCAACCAAAATTAAGATGACAGAGACGTGAATGCCACACATTTGCTTCACTATTGTTGCAAACATGATTAACAACTTTATTGCAAACATCTGACAAGGATAAACGAAACAGGCCTCCTGCCTCATAGTCTTTGCCAACAAACATTTCATACTTGGATATTACAAATTTATTAGACTCAAAAACAAGCTTGTAGCCATCTCTACATAGAAGAGATCCGCTAACAAGATTTTATTGACGGAGGGGACATAATGCACGTTCTTCAGTCGCACGATCTTCCCCGAAGTAAACTTCAGATCGACCATGCCAACACCACGAATAGAAGCACTTGAACCATTGCCCATCAGCACGGTTGAAGTCCCTGCGGTCTGATAAGACGAAAACATGGAAATATCACTGCATACATGCACATTAGCACTCGTGTCAATCAACCAATCAGGAGAATGACATACTGAAAGAATAGTGGGAAATATACCATACCCAGCATCATTCATGTCAGTGTCTCCAATGACAACATTAGCGGTCTTGCCACCTTTCCCAAGATGACTCTTGTCATAGAGATTAGGGAAACTAGGAGCCCAATGATCAGGATCTCCACACACATGACAAGCACCTTTCTTCTTGTCATTCTTCTTCTTGAAGTTCGTGTGTTGTACAGCCTTGTTCTTCCCGTCAAACTTTGCTTTACCGTCAAACTTGCCCTTGTTCTTGAACTTGTGTGACTGGAAATTTTTCTTCTATACCAGATTGGCACTAGATCCTCCCTCAATACGTTGAGCACGTGTGTCCTTCCCTCTCGCCTTTTCTTCCACATCAAAAGTACCAATGAGACCCGAAACGGAAAACTCCTGCCTCTTATGCTTCAGTAAGGTAGCAAAGTTCCTCCATGAAGGAGGAAGCTTAGTGATGATACCTCCGGCAACAAACTTGTCCGGTAGCGTACAATTGAAGTGCTCATGTTCTCTAGCATACGACTATATCTCGTGAGCTTGCTCAACGACGGAGCGCTCTTCAGTCAACCTGACATCATATAGTTGTTTCATGATGTTCAGCTCAGTGCCAGCATTCGAGACCCCAAACTTGGCCTCGATTGCATCCCACATATCTTTTCCATTATCAATTGACGCATAAGCATCAACTATGTTCTCACCAAGAACACTCGAGAGAGCATCCCTAAATAGGGTATCCATTTTCTAAAAAGCTTGTTCCTTTTGAGCATCATAATCTCCTTCAGGTTTGCCAAGAGTGGCATCATAGCAACTCATGGTTTGAAACCATAAGACTGCTCTCACGCACCAACTCTTATAGTGGATACCCTCAAACACAGGAGGTCTAATGGAAGCAGCAAAACTACTTGGGGTAAATTGCCTATAATAAGGGTTTTGGATTGTTGAAAATATGAGCAATTTACCATTGGATTTTATTAATAGAAAAAGTAGATAAAACATGACTATCATAGTAGAGATGACACAAGTCATGTAATCTAAACATGAGATAGCAAACGGCATGTGCACATATGAACTAGAAGAGAACATATGTAGAACAGAGGCTAGAACCAGAAACGGTACAGCAAGAAACTGAGGTAAGATATTAAACAGAGAGAACACGAAGACATAGAGCAACCGCAGAAGCACCGGTCTTCGGGTCGATGTCCTCGCCAGCCATGTCGTCGAAGAGGTTGTCAACATCGGGGAAGAAGTCATCGGAGTCCGGGGCATCCGTGACGAAGAAGTCAGTAGTCGCGCGGAGCGCTTCTCAAAAACCTTATCACCCTTCTCCCATACAGGACTCAAAGTGGTGCGGTTTCGGAGGCCTGTCTCTTTAAGGAGGAGCAATCTCCCTTTTATAGGTGCAAGAGAAGGAGGCGAGAGGCCAGCGACAGAAGATGAAACGAAGATGTGGAGATGCAACAGGTGAAGAGGTGCCGTTTGGATTTAATCTCCACTACAGCAAAATATTTCAGCGCGCGTGAATGTCCCTCTTGTTCTCATGCTCATTCATGTGGGGAAAGAACCTCCCTTATAAAGAGGTCCAACTTCCTCTAAACTAGCAATATGTGACTACTCTTTAGTAGTGCTCCTTGCCCACGAATGAGCTAAGTGGGCCTCTAGAATTTATTAGGAATTTCTAAAATTATTATTGGGCTGGCTCATAAATAGATAAAATTACAGCAGCTTGATTGTCAGCGGCAGGTAGTGTGTGATGGCTTGGGTTCACGCTCGGCGATAACCCTCCTCAGCTATCGCTCCCTTGGATGCACCATCTCAGACTCTTATTTCAGCCCAATGTGGTTCTCCGTGGGCGGCGGCGGTGTTGATCTAGAAGTGAACTTGTTGGGTGGTTCTTCGTGCTTGGTATCTGCCCTTGGACATTGTGTCATTTGCTTCCGTTTGAGCTATGGGGTGAGTGACTCTGCCGGCGACGGTGCGGCGTCCTTCCAGCCAGGACGAGAGGACAGGTGGGTCCTCTTTGACGGTAGAGACAGAAGATAGCACGTCCAGTTTCGTCCACCTATGGCAGACGACGGTGCGAGCTCTCTCCCGCGTTGTGTTCGCTTCATAGTTATCTCCCTTCTCGCTTCATTGGAGTTTCGCCTTGGTGGATGAGTACCTGGCCGATCAAGCTGTATTTCCTGCTTAGTTTTAGTTTGTTTGATTGTTTGTTGTCTTGTAAGCTGATCAGTCAGCATCTTGTACCGTGTATCTTTACTGCTTTACTATTTCTCATGGCGTCATTAATTTAACGCAGGGCGATGGCCTCTTGTTTAAAAAAAAAGGCAGCCTCTTCTACAGTACGTAATTAGTTAAACAGAAAAGGAACCGATCTGACAGTATCGAAGAGACAAACACTTGATCGGTAGAAATTAACAAACCGGTTAATCAACTTACTGCTTTATTAGCCTTACAACTCACACTCAACAGATTCTCAAAACATAATGAAAAGGGGAAAGGGGGAGAAGGGAACTAGCACTAAACAGAACAATACCCACACAAGTTACTCGATCATGGAGTTCAGATAGCAACACACAGTAGCAAGGCCATGACAAACTGAAACATTACTGGAGCACCAGTTTATTATCTGAAGGTTTGAGCACGCCAGCAGACGGCACGCCATCTTAAGGCTACGAGAACCACATGCCATGTCCACGTCTCAAAACTGTCACTAGCAGAGGCCGGCTTGCTCTACATGCCGTCCAGGTTCACCTGGGCGCCTGAGCCCCCCGACACCGGGAGATTCCTGGACCTGATCTCGACTACTTCCTCGGTCTGGAATTCCTCCACGAACGCCAACTTGCTGGGCTTCTGTGCATCTGCAGAACGGAAAGGCGCGCACACACGTAGCAAATCATGAGCGACTAGTACAAGATAACGCTGACTGCAAAATGAACAATGCTGTTTTCAGAGCGGCGCGCCTACCCTTGTCGTCGTCGGGGCGGACGCTGTAGCCGGTGACGCGCTCGACGAGGTCGTAGAACACGTCCAGGAGCTGGGAGGCGAAGCTGGCCATGGGACCGGAGCTGGTGTTGGGTAATTCAGCTACTCGAACAGTGCTAAGCTGCTGAGTCTTCGGTGGCTGCCTGCTTACTGCTTGCTTGCTTTGAGCTGTCTGTGATTGGTGAGTGAGTCCTATCGCCATCGCCGGGGCGAGGTATTTATACACGGCGACGGCGGGGCGTCACCAACCGACCGCGCGCACGCGTTCTTCAGACGAGCGCGTGCGGGCTGGGACGTAGTACGTGTACTATTCAGAACGCAAAGTATAGTTCAGATTCCATTGAGTTATCGGATCGAGAGAATCAGAATTTATCGGTTTCTGGCCCGGCTAGCACGTGCAACGGTGTATCATACGGTTGGTGCATATCTCTGGTGCTATTACTAGCAAATATGACCGGCGTTGCAACAGAAGAAAAAAACATAACATACCTCTATTCCAATAAGCAGCCTGTCAATGGACGAGGCCAAGGTTGACGACAGATGACCCCAGTATTATTATATAGTACTCCCTCCGTCCGAAAATACTTGTCATCAAAATGGACAAAAAGGCATGTATCTAGAACTAAAATACATCTAGATCCATCCTCTTTTATTCATTTTGATGACAAGTATTTTCGGACGGAGGGAGTACTATTTACATGTACGCACGTATTATTCCGCAAAAAAACATGTATGTACGTATAAATAGCTAGCTTATCCAGCTGATGCCTATTTGGCGCATTAAGCGCCAGTTAAAGGCTAATTTAAAAAAAACTCACACTCCCTCCCTTCCTTCGCTACTAAATGAGCCGGCCCCTCAAGCACACCAGAGGAAGATTCTTCCCCGGTTTGGGGAAACTTCTGGAAGCTTCCTACCCAGTATTTTTTTCCTGAACCACGTTTTGTTCTATTTTATTCTGGTATTTTCTCTTTTCTTTTTTCATTTTTGTCCACCAAGCACATCAAATATGCGAGCTTTATTTTCATATAATCCGCGAACTTTTTTCCAAAATCGTTGAATTTTTTTCAAATTTTCTCTCCAAAATATGTGAATTTTTTTTACCAAAATCGTTGATTTTTTTTTTCCAAATTCATGAATTTTTCTCTCGAAAATATGAGAACTTTTCTCAAATTTCCATGAACTATTTTAAAATTTTGATTTTTTTAAAATTCATTAACTTTTTTGAATCCTCAAACTTTTATCAGAGTTGATGTATTTTTCAAATTTATGATGCTTTTTATTCAAAATCTATGAACTTTTCTCAATTTTTCATGATCTATTTCAAAAATTTGAACTTTTTTGAAATCCTCAATTTTTGCAATCCTTGAACTTATTCCAAATCTGTGATCCGTTTCTTCACGGATCATCTTTTTAATCGGCAAAATTGTTGTAACATCAAAACTCTAAAACCGGTGCGATCGACCTACATACACACGATAACAAAGGGCAAACAATGGAAGGGAGCACTAAATGGGTTGAGGCCCAGAAAAATTCGTAGTGTGCGCTAGAGGGACTTCCTCGCACAACACATGTGTCAAACAAGAGCTCCCGCTTATCCAGCTGAGCACGCCTAAGCAAAACAAAACAAAATGGAACAACGACTGCAGCCCACAAGCAAAGCCAGAGCCCGCGAGGCCCGTACATGTACGGAGTATTTGCTATTCCATTGATCGCTTCCACCATTTGTTTGCCTCCATCAACGTCGCTTAAAGATAACCCCGCTGAGAATGTGCTGCTCCATGCCTTTGACATTGTGTCGGAAGATCTGGTGGTTGACAATGATGTGCCTCTTATATGGGTACAATAATTTTATCTCTCATATCAAGATCGTCGAGGAGACCATCACGAATCAGGAGAGGAAAGAGTGAAGTATGCTCCGAGGATTATGAGCCGCTCCTTGGTACAACACAGGCGAGAGAACATACTTTAGACATGTAATAATTGGGGACTGAGGCCAGAGATCTACACACCTTGGAATAGATCATCAGGGAGGAGGAGATCTGGCAGGTGATGAAGGAGTTGCCCCTGACCGTGCACCCTGTCTGGACAGATATATTGGGAACTTACATCAGAGAGCTTAGCCTATAATGAAAAATGATGTCATGGCCATGATGATGAAACTTTTTGTGGTTGATGCAAGAGGTTTTGCCAAGCTCGACAAGGCATTATCCTAATTCCGAAGAAGTTCGACGCGGAGGAAATCAGAGATTTTAGGACTATCAGCATAATTCATAGCATCCCAAAGCTATTCGCCAGAGTTCTTGCCAATCGCCTTCGAAATCAGATGCATGAGATCGTTGCAATGAACCAGTCCGCCTTCATTCAAGGAACAAACCTACATGAAAACTTCCTTTTGGTTCATCAAGTGGTGAGGAAAATCCATGCGATGAAGGTTCTCGGAGTTGTTCTCGGGCTGGACATTTCTAGGGCCTCCGACTCACTATCCTGGTTGTTCTTGTTTGAGTTCTTCAGAGCAAAGGGTTTTGGCCAAAGATGGCCCAAGTGGATGGCGGTGCTCCTCCACTCTACTAACTCAAATGTGGTCGTCAAACAGAGTGCTTGAGAGAAGTTTTCATATGCTTGTGGTTTGCGACAGAGCAACCCCATATTACTCTAGTTCACGAAGCGACGAAGCTGGGAGTGCTTAGCTCTTATGATGGGCTATCGGCAATGCGACGACTATCGTTCTACGCGGACGAAGTAGCGATGTTAATCAATCCTTCGCTACAAGACTTGGCATCTGTCTAGGAAATGCTTGTGGCATTTGGAAAAGCTTCGGGATTGAGGGTCAATTATCGGAAGTCACCCGCTATTTTGATCGGGGGAGACGAGGGAAATATAGCTAGGGTAGCGACGGTTCTACGATGTCACTTGTCTGAATTCCCTTGCATATACCTCTGCTTGCAGCTCGTGATCAGGAGCTTGATGAGGGCTGAGTGGCGGCCCATGCTGGACCAAGTAGGGCGCTTTGTTCCGGGATGTCAAAGGGGTCTCATTCAGAGGCTGAGGTGTCTTGTTTTAGTGCAATCCTTCATTGCGGCAAGACCAATTCAACACCTCATGTTCTCAGACGTGTAAGAGTGTATTTTTGAGGATATCAATAAGTGGATGAGGTCTTTTCTTGGGACGGGAAAGACAAGATCAACGGGGGCAATGCCTAGTGGCGTGGGATGCTATATGCAGGCCCAAGATTTTTGGCGGGATGGGTGTCAATAACCTCACATGCCAAGCTCTTGCACTCCGAGTCAGATGGGAGTGGCTTAAGAGGACGGAACCAGAACGGCCTTGGCAAGGATTGTCGTTGATCGAGGATACATATGCATGTGTTGTATTTGACGTGCTGGTTAACGTCAAGGTGGGGACTGGTGAGAAGGTTTTGTTCTGGAGAGACAAGTGGGTCCATGGATTATCGGCGACTTACATTGCACCGTTGCTGGTGGCGACAATGCAAACTAGAATCGTAGACATCCACACAGTAGAGAAGGTGCTTGCAGAGGGCAGATGGATGGAGGACTTTGATGCCCACCACTCCTTTACCGCTCAGATTCAATGCATGCACTTATGCCACACGATCAACACAATGGAGAGAGATCCGGCAGTGTCGGATAGGTTCACATGGCCTGCCTCGGCGACTGGGGTGTACACGGCCAAGTCGGTCTACAATAGCCTATGGTCGAACCTTCAGAGATCACCCACGACGGCATGCACTTGGAGGAGCTGGGCTCCACTTAAGTGCAAGTTGTTTGTGTGTCTCACCTTACAGCATAGGCTATGGACCTCGGATCGAAGGGATAGACATGGATTGCAGGATCAACCGTCCTCGTGTTTCACATTATTGCAAGCGGAAGACAACGTTGACCGTATTCTTTCCAAGTGCATCTAGGCACAAGTGGTGTGGGAGAGAAGGAACTTCAGGGGCACTAATAGACGACGGTTCGACACTTTGGTCACCACGGTGGCCTGGGCTCTTTTGAAGCAGAGAACGCCAGGGTGTTCAATAGAGTTGGCCAGCGGAAATTGTCTCCTACTATCTCCACCACGGTGTTGGACGAGGGTGCCGAGTGGCGGCTTGCAGGGGTCGATGTGGGCGCATTACAACATTTTCTTGAGGAATTAGTATAGATTAGAGCATCTACAGCCAAACTCCTCAAATTGAGCGGGTGGACGCGTGATCACTTGCCGGATAGGCATTTGACCATCTACGAGATGTTTTCTGGGCAATTTTGTGCTTGTGGGTCCTACCCTTGGGAAAAAGGAAAAGAACTTTCACTCTTTCACCTCCTCTCTCTCATTACATGTGGGGCCTAAACAGGAATTTAAAAAGGCCAAGGAAAAAACTCCCTCTCTCTCGCAGTCTCTCTCACACCTCCAGCGACACCATGTCGAGCCCAATCCCTGTGTTGCCGCTGCCGCTAGGTCGGCACGCCTGGCTACCCTTCCCCCTTCTCTCTTTCATATCCCTTCGTCCTCTCTCTTTCTCTCTCGCCAGAGAACGCTGAAGCGCCCGGTCATGCTGTCGCTGAAAACACATGGCCAACGACAACCCCGAGCCTCAAAATGATGTCTGAGACTTTCTTGATTGCGATGCTTGCTGAAGACTATTAAATTGCTCCCCCATACTCCAGTATGGGTGAACCTTTCTGAAGCACATCTTCACTTGTACATGATCACCAGATTGGATGACAAGCTTCAACCATGTGATATCTTTGTGATGCTCCACTTGAACTTGCACAACTCTACCTTGATGACGATCACCACTTGATGTCATCTTTCATGGGTTATATGAGATCTTTCTTTTGATGCAAGCCCGTAGAAAAATACCTATACACACATAGAAACACCAGCCAATGAAACATGGACTAGTTCACAAAGTGTAATGGACAATGCTTAACATACCATGAGATCACTTGATCCAACTCGGTACATCTTCTGTGTTTTATGTGTTGATCAACTTGAATCCACTCTTTATACTTTGACTTGATGAACCTTGTATCTTATCTTCTCTATTCATTAAGATGATGTCTTGAAGGTAAACACCAATGTTCACAAAATCTTCTTCTTCAAGATATGCCTGCAATAGGCTCAACACCTCACAAGACCAACTTTGGATAACTCCTTGAATAGCACCATGGTCAACCCATAATCTCCCTCTTTTAACATTGAAACCAACATATGGTCTTCAAGCAGTGCTTATGGACAAACCCTTCTAGTATAACTCAAGGCAACCATTAGTTCACTAGGATTGTCATCAATTACCAAAACCAAACATGGGGGCACCATGCTCTTCAATAAGTAACATAACTGGCTTGTCCTTAGCATTACTAAGGATTCGTCCACTTGCAACACTCTTTTACTTTTTATTGTTAATCATGTTTCATTGCTCCATTACGATCACCAAACAGAACAACGTTTCACCTCTAAGCATTTACAATGAATTCTTGATACTTTGCACCTACCAATTCATTTGGCTCCTCGTGGGCTCGATACTCTTACTTACTGAAAATATCTACAATTGACCCCCTAAACCAATGGGACATAATCCTGAAAAACAACTTAAGGGAAAGAATAATCATACATTGAGTAGATTCCTCAATTAAGTAGAAGGACTTGAAAAATTGTCGTGCTGCTAGGCATCAGACACTAATATGGGTGGCACATTAAAAAGTTTAGTAACTAGGGACAACCATGACACATGACAAGAAGGGAATTTACTTCCCTTTCTGGAGTGTGGTCGCGGCTAGGCTGGAAACTATGGAGGAGTTGTTAGGGACAAACTTCTACATGCTATAATTTTTATAAGACCGTTGCAGGAGCCAATTAGGTGAGAGTAATCGCTTTAAGATTTGATATGTTGGTGACAAGACAAAGTTTATGTTATAGACAATTACATTCAATTTTGTAGTTGAGTCTTGCTCAAACCTTTAGAGGAGCCTTAGGCCATAGGGATCACCTAAAGATTTAGTAAACACATTGAGGGGCAATATCTTTTTCTTGAAATATGGGGGGAGAGGTCCAAGTGACCCATGGGTAGCTTTGATAGCTTTCGCCGTGTAACATTGATGAGTGTTTCGAATTAATATTTGTGTGTGTGTGCGTGTGCGTGTGTGTGTGTGTGCGCGCGCGCGTGCGTGTGTGTGCGTGTGTGCGTGTGTGTGTGTGTGTGTGTGTGTGTGAGTGATCTACGTATTTGGGGTACACATTGTATCTTCAAAATAACATTGACTATTCTCATTTTAAGTAATGACTAAAGACCGTACTACTATTAAGTAGAATTGGGTATACCAGATGTTTTATGTGAGCCCAACATTCAAATTGTTGTTGTATGTTGGTAGTTGTGTGCTTGTCCGGAATTATTGCTTCTTTGGGTGTTTGTTTGTATTATCATTAATGAAACAAACATGGTGCATTAAGAATAAATTAGTTTACACTAACTTGACGAAGACATGTGTCCACGCGCGGATGCGTATTTTATGTTGGTAGTTGTGGGTATATGCTACTAATGTTGTGGTTGCATATCCACGTGTGGGTGCATATTCATGTGTGGTTGCGTATTCACACACACTTTTGTTTTCACTTGCATGTGCGCATTTCAGCTTACCATTGTCCCACATGATGACATGAATATCACATTGGTTGTTATCATTTGTGGCTAATCATGTGTAAGTTGTAGTATGGACTTATTCTAGATTTTAGATGTTTCACAAGCATACCTCGGCTTTATTGGAAATTAGAAGTTTTGAAAGTGTTACTTAAGCGTAACATAATTGTGAAACATAATGTGTTTATCTTGTTCATCAATAGAGAAAGAAAAATTACATGTTGTTCCTCAATAAAAAAACATTAATTACTCAATCAACAAGAAGAACTCCAAACATTATAGAGATTTAGTCATACTGAAATAAACTTCATGACATAATGCCAAAAACATGAAATTTGCCTCCAAGAAGCTTAACAAAATATTACAATCGACAATGACATCTAATAGTACAACCAAAAATCGACAATGACACCTAATAGAAATATAATATCTCTTGATGTAATTCAAATGAAAGCACCAAGTCCTCCAAATCATGCATCAATATCATCATCATTCCCAGTGGAAGATTCTGGTGGTGCATTATTGACCCACTCATCACTTTCCATGTTATATTGCTCTAGATCACTAATATTATAGTCCAAGTAAGAATCCATCCCTAGAATTTCATGCGACTGGTCCAAAGGAGCATTAGCCAAGTTATCATAGTCGAATGATTCATGGACGAAAGTGTCATTACCACCGGAGTAGAACAACTGTGGGGATTCCTCCACAGTGTTCTTTGCAATTGAGTTAGGGCTCATATATTTCTGCAATGGCTTTGTTATCGTGTAAGGACTTGCATAGTCTTGAAGTTGTGGAGGTAAATCCTTTGCATGGTCAACAACTGATTGTAGGACGGAGGTAAACTGGGGAGCTAAAGGTGGTGATGCAGACTCTAACATTTGTGGTACCTGCATGGTAAAAAGGTGGTTCTATTTTGTGTTAAGGACTTGCATAGTTTTAAAGGAGTGGCTAAAGGGGTGGATGAAAATCTTATACCTGATCGGGAGCTGGTTGTGGGAGGGACGCCGAATGGGGTGCCAAAGGTGATGGTGTGGACTGGAACATCTGTGGTAAATGTATAGGAAAATGCGGTACCACAGTGTGTTGTGGTGTTAATGGTACTAGAACCGAAGGCATCACCTGAGGTGAAAGATGGTGGGATGTCGATGGTTGTTGTGAAGTGTGATGAATCTTCAAGTGATCTTGTGAAGGACCACTTGGTAGCAACCAGTTTTTCCACACGTTTGGGCCACCAGTCATTGGTTCATGGCCATGTTGTGGTGGAGGCAGACGTCGTCTAATTTCCTCCTTGACTCGCAAGAGGGCATTGAAGAGGTTTGTAAGGTCTTCAAGACCAAGATCTTCTCCCTTGGAGAATATATTATTTGCTGGCATCTCTGGGTTCTGAGCTTGGATCTTCTTGATGTGTTGGAGCGAGAGGTTTGCTCTCGTCTCTAGCTTTGCATTCTCCATGTCTAGCCTAGCCACCTCTCTCTGCAGCAATGCAATCCTATCTTTTGCTTGTTCATCGACAAGCGGCTCGATAAGTGGATCTCCTGACAGGAAAGAATCAACAATGGGTCCCACTAACGGCGTCCCAAAGCCATGCATCTTTCCTGATTCCTTCTCTAGGATGATGGCAACCCTCACGCCTGTGAGGGCAGAGAGGTTACTGGCACTTTTGAACAAATTAGCATGCCGCTTGGTGAACGTGGCATTGCGTTTTTTGTCGTTTTCGATGCGACAGACACCCGAACGGACCTCCTGCCTTGGCATACTCAAATGGATAACTAAAGGACTTACAACTATAGATGGCAAGCTACAAGTATCTACCAAAAGATATATCTTTCCAGTTGTTGTTGGCTAACGTCTGTTTACTTGGAGATACGACGAGGTGAACCCCCCTTATATAGAAGGAAAATAAAAACATAAACGCCATCTCCAAAAACATGAAGCTTGTATATGTTCTATACAGTTCATAGTTTACATCATAAGTCGGTGTACATCCTTATCCACACATACAAATTAATTAGGATCCAAAGTTACATTCCTTTCTATTTAAGTATATCCAAACTGTCAAGTCTTTAATGAGCAATGAATGTATAATTAACAAATGCCTAACTTATGCCCATCATTAATTGTTAGCCAAATATATCATACACATGTACATTAATTCATATCCTTATTTAGGCTCATTAATGCATCATTATGTCATTTCATCCACATCCAACAATATTTTTCTAAATGCATGTCATAGTTGCTATCCAATTCTTTTTGTTATTAAGTGCAACCACATCCATAGTATGAGTTAGCATTTGGTGTGCTCAATCGTAGCCATCCAATCTTATATGTCGATTTGACAATTGAGTTACTACTTGAAAACTATGTCTTAATAGGTAAGAATACATTTAGTCCCATAGACAAGTCAAAAAATTACTGATTAGAACATCTCTTTTCAATATGCATTATTGCCGACATACCTATGATCTCATGGTTATTAGTGGACTTATTTCTCTCTCTCTCTCTCTCTACATGAAATTTTAATTTAGAAATTTCAAATTAAACATTTTAGTTCTTGTGTAAATTGCACGATATTTGGTAGAACAAAAACATGGCATGTGTTCCGACAATCTTAAGAGTGTTACTTTCTTCCTAACATGATCATGGCTTCTAAATACTTTGGCATCTAAGAGAGGGTGTATATTGTAGAAGGAATAGAGGGAGGATTGATGGAAACAATGTTTATTGCTTGAGCCTCATGGTCATATATATAGGAGTACATGACCATCTTGGAGTACAATACAAGATAGAACAAATCCTAGTCTATCGTATGTTTCATAAATAATCATGATACCCAACATCCCCTTGTAGTCACAATGGTATCAACACAGAGGGTGAGTCTGGAGAAGAATCTAGAGGTAATCCGAAGGTACATATTGCACAATGTGTGTACCTCGTGTGTTGTGCTGGCTTTCTCGTGAACTTCCTGTCCGTAAACCCCCGTATTACTCCATGTGTTTAGAATTTTAGGCAATAACATTAGACGAGTAATGCTACACATACATAGGTTTGCAGAGTTTTTACAAGCAGGTGGATTTCGATTGGAGATTCAACGTGAGGAGGGGCCCACCCCCATGAAAATCGGAGGGAAAGGTTAGTTAGAAAGAAATAATTCTAGTCGGCGTGTAATTACGTGTAACTCTTTGTACGTTTAGCATCACACCCTCTATGTTCCAGTATGGTTCGAGGTAGTAGAAATGCCGCTGACGCCGCTGCAGCACGTGACCGTCTGTTGACACCAGATTTTGGCACGGTCAAGAACTTAATTAAGACGGCCTCAAATGAAAATTTTCTCAAAGTGAGAAAGTTTTGTATCATCAAAAGGATAAACTTTGATGTTTGGGCCATCGCCATCCAATCTCATCTCGAAGGCCGAAGTTGTGTTCGAAATACTGAGATTTTGTATTCAGAACACTAATCGTCTGATTACACCCCCAAGACCGCCTCACATGGAAAAACTTTCTACACGAATTGTCTTCGTCTCGTCGAAACGGTCGATTTTGATATAAAAATCGTCCCAATCCGAGTTCATATGCAAAAGTTACAGCCATCCGAACACAGCCCTGTCACAGAGCCATAAGTGGCGCGCCCCACCAGCCACGTGTCTGATGGGTAGCGCGAATAACAGCCTGTATTGCGTGACCGTTTTGGCCTAGAAGATGGCTTCAAAGCAAAAAAAACGTTCAACATGAAAGTTGTTCGTCTCGTCGAAACGGTCAAGATTGCTTTTGGGATCTTTTCCATCTAAGGTCGTTTACCACCTAAAAAATTACCCGCAAGGTACAACCAGTTTAAACCGAACAGTTTTGGAAAGTTCGGACAAAACCAATCCGAATTTGTCTAGGGTTTTGGACGTGAATCCAAGCCTTTTCCTTGCACGGGAAGTCCAGCCGCCTCTTATATACCTAAGGGCTGACGGCCGATTGAACAACACACAATCGAACAAATCATCTACCACTTTTATCTTTTATCTTTTTTTCTTAAACCTAGTTCTTCTTCTTCCTCGTTCTTCGTTTGTTCTTCTTCATTGCAGGGCGGCGAACCTCGAGGCCCTAGGGGCGATCAGGTCGACCTATGGCAGCCCATAGCCGCCGCGCGTCCAGACGGGGTCCCTCCCGGACGCGTGGGGTTTCGGGTCTTCAAAAGCGCCCGCCGGATTGCTTATGTACCGCTCTTCCGGACGGGTCTCCTTCGACGTGAGCTGCGGTGCATCACCCTCGGCGTTGGAGGTACACGGTGACGTGTTCGTGTGCGAACATACTTTTTGACGACTCCGCTGGGGACGAAGCTTTGAACGGTCTCCGGCCCGTTCTTGCTACGAAGAGATCGTCATCTAGGGTTTGCAATCTACAAAGGTAACATGAATACCCAATTCACTTATGTAGATGCAAATAATAGATACGTTGTTGCTAGATCGTCTAATGAGCATAATGTATCGGCTAGTCCTAGCTTTGTCAATCATGCATCTAATTATGTGCAAGAGCCGATGCAACAAAATCTTCATGCTTCTACTTCATATAATTTTAGCAACATGCAACATATGTATTCCAACTCCCATGCATCGGCAGCCCCAGAAATCCTTATGCCGATGAACAACATGATGAGTTTGGTTAATCAAGTTGAAACACCTCACACGGGAACTTATGATAGTATGCAACAAAGTGTTTCACCTTTTTATTCATCGGCAACTAGCTTGCAATATGTTAATCCAAACATGCCGGTGGATAGAGGAATTGGCCATGCTACTACTAGTTATCCGGTCAATTCCCCTCAACCATCATATGCTACACCTCACGCTTCTAATGTTTTGGCACCATATGCAACTATAGGTATTCATAATTCGGCTTTGCATCTTCACGCTAATAGCCGAATAACTGAAAATTCTATAGGATTACATGTGCCTTCACCTAGTACCATAGCATACAATGTTTCCCCTGCATAATTACAGAATTTCGGCGACACCTCGTTACCAAAAGAGTCTAAAAGTCTCGGGGGGCAATTCTATCCAGATTGGGTCATTAAGAAAAATCTTACGTCTTTGGACGAATGCAATGTTGTTCTAAATGAATTAATAAAAGAGGGAAGGCCTATTAATTCTGCTGCAATACTGATACGTCCAAAACGTATCTATAATTTCTGCTTCCTCCATGCCTCTTTTGTGTGATATTGCTATGATATTTATGCATTTCCATACACTTTTGATCATATTTGGACTAACCTATTAACTCAGTGCACCCCAGTGCCAGGTTCTGTTTTCTGCTGTTTTTGTATTTCAGGTTTTCCCATTACGTAAATTGCCAGAAAAATTCCGGAAAAAATATATAAAAAATCAGCGTTCCGGAAGCTTCCTTGCGGCCAAAGTAGGGCCAGAGGGGGGGCCACCAGGGCTCCAGGCAACCAGAGGGGGCGGCCCCCCTCCTGGCCGCGCCGCCAGGGCGCCTGGGCCCCCCTGGCCTCTTCTGACGCCCTCCTTTGGCATATATTTACACCGCGTCCCGAAACCCTCGAGGACGGAACCCTTTTTCGCGATCTCATCTCTGTTCCGTCGCCGCCGCGCTTCCAAGATCGGGAGCACCAGGAGAACTCTTCCCGGCACCCTGCCGGAGGGGAGAATCACCACCGGGAGCTTCTCCACCACCATGGACGCCTCCCGGATGAGTTGTGAGTAGTCTCCCTTGGACCATGGGTCCATGACCAGTAGCTATGTGATGTTCTCCTCCCCTCTTTGTTCTTCACCGATTAGACCTCGTGAGCTGCCCTACATGATCGAGGCACATATGTAATCCTTATGCTGTTGCTATGATGAGTTTGATGGGATCCGATGGATTATGAGATTATGTTCAGATTGTGTGTGAGTAATATATTTGATTCACCTCTTTTAATTTATGTTCTTGAGTAATTCTTGCATGTTCTCCGTTGCTGTTTATTGCTTTGGCCAAGTAGTAGGTAGTAACTCCAAGAGGGAACGTTATGATTGATTGTGGGTTCATGCCCCTCGATGACTAGTTTGAGTGACAGAAACATGAGTCTAGGGGATGTGCCGTTGCCACAAGGGGGAAAACAACGGTGCTTGTACTTGCGGGTGCAAGGATTGTTTACTTTACGCAAAGTTCTTTTAATGCAGTTGTCTGTTGCTTTGAGTTTACACTATGGGTGGGACTCGCAACTTAATACCAGCGAGATGTTCTGGATAGATATCTCAAGGTGGATGATTAGTAGTAGATGCAGATGGATTTCGGTCTACTTTCCTTGGCGTACCGCCCATGCTTTTGAGCCTCTACCTTTCTTTGCAGCATAGTTAGCATTGGTTTGCGCACATAATCCTGTCAATTGCCCAGCTGTAATTCGTTTACCTCGCTTAGCTGTTTTATCGTCTTTTGGGAGAGAGACATCACTAGTGAACATCATGAGACCCCGGTCCATATTACCATCATTGATCACATCCGCTATTTACTTCCTGTTCTTACTTACTAGTTGCAGTCGTACCTATCACTATTATCTCTTGCATTTGATCCTTTGTAATCGACAAGGCCGGAGGGATTGACAACCTCTCTGTACTCGTTGGGAGCAAAGTTATTTGTATTTGTGTGCAGGTCCTGTCAATCGCTAAGTTGCGCCGCTAGCAGTTGACACCTTCTTGTTGACCCTCGGAGTCTCAGGGGATTCGATCCTTGGTATCTTTGCCAAGGGAAAACTACCGCTACACTGCATCTCAAATCTTCAACTTGGGGTAACCAACGAGGGGCGAGAAGCCATCAAGCAAAGTTTTCTGGAGCCGTTGCCGGGGACTCCACTCTTCAAGATAGGGGAGTTGCACGCTATCTTTTGCCTTTGCTTTTTAGTCTTGTTAGTTTACCTTTCAGTTTTTGCTTTAGTGTCCTTTATCAAAAATCACAAAAATAGTTATCTTGCTTGCCTGCTGCTATGGGTTCCACCGAGAACACCAAATTGTGTGACTTCACTAGTCATAACAACGATGACTTTATCTGCACGCCCATTACTACACCTGCCACTTCAGCACCTTCTTATGAAATTAAACCTGCTTTACTGAACCTAGTTATGAAAGATCAATTCTCCGGTGCTGGAGATGATGCTGCTTTGCACTTAAACAATTTTGTTGAACTCTGTGATATGCAAAAGTACCAAGAAATATATGGTAATATTGTTAAGCTTAAGCTTTTTCCTTTCTCCTTGAGAGGAGGAGCTAAAATTTGGTTTCAATCTTTGCCTAGAAATAGCATAGATTCTTGGGACAAGTGCAAGGATGCCTTTATTGGGAAGTACTATCCACCTGCTAAAATTATCCAACTAAGGAGTAACATAATGAATTTTAAACAATTGGATAATGAACACGTTGCCCAAGCTTACGCATGAAATCTCTTGTCAAGAACTGCCCTACTCATGGTTTGACTACTTGGATGGTTATCCAAACTTTTTATGCAGGCTTGAACTTTACCTCGCGGAACTTGTTAGATTCGGCCGCGGGAGGAACCTTTATGTCAACTACACTTGGTGCTGCCACGAAGCTTCTCGATGAGATGATGACCAATTATTCCCAATGGCACACCGAACGCGCTCCAACAGGTAGGAAGGTAAACTCTGTCAAGGAGATTTCCTCCCTAAATGAAAAAGTTGACTTGATCATGTCTCTACTTTCCAAGCAATCTTCTATTGATCCTCGTGATGTTCCTTTAAATTCTTTGATTGCTCAAGATCAAGTAGATGTGAACTTTATATCTAGAAACAATTTCAATAACAATGTTTATAGGAGTAATTTTGGTAGCAATCCTAGACCGTTCCCCTCTAATTCCTATGGGAACAACAATGCTTATCCTAGCACCAAGAACTCCACCCAAAGAGATAGAGACATGCCTGGTTATGAGAAACTTCTAGAAATAGAGAAGGCCACTAAGAACTACATGCACACCCAATATGAACAAAACAAAACCTTCTCGAGGCAATTAAATGAGCATACTGCTATCTTGCAAGACATTGGTAGACAACTAGAGAGCCTAAATATTGAGATTTCTAACCTCCAGACTAGGCTCACTATCACTGAGACCCAAGTTTCCAATATGTCCCACACGCAAGCCACTTTGATAAACCAAATGGCAGCTAAACCCGAAGTGGTTGCACCCCTAAAGGAGGAAGAAGATAGAATTAAGAACCTTCCTACCCACCACACTGTTGCTACTATCCAAGTTGTTGAGGATATCCAAACTCTTAGCACCCAATGCACTCCTGGTCCCATTGGACCTATTAATGGTGATGCTATGACCATAGAAACTACCAAACAAGTGAGCCTAAAGGACACCACTACCACTTTACTTGATAGTAGTGACCTTGATTTTGATAATTGCACCCTTACCGAAGTTATTGATTTCCTTCACAAGATGTCTAGAGATCCCCACACTAGCACGCTTAATCTTGCCTTCACAGAGCATATCACTAATGCTCTCATCAAAGCTAGGGAGGAGAAACTTAGGGTAGAAGCCTCCATACCTAGAAAGCTAGAAGATGGTTGGGATCCTATGATTAAAATTAAGTTGAATAACTTCTCTTGCTATGCTTTATGTGATGTTGGAGCTAGTACCTCCGTTATGCCGAAAAGAATATATGATATGCTTAAATTGAAACCTTTTGATTCTTGTTCTTTTGGTGTTCGTCTTGTTGATTCTTCCATAAAGAAACCTTTGGGGAGGATCGACGATGTTCTTATCATTGTCAATGACAATTATGTTCCCGTTGATTTTACTATTATGGATATTGAATGTGAACCTTCTTGTCCAATTATTTTGGGACGTCCTTTTCTTCGCACCATGGGTGCTATCATTGACATGAAAGAGGGGAATATAAAATTCCAATTTCCTCTCAAGAAAGGGATGGAACACTTCCCTAGAAAGAAGATTAAGTTACCTTTTGAGTCCGTTATACGGGCTAGCTATTCTTTTACTCTTGATAAAACTTGATCTCTTTGCATTATGCCTAGCTTAAAGGCATAAAAGAAAGCGCTTTTGGGAGGCAGCCCACAATGAATAAAATTTTATTTTGCTTTTGTTGTGTCTTGATGTTTGTTACTACAGTAGCATCATCATTGTATCTTTACTTTTCAGCTTTGTGCCAAGTTTAGCCTCTGATTGCAAGAAAGTTCAAAAGTTGTGACGTGCTGTCCAGGAAACAGATTCTGTCCTTGGACAGAAAAAATCGTATAAAATCACCAGATCATCTTTTTGGTCTGACTTTTTTCGACAGCGTGCTCTATACAATTGGCTTTCGGGCGTCTGTTCTGAGTTTTTTGATTTGAGTTGCAGAAGTTCCCCGAAAAAATTATTTACTACCTGCTGGTCTGTTTTTCACAGATTCTGTCCTGTTTTGCCTTTCCTTCGTTTTGCAAACCTTGAGCTTGCTTTTTCTTTGCAAAACCTTTTGGAAATCTTGAGAAACAGTAGACCTTCAAGATTATCCTTATTTCCAGCAAGGAAAAATTATTTTATTATGGGTACTAACCTCGCTAATCAGATTATGATGAGTTATGTATGAAGGGAGTTTTCAAGTGTGCGAGGGAAGATGATAAAAAGATTCAGGAGTGTCAAACGCTCAAGCTTGGGGATGCCCCCGTGCACCCCCAAGAAATATTCAAGAAGACTCAAGCGTCTAAGCTTGGGGATGCCCCCGTGCATCCCCTTCTCTATCAACAATTATCAGTTCGTCTTTCGTTCCACTATATTTTAATCACTTCATGTGTTATGTGCTATGCTTGGAGCGTCTTGCTTTTAGTTTCCTTTTTAGTTTTCTTTAGCTTTGCTTGCTTTTCATAACAAGTTGGAACCCATCTTTCTTTTTGTGGGAGATAAACACGCTCCACTTCAACCTAGAACACAACATAGGATTTTCATGTTTATCTTTGATGTGTATGTTCTTGGTCTTTCAATAGCTACTGTCATGTTTAGCTCTTAGTTTTCATGCTTTTCTTTTTAAAGAGCTTTTGTTTAGTTGGTTGCTGGAACTCTCTTGCGTTATCATGCTTATCTTGTTAAGAGAGTTGGCTTCTGTTGCACTGGTTGATATGTCTATGATAAAAATGCTATGTGCATAATGGTGCTTAGTAATTCATGTTTTCTTATGGTTAGTCTCAAATAGCTGGGGGGTTCTTAATGTGTTATTGAAGTACCAACATGATTTGTTTGCCTATGATGTGGTATGGTTTAGTGATATCTTCCTCCAAGAATTTATTTTGATTGACTTGGCATATGCTCACGCATATTTAAGACTGTAAAAAAAGTCTATCAAGCCTTGATGATCTTTAATTTCTGAGTAGCGATATAACTTCCATGCCCGATTCAATGTTGCTTTGTCGCTCTGCATGATTATGACCGTCATTGCTCTCTTAGTTGGTCGCTCCTAGTATTTTGCTAACCTTTGCCTGTACTAAGCGGACTGACTGCTTCTGCATCCAAAATCCTTTAAACCAGTTATGCCATATGAGTCCACCATCTTCCTATACATGGTATTTACCTGCCATTCCTAACGAAGACTATCTTGTACCATCTCGAAATTAATCAAAAAAGCATTTCTCTTTTGTGCCTCTGTTTTAGCTCATGAGGAAGTAGTAGTTAATTCATGATCTTTTTAAGTTGGACAAGCTTCACCCCGGGATTGCATGTCTAATGTGCAAACCCCTAATACGAGAAGGAACTGGCAAAGAGTGCGCCCGGCTCATTAAAAAATATACAACAAACAAATCCTCCTTCACGCTTTGTTCATGAGAAATCAGAAAACTTTGGCAGTGATAAACAAAGGAGATTAAGAGGATGTGATCGTCCTCGTGCGGGAGCCGTTCCTCAAAACTTGTCCAGCTCGAGAAGTAATTGAGTTATCTACTAGCATTCGTTGACGAAATATGCATATCCCAAAAATAATTTTTACCTTTGTTTTTAAAAACCAAGAGCTCTGGTACATGTTTAGTTTTTGTTTCCGACCACGGGTTTTCAACCTTGCCATCAAAAGCCACGGTTCGAGAGTCTCCACCTTCTTTAAAGCACCAACTATTGAGAGCATGATTGCCATTCTGAGTGTAATGTGCATTGTCCCAAAGTACCATTGTCTTCTGCATGATTATGATATCGTTTATTCTGAAGTCATTGTATCTAGTCATCATTTAAACTTTGGAGGTGCCCCTGCATTTATGTTTTGCTTCACTAAAGGGGGCAAGCGAGGTACCACTTTGTCATGTTTGCACACCATGCTCACTACAAATCTATTGAGTGTTTCAGTATCATATTGTAAAACTTTCAGTTCTTTGTGATATTCTCATGAGGCAACTTAATTACTAAAGATTCATTGTCTAAGTTAGCATTTGTCATGTGACTGTGAAAAGTTCTTATATGGTTAATAGCATGTCACCACAGAAATTATGCTTGTTATCATTTACCTACTCGAGGACGAGCAGGAATTAAGCTTGGGGATGTTGATACGTCCAAAACGTATCTATAATTTCTTCTTGCTCCATGCCTCTTTTGTGTGATATTGCTATGATATTTATGCACTTCCATACACTTTTGATCATATTTGGACTAACCTATTAACTCAGTGCACCCCAGTGCCAGTTTCTGTTTTCTGCTGTTTTTGTATTTCAGGTTTTCCCATTACGTAAATTGCCAGAAAAATTCCGGGAAAAATATATAAAAATCAGCGTTCCGGAAGCTTCCTTGCAGCCAAAGTAGGGCCAGAGGGGGGCCACCAGGGCTCCAGGCAACCAGAGGGGGCGGCCCCCCTCCTGGCCGCGCCGCCAGGGCGCCTGGCCCCCCTGGCCTCTTCTGACGCCCCCCTTTGGCATATATTTACACCGCGTCCCGAAACCCTCGAGGACGGAACCCTTTTTCGCGATCTCATCTCTGTTCCGCCGCCGCCGCGCTTCCAAGATCGGGAGCACCAGGAGAACTCTTCCCGGCACCCTGCCGGAGGGGAGAATCACCACCGGGAGCTTCTCCACCACCATGGACGCCTCCCGGATGAATTGTGAGTAGTCTCCCTTGGACCATGGGTCCATGTCCAGTAGCTATGTGATGTTCTCCTCCCCTCTTTGTTCTTCACCGATTAGACCTCGTGAGCTGCCCTACATGAGAGAGCAATGACGGTCATATGTAATCCTTATGTTGTTGCTATGATGAGTTTGCTGGGATCCGATAGATTATGAGATTATGTTCAGATTGTGTGTGAGTAATATATTTGATTCACCTCTTTTATATTTATGTTCTTGAGTAATTCTTGCATGTTCTCCGTTGCTGTTTATTGCTTTGGCCAAGTAGTAGGTAGTAACTCCAAGAGGGAACGTTATGCTTGATTGTGGGTTCATGCCCCTCGATGACTAGTTTGAGTGACAGAAACATGAGTCTAGGGGATGTGCTGTTGCCACAAGGGGGAAAACAACGGTGTTTGTACTTGCGGGTGCAAGGATTGTTTACTTTACACAAAGTTCTTTTAATGCAGTTGTCTGTTGCTTTGAGTTTACACTATGGGTGGGACTCGCAACTTAATACCAGCGAGATGTTCTGGATAGATATCTCAAGGTGGATGATTAGTAGTAGATGCAGATGGATTTCGGTCTACTTGCCTTGGCGTACCGCCCATGCTTTTGAGCCTCTACCTTTCTTTGCAGCATAGTTAGCATTGGTTTGCGCACATAATCCTGTCAATTGCCCAGCTGTAATTCGTTTACCTCGCTTAGCTGTTTTATCGTCTTTTGGGAGAGAGACATCACTAGTGAACATCATGGGACCCCGGTCCATATTACCATCATTGATCACATCCGCTATTTACTTCCAGTTCTTACTTACTAGTTGCAGTCATACCTATCACTATTATCTCTTGCGTTTGATCCTTTGTAAACGACAAGGTCGGAAGGATTGATAACCTCTCTGTACTCGTTGGGAGCAAAGTTATTTGTATTTGTGTGCAGGTCCTGTCAATTGCTAAGTTGCGCCGCTAGCAGTTGACACCTTCTTGTTGACCCTCGGAATCTCAGGGGATTCGATCCTTGGTATCTTTTCCAAGGGAAAACTACCGCTACACTGCATCTCAAACCTTCCACTTGGGGTAACCAACGAGGGGCGAGAAGCCATCAAATACAAGCTAGATTATGTCAAAAAGAGAATGCATTAAGTGTGGATAGGATTATCAAAAAGAGTGGTGATTCGGATAACAAAGTTAATTCGGTTATTGAAAAGACCGAATCAAAGATTACGTATGCCGAATCTGTTCTAGAAAAAGAGGAACAACATACCGTTCAAGTAACGCAACCATAATGCTTTCCCAACGTGTTTGGAAAGGTATGTCTAGCAAGTGATTTACCTATCCTCCGATTTGGTCACAACTTTATTGTTGATGCTTCTATAAGAAAAATTCTCATAAGTAATTTTGAAAAACCAATGAAGAAGGGTAATTTACTTGTTAGCAATAAAATTGTTATAGAACATATCGGTCAACCTATTATGCCATTTACAAAGACCATTAGTGATTTATTATTGCAGCCAAAGGTTTTCCCATTGCTTTATTTAAAATTCATATCTAATTGGGTAGCTTTGCTTGCTTCATACTTGGCTTACGCATGGCCTCAATTGAGACATGTATGTACTAACTACTTTGATTTCAGAAATTTAAAGCCAAGGTTATACTCTGTTGAGAAAACCGATGTTGGTAAATTTCCTTTTCAAAGACATCGGAGATAGAGTGCAAAACACAATGCATAGCCGAATGGGGAGATTCTAAATCCGAACCATTCGTTTGCTTACCTCCAAAGCCGTTCGCACACCAAGATCGGCTAGAAAACAAAACGTATACCTTCGATTCAAACATGTGTGATTAAATTTTTGATTTGTTGTTGAAAAATAATTACATTAGAATTCTTGATCACCATGTCAAGCCATTAGTCCAAGGACGAATATATTGTAAGTTGCATGATTCGTCCAAGCATAATTTTGAGGATTGCAACATGTTTTGTCAAATAGTTAAATCGTCCATTGATAAAGGACTATTGAAATTTGTTGAGACACCAAGAGATGACCAATCTATTCCGTTTGGTCCTGATGGCAAAAGGTTTTTGCATCGGCTAATACAAGCCGATCCATTTAAAGAGAAGGTAAAAGTTGCAGCTGACGGGATCAAGCTTTCAAGTAAAGAAGCTGTTGAAGAGCATAATGAACATAAACTTGAGGGCGAGAATTCCATCGAAGCTACAATGAAGATGCCAAGGACTGGTGGGCAGCAAGCAAAGTCAATGATCTATGAAAACAAAACAATAGAAAGCAAAGGCCGAGGTAAGCACAAAGGTAAAAGGCCGAAAGTCACTTTCACGCAACTCTTGGAAAAATATCAAAAGAAGAGTGAACATAAGAATGCTTGTCGGCCAAATCATGCAAAGAAACCAGGATCACCCCCAAGGTGCAAATGTGAGGACCGGTATTGGCAAAGTGAGAATTTTCATGCAATATATTCGTATCCTTATTTTGGGCCGCCAATGCCAATATCGTGGATGCCTCTCTATTCTCATGTAGATCCATATCCATCATGGGACAGGTATGATACAAGGGCACATTGTCCATCTTATTTAAAACCATCTCATCAATATTATGCAGCTCCGAGAAGTTCAACATTTGAACAATCACATGTTAAAGACCGTTTCAATAAAAAGGAATCGGTTCGGAGCCCATAGACGAAGAAAGAGGTGGTCAAGCAAGTATACCGGGTCAAGAAAGATGGTCGTAAGTGTGCTACTTCAGATTCGATCTCAAATGACAAAGAGCCAATTAAATTGTTGACATTGGCTACAAAAGGCAAAGAAGTAAAGCAATCAACTGTTGAATATCAAAGTGCCAAGTCTGAAGAAAAGGAGTTTAGAGTGCACAAGGTAGAACAAGAATTGCCATTGCTTCAAACAAATTCGCAGCCGGGGTGCCCACTCGGCTTATCTTATTGGCAAAAGAAGAAATTACAAAAACTTAGTGCACAAGAGCTTGAAAAGAGAAACATGGCATGGGTTCCCAAAGGAAGTACTCAAAAGAAAAATGATGTGCAAGGTTCCATCGAAAAAAGTGTGACAAAGGTAAAGAAGGAAAAGAGTGAAAATTATGAACGACCAAGCCGAAGGTTTCAACGTCCTCGGTGCACACATTATCCACATTCTTCAATTATGCCATTTATGCCGATGACATGGAATTCATCCTCAGGTATGACTGGTTACCCTCCATGAACTTATTTTGATCCAAGGACGCAATATAACTTCTTACATCATGCAAGGGTTTTACCACATCATTATTCGTTTGATTAGCAGCATTTTGTTGCCAATCCATATGGCCGATATATAATTATCGCCCTAAGCATATAAATGGCCGATGGAGTGTTGACATCGTCCTTAGAAAAAACATCGTGCAAGTTATTTTTCGGTGCACAAGTTTGCCGAAAAACAGGGGGGCATGTGTTGACACCAGATTTTGGCACGGTCAAAAACTTAATTAAGACTGCCTCAAATGGAAAAGTTCTCAAAGTGAGAAAGTTTCGTATCATCAAAAGGATAAACTTTGATGTTTGGGCCATTGCCATCCAATCTCATCTCGAAGGCCGAAGTTGTGTTCGAAATACTGAGATTTTGTATTCAGAATACTAATCGGCTGATTACACCCCCTAGACCGCCTCATATGGAAAAACTTTCTGCACGAATTGCCTTCGTCTCGTCGAAACGGTCGATTTTGATATAAAAATCGTCCCAATCCAAGTTCGTATGCAAAAGTTACAGCCATCAGAGCACAGCCGCCATAAGTGGCGCGCCTCACCAGCCACGTGTCTAATGGGTAGCGCGAATAACAGCCTGTATTGCGTGACCGTTTTGACCTAGAATATGACTTCAAATCAAAAAACATTCAACATGAAAGTTGTTCGTCTCGTCGAAACGGTCAAGATTGCTTTTGGGCTCTTTTCCATCCGAGATCGTTTACCACCTCAAAAAGTATCCGCAAGGTATAGCCAGTTTAAACCGAACAGTTTTGGAAAGTTCGGAGAAAACCAATCCGAATTTGGCTAGGGTTTTGGACGAGAATCCAAGCCTTTTCCTTGCACGGGAAGTCCAGCCGCCTCTTATATACCTAAGGGGTGACGGCCGATTGAACAATACACAATCGAACAAATCATCTACCACTTCTATCTTTTATCTTTTCTTCTTAACACTAGTTCTTCTTTTTCCTCGTTCTTCGTTTGTTCTTCTTCATTGCAGGGCGGCGAACCTCGAGGCCCTAGGGGCGACCGGGTCGACCTAGGGCAGCCAATAGCCGCCGCGCGTCCAGACGGGGTCCCTCCCGGACGCGTGGGGTTTCGGGTCTTCAAAAGCACCCGCCGGATTGCTTGCGTACCGCGCTTCCGGACGGGTCTCCTTCGACGTGAGTTGCGGTGCATCACCCTCGACGTTGGAGATACACGATGACGTGTTCGTGTGCGAACACCGTCCTAGACCGGTGTGAGGTTCTGCCTCCGCCACTAAGCCTCGCGCAGTCCCGCTCACGTTCTTCAACCTTGTCTTCTGGGACTTCCCTCCCGTGCATCACGCCCTCTTCTACCACGGCACCGACCACGACGTATCGGGCTACCTCTGTTGCGAGCTGCCACTCTTGAAGGCGACCCTTGCCGCCGCACTGCACCACTTCTACCCGTCAACCGGGAGGTTGCCGTGTGAGCTGCCAACCGAGCCCGAGGTCGCGTGCTCGCATGACGATCCTATTCCTCTCATGGTGGCCGTCGGCGCCACAACTAACTTCGGCGACCTCGCGGGACACAACCCGCACTCTGTTAAGGGCGGCATTCCAGGAGACCGCAAAGGGAGGAGGTTGAGCGAGGACCCCGGGGCACCGGCGAGGAGCTCCCGCGGCGACGCTGAAAAGAGGTTGTGCGTCGTTTTTTTATAATGGCTTCGCTGGGAACTGAACGTGCCACTTGTTTTGAACTAAAAATTACAGAGGGACGAAGCTACCCCTAGCTCGAGTTAGGCTGGTGGACAAACACCTCTATTCATAGCCATTGATTTGCTTTAATTTTTGTGCAAAAAAATCCCCGAAAGCATAGGAGCCGTCATGGTGCCGTTCTACCCCGTTGCTAGGTCATACGCGTACACACACAGTAGACAAACTGTTATCACCTGGTATCCAAAAATGCTACACTTACGGAAACTTTCCACAGGTTGATTCTTACGGACTCCCCTTCCACCAATCCTTGCCTCTTCTGATTTTCACCGGTGGCCCCCTTCCCACCTAATCTCCAACAATTTTTTGCCACTTCAGTCCGTATCAAGTATCAACAGATCCGTAACTTATGTCCGTAAGTGTAGCATCTCTGCCTGGTATCATCAGCCGTATTTTCGTTAGCACTAAATGCGACACTCACGCCTCACTGTTCCATTGGTCCATCAAGCGGGAGCGCACGAGCTCGTCCGCTGTATCGGCACTCTCATCAAAAGCGATATTGTAGAAAAGGTTTTCTTAGCCACGCGCACGTGTTAAATTCATAGATTGTGACGGATATATCGTTGTCGTTTATGTTTTATACTTTATTTGTTGACGATTTTGGTCGTTGTCTAGCACCAACTTCAATAAAAAATGGCTTTGTGCATCACAATGATGTAGAAGCCGGAGATTTCAATCCCATTTTCAAGGAATAAAACATAAATGATAGCCTCACCACAGGCTCATTAGATGCAATCATCTTTTCAATCACTATTCTTGTCTACAGGAGCATTCATGTATTTCCTTTCACCATGTATTTGAATAGGAAAAAAAATCATAGAAAGTAAGCTTGGAGAAAAAACAAGGACGCCGATATCCACCACATGTGTGGCATTTAGGGGATATGTGTCGCATGCCCCATGTGGCATCGACACATGCCCGCCCGCACGAGCACGTCCGGGCGCATCCTGTCATGGCCCGCACGTCCGGTGTGCGGTGCGTTCGCCCACACGTCCGGGCGCATCCTGTCATGGCCCGCACGTCCGGTGTGCGTTGCGTTCGCCCACACGTCCGGGCGAGCGACCCCGCGGCCCGCACGAGCTCTCTCGACCGTCGCCCCTCCCCGCCCGCGAGCCACACGCCCCGCGTGACAGTCACCACGCGTCCTTGCAGTTGCCATGGTCCAGACCCTCTTCCATGTTAGTTTAACTGCAGTTGTCATGTTGCTAAACTACAGTTGCCATGTCTGACAACTACAGTTGCCATGGTTGCTCAACTGCAGTTGCCATCTCAGGTCAAGTGCTAGATGCCATTTTTGGACAACTGCAGATGTTACCATGTATGGTCTGGTCTACTACAGTTGCCATGATTTGAAAACTTTAGGAGTTGCCACCTACAAACACTGGGCAGTTGCCATGTAGCACTACAAAAAGACATGGAAAAATAACATGTTCGGGTAAAGAGAGAGTTGCTATCTGTTTACAAGCACACTGGGTCAGTTACCTTGTACCCTGCAAAACACATGGCAACTGACAGCTTGGGTGTGTGAGAGGAGACAGGCATGTGGGCGATGGTGCTATCTTTAGAAGTTGCCACCTACTAACACTAGGCAATTGTCATGTAGCACTACAAAAAGACATGTCAAAAATAATATGTTAGGGTAAAGAGAAAGTTGACATCTGCTTACAAGCACACTAAGACAGTTGTCATGTACTCTGCAAAACACATGGCAACTGACAGCTTCGGGTGTGAGAGAGGAGACATGCGTGTGGGCGAATTTATAAACGCCCACACACTAGCCCCTCTACGTGCGTGAATACCGGCGTGTGGGCGAACTGCTAAACGCCCACACACCAGCCCGTCCGCGTGGTTAAACGGACGTGTGGGCGACCGAATGTATACCCACACACCAGCCTAGTCCTACGTGGCATAAAAAATCTGGCAAAACGTGCCAAGATCCGTGTAAATACAAACGGGCGTTGATCCATGCGTGTAGGCGAGATGCAAACGCCCACACGTGTGGGCGTTAGTGTTTTCGACACTTGATCGGTAGAAATTAACACGTTCATCAACTTACAAGCACACGAGAGCAACCCACATAAAAACTCGATCAGGAAGTTAATTAACATAGCAAGACCCGATACAACATTGTAAGAAACTGAAACATTACTCGGACACGCACACACCAGCAGGCCGCACACCATCTCGAGGCTACGAGAAACCACACGGCCGTCATGTATGTTCCTGCCGTACGTAGAGGCTAGGTAGCTCTACATACCATCCATGTTGACCTGCGCGCCTGACCCTCCTGATACCTCCAGGTGGTTTCTGGACCGGATCTCGACAACTTCCTCTTTCCGGAAAGCCGTTGTAGTTGCCAACTTGTTGTGCTTCTGTAGATCTGCACAGGAACACAGACACGTAGCTTTATTCACATCGGTGAAATCAATACAAAGTCTCCATTTCTCGTTTGCCTTACACACGACTACAGGATTGGCCAACCACGTGGGATGGAGCACTCCTCTGACAAGGCCTGCTGCTTCCAACTTCTTGATTTCTTCTGCGATGAATTCTTGGCGCTCCACTGCTTGCTTCCTTACTTTCTGCTTGACGGGCCGCGCATGAGGACAAACGGCAAGCTTGTGCTCAATTACTTTCCTGGGAACACCGGGGATGTCAGACGGTTGCCATGCAAACACGTCGACGTTCGCCCGCAGGAAAGCAACGAGCACGCTTTCCTATTTAGGGTCAAGCGTGGCACTGATGGTAAAAGTACCACCAGTGCCGTCCTCCTTGACGAGCACCTTCTTGGTCTCTGGCGGAGCTGCCATCGTCTTCTTACACTTGCCGGTGGAGCTCGATGGTGCGTCCTCGACGGCAGCGCAGCACCCCGAGGAGGTGCATTTGCCGGAGTGGGCATCAGAGCTCTTACCGGACCTGGTCTTCTTCCCCCCGGGAGCTTCAGCGGCAAGTGTCTCGCGATCTGTTGCGGCTGCGGCTTCCCGGTAAATCTTGTCGGCGCAGATAAGGGCATCCTTCTTGTCGCCAGGGACAAAGATGACGCTTATCGGGCCTGGCATCTTCAGCATGTTGTATGCATAGTGAGAGGCTGCCATGAACTTGGCGAGTGCTGGACGGCCAAGTATTCCATTGTAAGGTAATGGAAAATCGGCAACGTCGAAAGTGACCCTCTCAGTCCTGAACTTCAGCCCCCCGCCAAACGTCACTGGCAGCGTGATCTTCCCCTTCGGCTTGCTCCTTCCCGGATTGATTCCCTGGAATGTGCCGGTTTCTTCGAGCTCACTGTCGGGGATCTGGAGTTTCTGGATTACAGTGGAGGAGATCAGGTTCAAGCCGGCCCCGCCGTCAACTAACATCTTAGTGACCTTGAGGTTGCGGATAGTTGGTGAGACCAACATCGACAAGCACCCGACCGCAGTTGTGCGATCAGGGTGGTCCTCAATATCAAAGATGATAGGCGTGCTGGACCACTTCAGAAGCTTGCGCGATTCGACAGGTGGTTCTGCTACATTAACTTCCCGCACCCACTGCTTGAGTTGGCGGTGTAAAGTATGCAGAGAAGCACCGCCGTCAACGCATAAAACTTCAGTAGCTTTCTGGAACTCCTGCTCGCTGATCTCTGCATCGTCCATGTCTCGTCGTCGTCATCTTCGTCCTTGTCGCGGCCGCGGGGAGGTCTGTCTCCTTGCCGCTGCTTGGCCTTGCCGCGGCGTCCTCCCCGGCCGTTGAATGGTCGCTTCTTGCCGGGTCCTCCATCACCTCCTTGGGCCTTCTCCTTGTCGCGTCGCTCGTACTCAGCTTTCTGTTGCTCAACAAGGTACTCGACCCTCTTGCAGTTCTGGAGGTCGTGACCCTTGATGCGGTGGATCTTGCAGTACTGCTTGTCGGTGCCGTCCTGCTTGTCGGCGGCCGCCACAGCCTGGCAGTTGGTGCATGCGGCAGTTTCCTTGTTGGAGCTACCAACTTAGACTTTCTTGGCGCCACCCTCCTTGCCAGACTGCTCAACGATTAGCACCTCTTTGTTTTTCTTCTTCCTATTGTTCCGCCGCCGGTTTTTCTTTGCCGGGGCGGCGTCTTCGCTGTCAGATCCTCCTACTCTAGTATCCTCTCCGGGGAGTTTCCTCCCCCCCTCAGCACGTGCACACTTGTCGGCCAGGGCGTACATCTCGCTGACGTCCCTGATCTTACACATCGCCATCTCCTCCCTCATCCTGCGGTTATGCACGTTCTGATGGAACGCGCTGATAACCGCGGCAGGGTGGACGTCTGGGATGTTGTGCTGGACACGGCTGAACCTCTGGATGAACTTGCGCAGGGACTCTCCATCCTTCTGGGCGAGCAGGTGAAGGTCACTCTCTTGGCCATGGGGCTTGTAGCCGCCTGTAAAGGCGCCGACAAACTGATGGCAGAGATCTGCCCAAGAAGAAATGGAGTTGTCCGGCAAGTGCATGAGCCAGGACCTGACGTTGGGCTTGAGCACCAGAGGGAATTAGTTGGCAAGGATCTTCTTGTCTCGCCCCCCGGCAGCTTGCACCGCGATGGTGTAGATGCTGAGGAACTCCGACGGATGTGTCTTGCCGTCGTACTTCTCCGGTACATCTGGTTTGAAGTTTTTCATGCTGGGCCACTGGACTTGCCGCAGCTCATGAGTGAACGCAGGACAACCTACCGCGTACGGCAAGTCGCCTGGTCCCCCTGGCGCATGCATGTCAACAGCGGGCCCAGCGCGCTGGTCGGATTGACGCCGCGCTTCTCTTCGGCGCTCGATGCGAGTACGAGCGTCTTCTTGTTGTCGATCTTGAAGAACTTGGCGCTGATCGCGACGAGTTCGCGAATCTGATGACGCAGTGGAGTCGTCGTCGATGTTGATCCGGCGAGTCGGCGATCTTGGCCTTCGGGGCGGAGAGTGCACGGTGGTTGCACCCCCACCGGTCTTCTCGCCATCGGCCCGCGCCTGGCTGACTTGCCGCGGCTGCGATGTGCTTGGCTGCCGCGGAGTGTCGCCGTTGGCGAAGGCGATGAGACTTTGAATGGTGGCTCTCCAGTCGTCGGCCTTGTCTGCCGCTGGAGGGAAGTCGAGGAGCAGTTGAGCTCGCGCCAGAGCTTCTACTGGAGTGGCGGGTAGCGGTGGCGAGCGGTGCGAGGAGCGGGATATGCTCGGACTTCTAACTACGTTAGAAGGAGCAGTATCCCGTCCCGGCGACCGTGCCTTGCTCGTGCCAGCATGTTGGCGTTCATGCTGGTCTTGAGCGTTCCGAGATCCGTCGGCTTGTTCTTGGCCCAGCAAACGTATGGTACCGTTAGTACCATGACGCTGCCGGGCCCGCGCCTCCTGAGATGGGCGCGGTGCATGTACGGACGCCGAGGTCTTGGAGTACGCGCGGTCGTCGTGGGAGCCGGCTACGCCGCCGATGGGCAGCGCAGCCTTGTCCTTGGACTTGGCGGCACCGTGGTCTCCCTCGTCGATGTCCGTTCTTCCGCCGTCGTCTACCCCACCAGCCGTTGGCTCCGGCGGTGGTGGGATCGACGCGGACGGACCCGCTGCCTCCGAAGCCTTCTTCTTCGGCGGCATGTTGATCAAGATGGTGAAGATCTAGCTCGTGTGGACGCCGGATCAGGTTCACACAACCTCGACGCACCCCCTACCTGGCGCGCCAAAGATGTCGGGGAAACTGATCGCCCACGAACACCTATGGGGACGGAGCCCCTTTTCGGTACGGCAAGGGGCGGAGGATGCACGAAGAGCAGATCGAGGCGAGCACACGAGCAGTTTACCCAGGTTCGGGCCGCACGGATGCGTAAAACCCTACTCCTACTTTGGTTTGTATTGAGTTCTTGACTCGGGAGCGCTGGAAGCTCCAGTACACTTCCGCGGCTAACAAGACCGAGCGTAAGAGTGTTCGGGTGTCTGACCGGAATCGGAACCTCCTCTACGTTGCGCATGGGCCTCCTTTTATAGGCTCAAGGGGTCACCGACAGGTGGCAACGCAGATGAGGGTAAAAATATAAAAAGAGTGGTAGGTGGTACAGTGTTTTATACCTAACCCTGACGGCAGGGGACAAGGGGATTAAATGCCCATCGCCGTCGCCCAAACAGTGCAAAAAGTGACCGTCAGGGGCGCCACCGTCCGCCACGATGATAGCCTTGTCATCGCCGCTTGCCACCGTGTACCCCTGGCTGCACAGCCGCCCGCCACGTGCGTCTGGAAGGGTCCCAGAGCGACACGTGGGTGGATGCGCTGAAGCGCGGGTACTGAGTGGAAGCTTGTCGCTCACCGGGCCTTGCCGGGACGCGTGGCGCGTCGCGGCAAGTTTCTTGAGATGCCTTGGTTGGCCTTCCCGGCAAGCTCCTCTTGCCAGGGTCTTGCGCCTTGAGTGGCCTTGTGCCTTAAGTGGCCTTCCCGGCAAGCTCCTCTTGCCGGGGCCTTGTCTCCTTGGCTTGAATACTTTGTTTTTGAATGGCTCCAAAGGAACCACGGAGGACTTTAGCGTTCACCCGACAAGCCTGGCCGCGGGACGCTGCAACTGCCCGTGCACAAGTTCGGGATACTAAGGTACCCCTACTTTAGTACACCGGCATATATCGTTGTCGTTTATGTTTTATACTCCATTTGTTGACGACTTTGGTCGTTGTCTAGCACCAACTTCAATAAAAATGGCTTTGTGCATCACAATGATGTAGAAGCCGGAGATTTCAATCACCTTTTCAAGGAATAAAACATAAATGATAGCCTCGCCACAGGCTCATTAGATGCAATCATCTTTTCAATTACTTTTCTTGTCTTCACGAGCATTCATGTCTTTCCTTTGACCATGCACTTAAATAGGAAAAAAAATCGTAGAAAGTAAGCTTGGAGAAAAAACAAACACTTGATCGGTAGAAATTAACAAGCAAGTTCATCAAGTTACAAGCACACGAGAACAACACACATAAAACCAGATCAGGAAGTTAATCAACATAGCAAGACCCGATACAACATTGTAAGAAACTGAAACATTACTCAGGACACGCACACACCAGCAGGCCGCACACCATCTCGAGGCTACGAGAAACCACACGGCCGTCATGTATGTTCCTGCCGTACGTAGAGGCTAGGTAGCTCTACATACCATCCATGTTGACCTGCGCGCCTGACCCTCCTGATACATCCGGGTGATTCCTGGACCTGATATCGACAACTTCCTCCGTCCGGAAAGCCGTTGTAGTTGCCAACTTGCTGTGCTTCTGTAGATCTGCACAGGAAGACAGACACGTAGCGAATCATTAGCAGCTGGTGCAATACTTCAGCTGTGGCGTTTTCTTTTTTCTTTTTCTTTTTTGCGGGTGAGCTGTGGCGTTTTCGGAGCGTTTACGTACCCTTGTCGTCCTCGGCGCGGGCGCTGTAGCCGGTGACGCGCTCGACGAGGTCGTAGAACACGTCCAGGAGCTGGGAGGCGAAGCTGGCCATTGGAGCTGGAGCTGGTGCTAGCCTGCTGGGTAATTCAAGCTGCTGCGTTACCGGTTACCGCCACTAGCTTATAGCTAATCGAACAGTCTAGCTGCTTGCTGCCTTGCTCTGCTTGGCCAGCTACTTACTGCGTGCTTTGAGTTATGAGTGGCGGCTGTTGAGCGAGTCCTCTTGCCCTCGCCGGGGGACGGTATTTATACGCGGCGCGGCGCGGCGCGGCGCCACCAACCGACCACGCTCACCGGCGTTCTTCATACAAGGCCCACGCGCGTGCGAGCGCTAGGGCGTAGTGCCATACTCGTACTCAGAGCGCGACAGTTCAGTACGTACTCCACTAGCCGCGTTATTGGATCGAGGGAATCGGAATTTTTCGATCGGCATGCATGTGAATCATGCATACAGTGTACGTATAGAAATTTTAGGATAAATTATAAAGTTGAGTAAGAAATCATTGAAAAGATGTAAACCACCATCTCTTTCATTTTTAATTAACCAATCCCAATGAGCTAAGTGCATGTAAAAATTAAAAATACCATTTATAGATTGTTATTGGTCTTGATTAGCGTGTGATAAGAGAGGAATATTTTTTCCCACTTTAAAGTGCATTGGCAAGATAAAAGTACACTCTTTTATGAACAAATTTTGGAGCTAGATATACACTTTTCACCGGACGAAGGAAGTAGGTGCATAGTCAGTGTAGATGGATGGATGGAGCGCCTTCTTTTTATTGCAACTTGCTCAAAGAGACGCCACCAGCTACAAGAAAACGCACCGGGCCATCGAGACTTGTTGATTGTCCACCTCCACCAAATGGCACCATCAACTTGCTTGATGATCTTTCCCGCAAAGAAAACTTGCTCGATGATCTGATATATATGCACAGATGTCAGTGTAGCAAATTGCATCGTAGGATTGGATTCCTAATTTGGCATAACTCTGTTTTTTCGCATGCACGACGAGAGCATCATATCTCGCAAAATCGTCGGGTTGTCCCGTATACCCCCCGGAGCAGCAGCCAGGAACGTTCACATACCACATGCGTGACACGTTTGCATGCGTGGTGGGGCATGCTGCCATGGGGGTGCCTACTGGGATGGGTCAGCGTAGCCCACACTATGATGATGCGTGATCATGACGCATGATCATAAGCGCGTGCTTTGTCGTTATGATCGGAGCTCTCGATGGACGATGGTGCACACATAGGGAAAGTCTCTCCGGACTAGATTTACATAATGAAGTGGTTGGCTCGTGGTGAAAAACAGAGGAGCTTACGATGAAAATCAAGGGGAAAGTTCTTTCTGGCTTTTCTTTACATTTCTTAAACGTTATCTCCATTTCTTAAATGTTATCAAAAACATATTTTGAAAATATTTTTATTTTACTAATTTTTCAAAAACTGTTTCATGTGTACCTATAAAATTATTAATCATGCATTCTAGAGAAATGTTCATTGTATATTTAATAATATACATCAAGTGTTACAAAATGTTTATCATGTGTATAAATATGTTCAATGTGTTATCAAAAAGTTTCATGTTATTAAGAAAAAAGTGCTACATATTTATAAAAATGTTCATGTAATTTTCACGTGTACTTGCCAAAAATTCTAACGTGTAATTTAAATGTTATTAAAAAGGTGTTCACTAGTTTTTGTTATTCTGTAACTTTTACATGTGTGTGGAGAAAATCCAACTATTATTTAAAAATAATCATGTATTTATAACAAAATCAAGTAATATTTTTCAAGGTGTTTAAAATTGTTCAATTTGTATTTTTGTTTTCTTTAATTGACAAAAAATAAAAATAAGTGAAAAAATACAGAAGAAATAAAGAAGGAAAAACTCTTAAAGCAAACAAAAACTAACTCGCATAGAACTGGGCAAAAGCACAATGAAAATCATAGAGGAACACCCCCTCCCCCCCCCCACCCCCCAACTGTGCTTAATAAACGACAATGTTTTTAGCGGCGCGCTTGGGCGGGCAATATTATATTGCTCGGTACGTGGGACATATAACATTTCCTGTTGCAGCTTGTTTGGCACCTAGGCTTTCATTTCATTTGGTGGAAATGAAATGAAAACACATTCCTGCAAAGATTTCATTCGGTGGGATTTGGTTTCCAAGTCCAAATTTCCTATTTGGCTGCCATATGAATCTCTGAAATGAAACGAATGCCATATGTTGTTTGTCTGTCAGTTTGAAATTGCAAATAATCAATATGCACATCTTACATTCAACACATTTACATAGTGCATTTTCTAAATGATCAAGATCAAAAGGATCAGAACAACATCAGTTTCACGCATTCGAATATGTCAAAATATATTCATCTCAAGTGCAGACAAGAATGGTGACAAGATCTTCGAAGGACCATTAAAGGCTAAAACTTGAGATGGTCGAAAACCAAGATCTTCGAAGTTTGAAAACGTGCATTAACAAGGAACACAATGGAGCGAGTAACATATTTGTTGGAAATCATAGATATTGATGTATGTAGACCGATGAGTGTTAAAGCTCGCGGCGGGTATCGTTATTTTCTGACGTTCACTGATGATTTGAGCAGATATGGGTATATCTACTTGATGAAGCACAAGTCTGAAACATTTGAGAAGTTCAAATAATTTCAGAGTGAAGTAGAGAATCATCGTAACAAGAAAATAAAGTTTCTACGATCTGATCGTGGAGGTGAATATTTGAGTTACGAGTTTGGTCTTCATTTGAAACAGTGTGGAATAGTTTCACAACTCGCGCCACCCGGAACACCACAGCGTAATGGTGTGTCTGAACGTCGTAACCGTACTGGATTAGATATGGTGCGGTCTATGATGTCTCTTAGCGATTTACCACTATCGTTTTGGGTTATGCATCAGAGACAGCTGCATTCACGTTAAATAGGGCAACATCTAAATCCGTTGAGATGACGCCTTATGAACTGTGGTTTGGCAAGAAACCAAAATTGTCGTTTCTTAAAGTTTGGGGCTGCGATGCATATGTGAAAAAACTTCAACCTAATAAGCTCGAACCCAAGTCGGAGAAATACATCTTCATAGGATACCCAAAGGAGACTATTGGGTACACCTTCTATCACAGATCCGAAGGCAAGATATTCGTTTCTAAGAATGGATCCTTTCTAGAGAAGGAGTTTCTCTCAAAAGAAGTGGTGTGAGGAAAGTGGAACTTGATGAGGTAATTGTACATTCTCTCGAATTGGATAGTAGTACATCATAGAAATTGGTTCCAGTGATTCCTACACCAATTAGTGAGGAAGCTAATGATGATGATCATGAAACTTCGGATCAAGTTACTGCGGAACTTCGTAGATCAACCAGAGTACGTTCCGCATCAGAGTGGTACGGCAACCCAGTTCTGGAACTCATGTTACTAGACGATAATGAACCTACGAACTATGAGGAAGCGATGATGAGCCCAGATTCCACAAAATGGCTTGAGGCCATGAAATCTGAGATGGCATCCATGTATGAGAACAAAGTGTGGACTTTGGTTGACTTGCCCGATGATCGGCAAGCCATCAAAGTAAATGGATCTTCAAGAGGAAGATCGACACTGACGGTAATGTTACTGTTTACAAAGCTCGACTTGTTGAGAAAGGTTTTCTACAAGTTCAAAGAGTTGACTACGATAAGACTTTCTCACCCATAGCGATGCTTAAGTCTGTCCGAATCATGTTAGCAATTGCCGCATTTTATGATTATGAAATCTGGCAAATGGATGTTAAAACTGCATTCCTGAATGGATATTTTAAAGAAGAGTTGTATATAATGCAACCAGAAGGTTTTGTCGATCCTAAAGGTGCTAACAAAGTGTGCAAGCTTCAGCGATCCATCTATGGACTGGTGCAAGCATCTCAGAGTTGGAATATACGCTTTGATGAGGTGATCAAAGCATATAGTGTTATACAGACTTGCGGTGAAGCCTGTATTTACAAGAAAGTGAGTGGGAGCACTACAGTCTTTCTGATAAGTATATGTGAATGACATATTGTCGATTAGAAATGATGTATTTTTCAGAAAGCATAAATGAAGTGTTTGAAAGGAGTTTTTTCAAAGAAAAACCTCGGTAAAGCTGCTTACACATTGAGCCTCAAGATCTATAGAGATAGATCGAGACACTTGATAAGTTTTTCAATGAGCACATGCCTTGACAATTTTTTGAAGTAGTTCAAAATGGATCAGTCGGAGAAGGAGTTCTTGCCTTAGTTGTAAGGTATGAAGTTGAGTAAGACTCAAAGCCCGACCTCGGCAGAAGATAGAGAAAGAATGAAAGTCATTCCTTATGCCTCGGCTATAAGTTCTATAAAGTATGCCATGTTGTGTACCAAACATGTTGTGTACCTTACCATGAGTTTGGCAAGGAGGTACAAAAGTGATCCAAGAGTAGATTATTGGACAGCGGTCAAAATTATCCTTAGTTACTGGATGACTAAGGAAATGTTTTCTCAATTATGGATGTGATAAAGAGTTCGTCGTAAAGAGTTACACCGATGCAAGCTTTACACTAATCCAGATGACTCTAAGTATCAATCTGGATGCATATTGGAAGTGGGAGCAATTAGCTAGAGTAGCTCCATGCAGAGCATTGTAGACATAGAAATTTGTGAAATACATACAGATCTGTATGTAACAGACCAATTGACTAAACTTCTCTCACAAGCAAAACATGATCACACCTTATTACTCTGGGGTGTTAATCACATAGCGATGTGAACTAGATTATTGACTCTAGTAAACCATTTGGGTGTTGGTCACATGGCGATGTGAACTATGGGTGTTATTCACATAACGATGTGAACTATCGGTATTAAATCACATGGCGATGTGAACTAGATTATTGACCCTAGTGCAAGTGGGAGACTGAAGGAAATATGCCCTAGAGGCAATAATAAAGTTATTATTTATTTCCTTATATCATGATAAATGTTTATTATTTATGCTAGAATTGTATTAACCAGAAACTTAGTACATGTGTGAATACATAGACAAAAGAGAGTGTCCCTAGTATACCTTTACTAGACTAGCTCACTGATCAAAGATGGTTATGTTTCCTAGCCATAGACATGAGTTGTCATTTGATCAACGGGATCACATCATTAGGAGAATTATGTGATGGACTAGACCCATCCGTTAGCTTAGCACTATGATCGTTTAGTTTTACTGCTATTGCTTTCTTCATGACTTATACATGTTCCTATGCCTATGAGATTACGCAACTCCCGAATACCGGAGGAACACCTTGTGTGCTATCAAACGTCACAACGTAACTGGGTGATTATAAAGATGCTCTACAGGTGTCTCCGAAAGTGTTCATTGTGTTGGCATAGATCAAGAATAGGATTTGTCACTCCGAATGTCGGAGAGGTATCTCTGGGCCCTCTCGGTAATGCACATCATAATAAGTGAAAGATCGTGGATGTCGCCTAGAGGGGGGGGGTGAATAGGCGCTCTAAAATAATTACGGTTTAGGCTCGAACAAATACGGAATAAACCT
The DNA here is from genome assembly GCA_902687465.1 of Secale cereale. NCBI lineage: Eukaryota > Viridiplantae > Streptophyta > Magnoliopsida > Poales > Poaceae > Secale > Secale cereale. The sequence continues at coordinate 888,049,400 of LR738710.1, forward strand.
AGCGGTTAATTTGTCAAGCACAAAACCTACAACAACTAGGCTCACCTATGTGCACCAACAACTTATGCTAAGCAAGATAAATAACTAGGTGATAGCAAGATATATGACAAGAAACAATATGGCTATCACAAAGTATAGTGTATAAGTAAAGGGCTCGGGTAAGAGATAACCGAGGCACGCGGAGACGACGATGTATCCCGAAGTTCACACCCTTGCGGATGCTAATCTCCGTTTGGAGCGGTGTGGAGGCACAATGCTCCCCAAGAAGCCACTAGGGCCACCGTAATCTCCTCACGCCCTCGCACAATGCAAGATGTCGTGATTCCACTAAGGGACCTTTGAGGGCGGTCACTGAACCCGTACAAATGGCAACCCTTGGGGGCGGTCACCGAACCCGTACACTTTGGCAACCTTTGGGGGCGGTCACCGGTACCCGTCAAATTGCTCGGGGCGATCTCCACAACCTAATTGGAGACCCCGACGCTTGCCCGGAGCTTTACACCGCAATGATTGAGCTCCGAACACCAAGGTTGGGGCTATCTCCCCAACGACACCACGAAGCTTCACCACAATGGAATATGGCTCCGAGGTGACCACAACCGTCTAGGGCACCCAAGCACCCAAGAGGAACAAGCTCAAGGGTACCAAGCACCCAAGAGTAATAAGCTTCTAGACTTCACTTCCACGTATCACCGTGGAGAACTCAAACCGATGCACCAAATGCAATGGCTAGGGCACACGGAGTGCCCAAGTCCTTCTCTCCCAAATCCCACCAAAGCAACCAATGCTAGGGAGGGAAATGAGAGGAAGAACAAGAAGGAGAACACCAAGAACTCCAAGATCAAGATCCAAGGGGTTCCCCTCACCTAGAGGAGAAAGTGATTGGTGGAAATGTGGATCTAGATCTCCTCTCTCTTTTCCCCCCAAAACTAGCAAGAATCCATGGAGGGATTGAGAGATAGCAAGCTCGAAGAAGGTCAACAATGGGGGAAGAACACGAGCTCAAAAGATAAGGTCCAATGGGGAAGAAGATCCCCTTTTATAGGTCCCCACGAATCTGCCCGTTATGTGCAGAAAACAGTAGGACCGGTACAACCGGTGCACGAACCGGTACAACCGGTCAAGGCAGAGGAAAAACCAACCTGTAGGAAAAAACCATTAAGCGGTACAACAGCCCGGGGAACCGGTAGTACCGGTTATACTAAACTAACTGGTACAACCGGTCAACAACCGCCCAAGAACCGCTCCAAAACAGAAACTATTCCGGTGATAGAGCGGTACATGGCCGGTACAACCTTCAGATCAAATTTGGACCGGTACTACCGCTCCAAACACCGGTAGTACCGGTCAACCGGTACAACCTCTCTAAGGGGCGGTACAACCTCTCTATGAAAAACAGGTAAGATCAAAACAGCCACAACTTTCGCATACGAACTCCGAATTCGACGAAATCAAGTTTGTTGGAAAGCTAGCGACAAGGGCTAACACAATCTTGATAGAAATAACAAGAAAAAGCAATTGAGAAAATATCCAAAATAAAATGGTAAGAACCCTTTCTCAATTAAGACTAGTAAAAACTCCAACACCGAAAACATCATAGAAGACGCATGTGAACTCCATTTTCGATGAACTCAAGCTTGTCATCAAGATGACCATAAGCTCTAAGACTCACAAAGAGAACCAAACAAGAACCAAGAAACATGATGCAGGGATGCAATGGTTTGAGCTCTCTACTAACGATACGATCAAGCTACCAACTTGAGAGCCCCCCTTGATAGTACGGCAAACGATCCTATAACCCGGTCTCCCAACTACCACCATGAGACCGGTAAGATAGAAAACCTATCAAGGGCAAACCTTTGCTTTGCACAAAGTCCACTTGAGCTAGATGTAGATGATCTTGACTTCCTCAAGTTGGACCACCTTTCTTGATTTCGTTGTCTCGGTGAAGACTAGTAGATTGCTCCCCCATACTCCACTATGGGTGAGCCACTCTTCGGCATATCTTCACAAGTCCATTGTCACCACAATGGACGGCAAGCTTCACGCACTTGATCTCTTCGTGATGCTCCACTTGAACTTGCACACCGCAACCTAACCCCAAAAAGAACTCTCACGAAGACCATGGGTTAGTACACAAAGCATGATTGACAATGCTTACCATACCATGGGATTGCTTAATCCCTCTCGGTACATCTTCTACACTTTGTGTGTTGATCAACTTGATTCATTCTTTGACTTAGTTTTGATCAACCTTGAATCTTTCCAACTCTCTTCATTTGGATGATGTCTTGAAGGTAAACATGAATGATCACAAACACTTCTTCTTCAAGACATGCTTGCGATAGGCTCAACACCCACAAGACCAATCTTTGGATAATTCCTTAATAGCATCTTGGTCATCAAAAACTTTCCTTGAAACCAACAAATGAACTCCAAGAAAAGCCTATGGACAAACCCTTCAAATATAACTCAAGGCAACAATTAGTCCATAGAGATTGTCATCAATTACCAAAACCAAACATGGGGGCACCGCATGTTCTTTCAATCTCCCCCATTTTGGTAATTGATGACAATCACTTTCAAGAGAGTTTATATAAGGAATTATGCATCACCATACCATGCAACAATAATGTATGCACATGAGATGCAAAAGCTTAGGAACAGAACCAAAGCAAGAAGAGCGAAGAGACAACTCTCTAAACTTCCTCACAAAACTAAACTCTCTGAAACTTCTCCCCCATTGGCATCAATTGCCAAAATGGGCGAATAGCTTAGAAGGTCAATATAAATTGTGTTCCTCCATAAATTGTGTATTCCTCAAAATAGAGAGTGGAATGCAATACATATATCCAACTGTAAATACTTGGAGAAAGACAAACTATATTGAGGCCCAAAGATTGCAAAAGAATGATATTCCACAAAGGCATAACAAAGGGAGAAAAACACGCAATCAAGCAATCAAAGGATACCAATTGAATCAAGCTATCAAAAGATACCAATTGACCCAACTAGACCAATGATCCTACATGCCAAAAGAATAAAAGATATTATGATAAAGAAAAGGAGTGTTCTAGAGAAGCTAGAGAAGCTCCCCATGATTTGTGCACAAATTAGTTTTGTATTTGGATACAACGAGCACAAAATAGGATCGTCGCTCCCCCAAGATCAATAGAACCTCATGACATAGCAACATAGAGTTCTAAAGACACTAGTGAAGCTCCCCATAATTTGTGCACTCCTTGGAATATTTTCATTAGGATACCAAGTGCACAAAATAGGATCATCACTCCCCCAAGATCAATAGACACTCACACCAAGTGCAAGAGAGCATGAAGGAAACAAAGCCTAGCACTTGCAACAAACAACTGGTTGAGCAATATATAGAAGAGTCAACTTAAGAGAAGGCTCAACCAAAATGATGTGTGTGAGTCATGGAAAAGCACTTGAGAAGACTAATGTATGGATGAACATTAAGCATCAATATAGTCTTGAATGAAAGAGATACTCGGTGCAAGGCCTATCATTCTCACACACAACAAGCAAACGGGCTCACAAGCTCACTAATAAGCATATAAAGAACCTATGCTTGTGACAACCCGTGGTGAAGATATAAAAGGAGAGCGTTATCGAGACGAGGGATACCAATTACATGGCAAAAGCCTTGTCAAGACAAGAAAGAGACAAAAATATCCTCACCACACAAGAGTGCATCTAGATGCAACAAGATAAGATCCGCACTCAAGGCAAATGCTTTCCCGGAGCCACCAAAGAGATGATACAAGAAAGATAAGGTGGTCGTGAAAGAAAGGATATCTTCTAGATTGTAATTTCTCTCAAGTGTATAAGATTCTAGGTAGATGGAAATCATGATGATATCAATCCACAAAGAATAATGTACACTCGAAATAGTTACAAAAAGGAAGTAAAAAGATATCCACAAGGAAGTCATAATTATACCAATAAGATATTTTGCTTAAATGCAAGCACATGGCTAGATAAGGTCTTATTGTATATACATGAATTCCAACCAAGCGAACATCAAAGACATCACAACTAGCAACAAGGCATCATTGTTGGGATGCTTTGAGAAAGGAAACAAATATCACAAGAAGGAATGACTAACATGCCATGATGCAACCTACGCAAGGTTGGTGCAAGAAATGTGTGCATGAAGTAGATGATGATACTTGTTACCGAGATACCATTGGAAGGATGTAGTAGATACCAAATGAAGGTAGATAGTATTTCATTGATCATCCTAATTTGACTCCAATAAGCACATGGTGACACCACCTTCCTTTTGAATGAGCCGAGCATCCAATGCATCTCCAATTGTTCCTAGAACACCAACACAAACAAAATGGTACCCAAACTCATTGGGACCAAAGAGTTAGAAACACCAATACATAGGAAAAACTCCACAAACATATGTGCATTTATATATGAAAATGAATTTCATGCACATCTCATCCAAATTGAGACTAGGTGGAGTTTCCCATATATATTGGGTTAAAGAAAGAAAGCATGCCAAAGAAAATACATGAAGTAAATATGCATGCTCAAGACTTTCAAGAAACGAAACAAAAATAAAAAGAAATACCAAGTGAAAATAGGATACCAAATGGAGAAATCATCACTTGGAAGATATCTATTAGAAGATACATCAAGGAATGATATATCCATTGATACACGCAAAAGGAAAGATATCAGACTCCCCAAAAGAGAGGATGGTTCCAAACAAACCAACCCATCTACAAGGTTTCATGATGGCACAAGTACCAAAAAGAAACGGCTTGCCTTCCATCAACACACACTTGATATGGATCACAAGATGAGTGTTCTATCGAAAATAGGATAGCTCCCCCACGAATTGTGCATTTAGAGAGATTTTGCATTCGAGTACAAAATGCACAAGGTGGGATCACCACTTTCACTATATCTATAAAACACTCGACAAAAACAATAAAACACGAGATACAGAAGTGGCATGGAAGGAAATGGGAGTTGACACAAACTTGGCAAGAGATAAGACAAAAAGACCAAAAGACAATGTAAAGATGATCAATAATTTCCACCACATAAATGATTACCAATTGTCAAGACAAGAGGTATTTGGAAATAATTCCCGGTGATAGATAGCAATGATATCCAACATCATCTTCACACCAAACACAAGCAAAATGCAACTTGTAGAGCTAACATGCCATCTAGGAACAACATAATTTATACTATCAACTCTAGGTGACAATATCTCAAATTTACACATTTTCTAGGCTTGTAATATGCACATAGAATATTACTCCCCCATAATGTGATACCAATGAAAAACTTACCAAGATGCAAAAGAGAACCAACAAGAGATAATTAATGGAACATTTAGAATTTGAATTTCTCATGAGAATACATACCACATAGAGACTAGATAATCTTGTAATATCAATACTAGATGGTATTCCTCATGTACACACATTTATAGGATTGTGAGGTGCACAAAGCACATCACTCCCCCAAATTGGGATGTTCCATTAATCTCTCACACGAGCCAACTAAGATAAAAGAAAGATGTACAAAGGCTCCACGCACGACACACACATACATGATGTGCAAACCAATATGCACATACTTGATTTCTCAAGATAAACAAATTGGACACACAACATATACAAACACATGCAAGGAACAAAACCAAAACATGCAAAGGGGCAAGTAATTTTCAATGTAAACAATTTAATCACGAGTTACCGCAAGGAGGAACATTGGATATAAGATAGAAACTTGATAATCCGAATGACTTGGCTTGAGACAATATGAATGAAGAAGACCCCTTAATTCTTCATAATGTAGCCAAGTCTCCAATGCCCTCCAAAACACCTATTGATCAAGTTTGAGCTAGTTGGTCCCCAACAAAGTTGGGTCCTAAGAGGTTAGTCACAATAGGCTTGGCTACCCAAATGGTTCTTTTCTTGACACCACTTTGAGTCCCAAGAAACTTGGCAAACACATTGCCAACCTTATCCTTCCCAAGAGAATAGACATCATCAATAATAATTGGGTTGGATAAGTTACCACTAGTGCATGAAGAAGCGACGTGACCTTTCTCACGACATATGTAGCAACGTCTACTCTTCACTTTCTTCTCACTTGATTTCTCAACATGAGAAGCATTAACCCGAGACTTCTTGGGAAGTGGCCTTTCTTCAACTTGAGGTTGAGCATGAGAATGAACTTGTGGCCGCTTCCCTTGTTGCTTGTCACTAATGGGCTTCTTCTTCAATGGGCATGATCTAACATGGTGCCCTTGAATTTTGCACTTGAAGCAAATAATCTTGGCCGAATTCTTGACTTGTTCTTGGCCCTTCTTCTTCTTATGAATTTTGGACTTCTTCATCTTGTTGGAGATGAATCCAAGTCCACCTTTGTCATTGGGGGATTATTGCACACTCAAGATATTGTTGAGTGTGGACTTCCCTTCATGACACTTTTCCAAGTCTTTCTTCAAGGAAGAGACTTGGGCCTTGAGCTCTTTGATTTCCTCTACATGGTTAGTATCAACACAAGTACTAGAGGAAGTATAGGCTTCATTGTTAGAGCAACAAGGCAAGGAAAGCAATTCATCACAAGATGTACCAATGTTATGCATAGATGAATTACGAGGACTAGCACATGTCAATATAGCATGTTGACTTGAAGTAGTGCTATTATCCACATGAGGCTCACTAGATGTTACCTTGATACTCATGGCCTCATGAGCTATCTTTTGCACATTATGGGATACTAGAAGACCATCATGAGAGCTTGTGAGCTTTACATGACTTTCTTCCAATTTTCCATAATTGCTAGATAGCAACTCAAGTTGAGCCCTTAGCTCAACATTCTCCTTCAAAATGGATGCTTCACTAGAAATAGAGTTAGTCGCACAAGCATCATCAATAATAGCAAGAGGAGAAGGCAACTTGGCAAGCTCCTTAGAATATGAAGCTTTAAGTTGAGCATGAGACTCGGTGAGTTTTATGAGCTCACCCTTAATGACCCTCGAGCCATTTTCGAGGTGCTCAAAATCCTCAAGGAGTTTAGCAGGTGCAACTTCAAGCTTCTGATTTTTAGTTTCAAAATCATTAACCACCTCGAGAGCTCTATCATGGGATTCCTTTATTCTAGATAGTTCTAGAGCAAAAGTCTCCTCAAGAGATTCCTTGGTGGTTTGTTCAAGTTCAAGAGCTTGCGAGAGGTCGGCGATCTCATTAGTGTAATCACGCTCATGACCTTCCATTTTCTCAATGGTGACCTCATGCTCCTCTAGATGAGATTCCAACTCCTCTATATATTTCTTACCCTCAATGGCAATAGACATGATTTCCATGAAGTTGGAACGAGCAATTTTATTCTTATGAAGAGCTTTAAAAATCATTTCCCCCTTAATTTTTAAGGAGGTAACATTATCATTCTCTTCATCATTTTCAACATCACCATCATTGTTATCCTCACTATCATTACAAGATATATTGGGATTCAAAGTGGGAGATACCTTTGAAGCCTTAGCCATAAGGCAAAATGCAATAGACGATGATGTAGGATCCCTCGAAGCACCATTCAAGGCCACATCTTGTTCCATGGGGCGTTGGATTTCCTCTACATTGTTAGCACAACAATTCGAGGAAATATATGCATTTTTATCATGGCAGCGAGACATAGCAAGCATATCATCATGAGATTTAGTCAAGCAATTTCTACATGATATGCAAGGACTATCAACACAAGCATGTGAAACATTTGGAGTGCTCAAAGTGCTAAAGTCCAAAGATGAAGCATTACAATAAGAAAGTGATGAAGCATCATCAACAATAATTCTAGTATCATCATTGCAATGAACACCACTACTCACCATATCATTACCTTGTGGCAATCCACATGTAGGTGAAGTAGAAGAAGTTGAGAAAGCAACACGGCCGGAGGTGGACGGAGAACAATCATCCCAACAATTCTTGGACACACCATATTTATCTTGAAGCTTTGTCCACAACTCATGAGCATCCCGGAACGGCATGAGTTGAAATATAACTACATTGCTCAAAGCATCAAAAAGCACATTAGAAGCTTCAGCATTGAGATAAGAGTTTTTCTCATCCTCTAAAGATAATCTATGTGGATCCTTTGGAGGAGAAAAACCCATATCTACAATTCGCTCTAAATTTGGGTCCATGACCCTAAAGTGATTAAGCATGCGAATTACCCAAACATCAAAATTTGTGCCATTGAAACTAAGAGTGTCAGAGAAACCTAAACCCCTAGTCGACATCCTTACTCTCTAGGCGGTTAAGCCCTATAAGGAGAGACGAGGCTCTGATACCAATTGAAAGATCGTGGATGTTGCCTAGAGGGGGGGTGAATAGGCGCTTTAAAATAATTACGGTTTAGGCTCAAACAAATGCGGAATAAACCTAGTGGTTAATTTGTCAAGCACAAAACCTACAACAACTAGGCTCACCTATGTGCACCAACAACTTATGCTAAGCAAGAGAAATAACTAGGTGATAGCAAGATATATGACAAGAAACAATATGGCTATCACAAAGTATAGTGCATAAGTAAAGGGCTCGGGTAAGAGATAACCGAGGCACGCCGAGACGACGATGTATCCCGAAGTTCACACCCTTGCGGATGCTAATCTCCGTTTGGAGCGGTGTGGAGGCACAATGCTCCCCAAGAAGCCACTAGGGCCACCGTAATCTCCTCACGCCCTCGCACAATGCAAGATGCCGTGATTCCACTAAGGGACCTTTGAGGGCGGTCACCGAACCCGTACAAATGGCAACCCTTGGGGGCGGTCACCGAACCCGTACACTTTGGCAACCTTTGGGGGCGGTCACCGGTACCCGTCAAATTGCTCGTGGCGATATCCACATCCTAATTGGAGACCCCGACGCTTGCCCGGAGCTTTACACCGCAATGATTGAGCTCCGAACACCAAGGTTGGGGCTATCTCCCCAACGACAACATGAAGCTTCACCACAATGGAATATGGCTCCGAGGTGACCACAACCGTCTAGGGCACCCAAGCACCCAAGAGGAACAAGCTCAAGGATACCAAGCACCCAAGAGTAATAAGCTTCTAGACTTCACTTCCACGTATCACCGTGGAGAACTCAAACCGATGCACCAAATGCAATGGCTAGGGCACATGGAGTGCCCAAGTCCTTCTCTCTCAAATCCCACCAAAGCAACCAATGCTAGGGAGGGAAATGAGAGGAAGAACAAGAAGGAGAACACCAAGAACTCCAAGATCAAGATCCAAGGGGTTCCCCTCACCTAGAGGAGAAAGTGATTGGTGGAAATGTGGATCTAGATCTCCTCTATCTTTTCCCCCAAAAACTAGCAAGAATCCATGGAGGGATTGAGAGATAGCAAGCTCGAAGAAGGTCAACAATGGGGGAAGAACACGAGCTCAAAAGATAAGGTCCAATGGGGAAGAAGATCCCCTTTTATAGGTCCCCACGAATCTGCCCGTTATGTGCAGAAAACAGTAGGACCGGTACAACCGGTGCACGAACCGGTACAACCGGTCAAGGCAGAAGAAAAACCAACCTGTAGGAAAAAAACATTAAGCGGTACAACAGCCCGGGGAACCGGTAGTACCGGTTATACTAAACTAACCGGTACAACCGGTCAACAACCGCCCAAGAACCGCTCCAAAACAGAAACTATTCCGGTGGTAGAGCGGTACATGGCCGGTACAACCTTCAGATCAAATTTGGACCGGTACTACCGCTCCAAACACCGGTAGTACCGGTCAACCGGTACAACCTCTCTAAGGGGCGGTACAACCTCTCTATGAAAAACAGGTAAGATCAAAACAGCCACAACTTTCGCATACGAACTCCGAATTCGACGAAATCAAGTTTGTTGGAAAGCTAGCGACAAGGGCTAACACAATCTTGATAGAAATAACAAGAAAAATCAATTTAGAAAATATCCAAAATAAAATGATGAGAACCCTTTCTCAATTAAGACTAGTAAAAACTCCAACACCGAAAACATCATAGAAGACGCATGTGAACTCCATTTTCGATGAACTCAAGCTTGTCATCAAGATGACCATAAGCTCTAAGACTCACAAAGAGAACCAAACAAGAACCAAGAAACATGATGTAGGGATGCAATGGTTTGAGCTCTGTACTAACGATACGATCAAGCTACCAACTTGAGAGCCCCCCTTGATAGTACGGCAAACGATCCTTTAACCCGGTCTCCCAACTACCACCATGAGACCGGTAAGATAGAAAACCTATCAAGGGCAAACCTTTGCTTTGCACAAAGTCCACTTGAGCTAGATGTAGATGATCTTGACTTCCTCAAGTTGGACCACCTTTCTTGATTTCGTTGTCTCGGTGAAGACTAGTAGATTGCTCCCCCATACTCCACTATGGGTGAGCCACTCTTCGGCATATCTTCACAAGTCCATTGTCACCACAATGGATGGCAAGCTTCAAGCACTTGATCTCTTCGGGATGCTCCACTTGAACTTGCACACCGCAACCTAACCCCAAAAAGAACTCTCACGAAGACCATGGGTTAGTACACAAAGCATGATTGACAATGCTTACCATACCATGGGATTGCTTGATCCCTCTCGGTACATCTTCTACACTTTGTGTGTTGATCAACTTGATTCATTCTTTGACTTAGTTTTGATCAACCTTGAATCTTTCCAACTCTCTTCATTTGGATGATGTCTTGAAGGTAAACATGAATGATCACAAACACTTCTTCTTCAAGACATGCTTGCGATAGGCTCAACACCCACAAGACCAATCTTTGGATAATTCCTTAATAGCATCTTGGTCATCACAAACTCTCCCTGAAACCAACAAATGAACTCCAAGAAAAGCCTATGGACAAACCCTTCAAATATAACTCAAGGCAACCATTAGTCCATAGAGATTGTCATCAATTACCAAAACCAAACATGGGGGCACCGCATGTTCTTTCAATAAGCCTTGCAAGCAAATGACTAATCAGTTAGTCACGATATGATGTATTACAGAACGAGTAAAGAGACTTGCCTGTAACGAGATTGAACTAGGTATTGAGATACCGATGATCGAATCTCGGACAAGTAACATACCGATGACAAAGGGAACAACGTATGTTGTTATGTGGTTTGACCGATAAAGATCTTCGTAGAATATGTAGGAGCCAATATGAGCATCCAGGTTCCGCTATTGGTTATTGACCGGAGATGAGTTTCGGTCATGTCAACATAGTTCTCGAACCCGTAGGGTCCGCACGCTTATCGTTTGATGACTATCGGTATTATGAGTTTATGAGTTTTGATGTACCGAAGGTAGTTCGGAGTCCTGGATGAGATCATGGACATGACGAGGAGTCTCGGAATGTTTGAGACGTAAAGATTGATATATTGGACGACTATATTCGGACACCGGAAGTGTTCCGAAAAAGTTTTGGATTTAACCGGAGTGCCGGAGGGGGTTACCGGAACACCCCCCCCCCCCCCGAGGGAGTATGGGCCATAGTGGGCCATTGAGGAAAGAGAGAGGCAGCCCATAGGGCTGGCCGCACCCTCCCCCTAGGGATCCTAGTTGGACTAGGAAAGGGGGGAGGCGCCCCTCTTCTTCCTTCTTCTCTTCCCCTTCCTTTCCTACTCCTGGTAGGAATAGGAAAGGGGATTCCTATTCCTACTAGGAGTAGGAATCCTACTCCTGGCGCGCTTTAGAAGGCCAGCCACACCTCCCCCCTTGCTCCTTTATATACGGGGGCAGGGGCACCGAAAGACACACAAGAAACATTGTTCTAGCCGTGTGCGGTGCCCCCATCCACAGAAACACACCTCGGCCATACCGTTGCAGTGCTTAGGCGAAGCCCTGCGCCGGTAGCTTCATCATCTCCGTCACCACGCTGTCGTGCTGACGGAACTCTCCCGTGAAGATCAACTGGATCAAGAGCTCGTGGGATGTCACCAAGCTGAACGTGTGCTGAACGTGGAGGTGCCGTACATTCGGTGCTTGATCGGTTGGATCGCGAAGAAGTTCGACTACATCAACCGCGTCACTAGACGCTTCCGCTTGCGGTCTATGAGGGTACGTAGACACACTCTCCCCTCTCGTTGCTATACATCTAGTAGATAGATCTTGCGTGATCGTAGGAAATTTTTGAAATACTACGTTCCCCAACAGGTTTGTTTTCTTATACTAACGGGGGTCACGAGATTTTTGTCTAAGTTTTGTGTTGTGAAGTTTTCATGTTTTGAGTATTGCTTTGATGGACTACGGAACAAAGACTGGCAAGAGACTAAGTTAGGGATGCCCAAGGCGCACCCCAAGGTAAAATTCAAGGACAACCAAAAGCCTAAGCTTGGGGATGCCCCGGGAAGGCATCCCCTCTTTTGTCTTCATCTATCGGTAACTATACTCAGGACTATATTTTTATTCACCACATGATATGTGTTTTACTTGGAGCGTCATGTATTATTTGAGTCTTTGTTTGTTAGTTTGCCACAACTATCCTTGTTGGACACACCTTTTTGTGAGAGATAAATACGGCCTAGGAATTGTTAGAACACTCTATGTGCTTCACTTATATCTTTTGAGTTAAATAGTTTGCTCTAGTGCTTCACTTATATCTTTTAGAGCACGGTGGTAATTTTATTTTGTAGAAATTGTTGATCTCTCATGCTTCACTTATATCCTTTTGAGAGTCTATTAGAACAGCATGGTAATGTACTTTGGCTATAAAACTAGCCTTAACATGATAGGCATCCAAAATGAATGTAGTAAAAACTTTCATACTAAGTGCATTGAATAGGATGTTAAGTTGGATGCTTGATAATTATTTTGAGATATGAGGATAGTGATATTAGAGTCATGCTAGTGGTGTTATTCTGAAATTGAGAAATACTTGTGTTAAGGTTAGTGATTCCCGTAGCATGCACGTATGGTGAACCGATATGTGATGAAGTTAGAGCATGAGGTATTTGTAGAGTGTCAACCTTTGTGTGGAGGTCGGGGGTGCGCGATGGTTAACTCCTACCAACCTCCCCCCTAGGAGCATGCGTTGATTGCTTTGTTTTGATGACTCGTAAATTTTTTGCAATAAGTATATGAGTTCTTATGACTAATGTTGAGTCCATGGATTATACGCACTCTCACCCTTCCATCGTTGCTAGCCTCTCTTGTACCGCGTAACTTTCGCCGGTACCATACACCCACTATATACCTTCCTCAAAACAGCCACCATATATCTTCCTCAAAACAGCCACCATATCTACCTATCATGGCATTTCCATAGCGATTCCGAGATATATTGCCAGCCAACTTTCCACCGTTCCGTTCATATGATACGCTTCATATTGTCATAGTGCCATGCATGATCATGTAGTTGACATCGTATTTGTGGCAAACCCACCATGCATAATTTTTCATACATGTCGCTCTTGATTCATTGTACATCCCGGTACACCGTCGGAGGCATTCATATAGATTCATACTTTGTTCTAGTATCAAGTTGTAATATCGAGTTGTAAATCAATAGAAGTGTGATGATCATCATTATTAGAGCATTGTCCCATGTGAGGAAAGGCCAAACAAAAGAAAAGGCCCCTCCAAAGAAAAAAAAAGAAAAAAAAGGAAAAAAGGGACAATTGCTACTATATTTTTCCACACTTGTGCTTCAAAGTAGCACCATGTTCTTCATGATAAAGAGTCTCATGTTTAGTCACCTTCATATACTAGTGGGAATTTTCATTATAGAACTTGGCTTGTATATTCCAACGATGGGCTTCCTCAAATGCCCTAGGTCTTCGTGAGCAAGCAAGTTGGATGCACAACCACTTAGTTTCTTTTGTTGAGCTTTCATACATATTTAGCTCTAGTGCATCCGGTGCATGGCAATCCCTACTCACTCACATTGATATCTATTGATGGGCATCTCCATAGCCCGTTGATACACCTAGTCGATGTGAGACTATCTCCCTTCTTTTTGTCTTCTCCACAACCACCACTCTATTCCACATAGTGCTATGTCCATCGCTCATGCTCATGTATTGCGTGAAAGTTGAAACGTTTGAAAGAATAGAGTATGAAAACAAGTGCTTGGCTGAAATTGGGGTTGTGCATGATTTGAGTATTTTGTGTGATGAAGAGGGAGCATAGCCAGACTATATGATTTTGTAGGGATAACTTTCTTTAGCCATAGTATTTTGAGAAGACATGATTGCTTTGTTAGTATGCTTGAAGTATTATTATTTATTATGTCAATATAGACTTTTGTCTTGAATCTTTCAGATATGAACATTCATGCCACAATAAAGAGAACTACATTGAAAATTATGTTGGTTAGCATTCCACATCAAAAATTCTGTTTTTAGCATTTACCTACTCGAGGACGAGCAGAAATTAAGCTTGGGGATGCTTGATACGTCTCCAACGTATCTATAATTTTTTATTGTTCCATGCTATTATTTATGATGTTTTGGATGTTTAATGGGCTTTGTTATACACTTTTATATTATTTTTGGGACTTACCTATTAACCCAAAGGCCCAATCCAGATTGCTGTCTTTTGCCTATTTCAGGGTTTTACAGAAAAGGAATATCAGACGAAGTCCAAAAAGAATGAAACTTCGGGAGAGATATTTTTGGAGCAAAATACGCACGGGGAGACTTGAGAACCACAGAGTAGGGTGCTAGGTGGCTTCTCACCCCTCGTTGGTTACCCCAAGTGGAAGGTTTGAGATGCAGTGTAGTAGAAGTTTTCCCTTGGTAATACCAAGGATCGATTTCCCAGAGACTCCCAGTTTCAACAAGAAGGTGTCAACTGCTAACGGCGCCGGATATTAGCAATCAACGTGGACCTGCACACAGATACAAATAACTTTGCTCCCAACGAGTACAGAGAGGTTGTCAATCCCTCCGGCCTTGTAGTTTACAAAGGATCAAACGCAAGTGATAATAGTGATAGGTATAATTGCAATAGTAAGTAAATAGCGGAAAAGTAAATAGCGGATGTGATCAATGATGGTAATATGGACCGGAGTAACATGATGTTCACTAGTGATGTCTCTCTCCCAAAAGACGATAAAACAGCTATGTGAGGTAAACGAATTACAGCTGGGCAATTGACAGGACCATGTGCGCAAACCAATGCTGACTACATTGCAAGAAAGGTTGAGGTTCAAAGCATGGGCGGTACGCCAAAGTAAGTAGACCGAAATCCATCAATATCTACTACTAATCATCCACCTTGAGATATCTATCCAGAACATCTCGCTGGTATTAAGTTGCGAGCCCCACCCATAGTGTAAACTCAAAGCAACAGACAACTGCATTAAAAGAACTTTGCGTAAAGTAAACAATCCTTGCACCCGCGGGCACAAGCACCGTTGTTTTCCCCCTTGTGGCAACAGCACATCCCCTAGACTCATGTTTCTGTCACTCAAACTAGTCATCGAGGGGCATGAACCCACAATCAAGCATAACGTTCCCTCTTGGAGTCACTACCTACTACTTGGCCAAAGCAATAAATAACAACGGAGAACATGCAAGAATTACTTACGAACATAAACATAAAAGAGGTGAATCAAATATATTACTCAAACACAATCTGAACATAATCTCATAATCCATCGGATCCCAGCAAACTCATCATAGCAACAGCATAAGGATTACATATGTGCCTCGATCATGTAGGGCAGCTCACGAGGACTAATTAGTGAAGCACAAGAACGGGAGGAGAACATGACATAGCTACTGGTCATGGACTCACGGTCCAAGGGAGACTACTCACAACTCATCCGGGAGGCGTTATGGTGGTGGAGAAGCTCCCGGTGGTGATCCTCCCCTCCGACAGGGTGCCGGGAAGAGTTCTCCTGGTGCTCCCGATCTTGGAAGCGGCGGCGGTGGCGGAACAGAGATGAGATCGCGAAAAAGAGTTCCTATTTCGAGGGTTTTGGGAGACGCTTTAAATATATGCCAAAGGGGGGCATCGGAGGAGCCTCGGGGGGCCCAGGCGCCCCCCCGGCGCGGCCCAGGGGGGGCGTGCCGCCAGGGCGCCTGGAGCCCTGGTGCCCCCCCCCCCGGCTGTCCTTCGGACGCACGGTAGTTTCTGGAACGCTGATTTTTTATATAATTTTTCTGGATTTTTCCTGGCAGTTCTCGTAATGTGAAAACCTGAAATACAAAAACAGCCGAAAACAGAAACTGGCACTGGGGTGCACTGAGTTAATAGGTTAGTCCAAATATGATCAAAAGTGTATGGAAGTGTATAAATATCATAGCAATATCACCCAAAAGAGGCATGGAGCAAGCAAAAATTATAGATACGTTTTGGACGTATCAACATCCCCAAGCTTAATTCCTGCTCGTCCTCGAGTAGGTAAATGATAACAAGAATAATTTCTGTGGTGACATGCTAATAACCATATAGGACTTTTTCATAGTCATATGACAAAAGCTTACTGAGACAATGAATCTATAGTAATTAAGTTGCCTCATGAGAAAATCACAAAGAACTGAAAGTTTTACAATATGATACTGAAACATCAAATAGATTTGCAATGAACATGATGTGCAAATATGATAAAGTGATATCTAGCTTGCCCCCTTTAGTGAAGCAAAACATAAATGCAGGGGCACCTTCAAGGTTTAAGTGATGACTAGATACAATGATTTCAAAATAAACGATATCACAATCATGCAAAAGACAATGCTACTTTGGGACAATGCACATTACACTCAGAATTACAATCATGCTCTCAGTAGTTGGTGCTTTGAAGAAAGAAGGTGGAGACTCAACATAAAAGTAAAAGAATGGCCCTTCGCAGAGGAAAGCATCGATTACTCATGTGCTAGAGCTTTTTATTTTGAAAACATAGAAACAATTTTGTCAACGGTAGTAGTACTTCATATGTGTTATGCATAAGACATCCTATAAGTTGCAAGCCTCATGCATCGAATACCAATAGTGCTCGCACCTTGTCCTAATTAGCTCGGATTTCCATGGATTGTCATTGCATTACATATGTTTCAACCAAGTGTCACAAAGGGGTACCTCTATGTCACCTGTACAAAGGTCCAAGGAGATAGATCGCATTTGATTTCTCGTTTTTGATAGATCTCAACTTGAGGACATCCATACCGGGACAAAATAGAAAATAGATAATGGACTCCTCTTTAATGCTTAAGCATATTCTCATAAGAGATTGAGGATTAATGTCCAAGCTAAAACCTCCACCATGATACATGGCTTTGGTTGGCGGCCCAATGTTCTTCTCTAACAATATGCATACTCAAACCATTCAACCCATGGCAAATCACCTTTACTTTAGACAAGACGAACATGCATAGCAACTCACATGATATTCAACAAAAGTGTAACAGTTGATGGCGTCCCCAGAAACATGGTTACCGCTCAGCAAGCAACTTATAAGAAAATAAGATACATAAGCAACATATTCTTTACCATAATAGTTTTTAAGCTACTTTCCCATGAGCTATGTATTGCAAAAACTGAAGGTTTTAAAGGTAGCACATGTAAATTTACTTGGAGTGGCGGTGAAATACCACATATAGGTAGGTATGGTGGACTCATATGGCATAACTGGTTTAAAAGGATGTGGATGCACAAGTAGTCAGTCCGCTTAGTACAGGTGGAGGTTAGCAAAAGACTGGGAGCGACCAACTAAGAGAGCAATGACGGTCATAATCATGCAGAGCGACAAAGCAACATTGAATCAGGCATGGTAGTTATATCGCTACTCAGAAACAAAAGATCATCAAGGCTTGACAGACTTTCTTTACAGTCTTAAATATGCGTGAGCATACGCCAAGTCAATCAAAATAAATTCTTGAGGGACGATATTACTAAACCATACCACATCATTGGCAAACAAATCATGTTGGCACTCCAATAACACATTGGGAACCCCCCAGTTATTTGAGACTAACCATAAGAAAACCTGAACTACTAAGCGCCATTATGCACGTAGCATCTTTATCATAGACATATTAACCAATGCAACGGGAGCAAACTCTCTTAATAAGATAAGCATGATAATTAAAGAGAGTTCAAGCAACCAACTAAACACAAGCTCTTTAAAAAGATAAGCATGAATACTAAGAGCAGAGCATGATAGTAGCTATTAAAAGACAAAGAACACACACAGCAAAGATAGACATGAAAATTCTATGTTATGTTCCAGGTAGAAGTGGAGCGTGTTTCTCTCCCACATAAAGAACGCTGAGTTCCGACTCGTTATGTAAAACTAAAAAAGAAACTAAAAGCAAGACGCTCCAAGCATAGCACATAACACATGAAGTGATTAAAATATAGTGGAACGAAAGACGAACTGATAATGTTGATGGAGAAGGGGATGCACGGGGGCATCCCCAAGCTTAGACGCTTGAGTCTCCTTGAATATTTCTTGGGGGTGCATGGGGGCATCCCCAAGCTTGAGCGCTTGACACTCCTGAATCTTTTTATCATCTTCCCTCGCACACTTGAAAACTCCCTTCATACATAACTCATCATAATCTGATTAGCGAGGTTAGTACCCATAATAAAATAATTGTACCTTGCTGGAAATAAAGATATTCTTGAAGGTCTACTGTTTCTCAAGATTGCCAAAAGGTTTTTGCAAAGAAAAAGCAAGCTCTAGGTTTGCAAAATGAAGGAAACGCAAAACATGACAGAATCTGTGAAAAACAGAACAACAGGTAGTAAATGATTTGTTCGGGGCACTTCTGCAACTCAAATCAAAAAACTCAGAACAGAAGCACGAAAGAAAATTAAATAGAGAACGCTGTCGAAAAAATTCAGACCAAAAAGATGTTCTGGTGATTTTATACGAATTTTTCTATCCAACGACAGAATGTGTTTCCTGGACAGCACCTCACAACTTTTGAACTTTATAGCAATCAGAGGCTATACTTGGCACAAAATTGAAAAGTAAAGATACAATGATGATGCTACAATAGTAAACAACATCAAGACACAACTAAAGAAAAATAAATTTATTCATTGGGCTGCCTCCCAAAAGCGCTTTCTTTTATGCCTTTAAGCTAGGCATAATGCAAAGAGATCAAGTTTTATCAAGAGTAAAAGAATAGCTAGCCCGTACAACGGACTCAAAAGGTAACTTGATCTTCTTTCGAGGGAAGTGTTCCATCCCTTTCTTGAGAAGAAACTGAAATTTTATATTACCCTCTTTCATGTCAATGATAGCACCAACGGTGCGCAAAAAAGGACGTCCCAAAATAATTGGACCAGAAGGATCACATTCAATATCCATAATAGTAAAATGATCAACGGGAATATAATTATCATTGACAATGATAAGAACATCGTCGATCCTCCCCAAAGGTTTCCTTATGGAAGAATCAACGAGACGAACACCAAAAGAACAAGAATCAAAAGGTTTCAATTTAAGCATCTCATATATTCTTTTGGGCATAACAGAGGTACTAGCTCCAACATCACATAATGCATAGCAAGAGAAGTCATTCAATTTAATTTTTATCATAGGATCCCAACCATCTTCTAGCTTTCTAGGTATGGAGGCTTCTACTCTAAGTTTCTCCTCCCTAGATTTGATAAGAGCATTAGTGATATGCTCTGTGAAGGCAAGGTTAATCGTGCTAGTGCGGGGGTCTCTAGACATCTTGTGGAGGAAATCAATAACTTCGGTAAGAGTGCAACTATCAAAATCAAGGTCACTAGCATCAAGTAAAGTGGTAGTGGTGTCCTTTAGGTTCACATGTTTGGTAGTTTCTATAGTCATAGCATCACCATTAATAGGTCCATCGGGACCAGGAGTACATTGGGTGCTAAGAGTTTGGATATCCTCAACAACTTGGATAGTAGCAACAGTGTGGTGGGTAGGAAGGCTCTTAATTCTATCTTCTTCCTCCCTTTCTCTAGCCCATCTCTCTTCAAGTTTAGCCATCATCCTAATATTTTCATTAATTTGCACTTGAGTAGCATTAATAGGAGTGACCTTCCTCTCCTCAAGAGGAGAAGTTCTAATTTTTAGCAATTCTATCTCATTGGCTAAATGGTCTACCTTCAAAGAGAGATCATCTAGTTTATGTAGTTTTTGTTCTACACTATTATTAAAAGCTTTTTGGGTAGTGATGAAATCTTTAAGCATAATCTCTAGTTCAGTATTGGAGTTCTTGGTGCTAGGATAAGCATTGTTGTTCCCATAAGAATTAGAGGGGAACGGTCTAGGATTGCTACCAAAATTACTCCTATAAGCATTGTTGTTAAAATTGTTTCTAGAGATAAAGTTCACATCTACTTGTTCTTGAGCAATCAAAGAATTTAAAGGAACATCACGAGGATCAACAGAGGATTGCTTCGAAAGTAGAGACATGATCAAGTCAACTTTTTCATTTAAGGAGGAAATCTCCTCGACAGAGTTTACCTTCCTACCTGTTGGAGCGCGTTCGGTGTGCCATTGGGAATAGTTGGTCATCATCTCATCGAGAAGTTTTGTGGCAGCACCATGTGTAGTTGACATAAAAGTTCCTCCCGCGGCCGAATCTAACAAGTTCCGCGAGGTAAAGTTCAAGCCTGCATAAAAAGTTTGGATAACCATCCAAGTAGTCAAACCGTGAGTAGGGCAGTTCTTGATAAGAGATTTCATACGTTCCCAAGCTTGGGCAACGTGTTCATTATCCAATTGTTTAAAATTCATTATGTTACTTCTTAGTTGGATAATTTTAGCAGGTGGATAGTATTTTCCAATAAAAGCATCTTTGCACTTGTCCCATGAATCTATGCTATTTCTAGGCAAAGACTGAAACCAAATTTTAGCTCCTCCTCTCAAGGAGAAAGGAAAAAGCTTAAGCTTAACAATATTACCATCTATTTCTTGGTACTTTTGCATATCACAAAGTTCAACAAAGTTGTTCAAGTGTAAAGCAGCATCATCTCCAGCACCGGAGAATTGATCTTTCATGACTAAGTTCAGTAAAGCAGGTTTAATTTCATATCAAGGTGCTGAAGTGGCAGGTGTAGTGATAGGTGTGCTGATAAAGTCATCGTTGTTGTGACTAGTGAAGTCACACAACTTGGTGTTCTCGGTGGAACCCATTGTAGCAAGCAAGCAAGATAACTATTTTTGTGATTTTCGATAAAAGATACTAAAGCAAAACTGAAAGGTAAACTAACAAGACTAAAAGCAAAGGTAAAAGATAGCGTGCAACTCCCCTATCCTGAAGAGTGGAGTCCCCGGCAACGACGCCAGAAATTGCTTTGCTAGGTGGCTTCTCACCCCTCGTTGGTTACCCCAAGTGGAAGGTTTGAGATGCAGTGTAGCAGAAGTTTTCCCTTGGTAATACCAAGGATCGATTTCCCAGAGACTCCCAGTTTCAACAAGAAGGTGTCAACTGCTAACGGCGCCGGATATTAGCAATCAACGTGGACCTGCACACAGATACAAATAACTTTGCTCCCAACGAGTACAGAGAGGTTGTCAATCCCTCCGGCCTTGTAGTTTACAAAGGATCAAACGCAAGTGATAATAGTGATAGGTATAATTGCAATAGTAAGTAAATAGCGGAAAAGTAAATAGCGGATGTGATCAATGATGGTAATATGGACCGGAGTCTCATGATGTTCACTAGTGATGTCTCTCTCCCAAAAGACGATAAAACAACTATGTGAGGTAAACGAATTACAACTGGGCAATTGACAGGACCATGTGCGCAAACCAATGCTGACTACATTGCAAGAAAGGTTGAGGTTCAAAGCATGGGCGGTACGCCAAAGTAAGTAGACCGAAATCCATCAATATCTACTACTAATCATCCACCTTGAGATATCTATCCAGAACATCTCGCTGGTATTAAGTTGCGAGCCCCACCCATAGTGTAAACTCAAAGCAATAGACAACTGCATTAAAAGAACTTTGCGTAAAGTAAACAATCCTTGCACCCGCGGGCACAAGCACCGTTGTTTTCCCCCCTGTGGCAACATCACATCCCCTAGACTCATGTTTCTGTCACTCAAACTAGTCATCGAGGGGCATGAACCCACAATCAAGCATAACGTTCCCTCTTGGAGTCACTACCTACTACTTGGCCAAAGCAATAAATAACAACAGAGAACATGCAAGAATTACTTACGAACATAAACATAAAAGAGGTGAATCAAATATATTACTCAAACACAATCTGAACATAATCTCATAATCTCATAATCTAGTATCTAGATGGCTTCTTCTCTCTCTTAGGATCTCAATACCAAGTTCTCATCGTTCTTCGAGGAGATCTATTCGATGTAATCTCTTCTTGCGGTATGTTTGTCGAGATCCGATGAATTGTGGGTTTATGATCAAGACTATCTATGTGAAATATTTGGTTCTTTTCTGAACTATTTTATGTATGATTATAATATCCTTGCAAGTCTCTTCGAATTATTGGTTTGATTTTGGCCTACTAGATCTATAGTTCTTGCAATGGGAGAAGTGCTTGGCTTTGGGTTCAATCTTGTGGTGTCCTTTCCTAGTGACAGTAGGGGCAGCAAGGCACGTATTGTATTGTTACCATCGAGGATAAAAATGTGGGGTTTATATCATGTTATTTGAGTTTATCCCTCTACATCATGTCATCTTGCTGAAGGCGTTACTCTATTCTTATGAACTTAATACTCTAGATGCATGCTGGATAGCGGTCGATGTGTGGAGTAATAGTTGTAGATGCAGAATCGTTTTGGTCTACTTGTTTCGGACGTGATGCCTATATATAATGATCATGCTTAGATAGTCTCATAATTATTCTCTTTTCTATCAATTGCTCGACAGTAATTTGTTCACCCATCGTAGAATTCTGCTATCATGAGAGAAGCCACTAGAGAAACCTATGGCCCTCGGGTCTATTCTCAACATATCAATCTACAATCTACTTTACTTTTCCGCTTTTACTTTATGTTCTTATATCAAAAAATACCAAAAATATCAAACTATGATATCTATTAGATCTCACTTTCGTAAGTGACCGTAAAGGGATTGACAACCCCTTATCGCGTTGGTTGCGAAGTTCTTATTTGTTTGTGCAGGTGCGAGGGACTTGAGCGTGGTCTCCTACTGGATTGATACCTTGGTTCTCAAAAACTGAGGGAAATACTTATGCTACTGTGCTGCATCACCCTTTCCTCTTCGAGGGAATACAACGCAAGCTCGAGAAGTAGCATCTCCCCATGCAAACGGTTCAGAACTTTAGCCACCACACATTCAGCTGGAAAGGGAGGAACTAGAGCTAGCCTTGCTCATCTTCCTCCTCTAACCAACATAGCTCAAGGAGCAACCTTGTAGCCACTCTATTGATGATAGTCATGACGCAGAGTCCCCGCAGAGCAGGATTAGGGGTGTTATCTCCTCGGAGATCCCTGCACCTGGGTAAATCCTGTAGGCGTCCAAAGTATTGCCTTATCCCGCATCCAGGACTCGGTGACGTTCTATTGTCCCCACACATGATTAGCCATCCTTTGGCATATGTCGCACCAAACCCCCGACATTGTGTCTCCTAGGGTGCCCCCATCCCCACGTATATGAAGGAGGGAGGAGGAGGCCGGCCGGCCCTAGGGGGCGCGCCAAGTGGGGAGTCCAGCTAGGATTCCCAATCCTAGATGGACCCCCTTTCCCATTCCAAGGGGGGAGGAGGGAAGGAGAGGGAGAGGAAAAGGAAAGAGGGGGCCGCGGCCCCTTCCCTTGTCCAATACGGACCAACTTGGGGGGCGCCACCTTGTGGCCTGCCCTCTCCTACTCCCATATGGCCCATTAAGGCCCATAACTTCCCTAGGGGGTTCCGGTAACCCCTCGGTTCTCCGGTAAATATCTGAAACGTCCTGAAACACTTTCCGGTGACCGAATATCTTCGTCCAATATATCAATCTCTATATCTCGACCATTTAGAGACTCCTCATCATGTCCGTGATTTCATCCGGGACTCCGAACAAACTTCGGTCATCAAAAACACATAACTCATAATACAAATAGTCATCAAACGTTAAGCATGCATACCCTACGGGTTCGAGAACTATGCAGACATGACCGAGACACATCTCCGGTCAATAACCAACAGCGGAACCTGGATGCTCATATTGGCTCCTACATATTCTACGAAGATCTTTATTGGTCAAACCGCATAACAACATACATTGTTTCTTTTGTCATCGGTATGTTACTTGCCCGAGATTCGGTCATCGGTATCTTCATACCTAGTTCAATCTCGTTATCAGCAAGTCTCTTTACTCGTTCCGGAATACATCATCTCATGACTAACTCATTAGTCATTTGCTTGCAAGGCTTATTAAGATGTGTATTACCGAGAGGGCCCAGAGATACCACTTCGACACTCGGAGTGACAAATCCTAATCTTGATCTATGCAAACACCACAAACACTTTCGGAAACACCTATAGAGCATCTTTATAATCACCCAATTACGTTGTGACGTTTGATAGCACACAAGGTGTTCCTCCGGTATTCGAGAGTTGCATAATCTCATAGTCAGAGGAACTTGTATAAGTCATGAAGAAAGCAATAGCAATAAAACTAAACGATCATAATGCTAAGCTAACGGATGGGTCTTGTCCATCACATCATTCTCCCAATGATGTGATCCCGTTCATCAAATGACAACACATGTCTATGGTTAGGAAACTTAACCATCTTTGATTAACGAGCTAGTCTAGTAGAGGCATACTAGGGACACTCTATTTTGTCTATGTATTCACACATGTATCAGGTTTCCGGCTAATACAATTCTAGCATGAATAAAAGACAATTATCATGATATATAAGTAAATATAAATAACAACTTTATTATTGCCTCTAGGGCGTATTTCCTTCAGAAACATGGATCCAAACATCAGCACGATCATCGGTGGCAGAGCTTAGTGAGGGATAAAGGGGGCCATGCCCCCCCACCCAACAAAATTTATTTATTTACATAAACACATAATATTTAACACTAGTTAGGCCAAATGTGACATATTACACTACCCTGGATTAGCTTCCTCAATAGTATTTAAGACACATTTATTTTAACCCTCTCAAATCTCGTTCAAGCTCCGCCGTTGCCGATGATATTGGTGAAGAGGAATCACCGCTTGTCTAGGAACCGTGTAAAGAACAATCTAGAGTATTTCATCGGGAAGTGGAGTGGACATCAGAAGATCCAGGAGGTAGTGTGTTTAGCTCCTCTATGAGTTCCTTGTTCCTTTTGAAATTGTGAAAACAAAAACCAGTTAGAATATGGCTCAAAGCCACCTCCACTGCATTTATTATATGCATCAGAGTGGCGTGGAGGGTAGCTTACTGATATAGTTCTGATTGTCTGTAGATTTCACTATAATCAATCCTGAGCATCTCCTCCCAGTCACTAGAGGTAACTGCTAGAATTTAGTCTATTTTGGGACAACCCAATAACTATTTCAGAAATTCCTAATAAATCCTAGAGGCCCACTTAGCACTGGAAAGCTCTAGAGAGAGTTTTGCGTTATTTAAAAGGCACTATGAATTATGGAATTCACTACACTGGGCACCCGAAGGTGCTTGAAGGGTATAGTGACTCAAACTGGATCTTAGATGCTGATGAGATAAAGGCCATGAGAGGATATGTATTCACTCATGGAGGTGGCACTGTTTCTTAGAAGTCTTGCAAGCAGACCATCTTAATGAGGTCAACAATGGAAGCAAACCTCACAACACTAGATACAGCTACGGTCGAAGCAGATTGGCTGTGTCGGCTCTTGAATGACTTGCCAGTTGTTGAGAAACTTGTACTGGGTATCCTTATGAACTACGACAATCAAATTGTGATCACAAAAGTGAGTACCTCAAAGGATAACACGAAGTCATCAAGACATGTTCAGAGAAGGTTAAAGTCTGACAGGAAAATGAGAAACTCCGGAGTTATTGGATTGGATAATATCCAAACGTCTAAAAATCTGGCAGTTCCTTTTACTAAGGGTCTATTATGTAATGTGATAGATAATGCATCGAGGGAGATGGGTATGAGACCCACAATATGAGTTGTTCACAGTGGTAACCTAGTCTTTGTGATCGGAGATCCCGTGAATTAGATGTGGACGACAAGTTGTTGGTTAACTGAGAGGAGAGTATCCTTACTATTAACAATACCACTCCATGAAGATGCAATACTCTCCTAATCTGCATGGCAGGTTGATGTATATCATAATGTGTTCTAAGTGGCTCATTTAAGCAGAGATGTTGTCGTGCAGAACATCTTTTGAAGAACACACCTATATGAGTCTGATTGTTAAACATCGCAATCTATGAGAGTAGGGTTCTCTCTAGTAAACTCATGAAAGGTCTCGGAGTATGACGCATAAGCTCCACCCGCGGGGAACACCCACGGTAGCCCGGTATCGGTCAAGACTTTGTGTGAAGCTAGATTCGCAGAAAACTTGCAGTTCAAGGCCCAGTCCACTGTTCAAGTTGCTTACTAGTGTAGCATAGAGTTCTAGGTGGAAGTTCAACTTAACAGTCTCCATTGCAGTACCGATATATAAAACACTGTTTTGGAAACAAATGCAATTCTTGTGTGACTCTGGGATCTGGTGGTGGATTGCTGGAATTTAGTCTATTTTGGGTCAACCAAATAACTATTTTCAGAAATTCCTAATAAATCCTAGAGGCCCACTTATCCCATTCGTGAAAGGCAAGGGAGACTACTAAAGTTTAGTCCCACATTGCTAGTTTAGTGGGAGTTGGACCTCCTTATAAGCGAGGTTCTTTCTCCACTTGTATGAGCATGAGAACAAGAGGGACGTCCACGCGCACTGATCCTCCGCCGCCCGCCTCGCCACAATGCGCCGCAGGTTGCGGGAATGAGCTGAGCCGATGTCTAAATTTTTGCCACGCATGATTTGTATACGAAAGGTCACTCGAAAGCTGAAAGTTTTTGGTGTAGTCGACATTGAATACGAACGCTGCACCCTTCGGCTGCTGCCTGCTCGTTTCATCTCCCTGAGTTTCTGAGCACTGAGCACTGAGCTACTGCCATGATCTTCCCCATCTCGGCTTGCGGCGTGCATCGCGAGTCGGGATAGTAGGCCTTTGAAATCGCACCTCTTTGAGTCCTGTACAGGAGAAGGGGGATAAGGTTTTTGGGGATCGCTCAGCGCGACTACTGACTTCTTCGTCACGGACGCCCCGGACTCCGACGACTACTTCCCCGACGACGACTTCTTCCCTGACGTCGACAATCTCTTTGACGACATGGCTGGCGAGGACACCGCACCCAAGACTGGCGCTTCTGCTCCTGTTTTGTATGTTCTCATACTCTCTCCGATTGAGGTTCTGCTTTAGTTTCTGGCTCAAGCGTCTGCTCTAGATATATTTGGTTTTAGTTCATATATGCAGATGCTTTTTACCTTCTCATTGTCAAATAGCATGACATGTTTTATCTCTGATATATTAGTCATGCTTTCTCTAGTATTTTTGTTAATAAAATCTTTGGTAAATTTCTCATATTTCCAACAGTAACTTCCATCATCCTTGTTGCTACTTTATACCCATCCTTTATTTGACTAATACCCTCAATTCCCTGAACAATAAACTAATGGATTTCAATCTCATGTGATTTGGCAGAGGCAAGATGTGTTACAATTACAACATGCAAAGATAATTGTTACTTTTACATTTCTTCTCAAGTACTCAATCAATTTCGAGGAATTATGGCCCACTTGATCAACATATATCTCTTATCCTCCTGTGTTCACAAGGAATAGCTGTAATTCACATATTAATGGTACCTGTCAGTATAGAATATTATTCCAAACATCTAAGTAAGATAACCTAAATGGAACAAAAAATCAGTCGTCATATCAAATGCTTCAAATATGGCAATGCTTGGCTAGTGAATAGTGTAAAGAACAGTCCTGCTGTTGGGGAACGATGCATGGGAAACAAAAAAAATTTCCTACGCTCACCAAGATCAATCTAGGAGATGCATCTACGAGGGGAGAGTTGGATCCACATACCCTTGTAGATCGCTAAGCGGAAGCGTTCAAGAACGCGGTTGATGGAGTCGTACTCGCCGCGATTCAGATCGCCGAAGATCCTAGAACCGAACGGACGGTGCCTCCGCGTTCTTCACACGTACAGCTCGGAGACGTCTCCTCCTTCTTGATCCAGCAAGGGGGAAGGAGAAGTTGACGGAGAAACCCAGCAGCACGACGGCGTGGTGGAGATGGTGGTAGAGGAATTCCAGCAGGGCTTCGCCAAGCACTGCAAACTGGATGAAGATATTCGTGGGAGAGGGAGGGCAGCGCCGAGGCACGAACGTGTGTGGCTGCCCTCCCTCTGCCTCTCTTTATATAGGGGGGAGAGAGGGGAGGGGGCGCCCCTAGGGTTCCCCCTAGGGGGCGGCGGCCAAGGCAGATGGGGCCGGCCAAGGGGGGGGCGGCAGCCAGGGCTGCGGCCAGGGCTAGGGTTTCCCCCCCCCCCAGGCGCCTTGCCCCCCAAGACTAGGGGGTGCGGCAGCCCTAGGGGGGCCCAGCCCCCTTGGCGCAGGTGGAGAGGGCCCAAGGGGGGGCGCACAGCCCCATGAGGGCTGTTGCGTCTCCCACTTATGGCCCATAGGGCCCGCAACACTTGCCGGGACCCCCAAAACCTCTTTCGGTCATCCGACGACTCCCCGGTGCTCCCCGGAACACTTCCGGACTCCGATCACTCTCATCCTATATATCAGTCTTCGTCCCCGGACCATTCCGGAGACCCTCGTCACGTCCGGGATCTCATCCGGGACTCCGAACAACCTTCGGTAACCATGCACTGTTCTCACTAACAACCCTAGCGTCACCGAACCTTAAGTGTGTAGACCCTGCGGGTTCGGAAACTATGCAGACATGACCGAGACACTCCCAGGTCAATAACCAATAGCGGGATCTGGATACCCATATTGGTTCCCACACGTTCCTCGATGATCTCATCGGATGAACCACGATGTCAAGGATTCAGGCAATCCCGTATACAGTTCCCTTTGTCTCGTCGGTATGTTACTTGCCCGAGATTCGATCGTCGGTATCTCTATACCTAGTTCAATCTCGTTACCGGCAAGTCTCTTTACTCGTTCCGTAATACATAATCCCGTGACTAACTACTTAGTCACTTTGAGCTCATTGAGATGACGTATTACCGAGTGGGCCCGGAGATACCTCTCCGTCACACGGAGTGACAAATCCCAGTCTCGTTCCATGTCAACTCAACAGACACCTTCGGAGATACCTGTAGAGTACCTTTATAGTCACCCAGTTACGTTGCGACGTTTGGCACACACAAAGCACTCCTACGGTGTCAGTGAGTTACATGATCTCATGGTCATAGGAACTTATACTTGACATGCAGAAAACTATAGCGATAACTGATACGATCAAAAGCTATGTTTAACGTTTGGGTCTCGTCCATCACATCATTCTCCTAATGATGTGATCCCGTTATCAAATGACAACTCATGTCTATGACCTGGAAACCGCGGTCATCTTTGATCAACGAGCTAGTCCTGAAGAGGCTTTCTAGGGACACAAAGTTTGTCTATTTATCCACACATGTATTTAAGTTTCCAATCAATACAATTATAGCATGGATAATAAACGATTATCATGAACAAGGAAATATAATAATAACTCTTTTATTATTGCCTCTAGGGCATATTTCCGACAGTCTCCCACTTGCACTAGAGTCAATAATCTAGCATTACAAGGTAATGAATCTAACACCCATAGAGTCTTGGTGTTGATCATGCTTAGCCCGTGGAAGAGGCTTAGTCAACGGATCTGCAACATTCAAATCCGTGTGTACTTTGCAAATGCTTATGTCCTCCTCCTTGACTGAATCGCGGATGGAATTGAAGCGTCGCTTTATGTGTCTGGTCCTCTTGTGAAACCTTGGTTCCTTGGCTAGAGCAATGGCACCAGTGTTGTCACAAAACAGAGTCATTGGGTTCAATGCACTAGGCACAACTCCAAGATCTGTCATGAACTCCTTCATCCAGACACCTTCCTTTGCCGCCTCCGAGGCAGCTATGTACTCCGCTTCGCATGTAGAATCGGCTACCACGCTTTGCTTGGAACTGCACCAGCTTACCGCTCCCCCGTTGAGAATATACACGTATCCGGTTTGAGACTTAGAGTCATCCGGATCAGTGTCAAAGCTTGCATCGACGTAACCCTTTACGACGAGCTCTTGATCACCTCCATAAACGAGAAACATCTCCTTAGTCCTTTTCAGGTACTTTAGGATATTCTTGACCGCTGTCCAGTGATCCATACCAGGATTACTTTGAAACCTTCCGGCCATACTTATGGCAAGGCTGACATCTGGTCTTGTGCACAGCATTGCATACATGATAGAGCCTATGGCTGAAGCATAGGGGATGACACTCATCTTTTCTCTATCTTCTGCAGTCACTGGGCATTGAGTCTTACTCAACTTTGTACCTTGCAATACCGGCAAGAACCCCTTCTTGGATTGATCCATTTTGAACTTCTTCAAAACTTTATCAAGGTATGTACTTTGTGAAAGTCCTATCAAGCGTCTCGATCTATCTCTATAGATGTTGATGCCCAATATGAAAGCAGCTTCACCGAGGTCCTTCATCGAAAAACTCTTGTTCAAATACCCCTTCACGCTATCCAAAAATTCTATATTGTTTCCAATTAGCAATATGTCATCCACATATAATATTAGAAACGCTATAGAGCTCCCACTCACTTTCTTGTAAATACAAGCTTCTCCGTAAACTTGTACAAACCCAAACGCTTTGATCACCTCATCAAAGCGAAGATTCCAACTCCGAGACGCTTGCACCAGCCCATAAATGGAACGCTGGAGTTTGCAAACTTTGTCAGCATTCTCTGGATCGACAAAACCTTCCGGTTGTATCATATACAATTCTTCCTTAAGAAAACCGTTAAGGAATGCTGTTTTGACATCCATCTGCCAAATTTCGTAATCGAAATACGCAGCTATTGCTAACATAATTCGGACGGATTTAAGCATCGCTACGGGTGAGAAAGTCTCATCGTAGTCAACTCCTTGAACTTGTGAAAAACCCTTTGCCACAAGTCGAGCTTTATACACGGTGACATTGCCGTCAGCGTCCGTCTTCCTCTTAAAAATCCATTTATTCTGAATGGCCTTCCGCCCTTCAGGTAATACTTCCAAAGTCCATACTTTGTTTTCATACATGGATCCCATCTCGGATTTCATGGCCTCTAACCATTTGTCGGAATCCGGGCCCACCATCGCTTCTCCATAGCTCGTAGGTTCACTGTTGTCCAACAACATGACCTCCAAGACAGGGTTACCATACCACTCAGGTGCAGTGCGTACCCTTGTCGACCTACGAGGTTTGGTAGTAACTTGATCAGAAGCTTCTTGATCATCATCATTGGCTTCCTCTTCAACCGTTGCAGGCTCCACAAAAACATCTTTCTGTGCTGCGCTACTCTCTGGTTGAAGTAGAGGTTCAATAACCTCATCAAGTTCTACCTTCCTCCCACTCAATTCTTTCGAGAGAAACTCCTTCTCGAGAAAGGACCCGTTCTTAGCGACAAACACTTTGCCCTCGGATCTGAGATAGAAGGTGTACCCAACCGTCTCTTTTGGGTATCCTATGAAGACACATTTGCCCGCTTTGGGTTCGAGCTTTTCTGGCTGAAGCCTTTTGACATAAGCATCGCAACCCCAAACTTTGAGAAAAGACAACTTAGGTTTCTTACCAAACCATAGTTCATACGGTGTTGTCTCAACGGACTTAGATGGAGCCCTATTTAAAGTGAATGCAGCTGTCTCTAACGCATATCCCCAGAACGATAGTGGCAAATCGGCAAGAGACATCATAGAACGCACCATATCTAATAGGGTTCGATTACGACGTTCGGACACACCATTACGCTGTGGTGTTCCAGGTGGCGTCAACTGTGAAACAATTCCACATTTTCTTAAGTGATTGCCAAACTCATAACTCAGATACTCTCCCCCTCGATCAGATCGTAGGAACTTGATCTTCTTGTTACGATGATTCTCAACTTCACTCTGAAATTGCTTGAACTTTTCAAACGTTTCAGACTTATGCTTCATCAAGTAAATATACCCATATCTACTTAAGTCGTCAGTGAAGGTGAGAAAATAACGATATCCACCGCGCGCCGTGACACTCATCGGGCCACACACATCAGTATGTATGATTTCCAATAAGTCACTTGCCCGTTCCATTGTTCCTGAAAACGGGGTCTTAGTCATTTTGCCCATGAGGCACGGCTCGCATGTGTCAAGTGATTCAAAATCAAGAGACTCCAAAAGTCCATCAGCATGGAGCTTCCTCATGCGTTTCACGCCGATATGACCCAGACGGCAGTGCCACAAGAAAGTGGTACTATTGCTATCAACTCTACATCTTTTGGCATCAATGTTATGAACATGTGTATCATCACTATCGAGATTCAATAAGAATAAACCCCCTACTTCGGGTGCATGACCATAAAAGATATTACCCATATAAATAGAACAACCTTTATTCTCTGATTTAAATGAGTAACCGTCTCGCATTAAACAAGATCCAGATATAATGTTCATGCTCAACGCAGGCACTAAATAACAATTATTCAGGTTCATAACTAATCCCGATGGTAATCGAAGAGCGAGCGTGCCGACGGCGATCACATCAACCTTGGAACCATTCCCCACGCGCATCGTCACTTCGTCCTTCGCCAGCCTCCGTTTATTCCGTAGTTCCTGTTTAGAGTTGCAAATGTGAGCAACCGAACCGGTATCAAATACCCAGGCACTACAACGAGAGTTGGTAAGGTACACATCAATAACATGTATATCACATATACCTTGCTTGTTGTTGTTGTTGGCCCCCTTCTTGTCTGCCAGATATTTGGGGCAGTTCCGCTTCCAGTGGCCGTTCCCCTTGCAATAGAAACACTCAGTCTCTGGCTTGGGCCCAGCCTTGGGTTTCTTCACTGGATGAGCAACTGCTTGCCACCCTTCTTAGAGTTACCCTTCTTGCCCTTGCCATTTTTCTTGAAACTGGTAGTTTTATTGACCATCAACACTTGATACTCCTTCTGGATGTCTGCCTCAGCGACTTTCAGCATTGAAAACAGCTCGGCGATGGATTTGTTCATCCCTTGCATGTTATACTGCTGCACGAAGCTCTTGTAGCTAGGTGGGAGTGACTGGAGAATTCTGTCAATGATAGCCTCCTCCGGGAACACAAGTCCCAGATCAGCTATGCGGGTATAGTACCCAGACATCTTCAGTAAGTGCTCACTGACAGACGAATTCTCCTCCATCTTGCAAGCAAAGAATTTATCGGTGGTCTCATACCTCTCGATCTTGGCATTCTTTTCAAAGATGAACTTCAACTCCTGGAACATCTCATATGCTCCATGACGTTCAAAACGCCTTTGAAGTCCTCCTTCCAAGCTATACAACATGGCACACTGCACTACTGAGTAGTCATCCGAACGCGACTGCCAGGCTTTCATAACGTCCACAGAGGCCGGAGCGGGGGGTTCACCTAGCGGTGCATTTAGGACATAAACCTTTTGGGCAGCTGTGAGGATGATCCTCAAATTGCGGAGCCAGTCCACAAAGTTGCTCCCATCATCTTGCAGCTTAGTTTTCTCTAGGAACGCATTAAAATTCAGGGGAGCTACTGCGCGAGCCATCTACAACAAAAGATTTGCAAAGACATCTTAGACTATTGTTCATGATAAGTGAGTTTTTAACTAATCAAATTACTTATAACTCCCACTCAAATTGACATCCCTCTGGTCATTCGAGCGTGGCATGATCCAAATCCACCAACCCAAGTCCGATCATCACGTGAGATGAGGTGGTGTCAATGGTGAACATCTTCATGTTGATCATATCTACTATATGACTCATGCTCGACCTTTCGGTCTTCCGTGTTCCGAGGCCATGTCTGTACATGCTAGGCTCGTCAAGTCTAACCCGAGTGTTCTGCATGTGCAAAACTGGCTTGCACCCGTTGTATGCGAACGTAGAGTCTATCACACCCGATCATCACGTGGTGCTTCGAAACGACGAACCTTCGCAACGGCGCACACTCGGGGGGAACACAATTTTATCTTGAAATTTTAGTGAGGGATCATCTTATAATGCTACCGTCGTCCTAAGCAAAATAAGATGCATAAAAGGATTAACATCACATGCAAATCATAAGTGACATGATATGGCCATCAACTCGTGCTTTTGATCTTCATCTCCAAAGCACCGGCATGATCTCCATCGTCACCGGCGCAACACCATGATCCCCATCATCATGATCTCCATCATCGTGTCGCCATCGGGGTTGTCGCGCGCCCACCATGCTCTTACTACTATTGCTACCGTTTAGCGATAAAGTAAAGCATTACATAGCGCTTAATGATTGACACGCAGGTCATACGAAAATTAAAGGCAACCCTATGGCTCCTGCCGGTTGCCGTATACATCGACATGCAAGTCGATATTAACTATTACAACATGATCATCTCATACATCAAATATATCTCATCATGTCATTGGCCATATCATATCACATACATACCCTGCAAAAACAAGTTAGACGTCCTCTAAATTGTTGTTGCATGTTTTACGTGGCCGCTATGGGTATCTAGCAAGAACGCTTCTTACCTACGCAAAGCCACAACGGTGATATTTAAGTTGCTATTTAACCTTCTACAAGGACCGCCTTTGTCTATTCCGATTCAACTAAGATAGGAGAGACAGACACCCGCCAGCCATCTTATGCAACAAAAGTCGCATGTCTGTCGATGGAACCGGTCTCATGTACGTGGACATGTAAAGTTGGTCCGGGCCGCTTCATCCCATAATACCGCTGAATCAAGAAAGACCAAGGAGGGAAGCAATCTAAACATCAACGCCCACAAAACCCCTTTGTGTTCTACTCGTGAAAGCATCTACGCAAGAACCTAGCTCATGATGCCACTGTTGGGGAACGATGCATGGGAAACAAAAAAATTTTCCTACGCTCACCAAGATCAATCTAGGAGATGCATCTACGAGGGGAGAGTTGGATCCACATACCCTTGTAGATCGCTAAGCGGAAGCGTTCAAGAACTCGGTTGATGGAGTCGTACTCGCCGCGATTCAGATCGCCGAAGATCCTAGCACCGAACGGACGGTGCCTCCGCGTTCTTCACACGTACAGCTCGGGGACGTCTCCTCCTTCTTGATCCAGCAAGGGGGAAGGAGAAGTTGACGGAGAAACCCAGCAGCACGACGGCATGGTGGAGATGGTGGTGGAGGAATTCCAGCAGGGCTTCGCCAAGCACTGCAAACTGGATGAAGATATTCGTGGGAGAGGGAGGGCAGCGCCGAGGCACGAACGTGTGTGGCTGCCCTCCCTCTGCCTCTCTTTATATAGGGGGGAGAGAGGGGAGGGGGCGCCCCTAGGGTTCCCCCTAGGGGGCGGCGGCCAAGGCAGATGGGGCCGGCCAAGGGGGGGGGCGGCAGCCAGGGCTGCGACCAGGGCTAGGGTTTCCCCCCCCCCCCCAGGCGCCTTGCCCCCAAGACTAGGGGGTGCGGCAGCCCTAGGGGGGCCCAGCCCCCTTGGCGCAGGTGGAGAGGGCCCAAGGGGGGGCCGCACAGCCCCATGAGGGCTGTTGCGTCTCCCACTTATGGCCCATAGGGCCCGCAACACTTGCCGGGACCCCCGAAACCTCTTTCGGTCATCCGACGACTCCCCGGTGCTCCCCGGAACACTTCCGGACTCCGATCACTCTCATCATGTATATCAATCTTCGTCCCCGGACCATTCCGGAGACCCTCGTCACGTCCGGGATCTCATCCGGGACTCCGAACAACCTTCGGTAACCATGCACTGTTCTCACTAACAACCCTAGCGTCACCGAACCTTAAGTGTGTAGACCCTGCGGGTTCGGAAACTATGCAGACATGACCGAGACACTCCCAGGTCAATAACCAATAGCGGGATCTGGATACCCATATTGGTTCCCACACGTTCCTCGATGATCTCATCGGATGAACCACGATGTCAAGGATTCAGGCAATCCCGTATACAGTTCTCTTTGTCTCGTCGGTATGTTACTTGCCCGAGATTCGATCGTCGGTATCTCTATACCTAGTTCAATCTCGTTACCGGCAAGTCTCTTTACTCGTTCCGTAATACATAATCCCGTGACTAACTACTTAGTCACTTTGAGCTCATTGAGATGACGTATTACCGAGTGGGCCCGGAGATACCTCTCCGTCACACGGAGTGACAAATCCCAGTCTCGATCCATGTCAACTCAACAGACACCTTCAGAGATACCTGTAGAGTACCTTTATAGTCACCCAGTTACGTTGCGACGTTTGGCACACACAAAGCACTCCTACGGTGTCAGTGAGTTACATGATCTCATGGTCATAGGAACTTATACTTGACATGCAGAAAACTATAGCGATAACTGATACGATCAAAAGCTATGTTTAATGTTTGGGTCTCGTCCATCACATCATTCTCCTAATGATGTGATCCCGTTATCAAATGACAACTCATGTCTATGACCTGGAAACCGCGGTCATCTTTGATCAACGAGCTAGTCCTGAAGAGGCTTACTAGGGACACAAAGTTTGTCTATTTATCCACACATGTATTTAAGTTTCCAATCAATACAATTATAGCATGGATAATAAACGATTATCATGAACAAGGAAATATAATAATAACTCTTTTATTATTGCCTCTAGGGCATATTTCCAACACCTGCATGCCAGTATTTACAATATTTCTGACAGTCCCCATTAGAATTG
This sequence comes from Secale cereale, assembly GCA_902687465.1. Taxonomy (NCBI): domain Eukaryota; kingdom Viridiplantae; phylum Streptophyta; class Magnoliopsida; order Poales; family Poaceae; genus Secale; species Secale cereale. The sequence goes on from LR738710.1 coordinate 888,086,239, forward strand.
CAGTTGTCTGCGCGTCAAGAAGACCAGAGGCTGGCTCATCCATCGAAATGATTGAAGGGTTAGCAACCAACTCCACAAACATAGTTAGCCTCTTGGCTAGTGAATAGTTACCCAACAAGTTCACCCCTCAATGTTGTAAGCTCTACAAGATCCATGACATCGTCAATGAACAGTTGCAAGCACAAAGTTGAGAGGATAAGATTTCCAATAAGTCGAGGACAAACTTCGACACCTAATTATTTTATGGGCTCAGCTGCGATGAACTTCTGTTGCTTTCTGATGTGCCAGCTGTAAGTAATTGGTCTTAACAAATATGATGAAATTCTTGTCCTGGTCGTCTTTAGCCAGACAGTGCAGTAAGGACGTTTATGGATTCTTAAAGGCAATATTGTAGTAAAAGTTTTCTTAGTCACACATGCTAAATTCATAGATTGTAATGGTTATATCGTTGTCGGCTGGCAGAGGTCGGGGAAGTGAAATTATCCCCCAATTTTAGGCCGAGGGAGCATGCCTTGACTAGCGTACGGCTGCAGCGCGAGATGCGGCGGCGCGGCGTTCATGCGGGGCGGGCGCGTCGGGCGGCGGCGCGGCCAGGTCGGGCTGGCTCCGAGGCGACAACGTGGGCATGGATCCAGTGCGGATCTGGTCCTGCGGGCGCAGTCTCGGCCTCCCCGGGTTGACCGACAGGTCTCGGTGGAGGTGCACACGGGCTCGAGGGACCTGAGGACGGCTTCTTTGGTGGAGCGGTGCTTTATCTTACACATTGATAGCGGCGGATCTCGTCGGCGTGACGCCGTGGAGACTCAGTGTCCGATGCGCGGAGATGGACTCGTGCAGGAGGAGGATGTTGTTCGGAGTCATGGTGGTGTCGATGGCAGAGAAGCCTGGCAAGGTCCGTGCATTAGTTTGCTCTGAAGATGGATTGGTGGAACATGGCGGCGACGACACATGAGAGTGCGTCGGACCGTCTTATGCCCCAAACCTAGTATGTGGCTTGGTTGTTGCCTCTGGCTTTAGATGTTAGGCATTTGTGCGACGTCTGTTTGGTATTAGGTTCAGACTATCGGCACCCCTTCATCATGTGGATAGGAGTAGCGACAGTTGTTGCTAAGATGGTGGCTTCAGATTAGCCGATGTACTACTTTGTAAGGTCTTTGTGAATAATCAATAAAATGGCTGCATGCATCGCTCAGATTCAGAGGCCGGTAATCCTTCTTTAAAAAAATCGTTGTCGCCTATGTTTTATACTCCACTTGTTGATGACTTTGGTCGTTACCTAGCATCAACTTCAATAATATTGGCTTTGTGCATCGCAATCAGTGGCGGACCAACCATTGGGGCGAGCTAGGGCGGCCGCCCCAGGTCGTCGGCGGCAGAATTTTTTGCCCCGCCACCATATCCGTCTTCCTTGTTTCCTCCGGCGTGCGTCAGACAGCCATCATACTACTCACAGTGGGAGTAACATAGATGGTAACATCACACTTATCTAGGCAAAATAGATGATATGGAATGTAATTAATGAAAAAAAGAGGCATGTGGTAACATAGCTAGTTACTGTAACATCACGCATATCAAGAAAAAATGAGTCTACAACGTAATAAATGAAGTGATACATGACACAACACATATGTTACTACCCACTGTGAATATATGCATGTTACTACTCTAAGTTACTACCCGTTGTGACTAGTCTCAACGAGCGATTCATGGCAGCGGCGGCGCTGTTCTGTGTGATTGGGTAGAAGGGGTACGAGCCTACGAAGGAGAAAAGGATTTGAGCTAAAAAGATTTAAGCTAAACTAGTGGACTGGGCTACGTTTACTACAGCCTACAGGCCCAAATGCCCAATCAACAACCCTCTTCCCTTGAAATAAAAAAACCCGGAAAAGTTATTTAATTTTCCTATTATGGAACGGAGATTGCACCATCCATATTTTTTTTGCATACTGTTAACACACTTGTGCTAATGCATTCATAATTTTGTAGGTCTCATTTGGAAATTGGAATTATGAATCATATTGTGGCATAAGAGTATCTACAGTCGAACTTAGCAAATCCGCCACCCGATAAGCCCACGGAATGCGTCATGCTACCGGCAGAATGCGTCATGTTCGTCCTACTCCGCCTGCATCTGGGCAGCCTGCTCCGCCAGCAGTCGGGTTGCCTTCTCCGCCTGCATCGGGGCAGCCTCCTCCGCCTCCCTCTCTCGTTGTCGCCGTCGCCGCAACTTCTGGACGACATTCTCCGCCTTGCAGGACGGACCCGAGGAAGGGACGGTGACGGACTTGGCGGACCGCGTCTCTGTCGCGGTGGTCGGGGTCGGGCTGGACGACATCTACAGCGGCGGATCGGGACCGGTGAAGAGGATGGGGGACCGGGCGTATAAGGCGGGTTTGAGAGGACCGGCTGTACATGCTCTAAGTGTGCATTTCAAGCGGCAAGAGTCCATGTTAATAGTTTACTAATTTTAAAGACCCTTTTTATTCCTTTGTTGTTGAGTACCATGAGTTTTGGTTGAATAGATTTGCATGTGTATCGAAAAAAAGTAGATATTAAATGTTCGGCCCGGCTAACTTCAAATCCTGGGTCCGCCACTGATCTTCATGATGTAGAGGCCGGGATTTCAATCTCCTTTTCAAGGAATAAAACATAAATAATAGCCTTTCCACAGGCTCGTGTTAGATGCAATCATCTTTTCAGTTACTTTTCTTGTCTTCACGAGCATTCTTGTATTTCCTTCCACCATGCATTTAAATAGAAAAATATTACGTAGAAAGTAAGCTTGGAGAAAAAACAAACACTTGATCGGTACAAATTAACACGTTCACCAAGTTACAAGCACACAAGAACAACACACATAAAACCCGATCAGGAAGTTAATCAACATAGCAAAACCCGATAGAACATTGTAAGAAACTGAAACATTACTCGGACAGGCACACACCAGCAGGCCGCACACCATCTCGAGGCTACGAGAAACCACACGGCCGTCATGTATGTTCCTGCCGTACGTAGAGGCTAGGTAGCTCTAGATACCATCCATGTTGACCTGCGCGCCTGACCCTCCTGATACATCCAGGTGGTTTCTGGACCGGATCTCGACAACTTCCTCTTTCCGGTAAGCCGTTGTAGTTGCCAACTTGCTGTGCTTCTGTAGATCTGCACAGGAAGACAGACACGTAGCGAATCATTAGCAACTGGTGCAATACTTCAGCTGTGGCGTTTCCAGAGTGTTTACGTACCCTTGTCGTCCTCGGCGCGGGCGCTGTAGCCGGTGACGCGCTCGACGAGGTCGTAGAACACGTCCAGGAGTTGGGAGGCGAAGCTGGCCATTGGAGCTGGAGCTGGTGCTAGCCTGCTGGGTAATTCAAGCTGCTGCGTTACCGGTTACCGCCACTAGCTTATAGCTAATCGAACAGTCTAGCTGCTTGCTGCCTTGCTCTGCTTGGCCAGCTGCTTACTGCGTGCTTTGAGTTGTGAGTGGCGGCTGTTGAGCGAGTCCTCTTACCCTCGCCGGGGGACGGTATTTATACACGGCGCGGCGCCACCAACCGACCACGCGCACCGGCGTTCTTCACACAAGGCCCAAGCGCGTGCGAGCGCTAGGGCGTAGTGCCATACTCGTACTCAGAGCGCGACAGTTCAGTACGTACTCCACTAGCCGCGTTATGGGATGGAGGGAATCGGAATTTCTCGATCGGCATGCATGTGAATCATGCATAGTCCACCCGCGTCTTCTGGTCGATCACGTTCGCAGATGGATGTGCCGCCCTCTTTTTATTGCAATTTGCAACTTGCTCGAAAGAGACGCCACCAGCTACAAGAAAATGCACCGGGCCATGGAGAGTTGTTGATTGTCCACCTCCACCAAATTGCACCATCAAGAAAATGCACCGGGCCACTTCCCGACTTGTTGAAAATATCTTTCATGAAGTTCTCCATAGAATTTGAACGGAAGTCTTGTAGCCGCCGCCGCCTCCTCCTCCTCCACAAAAAGCTAGGGGTTTTGCCTTCCGTCGACGTCGCCGCAGGTCCGCCTCCTCTCCGGTGGCCTTAGGTCCATGGGGCGCGGTGGATCTCAACAAGGGTCGGCGGGAGGGCTCCGTTTTTAATCGTTTCTTTCAGTTTTTCTTAGGATTTGTGTCCTGCTCAGGAAGACGAGACTGCGGCGGCTCCCTCAAGATGGAATAAAGGTCTCCGCGCCTAGCTCCCGTTCCGGCGATGCGTCTAGCATAGTTGGTGGACGTGTGGAGGTGTGTCTCCGGCGGATCTATCTTTGATGGATTTGCTCGGATCTCGTCGTTGTTTGTCCACATTCGTGTGTGTAATGCCCAGGATGGGATTATACCTCCTACGTGTCGAGGCACGACTTAAAGGTATAAGCCCATTCTAGAATGATCTCAAGTTTGGTATCTTTGCATGACTCATGTAAAAATAGGGATGAAATTGCAAAAGGATAGTTGGCTTACACTCGCCACGTCACACAATAAATTACATAAGCAAATCATCATCCAAATAACATCACAACCCGACTACGGGCGAAGATCCAAATGAAAGATACCAAATGCATAAAGCCACAAGGTCCGAATCGCCCTTAGTAGAAACCACTACTGATCATCGGGATAGCGCACATAGTATCGACTACGCTCTTCATCGTACTCCCAGTACAGCTCTGTGCCGTCACCTGAGTAGTCCACCATAGTACCTGCATCTGGTGTGGTGTAGAATCTGTGAGCCACGGAGGACTCAGCAATCCCGTTCCCGGGTAGCAAAACTATCTAAGCCTTGGGTGTGGAACAAGGCTGAAGAAATAAAGGTTGCAACTGCACTAGCACTAGCTTACGTGTTTAGAGCGAGAAGAGAAGTGCCACGCGCGTCAAAGTGATCACGAAGTGATCCTATCTAAGCACGTCAAACATAACCCCACCGTGTTCACTTCTCGAACCCCTTTCGGAAAATGATCGTCACGGTTACTCACGCTGGTAGTGTGTTCTGAACATGGTGTCAAGTTTTCTACAACCGGATATTAACAAATTCTCATCTGCCACATAACCGCGGGCACGGCTTTCGAAAGTTCAAAACCCTGCAGGGGTGTCCCAACTTAGCTCATGACAAGCTCACGATCTGCGGAGTCGCAACTCCAAGGTGGGAAGACCCGAGTATTCTCGGAATCCCATGCTCAAGATATTCCGACTAAGGTAAAACTAATCCAGCAAATCCTCCCGGCGTGCCGACACCCTGACAGTAGCTGCGCGTATCTAGTCTTAGGCCACGACCGGATGGGCGATTCTATAGGTTATACCAGATACCTCGGGTTTCCCCAAGGCGGCCCCGCAGAACCCACAGTTTGGACCAACACTCATGTGGAGCACTAGCCCGGATTGTTGATTAAGAAAAGGGTTTGCAACGCCCTATGCAAGTTTTAGTTGTTTAGGCAAATGGAGTACCAATGTTGGGACTTGCTGGAAGAGTTTTAGCGCTAAGCGGGTTATCAAGGGGGGACCATAAACCCCAACCGTGTTAGGGATGCATAATCAAGGAACATAACACCGGTTTAAACGGTTCCTAGGGCGGCATGAGTGGAACAAATCACCAAGCAAGAGGCTTAGCCTTCCATCCATTACCAATATATAGATGATTTAGTTTAAGAGTTATATAGTGTGATAACCCAACAATAACTTCAACATGAAGCAAGAATCTTCAAATCTTCTCCTGCAACTAGCAATGCTATAAGAGGGGCTGAGCGAAGCTTACATAGCCAAACAATGGTTTTGCTAGGTTGGGTGGTTAGACAGGTTCATGGTTACAATAGGAGGCTGACAACCAAACATGGGCATCGAGGCAATAAGCTAAAGAGCGAGACATCTAGCAATAGGCAAAGATAGTAATGATATATGGGTCAGGTCATCTTGCCTGTCGAGTCGTCGATGGGATCGTAAGACGGCTCCTCGTACTCAACCTCGGTAGTAACCTCGTTCTCGTTCTCGGTCTCGGCTCCCGGCTCTACTCAACACAAGAACACAACGAGGCACGAGAATCAAACAAGGTGCAATGCACAAACAACATGATGCGAGTATGATGCATGTATGATGCAATACATGTCAAGGGATGAAGCACACAAGAACAACACAAGACAACAAGTTTAAATGAGGCCGGAATCCACATATAGCGAATCCGGTAAGTCCTCACATGCATATGTTGAAAATCGGTTCAGATCTGAACAAATTTTAAGTTAAAGTTATTAAACAGCAAGTTAACATGCACCATGATGATCTACATGAAATTCTAGTCAAGTTTCATATAAATTTTGTTTAATTCGGAGCTACGGTCTAGAAGATATGAGCAAAACAAGTTAAGCATGGCAACGGTGCAAGATGCACCCAAACATCAAGCAAACATACTCCAAACATGTAAACAAGATGATATTATGATTCTACATGCAAAATCACACAAGTTTCATATAGGGCACGCTCAAAACGGAGCAACGGTTCAACACATACACTCGAAACAAGATACGATGCAAAGCTGAAACTAACAGCCACATAGCAACTTTGGAGCAAGAAATATATACTCTACAACACTCAAACATGGTGACAAGAAGCATGGACATGAAGTTGACATATCCTACAGCAAACAACTCCATTGGAGAAACTCCATGGGAGGCATGGATCAATAGCAACAAGCTACAACATTTTGATCATGATGTTAAAAACCTGACAGTAATATTTTATAGCAACTTGGAAGCAAGAATTAAATAAGCTACAGCAAGCCATATGAGCAAGTGAGGGCATGGATGGATAGACAACAACATATACAACAAGGAATGATCAATGACCACCCCAAAACTAACATGGATTTGCCTAGGACAGCAAGCAAACATAGCATCAGGATATGACAGAGTCCAGACTTAGCCAAAATTTCACTAAGTGTTAAAACAGTTATGTTGGCATGGCATGTTTACAAGCATGTTTAAGTCACCTCAAGGCATATCATGGCAAATGGTTTGCACCACAGCAAAGACCACATGATGGAGATTCTAAAACATATTGGCGTGTGACAAGGGGACAAACACATCAATAGCAACGAGCTCTTCAAATCAGCATCTCATAACATGTTACAAAACTTAACAGCCACATGCACTTTTGCAACAGAGATTAACATCGCAATATGAACTCTAACATGCATGCTACAGCAACCATCATATAGAGCATCTCATGATGAACATTTTGACATCTCATTTGCTTCATTTGGATAAACATGCACCAAGTTATCACATCTCAAACATGGCATGAAAATAACAAGTAGCAGCAGTTTATATCAAGTAGCACTCTTGCAACAGAGATTAGGACCTCTAGATGGACTCAAACAAGCATGACACAATGGAACAAAACGTAGAGCACATCACCACGGTCATTTTGACATAACATATGCACAATTTGGACAAGCACAGTAAAAGTTACAGCTCCATGAATATGCAACAAAATAATCAAAACCCATATGACTTAGAGAAAAAAACAACCTCGCGGATCCGGGTCAGACGAACAGATCGGGTAGGGTCGGACCCGACCCGCTAGGGTTCGGCCCGGCTGGCGAATCTGGATCGGGCGATCGGGCGCCCTCGGCTCCGGCGAGGAGCTCGCCCTCCGGCGGCCGGCGAACGACGGGACGACGGGGCGGCGGGGCCAGAGGCGCTCGGGCCGGCGGCGAGCTCGGGTCGGAGGAGGCCGGCGGCGGAGGCTCGGCGGCGGAGAGGCGGCCCGCGGCAGCTACCGACGGTGGCGACTGCCGGAGGTGGCGAGGCGGCGGCCGGGGAGCACGCGGCGGCGGGGCGAGGCCGACCGGCACGGCGACGGGGCGAGGAGCCGGCGCGGGGCTGTCTGGCCGGGCGGGCCCCGCCTGGGCCCGGCGGGCCACGGGAGGAGGGAGCCGGCGGCGGTGACGTGGCATGACCTGGTTGGTCGAGGGGCGGCGGGCGGACGCGTCCGGTCCGTCCGGACGTGTCCGGCGGCGGTGGAGGAAGTGGAACTAGGGTTTGGACGCGAAAATGAGGGTGTGGACGATTTTATAGGCACAAGGAGTTAGGAGACTCCAAATGGGGAGCGGTTTTCGGCCACGCGATCACAATTCGACGACCGAGATGATGGGAAGGGTTGTGCTGGGTTAGTGGGCTGTTGTGGAGGGGGTCTTGGGCCTCAAAGAAGAGGTTCTTTTAGCCCACTAGGTTAACCGTTGGAGTACTAAATGAATTCCAAACGCGACGAAACTTGACAGGCGGCCTACACGTACCAAAACAACATCGCACGACAAGTCTCACTTATTCCGGAAATGTTACACGGTCACACACGAAAGAAGGACTCGGGGATGCCACGGGCACGTGTGAGAGCGTCGGAACTCGAAACGGACAACGGGAAAAGACGAGTGGTACCGGATGCTGTTGTTGCCGCTTTTTCTTTCACTAAAGACTAAAGATAGAAGAAGGAACAAGGCACACTGGAATTTCACACGGCCGCACCACAGCCCCCGTTACTATTCCCAGAGCACACTACATAACACCAATACATGAGTTATATAGCCGGACTCACATCAAAGGATTGCCTCACGTACGCACTAGCAGCAGCATAACCGGGCATTGACCCATGACGCCAGCTGACTAGCTACATGCACGAACTGACCCACGACGCGGCTAACTAACCGGCTAACTACGTGCCTCACAAGACCCGGCCATGTGGACTCACTAACAACTAACGAACACAGCACACATACTCTGGCCAACAGCCTCGGCCGAGCGCACACCTGCGCGCATACACACTACGCAATGCACGCACACTCGCCACACTTCGCCGCGTCCCACACGTCCCGTCCGTCCCGCGCGTCACCGACACGCCCGACGAACCCGACGAGCCCGACGGCACCAGTGTATTTCGCCCGTCCCGCGCGCACCCGACGCGCCCGACGAACCCGACCACACACGTCGTGGCTTATTCCAACACTCACCCCCTAAGCCACGGCCTAGAGGAGTCCGTCGTCGTCGACGTTGGCGCCGGCCAAGAGAGCCTGCTCCGCCGCCGGTCCTTTCCGTAGTTGCGGGCACTCGCGCCGGAAGTGCCCGTGCTCCCCGCACTTGTAGCAGCACCTGCGCCTGTTGCCGCCACTCCCCGACGCCACGCTGCGCCCGTTGTCGTCGTCCCGAGCACCGCCGTGTCGACGCTCCCGTGCTGCCCACTGTGCCGTCGTCATGAGCAGCTGCTCACCCCCGCGCTCGCCGCCGTCTTGTCCACGGCGCCGAACCCGCTCGTCGAACGCACGCAGCCGCTCGGGCGCTTCGTCGAACGCCATCGTCGTCACGTCGTGGAACTGCTCGATGCCGGCGACGACGGGGAAGAGGCGATCCGGCACCGTATCCAGCAACTTCTTGACAAGTGCTGCGTCGGCCAGCGTCTCCCCGAGGTTGGCATACATCGCCGCCATCGCCGCGAGCCTCCCGCCGTACACGTCGAGCTCCTCGCCGTCCGCCATCTTCATCCGGTCGAACTCGCCGCGCAGCGTCGCCAGCCTCGCCGCACGGACCCGATCGGCGCCGACGAACCTCACCTTCAGGGAGTCCCATACCTCCCTGGCGGTGAGCTTTGTCGACACCTGCAGCAGCACATCCTCCGGCAACGCCCTGAGAAGCAATGCGCGCGCCATCTTGTCCTTCCGCGCGTTCACCGCCGCGTCGCCCGGCGCCACCGCCTCCCATACGGTATGGACGTCGAGGATCGCCTGCGCCTTGATGGCCCAGACCGTGTAGTTGTCCGCGGTCAGCACCGGCATCGCCATCGTCGCCGATCCGCCCGCGCCGCCGCCGTGTGGGACGAGCGCCATGGTCATCGGTGATCGCCCGAACCGAAGCTCTGTATACCAATTGTTGTTGCCGCTTTCTCTTTCACTAAAGACTAAAGGTAGAAGAAGGAACAAGGCACACTGGAATTTCACCCGGCCGCACCACAGCCCCCGTTACTATTCCCAGAGCACACTACATAACACCAATACATGGCTTATATAGCCGGACTCACATCAGAGGATTGCCTCACGTACGCACTAGCAGCAGCATAACCGGGCACTGACCCATGACGCCAGCTGACTAGCTACATGCACGAACTGATCCACGACGCGGCTAACTAACCGGCTAACTACGTGCCTCACAAGACCCGGCCATGCCAACAGCCTCGGCCGAGCGCACACCTGCGCGCAAACACACTACGCAATGCACGCACACTCGCCACACTTTGCCGCGTCCCACACGTCCCGTCCGTCCCGCGCGTCACCGACACGCCCGACGAACCCGACGAGCCCGACGGCACCAGTGTATCCCGCCCGTCCCGTGCGCACCCGACGAGCCCGACCACACACGTCGTGGCTTATTCCAACACATGCAAATGACAACACAAATGCAATGCAATGCACATGGCAATATGACATGGATGAAATGCACACACGCAAACGAAAAACGAAGAAACCCGAAACGAAAGAAGAGCCCAGAAAGAAATTGATGAGGCCAAAGTTTATATATTGTCATATTGGGAAAGTGTTACATCTGGGCCATTACAATATGTCTTCGGATTGGATTTTTCTGAATACATTATTCTTCATCTGCGGCGGCTGCTGTTCTGGTTCGCTGGTCCTACGGGGTCTTAGCACGACGACTTCCCGACTGTCTAATACAACAAGTTGTGCCCGACTCCGGCGATGGAGGGGCGATGACGGTGACGCGCCTTCGACTCACTTCAGTGCTGCTAGTTGTCGCTAGGTGGTCTACGGATCTGGATGTAATTTCTATTATTTCTGGTATTCGTTGTACCGCCATGATAGAAGATGAATACATCGGAAATTTTCTCGCAAAAAAAAAAACACTTGGTTGATGATCTTTCCCACAAAAATAAAACTTGCTTGATGATATTATGGTAGTAATGTGCACAAATGTCAGTGTAGCAAATTGCGTCGTAGGCTTGGGATTTCCTAATTCGGAAGTACTCTATGGCCGACACTCCGTGCCCGATTTTGAGACGACGGGTGATCCTACAGCCGTGCGACACTTGCATCTACCAATGCATGGTTGCCTAATTTGGTATAACTAGTAAGTGTGCACGTGCAATGCACGTCTCATTAGAATACAAATTTTGATTTCCTAAAGCTCACAACATATATCTACAATCATGGATGTGCAATGATTTTGGAGTACATCCAAACACTCTTCAAGTTTAAATCTTGATGGGATCTAATACTTCACAAATTTGCCTAAAGTATTAACATTTAACCTTTGTTCATACAATAAAATACACATTTAACTTGAGACGCTTATATGGGGTATACCGGATCAGGATCAAACACAGCATATAGCAGCTCTCAAAAATCCGGTTTTCGGTATCATATATACGACCACAATACTTGTTTACCATATCACATGCGCTAAAAATGTAAAGATTATATATATTATGGAAAAATGTAAAGAGGCAAATAAGACACGTGTGATAACAACAAAATTACCAACGAAAATACAATAGAACAGTCATATAAAGTTGAGTCATATACACAGCAAATTACAAATGTACAATGTTTTTTCCTCCTAACTCGCTCATCCATGCATTAAAGGCAAGTAATCAATCCTTCACTACCGTGGATACAAAACAATTTACACATTGTAGAGTCAGCGATCCTCCGCACTTTCATCTAGGCATTCAGTCTGCAAGCTTTGAATTTATCCTTCCCTGCCGCCATACATGTCATGGCATCCCGATAATTACCAGTTAGCATGCCCATTCATTATATCACATAGGAAAAAGATATTTAGCATGGCGTTCCCATAATTACCAGTTAGCATGTCCATTCATTATGTCACATAGAAAAAAAATGATATTTTGCATACAAACCTGTTGATGCTGGCAAGTGCGCATGGACTATCTTTCACACAAGGCTAATAAAATTCAATAGTAGATGCATATTTGTATACTTTACGTCAATTTCTTGTCATATCCCATCAATTAACTTTGTAAGAATATGCTAACAACATATATCATCTTCGATGTATGCTCCTTGTCTCGACTAAATTTTTTCAGGATCAAGTAGAACTGATGGCACAATATCGTCCCTTGATTTCAATCTCCAACAACATGACAAACCTAGCACATATAGACCATTTTCAAGATAATATGTCACATGAAATTGACAAATTCTCAAGGAGATGCAGTCGCAACCCTTGGATGTAAACAATTTTCTTAATCTGCAGGGAGAAACTGTTTAATCAAATGTAGAATGGATGAACACATAGCAAAGAACAAACATGGAATCTGCAGGTGGTTAGTCCGCGTGTATTGATAGGATTATATCCAACCAACTGATTGTAAATTTATCAAATAGGATTGAATCAACATGCATTTTGATATTTCAGGTGGCGTAAACTGTTTCTTATAATCAGCTAATCAAACAACAAACTTAATACAAGCTTCCAAACAAGAAGAAAAATGCATCGTAGAACTGCGCCATGAACTTCATAGTCTAGTGTTGTCATGCAATGAATGCCACCTTGGATATGTCCATTAGCCACTTACACTGAAGCTTTGCAGACATATACACATTGGACAGGAGATCAAAATCACCAAAAAAATACTGAAACTTGAAAGTAACTGAAATCACAACTGGGCACATGGATTCATTTTGATTGCATAGTATGTCTGGATTGCAATATGTATAGTTCCGTTGCATTTCAAATACAGAGTCTGACATATATTTTTCCGGATTCTTCTCATATATTTTTCTTTCCCATTGCATTCCCATTCTTTTTAATTATCTATTTATCACATCCAATTAAATAACCATTACAAAAACTGAAATCAAGAATATATATTCACCAACTGGAAAGTAGGGATGGATGTGCATATCATGATGGGCTCGCACTCGATCTCTTACGACTGGGATATCAATTGCAATCCTGATTCACCAAGAAATAGAAATATATGGATGCAATATATCAATGGGCTTGAATATTTTGCAACATGTCAATATTAGATATAAAATACGCAATCAATTTAACCAAAATACTGAAATATGAGTGCTCATAATAATAGCAATATATCAACTATTAATCCAAACCCACTTCTAGTCGGAAACAAATCGATGAAGTATTTGGTTGAAATGTTGCCATAGCTTTTTATGTGTATTAGCACTCGTTAAATAACGGTTCGAAATGATTAAATATACCTGGTTAAATATGCAGCTCGACGCATCTGTCCGCAACCAGACCAAACTTCGATGACCACATCTGCATCCATTTCACAAGGCAAACACACTGAAATTATATCCGTATGGAACTTGATTAGGGATATTCACGACGCAACCAGACACAATGCTTTTTGTTCTTTATTCTTGCTGCCAGCTAGAGCAAATGGGTAGGCAGTTCCAGATCTTAGGATTTTAGCAAGTAATCATCATCATTATTCTGCGAGCCTAGCCTATCCTAGCCTAGCTTGAGCTTCTGGTTTTGCAATGCAGTATAGAAAAATAACCAAGATGAGAGATCCCAGTATCCAGAGCCATTATTTACTAAAGTGAAGGTATGACTGAAGAGGAATTATTTCAAGAGCCCCAAGAAAGTCACCACATCAGGTTCTATTCTAGGCTAGAGAACTATGGATGATCCAACAATTAATTGTGTTCTTGTTAGTCTCTTAGTATTGTCTCATCCTCGATAAAAACAGAAGTTTCCTTCAAAATCCATCCAAAACAGAATTTACCAACACCCAGACTTCTATGGATGCAAGTGCAGAAACTTTACAGCCTTGTGCTCCGCGCACTCTTGAATAATTTGAAGTCATCAACTGTAGAAAACAAGAGGAATGTAGTAAGCAGACCTGCTGATTAGTGAATTATTCACCAAAATACTGAACCTAGATAAAAAATTATTCACCAAATCACATGTTTAGAGTTTGGATCCCTTCCAATGTAGACATTACTAATATTTTTCTACGATCCTGTGCATATAGGATAATAATTAAAAACCAAAATGTCAAGATTAGGAAGTAAAAAGAATCTAAATTGAGTTTTTCGCGAGACGATGTTACCAATCAAACAATCAGGAGTATATTGTTTTGGGTGCATCTCTGTTAGCAAGTGCAGACTCAAGATTGTGTTGCGGAAATGATTTCTTCAGTAGAAACTATTTCCTGCGTTACATCAGTGCCTTACCAAATTAAAGCAATCACGCGTACAAGAACTTTAGCAGTCAGCATGTTGATTTCTAGTCACACCAAACGTATAGAAATACATCACCGTGCTGATTTTTGTGCTCCCTTTCAACGGTTCAACCTGGATAATATTTAAAGTTTTTAAAAAATGACAGTGTTAAATCTAGCAAAATACTGAAACAGGATAAGATCACATATGGATGATGCAAGGCATGGAGAGCATGGAGACAATGAAATAGAGAGTGCTAGCTATATAGAGAGATCAATTAGGGGAACACATCTAACATTTGGTGGGCATCCACACACTACATGGTGCAACCCCTGCCAGTATGCCTCCCTGGGTCGTCCACACGACGTGCTGCAATGGTGCTGGAGGGCAGAGGCTATGTCATATGTCTCACCATGGCGTAGAGGAGTTTCGCGTCCTCGGCTGTGCGAGGAACGACAGTGGCAGCATCTGCGTCGCTGACCATGAGAAGGAACGACCGCGCGGGCATATGCGTCCCTGACGCGAGGTTGAGGCACAGATGTCAGGAATCGAATGCCCCGTCGGAGAAATCCATCTTCGCGGCCGAGCCCGATGTGTCCCAGGTCGCCGCTCCTTGAGGGAGGAGATGTACCCCCGGCGCCGTCGTCGACGCAGGCAGGGCCCACTGCGTCCCGCGCTACCGCCGCTGCTCGACGGAGGAGAGGGACCCCATTGTCGCCGATGCAGGTCAGGCCCACGGCGTTCCGCACCGCCGCCGCTCGTCGGAGGAGAGGGACCCCGGCACCGCCGGCGAAGGCCCAGCCCGCCCTCGACGCTGCTAGGAGGGAAGCGACCCCGGCTCCGCCGATGCACGCCGAGCATGCCCGGCAGTGCCCTGCATCGGCAGCGTGGAAGAGAGAGGAGGGAGGGGTGGGGAACGATGGAGGCCGACAGGCGGGTGGAACCGATCCGCATATTACGGGTTGGGGACGCAGAGCGCTAGGAGAATTGGTAGACCACCGCGTCTGCTTGGCAGAACATTTGATCTAAGCCGTTGATTTGGTTGACCTATTATTGATGTAATGTGGGCAATAGGATATGTTTAAGGTAATTTGATCGGAGGGTCGTGGTTATCTTGTGTACAGTTTGTTGTGTAGCTTTAGAGGAGTTTTAGTTTGCTTTTTTAATAGTAGTATAGATTCTGTTTTTTTGCGCATGCACGACGAGACGAGAGCATCCTATGTCCCAAAATCGTCGGGTTGTCCCGTATACCACCCGGAACAGCAGCCAGGAACAACGTTCACATTCCACATGTGTGACACGTTTGCATGCGTATTGGGGCATGCCGCCATGGGGTGCCTACTGGGATGGGTCAGCGTCGCCAACACTATGATGATGTATTGATGTGTGATCATGACGCATGATCGTATTCGCGTGCTTTTTCGTTATGATCGAAACACTCGATGGTACACACATACGGAAAGTCTCCTAGGACTAGCTTTACATAATGAAGTGCCTGGCTCATGGTGAAAAACAGAGGGGCTTACGACGAAATTCAAGGGGAAAGTTCTTTCTGGCTTTTCTTCACATTTGTGTTATCGTTTTTCTCCATTTTTTAAATGTTATCAAAAACATATTTTGAAAATATTTTTATTTTACTAATTTTTCAAAAAATGTTTCACGGGTACCTATAAAATTATTAATCATGCATTCTAGAAAAATGTTCATTGTATATTTTATAAATATACACCAAGTGTTACAAAATGTTTATCATGTGTATAAATATGTTCAATGTGTTATCAAAAAATTTCATGTTATTAAGAAAAAAGTGCTACATATTTATAAAAATGTTCATGTAATTTTCACATGTACTTGCCAAAAATTCTAACGTGTAATTTAAATGTTATTAAAAAGGTGTTCACTAGTTTTTGTTATTCTGTAACTTTTACATGTGTGTGGAGAAAACCCAACTATTATTTAAAAATAATCATGTATTTATAACAAAATCAAGTAATATTTTTCAAGGTGTTTAAAATTGTTCAATTTGTATTTTTGTTTTCTTTAATTGACAAAAAATATAAATAAGTGAAAAAATACAGAAGAAATAAAGAAGAGAAAACTCTTAAAGCAAACAAAAACTAACTCGCATAGAACTGGGCAAAACCACAATGAAAT
>LR738710.1:888107030-888223412 GCA_902687465.1 Secale cereale
CCCCCCCGCCCCGCCGAGGGAGTATGGGCCATAGTGGGCCATTGAGGGAAAGAGAGCGGCAGCCCATAGGGCTGGCCGCACCCTCACCATAGGGATCCTAGTTGGACTAGGAAAGGGGGGAGGCGCCCCTCTTCTTCCATCTTCTCTTCCCCTTCCTTTCCTACTCCTAGTAGGAATAGGAAAGGGGATTCCTATTCCTACTAGGAGTAGGAATCCTACTCCTGGCGTGCCTTAGAAGGCCAGCCGCACCTCCTCCCTTGCTCCTTTATATACGGGGGCAGGGGGCACCGAAAGACACACAAGAAACATTGTTCTAGCCGTGTGAGGTGCCCCCCTCCACAGAAACACACCTCGGTCATACCGTTGCAGTGCTTAGGCGAAGCCCTGCGCCGGTAGCTTCATCATCTCCGTCACCACGCCGTCGTGCTGACGAAACTCTCCCGTGAAGCTCAACTGGATCAAGATCTCGTGGGATGTCATCAAGCTGAACGTGTGCTGAACGTGGAGGTGCCGTACATTCGGTGCTTGATCGGTTGGATCGCGAAGAAGTTCGACTACATCAACCGCGTCACTAGACGCTTCCGCTTGCGGTCTATGAGGGTACGTAGACACACTCTCCCCTCTCGTTGCTATACATCTAGTAGATAGATCTTGCGTGATCGTAGGAAATTTTTGAAATACTACGTTCCCCAACAGGTTTGTTTTCTTATACTAACGGAGGTCACGAGATTTTTTTTTCTAAGTTTTGTGTTGTGAAGTTTTCATGTTTTGAGTGTTGCTTTGATGGACTACGGAACAAAGAGTGGCAAGAGCCTAAGCTTGGGGATGCCCAAGGCACCCCAAGGTAAAATTCAAGGACAACCAAAAGCCTAAGCTTGGGGATGCCCCGGGAAGGCATCCCCTCTTTTGTCTTCATCTATCGGTAACTATAGTCAGGACTATATTTTTATTCACCACATGATATGTGTTTTACTTGGAGCGTCATGTATTATTTGAGTCTTTGTTTTTTAGTTTGCCACAATTATCCTTGTTGGACACACCTTTTTGAGAGAGATAAATATGGCCTAGGAATTGTTTGAACACTCTATGTGCTTCACTTATATCTTTTGAGTTAAATAGTTTGCTCTAGTGCTTCACTTATATCTTTTAGAGCACGGTGGTAGTTTTATTTTGTAGAAATTGTTGATCTCTCATGCTTCACTTATATCCTTTTGAGAGTCTATTAGAACAGTATAGTAATGTACTTTGGCTATAAAACTAGCCTTAACATGATAGGCATCCAAAATGAATGTAGTAAAAACTTTCATACTAAGTGCATTTAATAGGATGTTAAGTTGGATGCTTGATAATTATTTTGAGATATGAGGATAGTGATATTAGAGTCATGCTAGTGGAGTTATTATGAAATTGAGAAATACTTGTGTTAAGGTTAGTGATTCTCGTAGCATGCACGTATGGTGAACCGATATGTGACGAAGTTAGAGGATGAGGTATTTGTAGAGTGTCAACCTTTGTGTGGAGGTCGGGGGTGCGCGATGGTTAACTCCTACCAACCTCCCCCCTAGGAGCATGCGTTGATTGCTTTGTTTTGATGACTCATAAATTTTTTGCAATAAGTATATGAGTTCTTATGACTAATGTTGAGTCCATGGATTATACGCACTCTCACCCTTCCACCATTGCTAGCCTCTCTTGTACCGTGCAACTTTCACCGGTACCATACACCCACTATATACCTTCCTCAAAACAGCCACCATATATCTTCCTCAAAACAGCCACCATATCTACCTATCATGGCATTTCCATAGCGATTCCGAGATATATTGCCAGGCAACTTTCCACCGTTCCGTTCATATGACACGCTTCATATTGTCATATTGCCATGCATGATCATGTAGTTGACATCGTATTTGTGGCAAAGCCACCATGCATAATTTTTCATACATGCCGCTCTTGATTCATTGCACATCCCGGTACACCGTCGGAGGCATTCATATAGAGTCATACATTGTTCTAGTATCGAGTTGTAATTCAATAGAAGTGTGATGATCATCATTATTAGAGCATTGTCACAAATGAGGAAAGGCCAAACAAAAGAAAAGGCCCCTCCAAAGAAAAGAAAAAAAAGAAAAAAGGGAAAAAAGAAAAAAAAGGAAAAAAGGGACAATTGCTACTATATTTTTCCACACTTGTGCTTCAAAGTAGCACCATGTTCTTCATGATAGAGAGTCTCATGTTTAGTCACTTTCATATACTAGTGGGAATTTTCATTATAGACCTTGGCTTGTATATTCCAACGATGGGCTTCCTCAAATGCCCTAGGTCTTCGTGAGCAAGCAAGTTGGATGCACAACCACTTAGTTTCTTTTGTTGAGCTTTCATAAATATTTAGCTCTAGTGCATCCAGTGCTTGGCAATCCCTACTCACTCACATTGATATCTATTGATGGGCATCTCCATAGCCCGTTGATACGCCTAGTCGATGTGAGACTATCTCCCTCCTTTTTGTCTTCTCCACAACCACCACTCTATTCCACATAGTGCTATGTCCATGGCTCACGCTCATGTATTGCGTGAAAGTTGAAAGGTTTGAAAGAATAGAGTATGAAAACAAGTGCTTGGCTGAAATTGGGGTTGTGCATGATATGAGTATTTTGTGTGATGAAGAGGGAGCATAGCCAGACTATATGATTTTTAGGGATAACTTTCTTTAGCCATAGTATTTTGAGAAGACATGATTGCTTTGTTAGTATGCTTGAAGTATTATTATTTATTATGTCAATATAGACTTTTGTCTTGAATCTTTCAGATCTGAACATTCATGCCACAATAAAGAGAACTACATTAAAAATTATGTTGGTTAGCATTCCACATCAAAAATTCTGTTTTTATCATTTACCTACTCGAGGACGAGCAGGAATTAAGCTTGGGGATGCTTGATACATCTCCAACGTATCTATAATTTTTTATTGTTCCATGCTATTATTTATGATGTTTTGGTTGTTTAATGGGCTTTTTTATACACTTTTATATTATTTTTGGGACTAACCTATTAACCCAAAGGCCCAGTCCAGATTGCTGTCTTTTGCCTATTTCAGGGTTTTACAGAAAAGGAATATCATATGAAGTCCAAACGGAATGAAACTTCGGGAGAGATATTTTTGGAGCAAAATACGCACAGGAGACTTGAGAACCACAGAGTAGGGCTTACATGGCGTCCACAAGAGTGGGGGCGCGCCCCCCTGCCTCGTGGGCCCCACGTCTGGCCCCCGGTGCCCTCCTTCCTCCTATATATACCTACGTACCCTGAAAACATCAGAAGAGGAGAAAAAACCCTAGTTCCAGTGCCACAACCTTCTGTTCCCGTGAGATCCCATCTCGGGGCCTGTTCCGGAGCTCCGTCGGAGGGGGGATCTACCACGGAGGGCTTCTACATGATCATCATCATCGCCTCACCATGAGTTGTGAGTAGTTTACCACAGACCTTTGGGTCCATAGCTAGTATCTAGATGGCTTCTTCTCTCTCTTAGGATCTCAATACCAAGTTCTCATCGGTCTTCGAGGAGATCTATTCGATGTAATCTCTTCTTGCGGTATGTTTGTCGAGATCCGATGAATTGTGGGTTTATGGTCAAGATTATCTATGAGAAATATTTGGTTCTTTTCTGAACTCTTTTATGTATGATTATAATATCCTTGCAAGTCTCTTCGAATTATTGGTTTGGTTTGGCCTACTAGATCTATAGTTCTTGCAATGGGAGATGTGCTTGGCTTTGGGTTCAATCTTGCGGTGTCCTTTCCTAGTGACAGTAGGGGCAACAAGGCACGCATTGTATTGTTGCCATCGAGGATAAAAAGGTGGGGTTTATATCATGTTATTTGAGTTTATCCCTCTACATCATGTCATCTTGATGAAGGCGTACTATGTTCTTATGAACTTAATACTCTAGATTCATGCTGGATAGCGGTCGATGTGTGGAGTAATAGTAGTAGATGCAGAATCATTTTGGTCTACTTGTTTCGGACGTGATGCCTATATATAATGATCATGCTTAGATAGTCTCATAATTATTCTCTTTTCTATCAATTGCTCGACAGTAATTTGTTCACCCACCGTAGAATTCTGCTATCATGAGAGAAGCCACTTGAGAAACCTATGGCCCTCGGGTCTATTCTCAACATATCAATCTACAATCTACTTTACTTTTCCGCTTTTACTTTCTGTTCTTATATCCAAAAATATCAAACTATCATATCTATCAGATCTCACTTTCGTAAGTGACCGTAAAGGGATTAACAACCCCTTATCGCGTTGGCTGCGAAGTTCTTATTTGTTTGTCCAGGTGCAAGGGACTTGAGCGTGGTCTCCTACTGGATTGATACCTTGGTTCTCAAAAACTGAGGGAAATACTTACGCTACTGTGCTACATCACCCTTTCCTCTTCGAGAGAATACAACGCAAGCTCGAGAAGTAGCATCTCCCCATGCAAACGGTTCAAAACTTTAGCCACCACACATTCAGCTGGAAAGGGAGGAACTAGAGCTAGCCTTGCTCATCTTCCTCCTCTAACCAACACAGCTCAACAAGCAACCTTGTAGCCACCCTATTGATGATAGACATGACGCAGAGTCCCCACAGAGCAGGATTAGGGGTGTTATCTCCTCGGAGATCCCCGAACCTGGGTAAATCTTGTAGGTGTCCGAAGTATTGCCTTACCCCGAATCCAGGACTCGGTGACGTTCTATTGTCCCCACACATGATTAGCCATCCTTTGGCATATGTCGCACCAAACCCGCGACATTGTGTGTCCTAGGGTGCCCCCCTCCCCACGTATATGAAGGAGGGAGTATGAGGCCGGCCGGCCCTAGGGGGCACGCCAAGTGGGGAGTCCAGCTAGGATTCCCAATCCTAGATGGGCCCCCTTTTCCATTCCAAGGGGGAGGAGGGAAGGAGAGGGAGAGGGAAAGGAAAGAGGGGGCTGCGGCCCCTCCCCTTGTCCAATTCGGACCAACTTGGGGGGCGCCACCTTGTGGCCTGCCCTCTCCTACTCCCATATGGCCCATTAAGGCCCATAACTTCCCTAGGGGTTCCGGTAACCCCTCGGTTCTCCGATAAATATCTGAAACATCCCGAAACACTTTCCGGTGACCGAATATCTTCGTCCAATATATCAATCTCTATATCTCGACCATTTAGAGACTCCTCATCATGTCCGTGATTTCATCCGGGACTCCGAACAAACTTCGGTCATCAAAAACACATAACTCATAATACAAATAGTCATCGAACGTTAAGCGTGCATACCCTACGGGTTCGAGAACTATGCAGACATGACCGAGACACATCTCCGGTCAATAACCAACGTCGGAACCTGGATGCTCATATTGGCTCCTACATATTCTACAAAGATCTTTATTGGTCAAACCGCATAACAGCATACGTTGTTTCTTTTGTCATCGGTATGTTACTTGCCCGAGATTCGGTCATTGGTATCTTCATACCTAGTTCAATCTCGTTATCGGCAAGTCTCTTTACTCGTTCCGTAATACATCATCTCATGACTAACACATTAGTCATTTGCTTGCAAGGCTTATTAAGATGTGTATTACCGAGAGGGCCCAAAGATACCTCTTCGACACTTGGAGTGACAAATCCTAATCTTGATATATGCAAACACCACAAACACTTTTGGAAACACCTGTAGAGCATCTTTATAATCACCCAATTACGTTGTGACGTTTGATAGCACACAAGGTGTTCCTCCGGTATTCGAGAGTTGCATAATCTCATAGTTAGAGGAACATGTATAAGTCATGAAGAAAGCAATATCAATAAAACTAAACGATCGTAATGCTAAGCTAACGGATGGGTCTTCTCCATCACATCATTCTCCCAATGATGTGATCCCGTTCATCAAATGATAACACATGTCTATGGTTAGGAAACTTAACCATCTTTGATTAACGAGCTAGTCTAGTAGAGGCATACTAGGGACACTCTATTTTGTCTATGTATTCACACATGTATCAAGTTTCTGGTTAATACAATTCTAGCATGAATAAAAGACAATTATCATGATATATAAGGAAATATAAATAACAACTTTATTATTGCCTCTAGGGCATATTTCCTTCATAAACATGGATCCAAACATCAACACGATCATCGGTGGCAGAGCTTAGTGAGGGATAAAGGGGGCCATGCCCCCCCCCCCACCCAACAAAATTTATTTATTTACATAAACACATAATATTTAACACTAGTTAGGCTAAATGTGACATATTACACTACCCCGGATTAGCCTCCTCAAAAGTATTTAAGACACATTTATTTTAACCCTCTCAAATCTCGTTCAAGCTCCGCCGTTGCCGATGATATTGGTGAAGAGGAATCACCGCTTGTCTAGGAACCGTGTAAAGAACAATCTAGAGTATTTTGTCGGGAAGTGGAGTGGACATCAGAAGATCCAGGAGGTAGTGTGTTTTGCTCCTCTATGAGTTCCTTGTTCCTTTTGAAATTGTGAAAACAAAAACCAGTTAGAATATGGCTCAAAGCCACCTCCACTGCCATATATTATATGCATCAGAGTGGCGTGCATGGTAGCTTACTGATATAGTTCTGATTGTCTATAGATTTCACTATAATCAATCCCGAGCATCTCCTCCCAGTCACTAGAGGTAACTGCTGGAATTTGGTCTATTTTGGGACAACCCAATAACTATTTCAAAAATTCCTAATAAATCCTAGAGGCCCACTTAGCACTGGAAAGCTCTAAAGAGGGTTTTGCATTATTTAAAAGGCACTGTGAATTATGGAATTCACTACACTGGGCACCCGAAGGTGCTTGAAGGGTATAGTGACTCAAACTGGATCTTAGATGCTGATGAGATAAAGGCCATGAGCGGATATGTATTCACTCATGGAGGTGGCGCTGTTTCTTAGAAGTCTTGCAAGCAGACCATCTTAATGAGGTCAACAATGGAAGCAAGCCTCACAACACTAGATACAGCTACGGTCGAAGCAGATTGGCTTTGTCGGCTCTTGAATGACTTGCCAGTTGTTGAGAAACTTGGACTGGGTATCCTTATGAACTACGACAATCAAATTGTGATCGCAAAAGTGAGTACCTCAAAGGATAACACGAAGTCATCAAGACATGTTCAGAGAAGGTTAAAGTCTGTTAGGAAAATGAGAAACTCCGGAGTTATTGGATTGGCTTATATCCAAACGTCTAAAAATCTGCCAGTTCCTTTTACTAAGGGTCTATTATGTAATGTGATAGATAATGCATCGAGGGAGATGGGTATGAGACCCACAATATGAGTTGTTCACAGTGGTAACCTAGTCTTTGTGATCGGAGATCCCGTGAATTAGATGTGGACGACAAGTTGTTGGTTAACTGAGAGGAGAGTATCCTTACTATTAACAATACCACTCCATGAAGATGCAATACTCTCCTAATCTGCATGGCAGGTTGATGTATATCATAATGTGTTCTAAGTGGCTCATTTAAGCAGAGATGTTGTCATGCAGAACCGATGTTGAGGATATCGCTTATCGTTATCGTCTCGGTAAGCTATGGATTAGAGATTAATCGAATATCGGCCGATTAATTGATTTTATCGGTCGACTATTACTCGGCCATTTTTTGCAAATCTCAGGTTCCCAACACTAAAATATGCTATATTCAACACCAAAAAATATTGGACATAAGTGTTACATTGATACCTAGCCTTTGAATCCTTTTATAATGACGAACAAAATAGGAAAACAATACATATCACATAACAAGATCCACAAAACACGAATGAACATACTTTTTTTTTGCAAACATAGCCCTATGAACAGGCCCGATTTATCAGTAGATTCCCGATAAATCGCTTGTCATAGCGATAAATTGTCCCAAATGATAAATGGTGACGATAAGGCATAATCTTATCGGTCACCCCAAGAGTAGCGATAAATCGGATGATAAATCGCTGAATCGGAAGATTTCTTGAACAGTGTGCAGAACATCTTTTGAAGAACACACCTATATGAGTCTGATTGTTAAACATCGCAATCTATGAGAGTAGGGTTCTCTCTAGTAAACTCATGAAAGGTCTCGGAGTATGACGCATAAGCTCCACCCGCGGGGTACACCCACGGTAGCCCGGTATCGGTCAAGACTTTGTGTGAAGCTAGATTCGCAGAAAACTTGCAGTTCAAGGCCCAGTCCACTGTTCAAGTTGCTTACTAGTGTAGCATAGAGTTCTAGGTGGAAGTTCAACTTAACAGTCTCCACTGCAGTACCGGTATATAAAACACTGCTTTGGAACCAAATGCAATTCTTGTGTGACTCTAGGATCTGGTGGGGGATTTCTGGAATTTAGTCTATTTTGGGTCAACCAAATAACTATTTTCAGAAATTCCTAATAAATCCTAGAGTCCCACTTATCCCATTCGTGAAAGGCAAGGGAGACTACTAAAGTTTAGTCCCACATTGCTAGTTTAGTGGGAGTTGGACCTCCTTATAAGCGAGGTTCTTTCCCCACTTGTATGAGCATGAGAACAAGAGGGACATCCACGCGCACTTCTCCTCCGCCGCCCGCCTCGCCACGACGCGCTGCAGGTTGCGGGAATGAGCTGAGCCGATGTCTAAATTTTTGCCACGCATGATTGGTATACAAAAGGCACTCGAAAGCTGAATGTTTTTGGTGTAGTCGACATTGAATACGAACGCTGCACCCTTTGGCTGCTGCCTGCTCGTTTCATCTCCCTGAGTTCCTGAGCACTGAGCACTGAGCTACTGCCATGATCTTCCCCATCCAGGCTTGCGGCGTGCACCGCGTGTCGGGATAGTAGGCCTCTGAAATCGCACCTCTTTGAGTCCTGTACGGGAGAAGGGGGATAAGGTTTTTGGGGATCGCTCAGCGCGACTACTGACTTCTTTGTCACAGACACCCCGGACTCCGACGACTACTTCCCCAACGACGACTTCTTCCCTGACGTCGACAGTCTCTTTGACGACATGGCTGGCGAGGATACCGCACCCAAGACTGGGGCTTCTGCTCCTGTTTTGTATGTTCTCATACTCTCTCTGATTGAGGTTCTGCTTCAGTTTCTGGCTCTAGCATCTGCTCTAGATATATTTGGTTTTAGTTCATATATGCAGATGATTTTTACCTTCTCACTGTCAGATAGCATGACATGTTTTATCTCTGATATATTAGTCATGATTTCTCTAGTATTTTTGTTAATAAAATCTTTGGTAAATTTCTCATATTTCCAACAGTAACTTCCATCATCCTTGTTGCTACTTTATACCCATCCTTTATTTGACTAATACCCTCAATTCCCTGAACAATAAACTAATGGATTTCAATCTCATGTGATTTGGCAGAGGCAAGATGTGTTACAATTACAACATGCAAAGATAATTGTTACTTTTACATTTCTTCTCAAGTACTCAATCAATTTCGAGGAATTATGGCCCACTTGATCAACATATATCTCTTATCCTCCTGTGTTCATAAGGAATAGCTGTAATTCACATATTAATGGTACCTGTCAGTATAGAATATTATTCCAAACATCTAAGTAAGATAACCTAAATGGAACAAAAAATCAGTCGTCATATCAAATGCTTCAAATATGGCAATGCTTGGCTAGTGAATAGTGCAAAGAACAGTCCTGCATGCCAGTATTTTCAATATTTCTGACAGTCCCCATTAGAATTGCAGTTGTCTGCGCGTCAAGAAGACCAGAGGCTGGCTCATCCATCAAAATGATTGAAGGGTTAGCAACCAGCTCCACAAACATAGTTAGCCTCTTGGCTAGTGAATAGTTACCCAACAAGTTCACCCCTCAATGTTGTAAGCTCTACAAGATCCATGACATCGTCAATGAACAGTTGCAAGCACAAAGTTGAGAGGATAAGATTTGCAATAAGTCGAGGACAAACTTCGACACCTAATTATTTTATGGGCTCAGCTGCGATGAACTTCTGTTGCTTTCTGATGTGCCAGCTTAAAGTAATTGGTCTTAACAAATATGATGAAATTCTTGTCCTGGTCGTCTTTAGCCAGACAGTGCAGTAAGGGCGTTTATGGGTTCTTAAAGGCGATAGTGTAGTAAAAGTTTTCTTAGTCACACATGCTAAATTCATAGATTGTAATGGTTATATCGTTGTCGACTGGCAGAGGTCGGGGAAGTGAAATTCTCCCCCAATTTTAGGTCGAGGGAGCATGCCTTGACTAGCGTACGGCTGCAGCGCGAGATGCGGCGGCGCGGCCAGGTCGGGTTGGCTCCGAGGCGACAACGTGGGCATGGATCCAGTGCGGATCTGGTCCTGCGGGCGCGGTCTCGGCCTCCCCGGGTTGACCGACAGGTCTCGGTGGAGGTGCACACGGGCTCGAGGGGCCTGAGGACGGCTTCTTTGGTGGAGCGGTTGTCGTGGAAATAACACGGCAGATGTCCGGTTTAACGGACTTGATGATGGAACCATCGCACGGGTTAGCTTGAAAGGATTCATAGCACACAAAGGACACAGAGGGTTTATACTAGTTCGGCCCCTTCCAAGAAGGTAAAAGCCTACGTCTAGTTGGTTTGGTATTGCTTGGGCGTCGGATTACAGGGAGCGGATTCGCTTGCCTGTGTCTCGACGGGTTGATTGTTGCTTGTCCCTGAACCGTCCATGTCGTCCCTTTATATAGAGGTAACGCCTGGTCCGGTTTACAGAGTCCCGAGGCCGGCTCATACTTGTGTCCGCCTCGGTCTCTGTCTTTTCTTTCTTATCCCTCAAGTTACATCGCTTGGCGGTTTAGAACACACACTTCTATACATGGGCCTTAAGATCTTATGGGCCGTAGCCTTTACTAAAATATTACAACTAAGTATAATATAACTGAGCGGGTTTACACTAGCCGGTTCATACCTGCTAGTCATATCCCTGACATTAGGCCCCAGAATGATTTGAACTTGTTCATATCAGTCTTCCTTGTCTTGTATAATTTTCTTCTTTGTCTTCATATTTTTGTAAACCGGCGCTGACGTCATCTTCGAGAAATCACTAAATCTGACCGTGACATCATCTCCGCATTTAACTCCGTGAGCTGTACTGTAGCTTTGTTTAAGGGTTATCCCGAGAATCGAGGCGCCAGAATATCTTTATCCGATTTTTTGTCTCCTCAAATCCCGCGCCTGTCGCTTCGGATCTGACTCTCCTTTATAAATACCGTCCCCCTCATTCATTATCTTCTTCTCGCTCCGTCTTCTTCTTCCGTCTTCTTCCTCCGTCGCTGCCCGAGCTCGAACCGCCGCCGACGACCGCTGGATCCAAGTCCTTGCCTGGCCGCTGCATCACCCTGAACTCGACCAGAAAACCTCCGCCGCCGATCTTTGCTGTTCCAGGTACATCCTTCTTCTCCATTATCAGTTCGCAACTTCTAGGGTTTCCTTCCACGCCTCCGCCATTAGAGCTTTAAATAGAAACTTCATCTTGTTCAACCTTCAAGCAAATGACTTTTAGTAACATTATCCTTCAGATCTTGCTTTTGAATTGTGTTTTTATCCTGCTGTAAGTACTTCAGATCTTTGTCATTCCTGTCTAGCCTGCAGATCCATCCTCTTAGTATAAGGTCCTTGTAGCCCTTTCCCGTATACTCCTAGATTTGTTTCTCTTTTCCTAGTATGCTCAGATCTATTCCTCCTTAGTTGTCTTTTGAAAACCTGTTTTTCTCCTCGGTAGATCTGCTAAGTATATTCCGGTTTAAGTTGATATGCCCTATTCTTTGCGAAACTCTGTAACTTGACGCAATGGTTTAGCTGTTCCTCTTCAACTGCCATTAACCGGAAATGATATAGCTTGTTTATAATTGCCGGTTTAACCACGCCATTAGTCCTCAGTTTAAACCGTTGCGTAACTTTCACAGATAGTTTCCGGTTTGCTGCACTTTCATAATCCGTTTCTGTATTTTACCTTTTCCAGTACTTTGCTCTTTCATTGCAATGGCTAAGCAGTATGTCTCCTGCGATTGGGTCCCTTCTGTCATTACTGAGGATGACTTAATCAAGATGTCTGAAATTGGCACATTAGGACCTCAGTCTGAGTTAAAGTGGCGGGCTCCGGGTAATGAATGCCCCCCTACTCCCAGATCCGGGGAAGTCATTGTGTTTTTGGATCATATCTCTCGAGGCTTCTCTCCTCCCGGTTCAAAGTTTTTCCGGGATGTTCTTGCTGCTTTCCAACTGCACCCGCAGGACCTTGGACCCAATTCTGTTTCAAACATCTGTGATTTCCAAGTATTTTCTGAGGTGTATCTGCAAGAGGAACCTTCTGTCGATCTATTCAGGGATTTCTTTCATTTGAACCGGCGCACCGAGTTTACCAGCGGACCACATCAGGAGCTCGGTGGCGTTAGCATTCAGAAGAGGAGAGATGTAGTGTTTCCCCACGCCGCTTTGCACTCTCATCCAAAAGACTGGAATAAGACCTGGTTTTACTGTGTGGACACTTCTCCTGAAGGGGAGAACCCTCTGCCGAGTTACCGTGAAACCCGTATTCCGGAGAATCATCCCTTACCACCACGGCTCGGCGCTGTTGAACGGACCCGGTTCTCACCACAGCTCTCCAAGCTAAGAGCTTTCATAGCAAATGGTTTAATTGGGACTGATTTTCTACGCTGCTGGCTATCTTGGAGCATACTTCCCTTGAGCCGGCGATCACATCTAATGTGCAAATATTCTGGTAAACCGGATGATCCTCAAAGGTTTACCAAGGAAAAGCTTTCTGAATCGGAAGTTGTGGAATCAACCAAGAAAATTCTCAATGTTTCTTTGGCAGACTGTGCTAAGGTCGGTTTAGCTCCATATTACAAGAAGAATAAGCTGCCCGCAGTAAGTTTCTCTTTACCCTGTATTTGTAATCCGTTTCTTTTGAACCATCTTTCAATTGTCTTTATTTCTTTCAATTAGGCTGATGACCCTTTCTGGAAGAGAAAGCCTCAGGAGAAAACCATTAAACAGGCCCGGCGAAAAACCCCTGCAAACAAAAAGAGGAAAGCAGCCGTTGACGCCGGTTCACCCACTGAGGACGATGATTCGGACTCCGAGGTATGCTTTAATCCGGTTTAAATTTTTGCTTTCATGTACTTGTAATCGTATCTAATGATACCTTTCCACAGGAAATGCCTGAAGGTGATAACCCGGCTGAAATTGAGGTAACCCTTCTTTCTTCTGACTCAGAACCTCTTCCCCAAAAAATTCGTCGGACCGTCCGGAAATATCAATTTTCTCATCCTTATGCTCAGTTAGACCCTAACTTTACTTTGAAGAAGCAACAGCACGAAGCCTTTCGCCGAACCACTCGCCACAACGGCTTGGCGGTGGAGTCATCCGGAATTTCCTTAACTCCGGTTCGAAAACGCCGTGCTGAGGTGATACTTTCTCCGACCCTCCTTCACCCCAAGGCCGGTCTTATCCGAAAACCCCTTAAACCGTCTGACCCTGATTATCAGGAAACTCCATTGTCTTCCTCTGGTGAATCGACCGCCACGCAGCTTCCTCCCCTGAAAACCGTCCCAGGGTAACTTTCCTCACCTCTTCCGGTTTATGATCTCCTTTTTGCTATATAATACTAACTCATTTTGCATATTTTTCCAGCAAACCGAAACCCAGCAAGAAGCCCAAGACGAATAAGCCTATTGCTGAACCTACTGCGGATGATCCGGTTGCTAATCCGTCAACAATTGTTCCTCCAGAAGGTGAACCCGTAGCTCCTGTTGAAGACCCTGCACCAACAGATTACACTTCTGCCCCTGAGCATCCTACTGCCGAAGATGCCCAGAATCGGCCAAGTCCGGCCCGGGTTAATTCTCCTCAGGTTAAACCGGCGTCTCCTGATCCGGCTCATCTTGACACTCCCCCCAATGTACCAGCCTCACCTGATGTTGTGGTAACTAGGGCTGCTTACGTTGCTCCAGCTAAGCCCACCGTTTTAGCAAAACATACAGCTAAAGCGGAAAAGTTATCTCAAGAAAAGGGGAAATGGAGTACTGACATATCCAGCCTTTCTGGCATGAGCGCTCAAGACATTTATTCTGGGTATCTGAACCGGCTCCACAGCAGTCGGGATTATGAAGCCAGCTTGGTGAACTTAATGAGGGAAAAATATGAGGTAAACTTCCTCTTCTGACTTTGTTCCTTTGATGCATCTCCATCTCATAACAGCCCCCAAGTTCCGGTTTAGCTGCCTACTGAAGGTGATCCGGAACTTTGTAGATTTGAACCGTTGGTCTTTACATTAGCCCCCAAGTATCAAGTAGATAACTTGCTTATGTAGTTGATACTTGCAAAAGTTGCTGTCAATATTTCAATTATACATTAGCCCCCAAGTGTCAAGCAGACAACTGGTTTGTGTGCTTGAGACTTGTAACTTGAAATTGTCTGTGCTGTACTGCTTCAACTGCCATTAGCCCCCAAGTGTCAAGTAGACAACTTGGTTGTGTGCTTGAGACTTGACTAAACTTCACCTCTTGTTTTTGAACTTTGTCTGCAGGCTGAGTTGAACCGGAATGCTCTTGAGATTAACGAACTTCGAAGCCGACTTACTGAAACTGAGTCTGCCGCTTCAAAGGCTAAAAAAGAACTAAGTGAGCCTAAAGACCGCTGAAGACTTGAAAAAATACTTTGAAGAGGAGCGGGCTACTTTTGAGGTCCAGAAAAAAGATCTGGAAAAACGGGTTCAGGATGCTGAAGGAGCACTTAATCCGGTGACGGAAGAACTGTCCGGATTAAGACGGCAAATTGACTTAATGACCTCCGCTGTTTTTGGTAAGTATAATCTGAACTCTTGCCTTTATCTTTGTAGTCTGTGTCTTGTACCGGTTTAACTATGATTGTTGTATGTAGGGCGCCGTGTCTCCCATCTCGGGGACGACTTGCGGAATAAACTCAAAGCTTGCTACACCTTGGTCGAACAGCTGTACTTCGGAGCACAAAGGATTATCAGTGCCACTTCATTTGGTAAACCGGCCCCTACTACCATACAAGATACTTTAAACAAGTTGTCTGTTCTGCCGGCTCGTCTCGAAGAAGTCAAGAAGTCTGCTGCGCGGGGTGGTGCTCTTCTGGCCCTTACGAGGGCTAAGGCTTGGGTCCCGGATCTTGATCCAGAGGAGGCTTTTACGGGATTCCCAGATACGAAGGAGGACGGCTCACCTTTCACCGAAACTGATCTCTACGCTTTGACCAAAGAGATGCGTCCCCTCGCCAGCAAGCTTGCCGCTGAATCGGATTTTTCTAGATATCATCCAGGATACAATCTGCAGAACGAGCGGGTGGAGCGACCGGTTTACGATACCGTCAACTTAATCCCGCCGGTTCGTCCTCACACCTTTGCCCCTGACATTGATCCTTCTGAACTTATCAACGATGAAGTGTATTTCCGGGCTTTGGCGAAGATTGACTGGCGTGCGCCGGATTTCCAACCACTTCGTGAAGATGAAGATGTTCCGGAACAAGGCGATGGCCAGCCGTCCCAGCAAGGAGAAGCATAATCTTGCATTTTTATCGCTGTAATCATAATTGATATTCCATTAAACAATGTTTCCAAACCGTTGGGCTCGTTATGCTTGTAATAGTTTAGCCGAAACATAATGTGCTTCGATCCGAATATTTTGTCTTTGTGAAATACCCTCCGGTTGACTTGTTGTCTGATGTGGTTGCCTTCCTCTGTTCATATAGAGAAAAATATCGAAAAATATGTCCTGAGATTTGTGTAGCCAATACACTTTAAACCGGCAGGACTTTAAAGTCACTTTATGAAGGCCTTCATGAATCCAAATAGATTCGTAATTCTCCAGTCCATCTTGACGATAAATCCGGTTCATCTTGTTTCAGAAAGTTGTAACTTTTGCCTGATACGCGATCCGGGTTTTAATGAACGCCGGTTTACTTGGTCTGATATGCATGATCCAGACTTTCAATTTTATAGATATGTGGTCAACTTGTGTAGCCGTTCCACTCCGGTTTAAAAGGTTATAGAACACAAAAACACCAAAAAAGATATGCGATTTTTGCAAATAAGACCATGTAGTCGAGGCTTTTTCAAAGAGCTGCCACGCTCAAAGCAAGGTTCAGCCAATCACTGGGACGCGGATTGGCCGACACTCCCAGAGGGCCTAGCCAATCACTGAACGTGGAATTATCCAACTTTTTAGAGGGCCGAAGGAACCGTATATAAAAATTATTCCGATCACTGGGACGCGGATTGGCCGACACTCCCAGAGGGCCTAGCCAATCACTGAACGTGGAATTATCCAACTTTTCAGAGGGCCGAAAGAATCGTGTATAAAAATTATTCCGATCACTGGGACGCGGATTGGCCGACACTCCCAGAGGGCCTCCAGGGTTCCTCCTGAACCGGTGGGTCAATCTAAACCAATCACTGAACGTGGACTTGTCCAACTTTTCAGAGGGTCGAAAGAAAAAATTATTCTGATCACTGGGACGCGGATTGGCCGACACTCCCAGAGGGCCTCCAGGGTTCCTCCTGAACCGGTGGGTCAATCTAAACCAATCACTGAACGTGGACTTTGTCCAACTTTTCAGAGGGTTGAAAGAACTATGAAACTAATCCGATCACTGGGAGTGGATGATACCAACTCCCAGAGGGCCTCCAGGGTTCCTCCTGAACCGGTGTGTCAATGTAAACCAATCTCTGAACATGGATTTGTCCAACTTTCCAGAGGGTTGATAGAACTTATCAAATTAATCCGATCACTGGGAGTAGATGGTACCAACTCCCAGAGGGTCTCTAGTGTTCCGTCTGAACCTGTGGGTTTTTTATGGAGTCTTCTCTTCTTGAACCGGATATGATCTCCTGTTCTTGAGAGTTCTATTGCTCCTTCACATATTCTACAAAAAATTAGTTTCTAAACCGGCCAATATTGAAATATAGTAGTTCATAGTAAACTTATATGGTTGTTTTTCATAGGATTTTTGTATATGGAAAAAGGGTTGAGCCCCCGGTTTACCGAGGGTGCCGGTTTATTCATTATTCATAATATATACATAGGATACATTGGAGCACATAGCTCAAGTATAGTATGGCCGTAAATGGGCGATGTTCCATGGCCTCTTCGTCTCCTCTTCTGATGTCCGTGAATCCTTGTGTTCTCGAATGTCCATCAAGTAATATGAACCGTTGTGTAGATTCTTGCTGACCAAAAAGGGCCCTTCCCATGGTGGGGATAGCTTGTGCATATCTGTTTGATCTTGGATGAGCCAGAGTACCAAGTCACCCTCCTGGAATGTCCTTGTTCTAATCCGGCGGCTATGATATCTGCGCAGATCTTGCTGATAAATCGCCGACCGCGCTGCAGCCG
Source organism: Secale cereale (assembly GCA_902687465.1). Classification (NCBI taxonomy): domain Eukaryota; kingdom Viridiplantae; phylum Streptophyta; class Magnoliopsida; order Poales; family Poaceae; genus Secale; species Secale cereale. The sequence continues at coordinate 888,124,398 of LR738710.1, forward strand.
TATCACGCTCTTCATCCAACCGGTCTAAACCGTCTTGTCTTGACTCTTCATTGATTGCTGCCACATAGGCCGTTATCCTTGGTGAGTCATGACGTATATCACTTGGAAGAACTGCTTCCGCGCCGTAAACCATGAAGAAAGGCGTGTAGCCTGTAGACCGGTTTGGTGTAGTATTAATACTCCAAAGAACAGATGGCAATTCTTCAACCCAACAACCTGGGGTTCTCTGCAAAGGTGTCATAAGCCGGGGTTTGATGCCTCGCAAAATCTCCTGATTTGCCCTTTCGGCCTGGCCGTTGGTCTGAGGATGAGCCACAAAAGATACATCTAACCGAATATGTTCTCTTTGACAGAATTCCTTCATTTCACCCTTAGATAGATTAGTACCATTGTCTGTGATGATGTTGTGCGGAAAGCCACTTTTTTGATGAATTTAACCGCTGTTGCCGCATCACACTTGCTTATAGGCTCCGCTTGAACCCACTTTGTAAGCTTGTCTACTGCCACTAGTAGATGAGTTTTTTGATCTTTGGATCGTTTGAAAGGCCCAACCATATCAAGCCCCCAAGTTGCAAAAGGCCAAGTTATCGGTATCATCCGGAGTTCCTGTGCCGGCACCAGAGCACGCCTTGAGAATTTCTGACAGGCATCACACTTCCGGACCAGATCTGCCGCATCTGCATGTGCGGTTAACCAATAGAAACCATGTCGGAATGCCTTTGCTACCAATGATTTTGAACCGGCATGATGACCGCAATCCCCTTCATGAATCTCCCTTAAAATCTCGCAACCTTCCACAGCTGAAACACATCGCTGAAATACTCCCGAAGTACTACGATGCTGAAGCTCTCCGTTTGCAATTGTCATGGACTTAGAGCGCCGGATTATCTGTCGCGCCTCCTCTTCGTCTTCCGGCAACTCTCCTCGACCCAGGTATGCTAAATAGGGTAGCGTCCAATCCGGAATAACATGGAGTGCTGCAACTAGCTGCGCCTCTGGGTCCGGAACAGCTAAGTCTTCCTCCGAAAGTACCTGAACCGAAGGACTGTGCAATTCATCCAAAAAGGTGTTTGGTGGTACCGGTTTACGCTGCGATCCTAACCGGCTCAGAGCATCGGCCGCTTCGTTCCTCCGCCGGTCTATGTGATCCACCTGATATCCCTTAAAGTGTCCCGCAACTACTTCAACCTCTCGTCGATAAGCTGCCATGAGGGGATCTCTTGAATCCCACTTGCCAGATACTTGCTGTGCCACTAGGTCTGAGTCACCTAGGCACTTAACCCGGCTCAAATTCATTTCCTTTGCTAACCGCAAACCGTGAAGTAATGCTTCATACTCTGCTGCATTGTTAGTACAAGGAAATAATAAGCGGAGGACATAGCAAAATTTATCACCTCTGGGGGAAGTTAAGACAACTCCAGCCCCCGAGCCTTCCAACTGTTTGGAACCGTCAAAGTGAATCGTCCAATAGGTAAGATCCGGCTTCTCTTCAGGAGTCTGCAACTCTGTCCAGTCATTGATGAAGTCTACTAATGCCTGAGATTTTATAGCAGTGCGTGGCACATATTTCAACTCATGTGGGCTGAGCTCGATGGCCCACTTTGCTACCCTGCCTGTAGCTTCCCTGTTCTGGATTATATCCCCCAGTGGAGCTGAACTAACCACAGTTATCGGATGTCCTTGAAAATAATGCTTCAGCTTCCGGTTTGCCATGAACACCCCATATACCAATTTCTGCCAGTGAGGATATCTCTGCTTGGACTCAATGAGTACTTCGCTTATATAATAAACCGGACACTGAACCGGGTGCTCCTTCCCTGCTTCCTTGCGTTCAACCACAATAGCAACACTGACCACTCGCGTGTTCGCAGCAACGTATAACAGCAAAGGTTCCCTATCAATGGGTGCAGCCAAAACTGGTGGGTTTGCTAATTGCCTTTTCAGATCCTCAAATGCTGCATTTGCATCATCACTCCAGATAAACCGATCTGTTTTCCTCAGCATCTGGTAAAGCGGGATCGCCTTCTCTCCCAAGCGACTGATGAACCGGCTTAATGCTGTGATCCGGCCAGCTATGCGTTGAACATCATTGATACAAACCGGTTTAGTCAAAGATGTGATGGCTTTGATCTTCTCCGGGTTAGCCTCTATCCCTCTTATGTTGATCATATCTACTATATGATTCACGCTCGACCTTTCGGTCTCCAGTGTTCCGAGGCCATATCTGTATATGCTAGGCTCGTCAAGTTTAACCCGAGTATTCTGCGTGTGCAAAACTGGCTTACACCCGTTGTATTTGAACGTAGAGCTTATCACACCCGATCATCACGTGGTGTCTCGGCACGACGAACTTTCGCAACGGTGCATACTCAGGGAGAACACTTATACCTTGAAATTTCGTAAGGGATCATCTTATAATGCTACCGTCGATCTAAGCAAAATAAGAAGCATAATAAGATAAACATCACATGCAATCAAAATATGTGACATGATATGGCCATCATCATCTTGTGCTTTTGATCTCCATCTCCAAAGCACCGTCATGATCACCTTCGTCACCGGCGCGACACCTTGATCTCCATCGTAGCATCGTTGTCATCTCGCCAACTATTGCTTCCTCAACTATCGCTACCGTTTAGTGATAAAGTAAAGCAATTACATGGCGATTGCATTTCATACAATAAAGCGACAACCATATGGCTCCTGCCAGTTGCCGATAACTTTACAAAACATGATCATCTCATACAAAACCGTATAACTCATCATGTCTTGACCATATCACATCACAACATGCCCTGCAAAAACAAGTTAGACGTCCTCTACTTTGTTTGTTGCAAGTTTTACGTGGCTGCTACGGGCTTTAGCAAGAACCGTTCTTACCTACGCATACAAAACCACAACGATGTTTCGTCAAGTATGTGCTGTTTTAACCTTCACAAGGACCGGGCATAGCCACACTTGATTCAGCTAAAGTGAGAGAGACAGCCACCCGCCAGTCACCTTTAAGCAATGAGTGCTCGTAACGGTGAAACCAGTCTCGCGTAAGCGTACGCGTAATGTCGGTCCGGGCCGCTTCATCTCACAATACCGCCGAAGCAAAGTATGACATGCTGGTAAGCAGTATGACTAGTATCGCCCACAACTCATTGTGTTCTACTCGTGCATATCATCTACGCATAGACCTGGCTAATGATGCCACTGTTGGGGAACATAGTATTTTAAAATTTTCCTACGATCACGCAAGATCTATCTACCAGATGCATAGCAACGAGAGGGGAGAGTGTGTCTACGTACCCTCGTAGACCGGGAGCGGAAGCGTCAAGTGACGCGGTTGATGTTGTCGAACTTCTTCGCGATTCAACCGATCAAGCACCGAACGTACGGCACCTCCGCGTTCAGCACACGTTCAGCTTGATGACGTCCCACGAGCTCTTGATCCAGTTGAGCTTCACGGGAGAGTTTCGTCAGCACGACGGCGTGGTGACGGATATGATGTGTTCACCGGCGCAGGGCTTCGCCTAAGCTCCGCGACGGTATGACCGAGGTGTGATTCTGTGGAGGGGGGCACCGCACACGGCTAAAACAATTCAACTTGTGTGTCTTTGGGTGCCCCCCTGCCCCCGTATATAAAGGAGCAAGGGAGGAGGGCCGGCCAACCTCCTATGGTGCGGCTAGGGAAGGAATCCTACTAGGAATAGGATTGCAATCCTATTCCTAGTAGGAATCACCAAAGAAGGAAGAGATGGAGTAGGAAAAGGAAGAGGTGGCGCCTCCCACCAATCCTAGTCCAACTAGGAACTAGGTGGGGCGCCGGACAGCCCTATGGGCTGCCTCTCTCCTTTCCACAAGGCCCACTATGGACCATCCCCCTTCGTAGGAGGTTCCGGTAACCCCCTTCGGCAATCCCGATAAATCCGAAACTTTTCCGGTATACTTCCGGTGTCCGAATATAGCCGTCCAATATATCAATCTTTATGTCTCGGACATTCTGAGACTCCTCGTCATGTCCGTGATCTCATCCGAGACTCCGAACTACCTTCGGTACATCAATACTCATAAACTCATAATACCGATCGTCATCAAACATTAAGCGTGCGGACCCTACGGGTTCGAGAACTATGTAGACATGACCGAGACTCATCTCCGGTCAATAACCAATAGCGGAACCTGGATGTTCATATTGGCTCCTACATATTCTACGAAGATCTTTTATCGGTCAGAATCGCATAACTACATACGTTGTTCCTTTTGTCAAACGGTATGTTACTTGCCCGAGATTCGATCGTCGGTATCTCTATACCTAGTTCAATCTCGTTACCGGCAAGTCTCTTTACTCGTTCCGTAACACATCATCTCGTGACTAACTCATTAGTCTTTTGCTTGCAAGGCTTATTGTGATGTGTGTTACCGAGAGGGCCCAGAGATACCTCTCCGACACTCGGAGTGAAAAATCCTAATCGTGATCTATGCCAACACCACGAATACTTTCGGAGACACCTGTAGAGCATCTTTATGATCACCCAGTTACGTTGTGACGTTTGAGAGCACACAAGTTGTTCCTACGGTATTCGGGAGTTGCATAATCTCATAGTCATAGGAACATGTATAAGTCATGAAGAAAGCAATAGCAGTTAAACTAAACGATCATAGTGCTATGCTAACGGATGGGTCTTGTCCATCACATCATTCTCCTAATGATGTGATCCCGTTGATCAAATGACAACTCATGTCTATGGCTAGGAAACATAACCATCTTTGATCAATGAGCTAGTCTAGTAGAGGCATACTAGGGACATATTGTTTTGTCTATGTATCCACACATGTACTAAGTTTCCGGTTAATACAGTTCTAGCATGAATAAAAGACATTTATCATGATATAAGGAAATACAAATAACATCTTTATTATTGCCTCTAGGGCATATTTCCTTCAGTCTCCCACTTGAACTAGAGTCAATAATCTAGCTCACATCGCCATGTGATTTAATACTGATAGTTCACATCGTTATGTGAATAACACCCATAGTTCACATCGCCATGTGACTAACACCCAAAGAGTTTACTAGAGTCAATAATCTAGTTCACATTGCTATGTGATTAATACCCAAGAGTAATAAGGTGTGATCATGTTTTTCTTGTGAGAGAAGTTTAGTCAACGGGTCTGTCACATTTAGATCCGTATGTATTTCGCAAATTTCTATGTCTACAATGCTCTGCATAAAGCTACTCTAGCTAATTGCTCCCACTTTCAATATGCATCCAGATTGATACTTAGAGTCATCTGAATTTAGTGTCAAAGTTTGCATCGGCGTAACCCTTTACGACGAACTCTTTATCACCTCCATAATCGAGAAACATTTCCTTAGTCATCCAATTACTAAGGATAATTTTGACCGCTGTACAGTGATCTACTCCTGGATCACTATTGTACCTCCCTGTCAAACTCATGGCAAGGTACACAACGTGTTTTGTACACAGCATGGCATACTTTATAGAACCTATGTCTGAGGCATAGGGAATGACTTTCATTCTCTCTATATTTTTCTGCCGTGGTCGCTTTGAGTCTTACTCAACTTCATACCTTACAAGTCAGGCAAGAACTTCTTCTTTGACTGATCCATTTTGAACTACTTCAAAATCTTATCAAGGTATGTACTCATCGAAAGTCTTATCAAGCGTCTTGATCTATCTATATAGATCTTGATGCTCAATATGTAAGCAACTTCACCGAGGCCTTTCTTTGAAAAACTCCTTTCAAACACTCCTTTATGCTTTCCAGAAAATTCTACATCATTTCCGATCGACAATATGTCATTCACATATACTTATCAGAAAGGTTGTAGTGCTCCCACTCACTTCTTGTAAATACAGGCTTCTCCAAAAGTCTGTATAAAACCATATGCTTTGATCACCTCATCAAAGCATATATTCCAACTCCGAGATGCTTGCACCAGTCCATAGATGGATAGCAGGAGCTTGCATAATTTGTTAGCACCTTTTGGATCGACAAAACCTTCTGGTTGTATCATATACAACTCTTCTTTGAGATATCCATTCAGGAATGTAGTTTTGACATCCATTTGCCAGATTTCATAATCATAAAATGCGGCAATTGCTAACATGATTCGGACAGACTTAAGCATCGCTACAGGTGAGAAAGTCTCATCGTAGTCAACTCCTTGAACTTGTCGAAAACCTTTCGCAACAAGTCGAGCTTTGTAAACAGTAATATTACCGTCTACGTCGGTCTTCCTCTTGAAGATCCATTTATTTTCGATGGCTTGCCGATCATCGGGCAAGTCAACCAAAGTCCACACTTTGTTCTCATACATGGATCCCATCTCAGATTTCATGGCTTCAAGCCATTTTGCGGAATCTGGGCTCATCATCGCTCCCTCATAGTTCGTAGGTTCATCATGGTCTAGTAACATGATTTCCAGAACTGGGTTGCCGTACCACTCTGGTGCGGAACGTACTCTGGTTGATCTACGACGTTCAGCAGAAACTTGATCCGAAGTTTCATGATCATTATCATTAACTTCCTCACTAATTGGTGTAGGAATCACTGGAACAATTTCCTGTGATGTACTACTTTCCAATCCGGGAGAAGGTACAATTACCTCATCAAGTTCTACTTTCCTCCCACTCACTTCTTTCGAGAGAAACTCCTTCTCTAGAAAGGATCCATTTTTAGCAACGAATATCTTGCCTTCGGATCTGTGATAGAAGGTGTACCCAACAGTCTCTTTTGAGTATCCTATGAAGATTTACTTCTCCGGTTTGGGTTCGAGTTTATCATGTTGAAACTTTTTCACATAAGCATCGCAGTCCCAAACTTTAAGAAACAACAACTTTGGTTTCTTGCCAAACCACAGTTCCTAAGGCGTTGTCTCAACGGATTCAGATGAGGCCCTTATTTAACGTGAATGCAGCTGTCTCTAATGCATGACCCAAAACGATAGTGGTAAATCGGTAAGAGACATCATAGATCGCACCATATCCAATAAAGTACGGTTATGACGTTCGGACACACCATTACGCTGTGGTGTTCCGGGTGGCGTGAGTAGTGAAACTATTTCACATTTGTTTTTATTGCAGGCCAAACTCGCTAACTCAAATATTTTACCTCTACGATCATATCGTAGAAGCTCTTATTTTTCTTGTTACGACGATTCTCCACTTTACTCTGAAATTCTTTGAACTTTTCAAATGTTTCAAACTTGTGCTTCATTAAGTAGATATACCTATATCTGCTCAAATCATCAGTGAAGGTCAGAAAATAACGATACCCGCCGCGAGCTTCAACACTCATTGGTCCGCATACATAAGTATGTATGATTTCAAACAACTTTTTTGCTCGCTCCATGGTTCCGAAGAACGGAGTTTTAGTCATCTTGCCCATGAGGCATGGCTCGCAAGCATCAAGTGATTCATAATCAAGTGATTCCAAAAGTCCATCATTATGGAGTTTCTTCATGCGTTTTACACCAATATGACCTAAACGGCAGTGCCACAAATAAGTTGCACTATCATTATTAACCTTGCATCTTTTGGCTTCAATATTATGAATATGTGTATCACACGATCGAGATCCAACAAACTATTTTCATTGGGTGTATGACCATAGAAGGTTTTATTCATGTAAACAGAACAACAATTATTCTCTAACTTACATGAATAACCGTATTGCAATAAACATGATCAAATCATATTCATGCTCAACACAAACACCAAATAACACTTATTTAGGTACAACACTAATCCCGAAAGTATAGGGAGTGTGCGATGATGATCATATCAATCTTGGAACTGCTTCCAATACACATCGTCACTTCATCCTTTAACTAGTTTATGTTCATTATGCAACTCCTATTTCGAGTTACTACTCTTTAGCAACTAAACCAGTATCAAATACCGAGGGGTTGCTATGAACACTAGTAAAATACACATCAATAATCTGTATATCAAATATACCTTTGTTCACTTTGCCATCCTTCTTATCCGCCAAATATCTAGGGCAGTTCCACTTCTAGTGACCATTTCCTTTGTAGTAGAAGCACTTGTTTCAGGCTTGAGTTTAGCTTTGGGTTTCTTCACGGGAGTGACAACTTGCTTGTCATTCGTCTTGAAGTTCCCCTTCTATCCCTTTGCCCTTTACTTGAAACAAGTGGTCTTGTTAACCATCAACACTTGATGCTCTTTCTTGATTTCTACCTTCGCCGATTTCAGCATCGTGAAGAGCTTGGGAATTACTTTCGTCATCCCTTGCATATTATAGTTCATCACGAAGTTCTACTAACTTGGTGATAGTGACTAGAGAACTTTGTCAATTACTATCATATCTGGAAGATTAACTCCCACTTGATTCAAGCAATTGCAGTACCCAGACAATCTGAGCACATGCTCACTGGTTGAGCTATTCTCCTCCATCTTGTAGGCAAAGTACTGCCAGAGGTCTTATACCTCTCGACACGGGTATGAGTATGAAATACTAATTTCAACTCTTGGAACATCTCATATGCTCCGTGGCGTTTCAAAACGTTTTTGAAGTCCCGGTTATAAGCCGTAAAGCATGGTGCACTAAACTATCAAGTAGTCATCATATCGAGCTTTTGTCAAAACGTTCATAACGTCTACATCTGCTCCTGCAATAGGTCTGTCACCTAGCGGTGCATCAAGGACATAATTCTTCTGTGCAGCAATGAGGATAATCCTCAGATCACGGAACAATTCCGCATCATTGCTACTAACATCTTTCAAATTGGTTTTCTCTAGGAACATATGAAAAAAATAAACGGGGAGCAACATCGCGAGCTATTGATCTACAACATAGATATGCTAATACTACCAGGACTAAGTTCATGATAAATTAAAGTTCAATTAATCATATTACTTAAGAACTCCCACTTAGATAGACATCCCTCTGGTCATCTAAATGATCACGTGATCCAAATCAACTAAACCTTGTCCGATCATCACGTGAGATGGAGTAGTTTCAATGGTGAACATCTTATGTTGATCATATCTACTATATGATTCACGCTCGACCTTTCGGTCTCCAGTGTTCCGAGGCCATATCTGTATATGCTAGGCTCGTCAAGTTTAACCCGAGTATTCTGCATGTGCAAAACTGGCTTACACCCGTTGTATTTGAACGTAGAGCTTATCACACCCGATCATCACGTGGTGTCTCGGCACGACGAACTTTCGGAACGGTGCATACTCAGGGAGAACACTTATACCTTGAAATTTAGTAAGGGATCATCTTATAATGCTACCGTCGATCTAAGCAAAATAAGAAGCATAATAAGATAAACATCACATGCAATCAAAATATGTGACATGATATGGCCATCATCATCTTGTGCTTTTGATCTCCATCTCCAAAGCACAGTCATGATCACCTTCGTCACCGGCGCGACACCTTGATCTCCATCGTAGCATCGTTGTCATCTCGCCAACTATTGCTTCCTCAACTATCGCTACCGTTTAGTGATAAAGTAAAGCAATTACATGGCGATTGCATTTCATACAATAAAGCGACAACCATATGGCTCCTGCTAGTTGCCGATAACTTTACAAAACATGATCATCTCATACAAAACGTATAACTCACCATGTCTTGACCATATCACATCACAACATGCCCTGCAAAAACAAGTTAGACGTCCTCTACTTTGTTTGTTGCAAGTTTTACGTGGCTGCTACGGGCTTTAGCAAGAACCGTTCTTACCTACGCATACAAAACCACAACGATGTTTCGTCAAGTATGTGCTGTTTTAACCTTCACAAGGACCGGGCGTAGCCACACTTGATTCAGCTAAAGTGAGAGAGACAGACACCCGCCAGTCACCTTTAAGCAACGAGTGCTCGTAACGGTGAAACCAGTCTCGCGTAAGCGTACGCGTAATGTCGGTCCGGGCCGCTTCATCTCACAATACCGCCGAAGCATAGTATGACATGCTGGTAAGCAGTATGACTAGTATCACCCACAACTCATTGTGTTCTACTCGTGCATATCATCTACGCATAGACCTGGCTAATGATGCCACTGTTGGGGAACATAGTATTTTAAAATTTTCCTACGATCACGCAAGATCTATCTACCAGATGCATAGCAACGAGAGGGGAGAGTGTGTCTACGTACCCTCGTAGACCGGGAGCGGAAGCGTCAACTGACGCGGTTGATGTTGTCGAACTTCTTCGCGATTCAACCGATCAAGCACCGAACGTACGGCACCTCCGCGTTCAGCACACGTTCAGCTTGATGACGTCCCACGAGCTCTTCATCCAGTTGAGCTTCACGGGAGAGTTTCGTCAGCACGACGGCGTGGTGACGGATATGATGTGTTCACCGGCGCAGGGCTTCGCCTAAGCTCCGCGACGGTATGACCGAGGTGTGATTCTGTGGAGGGGGGCACCGCACACGGCTAAAACAATTCAACTTGTGTGTCTTTGGGTGCCCCCCTGCCCCCGTATATAAAGGAGCAAGGGAGGAGGGCCGGCCAACCTCCTATGGTGCGGCTAGGGAAGGAATCCTACTAGGAATAGGATTGCAATCCTATTCCTAGTAGGAATCACCAAAGAAGGAAGAGATGGAGTAGGAAAAGGAAGAGGTGGCGCCTCCCACCAATCCTAGTCCAACTAGGAACTAGGTGGGGCGCCGGACAGCCCTATGGGCTGCCTCTCTCCTTTCCACAAGGCCCACTATGGACCACCCCCCTTCGTAGGAGGTTCCGGTAACCCCCTTCGGCAATCCCGATAAATCCGAAACTTTTCCGGTATACTTCCGGTGTCCGAATATAGCCGTCCAATATATCAATCTTTATGTCTCGGACATTCCGAGACTCCTCGTCATGTCCGTGATCTCATCCGGGACTCCGAACTACCTTCGGTACATCAATACTCATAAACTCATAATACTGATCGTCATCAAACGTTAAGCGTGCGGACCCTACGGGTTCGAGAACTATGTAGACATGACCGAGACTCATCTCCGGTCAATAACCAATAGGGGAACCTGGATGTTCATATTGGCTCCTACATATTCTACGAAGATCTTTTATCGGTCAGAACCGCATAACTACATACGTTGTTCCTTTTGTCAAACGGTATGTTACTTGCCCGAGATTCGATCGTCGGTATCTCTATACCTAGTTCAATCTCGTTACCGGCAAGTCTCTTTATTCGTTCCGTAACACATCATCTCGTGACTAACTCATTAGTCTTTTGCTTGCAAGGCTTATTGTGATGTGTGTTACCGAGAGGGCCCAGAGATACCTCTCCGACACTCGGAGTGACAAATCCTAATCTTGATCTATGCCAACACCACGAATACTTTCGGAGACACCTGTAGAGCATCTTTATGATCACCCAGTTACGTTGTGACGTTTGATAGCACACAAGGTGTTCCTACGGTATTCGGGAGTTGCATAATCTCATAGTCATAGGAACATGTATAAGTCATGAAGAAAGCAATAGCAGTTAAACTAAACGATCATAGTGCTATGCTAACGGATGGGTCTTGTCCATCACATCATTCTCCTAATGATGTGATCCCGTTGATCAAATGACAACTCATGTCTATGGCTAGGAAACATAACCATCTTTGATCAATGAGCTAGTCTAGTAGAGGCATACTAGGGACATACTGTTTTGTCTATGTATCCACACATGTACTAAGTTTCCGGTTAATACAATTCTAGCATGAATAAAAGACATTTATCATGATATAAGGAAATACAAATAACATCTTTATTATTGCCTCTAGGGCATATTTCCTTCACAAAAGGCATAGACACATAGCAAAAAGCACCAAAAGGAGTTATGAAGGCTGTCTTCTCTTGGTCTTCCACTGCCATCTTGATCTGGTGATATCCTGAATATGCATCCAGAAAACTCAGCCGCTCACACCCCGCCGTGGCATCGATGATCTGATCGATGCGAGGTAGAGCAAAAGGATCAGTTGGGCAAGCTTTATTGAGGTCCGTGTAGTCCACACACATCCTCCACTTCCCATTCTTCTTTAAGACCAGCACCGGATTAGCCAACCACTCCGGATGAAAAACTTCCACGATGAACCCTGCGGCCAAAAGTCTGGCCACCTCTTCTCCTATAGCTTTGCGTCTTTCTTCGTTGAAGCGGCGTAGATACTGTTTAACTGGTTTAAACTTCGGATAAATGTTTAACTTGTGCTCAGCGAGTTCCCTCGGTATACCTGGCATGTCAGAAGGTTTCCACGCAAAGATATCCCGGTTCTCACGGATGAACTCGATGAGCGCGCTTTCCTATTTGGGATCAAGGTTAGCGCTGATAGTGAACTGTTTAGACGAGTCTCCAGGCACAAAATCAACCTGCTTGGTCTCTTTCGCTGACTTAAATTTCAATGCCGGATCATGCTCGGTGCTTGGTTTCTTCAGCGGAGTCATGTCTGCCGGATCAACATTATCTTTATAAAATTTTAGCTCCTCGATGGCACATACTGCTTCTGCATAGGCTGCATCACCTTCCTCACATTCCACTGCTATCTTACGGCTCCCATGAACTGTGATCGTGCCTTTATGACCCGGCATCTTAAGCTGCAGATAAACATAACACGGTCTAGCCATAGACTTAGCATAAACTGTCCTTCCAAAGAGAGCATGATATGGACTTTTAATTTTGACGACTTCGAAAGTGATCATCTCTGACCTGGAATCATACTCATTTCCAAAGGTAACTTCTAAGTCAATCTTACCAACCGGATAAGCTGACTTACCTGGGACCACTCCGTGAAACACTGTGTTTGATGATCTTAACTTTTTATCTGTCAGACCCATACGACAGAAAGTCTCGTAATATAAGATATTGATACTGCTACCACCATCCATGAGGACCTTAGTAAACTTGTATCCTCCCACCTGTGGTGCCACTACCAAGGCTAAATGTCCCGGATTATCCACCCGTATGGGGTGGTCTTCTCTGCTCCATACAATGGGCGGCTCCGACCATCGAAGAAACCGTGGAGTCGCCGGTTCTACTACGTTAACAGCCCGCTTCAAAACCTTCTGGTCTCTCTTACACAGACTTGTGGTGAAAACATGATATTGCCCGCTGCTTAACTCCTTCGGATTACTCTGGTATCCGGATTGCGGCTGCTGTTGCTGACGCTGTTGCTGCTGGTTTCCCTGATTATTATAGCTTCCCTGGCCCTGCTGCTGGTTATTCTGACCATTGTAACCACCTTGATGATGCGATTGATTTCCCTGACCATTATAATTTCCTTGATTATTTTGGCCGCCTGCCCGGGGTTGGTAACCACCGTTATTGCCCCTATATCCTGATCCGGAACTGTTCCCCTGATGACCCGAACCATAAAATCCAGGCCCTGAACCGCCATGTGGGGGTCGATTAGGAGGATTGAAATGGCCTGCTACTGCCTTCATAAGGGGTATGCACTCTCTCATGGTATGCTTCGCTACCTTCCCCTTTCCACTATGCTTTGGACAAGGTCGATCCAACTCCTGCTCCCAGCTCAGAGCTCCTCCGCCGGTTTGTAAAGCAGAATCCTCCGGATTACCCTGATAACCACCTTGAACTTGAGTGTTAGCCACGAAGTCTGAACCACCCTCTGCCTTTCGTTTGCCCAAAAAGCCTGAAGTAACCGGATTGATCGGCGCCGGTTTACCGGACTTGCTGGCCTTCCCAGCTTTATCTCCTTCTGCTTCCGGATACTTTGTGTTATCAGAGTCTCCGTATTTCACCAGGGCACTCATTAAAGTTCCCATGTCATTGCAGTCCCTTTTAAGCCATCCGAGTTTCAATTTTAAAGATTCAAACCTGCAATTGTTCTCCAATGTCACTATCGCCGTACTAGGATTAATACCATTCGAAGAGTGCAAAATCTCTGCCACCCTCCGTACCCAAGCCGCTATGGACTCCTGCTCTCCTTGCACACAGGCTGCTAGGTCTATCACCGACATCGGCTGTTTGCACGTATCCTTGAAGTTTTTGATAAACTGGCTGCGTAGTTCCCCCCATGATCCAATAGAATTCGGGGGTAGAGCTTTCAACCAGGTCCGGGCCGTGCCCTCGAGCATCATAGTAAAATATTTGGCACAAGCTGATTCATCCACATCCAGCATCTCCATGGCCATCTCATAACTTTCAACCCAAGCTTCTGGTGGTAAATCGGCTGTGTAGTTAGGTACCTTGCGGGGCCCTTTGAAGTCCTTGGGCAGCTTAACACTCCGTAGAGCGGGGACGAGACACTGTACCCCGAAGGAACTCGCCGTAGCTCCTGTTCCCGCAGTGGCTGTGTGAACCGGCGTTGTTTGATGAATTTCCTCCCTGGCACCTGATCTGGCCCGGTTTATGTCTAGAGCTGGCATCGCCGCCCCTGCCGGATTATCCTGCCTGCGCTGATGTCTCCTGCGCTCACTGCTAGATACTTCTGGCTCCTCCCAATGTCTGGAATAACTTCGGTTGGGACGCGGTGTTGAATGTAGCCTTTCCCTGCTATGAGAATACGCTTGCTGCTGCATCAATGCCGTATTAAGTAGCTTCTGGACCCTGCGCGCCTCTATCGCCACCGGAGACGTTTCTTCCGCAGGCAAAGCGGCCAAACGCGCCGCCGCTGCAGCAATGTTATCCAAAGGGTTTGAATAATGCCCTGGAAGGACAAGAACATAAGGTGCCGACGTAACCCGGCGCTCCTGCTCTGCGGCGGGTTGCTGAACCGGCTCCTCCCGGGCCGGAGGCGTCCTCCGGTTCAAAGCCGGATGATTACTAGCCCCAGCCCCAGGTGTCCTGAACAGATTCGTTGATTCATAAACCGGCGGTATACGGGACCGGTACTTTCGTCCCCTTACTCCTTCCATAGAGGCTTGCTCCATCCTCAAATAAAAAGCTTGATCATCCAACTCTGCTTGCCTCGTCGCTATCATCTCTCTTTCTGCCTTTAGGTCCTCCTTTAACTGATCGATCCGGCCTTTCAACTGAAGGAGCTCTGCATCATGATGCGCCTTGTCTGCTGGAGCTACATCTTCCACCGCTTTAGCTGTGAACTCCTCGATCAAGGTGGATAGAACTTCAGTAAGGGAGGGATTTGAACAGCTTCCCCCTGCACCAGCTTCTGCTGTCGTTCCGTTCATCGGGGGCTGTGAACCGGCCATGAAGACCGCCACCCGGTTTAGCGGGTCAAAGGGGCCCGGAATACTGTTCCCGTCGGACTCGCCCTCGGACCGGCCGTCCCGCAACTGATACAGAGATTCAGTTTCCCCAGATGAAGACTTGTCATCTGAGTAGACGATTGTTGCATCATCAGATTCCGATCCATTCTCGGCTCGACCTCCGTGGATTGCTCCAACGACCACGCGCTTCACGGCGGGCTGAATCCGGGCCGATCTCGCACGCTGAGCCGGCTCGACGATGTTGGGGAAGATGTCCGGCTCAGGTCCCGGTTCACCGATTTTGCCGATGAAGACTTGGATGCTGCCGAAGGGGACCCGATACCCGTATTCGATCGAATCGGCCTCCGGTCCCCAACCTGCGTCGTCGATGTAGATCCGGCCGCGGCGACTCTTGGTCATCCGGCCGACTGCGTAACCCTTGAGCCCTTCTAAGCCGCATTTCAAGAACTCAAAACCATCGTGCGCAGGCCCCACGGTGGGCGCCAACTGTCGTGGAAATAACACGGCAGATGTCCGGTTTAACGGACTTGATGATGGAACCATCGCACGGGTTAGCTTGAAAGGATTCATAGCACACAAAGGACACAGAGGGTTTATACTAGTTCGGCCCCTTCCAAGAAGGTAAAAGCCTACGTCTAGTTGGTTTGGTATTGCTTGGGCGTCGAATTACAGGGAGCGGATTCGCTTGCCTGTGTCTCGACGGGTTGATTGTTGCTTGTCCCTGAACCGTCCAGGTCGTCCCTTTATATAGAGGTAACGCCTGGTCCGGTTTACAGAGTCCCGAGGCCGGCTCATACTTGTGTCCGCCTCGGTCTCTGTCTTTTCTTTCTTATCCCTCAAGTTACATCGCTTGGCGGTTTACAACACACACTTCTATACATGGGCCTTAAGATCTTATGGGCCGTAGCCTTTACTAAAATATTACAACTAAGTATAATATAACTGAGCCGGTTTACACTAGCCGGTTCATACCTGCTAGTCATATCCCTGACAGCGGTGCTTTATCTTACACATTGATAGCGGCGGATCTCGTCGGCGTGACGCCGTGGAGACTCAGTGTCCGATGTGCGGAGATGGACCCGTGCAGGAGGAGGATGTTGTTCGGAGTCATGGTGGCGTCGATGGCAGAGGAGCCTGGCAAGGTCCGTGCATTAGTTTGCTCTGAAGATGGATTGGTGGAACATGGGGGCGACGACACATGAGAGTGCGTCGGACCGTCTTTGTGCCCCAAACCTAGTATGTGCCTTGGTTGGGGCCTCTGGCTTTAGATGTTAGGCATTTGTGCGACGTCTGTTTGGTATTAGGTTCAGACTATCGGCACCCATTCATCATGTGGATAGGAGTAGCGACAGTTGTTGCTAAGATGGTGGCTTCAGACTAGCCGATGTACTACTTTGTAAGGTCTTTGTGAATAATCAATAAAATGGCTGCATGCATCGCCCAGATTCAGAGGCCGGTAATCCTTCTTTAAAAAAATGGTTATCGCCAATGTTTTATACTCCACTTGTTGATGAATTTGGTCGTTACCTAGCATCAACTTCAATAATATTGGCTTTGTGCATCACAATCAGTGGCGGACCAACCATTGGGACGAGCTAGGGCGGTCGCCCCAGGTCGTCGACGGCAGAATTTTTTGCCCCGCCACCATATCCGTCTTCCTTGTTTCCTCCGGCGTGCGTCAGACAGCCATCAGACTACTCACAGAGGGAGTAAAATAGATGGTAATATCACACTTATCTAGGCAAAATAGATGATATGGAATGTAATTAATTAAGAAAGAGAGGCACGTGGTAACATAGCTAGTTACTGTAACATCACACATATAAAAAAAATGAGTCTACAACCTAATAAATGAAGTGATGCATGACACAACAAATATGTTACTACCCACTATGAAGGTAATAACATATGCATGTTACTACTCTAAGTTACTACCCATTGTGACTAGTCTCAACGAGCGATTCATGGCAGCAGCGGCGCTGTTCTGTGTGATTGGGTCGAAGGGGTACGAGCCTATGAAGGAGAAAGAGATTTGAGCTAAACTAGTGGACTGGGCTACGTTTACTACAGCCTACAGGCCCAAATGCCCAATCAACAACCCTCTTCCCTCGAACTAAAAAAACCTGGAAAAGTTATTTAATTTTCCTATTATGGAACGGAGATTGCACCATCCATATTTTTTTGCATACTGTTAACACACTTGTGCTAATGCATTCATAATTTTGTAGGTCTCATTTGGGAATTGGAATTATGAATCATATTGTGGCATAAGAGTATCTACAGTCGAACTTGGCAAATCCGGCACCCGATAAGCCCACGGAATGCGTCATGCTACCGGCAGAATGCGTCATGTTCGTCCTACTCCGCCTGCATCTGGGCAGCCTGCTCCGCCAGCAGTCGGGTTGCCTTCTCCACCTGCATCGGGGCAGCCTGCTCCGCCTCCCTCTCTCGTTGTCGCCGTCGCCGCAACTTCCGGACGACATTCTCCGCCTTGCAAGACGGACCCGTGGAAGGGACGGTGACGGATGAGGCGGACTGCGTCTCTGTCGCGGTGGTCGGGGTCGGGCTGGACGACATCTACAGCGGCGGATCGGGACCGGTGAAGAGGATGGGGGACCGGGCGTATAAGGCGGGTTTGAGAGGACCGGCTGTACATGATCTAAGTGTACATTTCAAGCGGCAAGAGTCCATGTTAGTAGTTTACTAGTTTTAAAGACCCTTTTTATTCCTTTGTTGTTGAGTACCATGAGTTTTGGTTAAATAGATTTGCATGTGTATCGAAAAAAAGTAGATATTAAATGTTTGGCCCGGCTAACTTCAAATCCTGGATCCGCCACTGATCTCCATGATGTAGAGGCCGGGATTTCAATCTCCTTTTCAAGGAATAAAACATAAATAATAACCTTACCACAGGCTCGTGTTAGATGCAATCATCTTTTCAGTTACTTTTCTTGTCTTCACGAGTATTCTTGTATTTCCTTCCACCATGCATTTAAATAGAAAAACATTACGTAGAAAGTAAGCTTGGAGAAAAAACAAACACTTGATCGGTAGAAATTAACACGTCCATCAAGTTACAAGCACACGAGAGCAACACACATAAAACTCTATCAGGAAGTTAATTAACATAGCAAGACCCACCCAAGAATACATCTTCAAGCTACGAGAAACCACACGGCCGTCATGTATGTTCCTGCCGTACGTAGAGGCTAGCCAGCTCTACATACCATCCATGTTGACCTGCGCGCCTGACCCTCCTGATACATCCAGGTGGTTTCTGGACCGGATCTCGACAACTTCCTCTTTCCGGTAAGCCGTTGTAGTTGCCAACTTGCTGTGCTTCTGTAGGTCTGCACAGGAAGACATACACGTAGCGAATCATCAGCAGCTGGTGCAATACTTCAGATGTGGCGTTTCCAGAGTGTTTACGTACCCTTGTCGTCCTCGGCGCGGGCGCTGTAGCCGGTGACGCGCTCGACGAGGTCGTAGAACACGTCCAGGAGCTGGAGCTGGGAGGCGAAGCTGGCCATGGGAGTGCTAGCCTGCTGGGTAATTCAAGCTGCTGTGTTACCGCCACTAGCTTATAGCTAATCGAACAGTCTAGCTGCTTGCTGCCTTGCTCTGCTTGGCCAGCTGCTTACTGCGTGCTTTGAGTTGTGAGTGGCGGCTGTTGAGCGAGTCCTCTTACCCTCGCCGGGGGACGGTATTTATACACGCGCGGCGCCACCAACCGACCACGCGCGTGCGAGCGCTAGGGCGTAGTGCCATACTCGTACTCAGAGCGCGACAGTTCAGTACGTACTCCACTAGCCGCGTTATGGGATGGAGGGAATCGGAATTTCTCGATCGGCATGCATGTGAATCATGCATAGTCCACCCGCGTCTTCTGGTCGATCACGTTCGCAGATGGATGTACCGCCCTCTTTTTATTGCAACTTGCTCGAAAGAGACGCCACCAGCTACAAGAAAATGCACCGGGCCATGGAGAGTTGTTGATTGTCCACGTCCACCTCCACCAAATTGCACCATCAAGAAAATGCACCGGGCCACTTCCCGACTTGTTGAAAATATCTTTCATGAAGTTCTCCATAGAATTTGAACGGAAGTCTTTGTAGCTGCCCCCGCCTTCTCCTCCTGCTCCTCCACAAAAAGCTAGGGTTTTTGCCTTCCGCCGACGCCGCCGCAGGTCCGTCTCCTCTCCGGTGGCCTTAGGGCAACGGAGGCGCGGTGGATCTCGGCAAGAGTCGGCGGGAGGGCTCCGTTTTTAATCGTTCCTTTCAGTTTTTTTAGTGTTTGTGTCCTGCTCAGGAAGACGAGACTGCGGCGGCTCCCTGAAGATGGAATAAAGGTCTCCCGTCTAGTCCCCGTTCAAGCGATGCGTCTAGCATCGTTGGTGGGCGTGTGGAGGTGTGTTTTCGACGGATCTATCTTTGGTGGATTTGCCCGGATCTCGTCGTTGTTTGTCCACATTCGTGTGTCTTCGGATTGGATTTTTCTGAATACATTATTCTTCATCTGCGGCGGCTGCTGTTCTGGTGCGCTGGTCCTACGGGGCCTTAGCACAACGACTTTCCGACTGTCTACTACAACAAGTTGTGCCCGACTCCGCTGATGGAGGGGCGATGACGGCGACGCGCCTTCGGCTCGCTTCAGTGCTGATAGTTGTCGCTAGGTGGTCTACGGATCTGGATGTAATTTCTATTATTTCTGTTATTCGTTGTACTACCATGATTGAAGATGAATAGATCGGGAATTTTCTCGCAAAAAAAAAAACTTGGTTGATGATCTTTCCCAAAAAATAAAACTTGCTTGATGATATTATATGGTAGTAATATGCACAGATGTCAGTGTAGCAAATTGCGTCGTAGGCTTGGGATTTCCTAATTCGGAAGTACTCTATGGCCGGCACTCCCTGCCCGATTTTGAGACGACGTGTGATCCTATGGCCGTGCGACACTTGCATCTACCAATGCATGGTTGGATCCATAGCATCGTCCAAAAATTGTCCGAGCAGCGTTGTCCGTCTAGCAGCACTCTTCCTAATTTGGCATAATTCTGTTTTTTGCGCATGCACGATGAGAGCATCCTATGTCCCAAAATCGTCGGGTTGTCCCGTATACCACCCGGAACAGCAGCCAGGAACGTTCACATTCCACATGTGTGACACGTTTGCATGCGTGTTGCCGTGTTGGGGCATGCCGCCATGGGGGTGCCTACTGGGATCAGGGATGGGTCAGCGTCGCCAACACTATGATGACGCATGATCGTATTCACGTGCTTTTTCGTTATGATCGAAGCACTCGATGGTACACACCTACGGAAAGTCTCTTAGGACTAGATTTACATAATGAAGTGCCTGGCTCATGGTGAAAAACAGAGGAGCTTACGACGAAATTCAAGGGGAAAGTTCTTTCTGGCTTTTCTTCACATTTGTGTTATTGTTTTTCTCCATTTTTTAAATGTTATCAAAAATATTTTCTGAAAATATTTTTATTTTACTAATTTTTCGAAAAATGTTTCATGGGTACCTATAAAATTATTAATCATGCATTCTAGAAAAATGTTCATTGTATATTTTATAAATATACACCAAGTGTTACAAAATGTTTATCATGTGTATAAATATGTTCAATGTGTTATCAAAAAGTTTCATGTTATTAAGAAAAAAGTGCTACATATTTATAAAAATGTTCATGTAATTTTCACGTGTACTTGCCAAAAATTCTAAAATGTAATTTAAATGTTATTAAAAAGGTGTTCATTAGTTTTTGTTATTCTGTAACTTTTACATGTGTGTGGAGAAAACCCAACTATTATTTAAAAATAATCATGTATTTATAACAAAATCAAGTAATATTTTTCGAGGTGTTTAAAATTGTTCAATTTGTATTTTTGTTTTCTTTAATTGACAAAAAATAAAAATAAGTGAAAAAATACAGAAGAAATAAAGAAGGAAAAACTCTTAAAGCAAACAAAAACTAACTCGCATAGAACTGGGCAAAACCACAATGAAATCATAGAGGAACACCCCCTCCCCCACCCCCACCCCCCAACTGTGCTTAATAAACGACAATGTTTTTAGCGGGCGCGCTTGGGCGGGCAATATTCTATTGCTCGGTACGTGGGACATATAACATTTCCTGTTGCAGCTTGTTTGGCACCTAGGCTTTCATTTCATTTGGTGGAAATGAAATGAAAACACATTCCTGCAAAGATTTCAGTCGGTGGGATTTGGTTTCCAAGTCCAAATTTCCTGTTTGGCTGCCATATGAATCTCTGAAATGAAACGAATGCCATATGTTGTTTGTCTGCCAGTTTGAAATTGCAAATAATCAATATGCACATCTTTGTCTGTACATTCAACACATTTACATAGTGCATTTTCTAAATGATCAAGATCAAAAGGATCGGAACAACATCAGTTTCACGCATTCGAATATGTCAAAATATATTCATCTCAAGTGCAGACAAGAATGGTGACAAGATCTTCGAAGGACCATTAAAGGCTAAAACTTGAGATGGTCGAAAACCAAGATCTTCGAAGTTTGAAAACGTGCATTAACAAGGAACACAATGGAGCGAGCAACATATTTGTTGGAAATCATACATACTGATGTATGTAGACCGATGAGTGTTGAAGCTCGCAGCGGGTATCGTTATTTTCTGACCTTCACTGATGATTTGAGCAGATATGGGAATATCTACTTGATGAAGCACAAGTCTGAAACATTTGAGAAGTTCAAAGAATTTCAGGGTGAAGTAGAGAATCATCGTAACAAGAAAATAAAGTTTCTGTGATCTGATCGTGGAGGTGAATATTTGAGTTACGAGTTTGGTCTTCATTTGAAACAGTTTGGAATAGTTTCACAACTCACGCCACCCGGAACACCACAGCGTAATGGTGTGTCTGAATGTTGTAACCGTACTTTATTATATATGGTGCGGTCTATGATGTCTCTTACCGATTTACCACTATCGTTTTGGGTTATGCATCAGAGACAACTGCATTCACGTTAAATAGGGCAACATATAAATTCGTTGAGACGACACCTTATGAACTATGGTTTGGCAAGAAACCAAAGTTGTCGTTTCTTAAAGTTTGGGGCTGTGATGCTTATGTGAAAAAACTTCAACCTAATAAGCTCGAACCCAAGTCAGAGAAATGTGTCTTCATAGGATACCCAAAGGAGACTATTGGGTACACCTTCTATCACATATCCGAAGGCAAGATATTCGTTGCTAAGAATGGATCCTTTCTAGAGAAGGCGTTTCTCTCAAAAGAAGTGGTGGGAGGAAAGTGGAACTTGATGAGGTAATTGTACCTTCTCTCGAATTGGATAGTAGTACACCACAGAAATTGGTTCCAGTGATTCCTACACCAATTAGTGAGGAAGCTAATGATGATGACCATGAAACTTCGGATCAAGTTACTGCTGAACTTCGTAGATCAACCAGAGTACGTTCCGCACCAGAGTGGTACGGCAACCCAGTTCTGGAACTCATGTTACTAGACCATGATGAACCTACGAACTATGAGGAAGCGATGATGAGCCCAGATTCCGCAAAATGGCTTGAGGCCATGAAATCTGAGATGGGATCCATGTATGAGAACAAAGTGTGGACTTTGGTTGACTTGCCCGATGATCGGCAAGCCATCGAAAGTAAATGGATCTTCAAGAGGAAGACCGACGCTGACGGTAATGTTACTGTTTACAAAGCTCGACTTGTTGCGAAAGGTTTTAGACAAGTTCAAGGAGTTGACTACGATGAGACTTTCTCAACCATAGCGATGCTTAAGTCTGTCCGAATCATGTTAGCAATTGCCGCATTTTATGATTATGAAATCTGGCAAATGGATATCAAAACTGCATTCTTGAATGGATATCTTAAAGAAGAGTTGTATATGATGCAATCAGAAGGTTTTGTCGATCCTAAAGGTGCTAACAAAGTGTGCAAGCTCAAGCGATCCATCTATGGACTGGTGCAAGCATCTCGGAGTTGGAATATACGCTTTGATGAGGTGATCAAAGCATATAGTGTTATACAGACTTGCGGTGAAGCCTGTATTTACAAGAAAGTGAGTGGGAGCACTACAGCCTTTCTGATAAGTATATGTGCATGACATATTGTCGATCAGAAATGATGTAGAATTTTCCGGAAAGCATAAAGGAAGTGTTTGAAAGGAGTTTTTTCAAAGAAAAACCTCGGTAATGCTGCTTACATATTGAGCCTCAAGATCTATAGAGATAGATCGAGACACTTGATAAGTTTTTCAATGAGCACATGCCTTGACAATTTTTTGAAGTAGTTCAAAATGGATCAGTCACAGAAGGAGTTCTTGCCTGAGTTGTAAGGTATGAAGTTGAGTAAGACTCAAAGCCCGACCTCGGCAGAAGATAGAGAAAGAATGAAAGTCATTTCCTATGCCTCAGCCATAAGTTCTATAAAGTATGACATGTTGTGTACCAAACATGTTGTGTACCTTACCATGAGTTTGGCAAGGAGGTACAAAAGTGATCCAGGAGTAGATTATTGGACAGCGGTCAAAATTATCCTTAGTTACTGGATGACTGAGGAAATGTTTTCTCAATTATGGATGTGATAAAGAGTTCGTCGTAAAGAGTTACACCGATGCAAGCTTTACACTAATCCAGATGACTCTAAGTATCAATCTGGATGCATATTGGAAGTGGGAGCAATTAGCTAGAGTAGCTCCATGCAGAGCATTGTAGACATAGAAATTTGTGAAATACATACAGATCTGTATGTAACAGACCCATTGACTAAACTTCTCTCACAAGCAAAACACGATCACACCTTATTACTCTAGGGTGTTAATCACATAGCGATGTGCACTAGATTATTGACTCTAGTAAACCATTTGGGTGTTGGTCACATGGCGATGTGAACTATGGGTATTATTCACATAACGATGTGAACTATCGATATTAAATCACATGGCGATGTGAATTAGATTATTGACCCTAGTGCAAGTGGGAGACTGAAGGAAATATGCCCTAGAGGCAATAATAAAGTTATTATTTATTTCCTTATATCATGATAAATTTTTATTATTCATGCTAGAATTGTATTAACCGGAAACTTAGTACATGTGTGAATACATAGACAAAAGAGAGTGTCCCTAGTATGCCTCTACTAGACTAGCTCATTGATAAAAGATGGTTATGTTTCCTAGCCATATACATGAGTTGTCATTTGATCAACGGGATCACATCATTAGGAGAATGATGTTGAAAGATCGTGGATGTCGCCTAGAGGGGGGGGGTGAATAGGCGCTTTAAAATAATTACGGTTTCGGCTTGAACAAATGCGGAATAAACCTAGCGGTTAATTTGTCAAGCACAAAACCTATAACAACTAGGCTCACCTATGTGCACCAACAACTTATTCTAAGCAAGATAAACAACTAGGTGATAGCAAGATATATGACAAGAAACAATATGGCTATCACAACGTATAGTGCATAAGTAAAGGGCTCGGGTAAGAGATAACCGAGGAACGCGGAGACGACGATGTATCCCGAAGTTCACACCCTTGCGGATGCTAATCTCCGTTTGGAGCGGTGTGGAGGCACAATGCTCCCCAAGAAGCCACTAGGGCCACCGTAATCTCCTCACGCCCTCGCACAATGCAAGATGCCGTGATTCCACTAAGGGACCCTTGAGGGCGGTCACCGAACCCGTACAAATGGCAACCCTTGGGGGCGGTCACCGAACCCGTACACTTTGGCAACCCTTGGGGGCGGTCACCGGAACCCGTCAAATTGCTCGGGGCGATCTCCACAACCTAATTGGAGACCCCGACGCTTGCCCGGAGCTTTACACCACAATGATTGAGCTCCGAACACCAAGGTTGGGGCTACCTCCCCAACGACACCACGAAGCTTCACCACAATGGAATATGGCTTCGAGGTGACCACAACCGTCTAGGGCGCCCAAGCACCCAAGAGGAACAAGCTCAAGGGTACCAAGCACCCAAGAGTAATAAGCTTCTCAACTTCACTTCCACGTATCACCGTGGAGAACTCAAACCGATGCACCAAATGCAATGGCAAGGGCACACGGAGTGCCCAAGTCCTTCTCTCCCAAATCCCACCAAAGCAACTAATGCTAGGGAGGGAAATGAGAGGAAGAACAAGAAGGAGAACACCAAGAACTTCAATATCAAGATCCAAGGGGTTCCCCTCACCTAGAGGAGAAAGTGATTGGTGGAAATGTGGATCTAGATCTCCTCTCTCTTTTCCCCCAAAAACTAGCAACAATCCATGGAGGGATTGAGAGATAGCAAGCTCTAAGAAGGTCAACAATGGGGGAAGAACACGAGCTCAAAGGATTAGGTTCATTGGGGAAGAAGAGCCCCTTTTATAGGTGGGGAAAAATCCAACCGTTATGCTCACAGCCCGCACAGAGCGGTACTACCGCTCCAGGAGCGGTACTACCGCTAGGGCAGTACAACCCCTTTGAAAAACAACAGCGAGGAGGCAAAAAGGCCAGAAAAATCGTCGGAGCGGTAGTACCGCTTGACCTCACGGTACTACCGCTAGGGGTAGCGGTAGTACTGCTAAGGGTAGCGGTACTACTGCTTGCGAGCGGTACTAAAAAATTACATCCGTGCCTACCACCGCTGGACTTGTGACGAGTTTTTGGTCCCGAGCGGAAGTAGCCACGGAAGTAGCCGCGGTAGTACTGCTCCAAGCGGTAGTACCGCTCCCGAAAGCGGTAGTACCGCTCCCGAAAGCGGTAGTAAAAAATTACTTCCGCTCCTACGCGCGGTAGTACCGCTGCAGCCTTTTCAGTACACCAAAACGACAATAACTTTTGCATACGGACTCCGAATTCAATGAAACCAAGTTTGTTGGAAAGCTAGCGACAAGGGCTAACACAATCTTGATAGAAATATCAATAATAAGCAAGTTAGAAAAGTCCCAAAAGAAAATGGTGAGAACCCTTTCTCGGATAAGACCGGTAAAACCTCCAACACCGAAAACATCATAGAAGACACATGTGAACTCCGTTTTCGATGAACTCAAGCTTGTCATCAAGATGACCATAAGCTCTAAAACTACAAAGAGAACCAACCAAGAACCAAGAAACATGATGCAAGGATGCAATGGTTTGAGCTCTCTACTAACGATACGATCAAGCTACCAACTTGAGAGCCCCCCTTAATAGTACGGCAAACGATCCTATAACCCGGTCTCCCAACTACCACCACGAGACCGGTAAAATAGAAAACCTATCAAGGGCAAACCTTTGCTTTGCACAAAGTCCACTTGAGCTAGATGTAGACGATCTTGACTTCCTCAAGTTGGACCATCTTTCTTGATTGCGTTGTCTCGGTGAAGACTAGTAGATTGCTCCCCCATACTCCTCTATGGGTGAGCCACTCTTCGGCATATCTTCACAAGTCCATTGTCACGACAATGGACGGCAAGATTCAAGCACTTGATTTCTTTGTGATGCTCCACTTGAACTTGCACACCGCAACCTAACCCCACAAAGAACTCTCACGAAGAACATGGGTTAGTACACAAAGCGTGATTGACAATGCTTACCATACCATGGGATTGCTTGATCCCTCTCGGTACATCTTCTACACTTTGTGTGTTGATCAACTTGATTCACTCCTTCACTTAGTCTTGATCAACCTTGAATCTTTCCAACTCTCTTCATTTGGATGATGTCTTGAAGGTAAACATGAATGATAACACACTCTTCTTCTTCAAGACATGCTTGCAATAAGCTCAACACTCACAAGACCAATCTTTGGATAATTCCTTAATAGCACCTTGGTCATCACAAACTCTCCTTGAAACCAACAAATGAACTCCAAGAAAAACCTATGGACAAACCCTTCAAATATAACTCAAGGCAACCATTAGTCCATAGAGATTGTCATCTATTACCAAAACCAAACATGGGGGCACCGCATGTTCTTTCAATCTCCCCCATTTTGGTAATTGATGACAATCACTTTCAAGAGAGTTTATATAAGGAATTATGCATCACAATACCATGCAACAATAATGTATGTGCATGAGATGCAAAAGCTTAGGAACAAAACCAAAGCAAGAAGAGTGAAGAGACAACTCTCTAAACTTCCTCACAAAACTCAACTCTCTGAAACTTCTCCCCCATTGGCATCGATTGCCAAAATGGGCGAAAAGCTTAGAAGGTCAATATAAATTGTGTTCCTCCATAAATTATGTATTCCTCAAAATAGAGAGTGGAAGGCAATACATATATCCAACTGTAAATACTTGGAGGAAGACAAACTATATTGAGGCCCAAAGATTGCAAAAGAATGATATGCCACAAAGGCATAACAAAGGGAGAAAAACACGCAATCAAGCAATCAAAGGATACCAATTGAATCAAGCTATCAAAAGATACCAATTGACCCAACTAGACCACTGATCCTACATGCCAAATGAATAAAAGATATTATGATAGGAGCAAAGGAGTGTTCTATAGAAACTAGGGAAGCTCCCCATGATTTGTGCACAATTTAGTTTTGTATTTGGATACAACGAGCACAAAGTAGGATCGTCGCTCCCCCAAGATCAATAGAACCTCACGACATAGCAACGGAGTGTTCTAAAGACATTAGTGAAGCTCCCCATAATTTATGCACTCCTTAGAATATTTTCATTAGGATACCAAGTGCGCAAAATAGGATCATCACTCCCCCAAGATCAATAGACACTCACACCAAGTGCAAGTGAGCATGAAGGAAACAAAGCCTAGCACTTGCAACAAAAAACTGGTTGAGCAATATATAAAAGAGTCAACTTAAGAGTAGGCTCAACCAAAATGATGTGTGTGAGTCATGGCAAAGCACTTGAGAAGATTAATGTATGGATGAACATTAAGCATCAGTATACTCTTGAATGAATGAGATACACAGTGCAAGGCCTATCATTCCCACACAAAACAGCAAATGGGTTCACAAGCTCACTAATAATCATATAAATAACCTATGCTTGTGACAACCTGTGGTGAAGATATAAAAAGGATAGCTTTGTCATGAGGAGGGATACCAGTAGAAATGGCAAAGCCTCATCAAGACAAGCAAGAGAGAATGATCTTCACCACAAAAGAGTGCATCTAGATGAAACGATATAAGATCCGCACTCGAGACACACACCTTCACGGAGCCACCAAAGAAATAAAACAGGAACAAAAAGGTGGACGTGAAAGAAGGGGATATCAAATAGATATGCAACTTCTCAAAAGTGTATAAGATTCTAGGTAGATGAAGATCATGATGATATCAATCCACAAAGAAGGATGTACACACAAAATTGTTGCAAAAAGGAATGAATAAGATATCCCCAAGGAAGTCATAAATATACCAATAAGATATTTGCTTGAAGGCATAGCACATGGCTAGATATGTTCTTATTGTATATAAATGAGTTCCAACCACACGAGCATCAAAGACATCACAACTAGCAACAAGAGATCATTGTTGGGATGATTTGAGAAAGGAAACAAGTATCATTAGAAGGAATGACTAACATGCCATGATACAACCTACACAAGGTTGGTGCAAGAAAAGTGTGCATGAAGTAGATGGTGATACTTGTTACCGAGATACCATTGGAAGGATGTAGTAGATACCAATTGAAGGTAGATAGTAGTTCATTGATCATCCTAGCTTGACTCCAATAAGCACATGGTGACACCACCTTCCTTTTGAATGAGCCGAGCATCCAATGCATCTCCAATTGTTCCTAGAACAACAACGCAAACAAAATGGTACCCAAACTCATTGGGACCAAAGAGTTAGAAACACCAATACATAGGACAAACTCCACAAACACATGTGCATTTATATATGAAAATGAATTTCATGCACATCTCATCCAAATTGAGACTAGGTGGAGTTTACCCTATATATTGGGTTAAAGAAAGAAAGCATGCCAAAGAAAATACATGAAGTAAATATGCATGCTCAAGACTTTCAAGAAACGAAACAAAATGAAAAACAAATACCAAGTGAAAATATGATACCAAATGGAGAAATCATCACTTGGAAGATATCTATTAGAAGATACATCAAGGAATGAGATATCCATTGATACACGCAAAAGGAAAGATATCGGACTCCCAAAAGAGAGGATGGTTCCAAACAAACCAACCCATCTACAAAGTTTCATGATGGCACAAAGTACCAAAAAGAAACGGCTTGCCTTCCATCAACACACACTTGAAATGAATCACAATAAGAGTGTTCTATCGAAAATAGGATAGCTCCCCCAAGAATTGTGCATTATAGAGAATTTGCAGTTGAATACGAAATGCACACGATGGGATCACCACTTTCGCTATATCCATAAAACACTAGACAAGATCAAGAAAACAACAAGATCCACAAGTGGCACGGAAGGGAATGGGAGTTGATGCAATCTTGGAAAGAAATAGGCCGAACAAAAGCAAAAGCCAATGTAAAGATGATCAACAATTTCTACCACATATATGATTACCAATTGTCAAGAGACAAGAAGTATTTGGGAATAATTTCCGGTGATAGATAGCAATGATATCCAACATCATCTTCACACCAAGCACAAGCAAATTGGAACTTGTAGAGCTAACATGTCACCTAGGAACAACATAATTTATACTATCAACTCTAGGTGAAAAAATCTCAAATTTACACATTTTCTAGGCTTGTAATATGCACATAGAATATTACTCCCCCATAATGTGATACCAATGAAAAAATTACCAAGATGCAAAAGAGGAACCAACAAGAGATAATTAATGGACACTTTAGAATTTGAATTTCTCATGAGAAGATATACCACATAGTGACTAGATAATCTTGTAATATCAAAACTAGATGGTATTCCTCATGTACACACATTTTTAGGATTGTGAGGTGCACAAAGCACATCACTCCCCCAAAATGGGATGTTCCATTAATCTCTCACAAGAGCCAACTAAGATATAAACAAGATGCAAAAAGGCTCAACACACGACACACGCGTACATGATGTACAAACCAACATACACATACTTGATTTCTCAAGATAAGCAAATTGGAAGCACAACATATACAAGCACATGCAAGGTACAAAACCACAACATGCTAAGGGGCAAGTAACTTTCAATGTAAACAATTTAAGCACGATTTACCGCAAGGAGGAACATTGGATATACCATAGAAAGATAATCCGAATGACTTGGCTTGAGACAATATGAATGATGAAGGCCCCTCAAATCTTCATAATGTAGCCAAGTCTTCAAAGCCCTCCAACAACACCTATTGATCAAGTTTAAGCTAGTTGGTCCCCAACCAAGTTGGGTCCTAAGAGGTTAGTCACAATAGGCTTGGCTACCCAAATGGTTCTTTTCTTGACACCACTTTGAGTGCCAAGAAACTTGGCAAACACATTGCCAACCTTATCCTTCCCAAGAGAATAGACATCATCAATAATAATTGGGTTGGATAAGTTACCACTAGTGCATGAAGAAGCAAGGTGACCCTTCTCACGGCATAGGTAGCAACATCTACTCTTCACTTTCTTCTCATTTGATTTCTCAAAATGAGAAGCATTACCATGAGTCTTCTTGGGAAGCGGCCTTTCTCCAACTTGCGGTTGAGCATGAGAATGAACTTGTGGCCTCTTCCCTTGTTGCTTTTCACTAATGGCCTTCTTCTTCAATGGGCAAGATCTAACATGATGCCCTTCAATTTTGCACTTGAAGCAAATAATCTTGGCTGAATTCTTGAGTTGTTCTTGGCCCTTATTCTTGTTAATGATCTTGGACATTTTCTTCTTGTTGGAGTTGAATCCAAGTCCACCTTTGTCATTGGGGGATTTTTGCACACTCAAGATATTGTTGAGTGTGGACTTCCCTTCATGACACTTTTCCAAGTCTTTCTTCAAAGAAGTGACTTGGGCCTTGAGCTCTTTGATTTCCTCTACATGGTTAGTATCAACAAAAGTACTAGAGGAAGTATAATCTTCATTGTTAGAGCAACAAGGCAAGGAGAGCAATTCATCACAAGATGTACTAACATTGCGAGTAGATGAATTACGAGGACTAGCACATGGCAAGATAGCATTTTGACTTGAAGTAGTGCTAGTATCCACATGAGGCTCACTAGATGTTACCTTGATACTCATAGCCTCATGAGCTATCTTTAACACATTATGGGATACTAGAAGATCATCATGAGATCTTGTGAGCTTTACACGACTTTCTTCCAATTTCCCATAATTGCCAGATAGCAACTCAAGTTGAGCCCTTAGCTCAACATTCTCCTTCAAAATGGATGCTTCACTAGAAATAGAGTTAGTAGCACAAGCATCATCAATAATAGCAAGAGGAGAAGGCAACTTGGCAAGCTCCTTAGAATATGAAGCTTTAAGTTGAGCATGAGACTCGGTGAGTTTTATGAGCTCACCCTTAATGACCCTTGAGCCATTTTTGAGGTGCTCAAAATCCTCAAGGAGTTTAGCATGTGCAACTTCAAGCTTCTCATTTTTAGTTTCAAAATCATTAACCACCTCGAGAGCTCTATCACGGGATTCCTTTATTCTAGATAATTCTAGAGCAAAAGTCTCCTCAAGAGATTCCTTGGTGGTTTGTTCAAGTTCAAGAGCTTGCGAGAGGTCGGCGATCTCATTAGCGTAATCACGCTCATGACCTTCCATTTTCTCAATGGTGACCTCATGCTCCTCTAGATGAGATTCCAACTCCTCTATATATTTCTTGCCCTCAATGGCAATAGACATGATTTCCATGAAGTTGGAACGAGCAATTTTATTCTTATGAAGAGCTTTAAAAATCATTTCCCCCTTAATTTTTAAGGAGGCAACATTATCATTTTCTTCATCATTTTGTACATCATCATCATTGTTATCATCACTATCATGACAAGATATATTGGGGTTCAAAGTGGGAGATACCTTTGAAGCCTTAGCCATAAGGCAAAACGCAATAGATGATGATATAGGATCCCTTGAAGCACCATTCAAGACTACATCTTGTTCCATGGGGTGTTGGGTTTCCTCTACATTGTTAGCACAACAATTCGAGGAAATAGATGCATTTTTATCATGGCAACAAGACATAGCAAGCATATCATCATGAGTTTTAGTCAAGCAATTTCTACATGATATGCAAGGACTATCAACACAAGCATGTGAAACATGTAGGGTGCTCGAAGTGTTAAAGTCCAAAGAAGATGCATTGCAGTAAGATAGTGATGAAGGATCATCCACAAAAAGCATACTATCATCATTGCAATTACAAACACTACTCACCATATCATTACCTTGTGGCAAACCACATGTAGGTGAAGTAGAAGAAGTTGAGAAGACAACACGGCCGGAGGTGGAGGGAGAACAATCATTCCTGCAGTTCTTGGACACACCATATTTATCTTGAAGCTTTGTCCACAACTCATGAGCATCCCGGAACGGCATGAGTTGAAATATAACTACATTGCTCAAAGCATCAAAAAGCACATTAGAAGCTTGAGCATTGAGATAAGAGTTTTTCTCATCCTCTAAAGATAATCTTTGTGCATCCTTTGGAGGAGAAAAACCCATATCTACAATTCGCTCTAAATTTGGGTCCATGACCCTAAAGAGATTAAGCATGCGAATTACCCAAACATCAAAATTTGTGCCATTGAAACTAAGAGTGTCAGAGAAACCTAAACCCCTAGTCGACATCCTTACTCTCTAGGCGGTAAAGCCCTATAAAGAGAGACGAGGCTCTGATACCAATTGAAAGATCGTGGATGTCGCCTAGAGGGGGGGGGGGTGAATAGGCGCTTTAAAATAATTACGGTTTCGGCTTGAACAAATGCGGAATAAACCTAGCGGTTAATTTGTCAAGCACAAAACCTATAACAACTAGGCTCACCTATGTGCACCAACAACTTATGCTAAGCAAGATAAACAACTAGGTGATAGCAAGATATATGACAAGAAACAATATGGCTATCACAAAGTATAGTGCATAAGTAAAGGGCTCGGGTAAGAGATAACCGAGGAACGCGGAGACGACGATGTATCCCGAAGTTCACACCCTTGCGGATGCTAATCTCCGTTTGGAGCGGTGTGGAGGCACAATGCTCCCCAAGAAGCCACTAGGGCCACCGTAATCTCCTCACGCCCTCGCACAATGCAAGATGCCGTGATTCCACTAAGGGACCCTTGAGGGTGGTCACCGAACCCGTACAAATGGCAACCCTTGGGGGCGGTCACCGAACCCGTACACTTTGGCAACCCTTGGGGGCGGTCACCGGAACCCGTCAAATTGCTCGGGGCGATCTCCACAACCTAATTGGAGACCCCGACGCTTGCCCGGAGCTTTACACCACAATGATTGAGCTCCGAACACCAAGGTTGGGGCTACCTCCCCAACGACACCACGAAGCTTCACCACAATGGAATATGGCTTCGAGGTGACCACAACCGTCTAGGGCGCCCAAGCACCCAAGAGGAACAAGCTCAAGGGTACCAAGCACCCAAGAGTAATAAGCTTCTCAACTTCACTTCCACGTATCACCGTGGAGAACTCAAACCGATGCACCAAATGCAATGGCAAGGGCACACGGAGTGCCCAAGTCCTTCTCTCCCAAATCCCACCAAAGCAACTAATGCTAGGGAGGGAAATGAGAGGAAGAACAAGAAGGAGAACACCAAGAACTTCAAGATCAAGATCCAAGGGGTTCCCCTCACCTAGAGGAGAAAGTGATTGGTGGAAATGTGGATCTAGATCTCCTCTCTCTTTTCCCCCAAAAACTAGCAACAATCCATGGAGGGATTGAGAGATAGCAAGCTCTAAGAAGGTCAACAATGGGGGAAGAACACGAGCTCAAAGGATTAGGTTCATTGGGGAAGAAGAGCCCCTTTTATAGGTGGGGAAAAATCCAACCGTTATGCTCACAGCCCGCACAGAGCGGTACTACCGCTCCAGGAGCGGTACTACCGCTAGGGCAGTACAACCCCTTTGAAAAACAACAGCGAGGAGGCAAAAAGGCCAGAAAAACCGTCGGAGCGGTAGTACCGCTTGACCTCACGGTACTACCGCTAGGGGTAGCGGTAGTACTGCTAAGGGTAGCGGTACTATTGCTTGCGAGCGGTACTAAAAAATTACATCCGTGCCTACCACCGCTGGACTTGTGACGAGTTTTTGGTCCCGAGCGGAAGTAGCCACGGAAGTAGCCGCGGTAGTACTGCTCCAAGCGGTAGTACCGCTCCCGAAAGCGGTAGTACCGCTCCCGAAAGCGGTAGTAAAAAATTACTTCCGCTCCTACGCGCGGTAGTACCGCTGCAGCCTTTTCAGTACACCAAAACGACAATAACTTTTGCATACGGACTCCGAATTCGATGAAACCAAGTTTGTTGAAAAGCTAGCGACAAGGGCTAACACAATCTTGATAGAAATATCAATAATAAGCAAGTTAGAAAAGTCCCAAAAGAAAATGGTGAGAACCCTTTCTCGGATAAGACCGGTAAAACCTCCAACACCGAAAACATCATAGAAGACACATGTGAACTCCGTTTTCGATGAACTCAAGCTTGTCATCAAGATGACCATAAGCTCTAAGACTACAAAGAGAACCAAACAAGAACCAAGAAACATGATGCAAGGATGCAATGGTTTGAGCTCTCTACTAACGATACGATCAAGCTACCAACTTGAGAGCCCCCCTTAATAGTACGGCAAACGATCCTATAACCCGGTCTCCCAACTACCACCACGAGACCGGTAAAATAGAAAACCTATCAAGGGCAAACCTTTGCTTTGCACAAAGTCCACTTCAGCTAGATGTAGACGATCTTGACTTCCTCAAGTTGGACCATCTTTCTTGATTGCGTTGTCTCGGTGAAGACTAGTAGATTGCTCCCCCATACTCCTCTATGGGTGAGCCACTCTTCGGCATATCTTCACAAGTCCATTGTCACGACAATGGACGGCAAGATTCAAGCACTTGATTTCTTTGTGATGCTCCACTTGAACTTGCACACCGCAACCTAACCCCACAAAGAACTCTCACGAAGAACATGGGTTAGTACACAAAGCGTGATTGACAATGCTTACCATACCATGGGATTGCTTGATCCCTCTCGGTACATCTTCTACACTTTGTGTGTTGATCAACTTGATTCACTCCTTCACTTAGTCTTGATCAACCTTGAATCTTTCCAACTCTCTTCATTTGGATGATGTCTTGAAGGTAAACATGAATGATAACACACTCTTCTTCTTCAAGACATGCTTGCAATAAGCTCAACACTCACAAGACCAATCTTTGGATAATTCCTT
The DNA here is from genome assembly GCA_902687465.1 of Secale cereale. Taxonomy (NCBI): domain Eukaryota; kingdom Viridiplantae; phylum Streptophyta; class Magnoliopsida; order Poales; family Poaceae; genus Secale; species Secale cereale. The sequence continues at coordinate 888,159,888 of LR738710.1, forward strand.
AATAGCACCTTGGTCATCACAAACTCTCCTTGAAACCAACAAATGAACTCCAAGAAAAGCCTATGGACAAACCCTTCAAATATAACTCAAGGCAACCATTAGTCCATAGAGATTGTCATCAATTACCAAAACCAAACATGGGGGCACCGCATGTTCTTTCAGATGTGATGGACTAGACCCATCTGCTAGCTTAGCACTATGATTGTTTAGTTTTACTGCTATTGCTTTCTTCATGACTTATACATGTTCCTATGACTATGAGCTTACGCAACTCCCGAATACCGGAGGAACACCTTGTGTGCTATCAAACGTCACAACGTAACTGGGTGATTATAAAGATGCTCTACAGGTGTCTCCGAAAGTGTTCGTGGTGTTGGCATAGATCAAGAATAGGAGTTGTCACTCCGAATGTCGGAGAGGTATCTCTGGGCCCTCTCGGTAATGCACATCATAATAAGACTTGCAAGCAAATGACTAATCAGTTAGTCATGATATGATGTATTACGAAACAAGTAAAGAGACTTGCCAGTAACGAGATTGAACTAGGTATTGAGATACCGATGATCGAATCTCGGACAAGTAACATACCGATGACAAAGGGAACAACGTATGTTGTTATGTGGTTTGACCGATAAAGATCTTCGTAGAATATGTAGGAGCTAATATGAACATCCAGGTTCCGCTATTGGTTATTGCCCGGAGATGAGTCTCGGTCATGTCTACATAGTTCTCGAACCCGTAGGGTCCGCACGCTTAACGTTTGATGGCGATCGGTATTATGAGTTTATGAGTTTTGATGTACCGAAGGTAGTTCGGAGTCCCGGATGAGATCACGGACATGACGAGGAGTCTCGGAATGTTCGAGATGTAAAGATTGATGTATTGGACGACTATATTCGGACACCGGAAGTGTTCCGAAAAAGTTTTGGATTTAACCGGAGTGCCGGTGGGGGTAACCGGAACCCCCCCCCCCCCGAGGGAGTATGGGCCATAGTGGGCCATTGAGGGAAAGAGAGAGGCAGCCCATAGGGCTGGCCGCACCCTCCCCCTAGGGATCCTAGTTGGACTAGGAAAGGGGGGAGGCGCCCCTCTTCTTCCTTCTTCTCTTCCCCTTCCTTTCCTACTCCTAGTAGGAATAGGAATGGGGATTCCTATTCCTACTAGGAGTAGGAATCCTACTCCTGGCGCGCCTTAGAAGGCCAGCCGCACCTCCCCCCTTGCCCCTTTATATACGGGGGCAGGGGGCACCCAAAGACACACAAGAAACATTGTTCTAGCCGTGTGCGGTGCCCCCTCCACAGAAACACACCTCGGTCATACCGTTGCAGTGCTTAGGTGAAGCCCTGCGCCGGTAGCTTCATCATCTCCGTCACCACGTGTAACATCCCAAAATTCTATATTTTGGAATGTTATATTAAATAAATAAATAGGATTGTTTGTTTGATTGTTGTGTGATGGATTGTGTGAAATTATTTTATTTTCACGAGAATTAAAACATTTTGAGTTCTTGTTTAAATTTTTTTTCTAATCATGTTATAAAAGTTGGGTAACATTTTGGCCTATAAAGAAAACTATGGTTGGGGAAGTTTATTCAAGAAAATCAAAGGGCTTTAATTTTTGTTTGACATTTTTTTTTGAAATATTGGAAACCACAATCACAATTTTGGAGTGAGAATAAGATGACTTTCTCAAATGTGGTGGATGAATATTTAATATGGAGTTTGTTTGGCTTTTGGAGTTCCAATTGAAATATGATATTATTTGGAGTTTTTACTGTCGTTTAAATATGTCCAAATTAATCAAATAAAATTTAATGAGAGGAGATAATGTGACTTCTCCAAAAATATATTTGGAAATATTTAATACAGTACAATTGTCCTTTTGTTAAATTACAATTGTCCTTATGTCCAAAAAACTGTATTCTAGCTTGTGCACACAAATAATATTTTGTAGGCACCAAAGTATAATTACGTGTATGTGAATATTTATTTTATTTGCTGTTTTAAAAACTTTTGCACAAAAAAATATATATATTATTTTGTAACTATGTCCTAAGTCTATTGGACCATGCCCACTTTTATTTTTATTTTCTTTCTCTCTTTCCGTTTTCCCCTTGGGCCTGTTTCCCCACTAAGGCCCATTTATTTTTCCTTAGCCCAAGTCCACGAACCCCTTCTTCCTTCTCTGTACGTGACCTTGCACACAACCAGGAACACGAGCACATGTATGTGTACATCTTCCTCTTCCTCTACCCCTTGATTCATTCATCCTTTTCACTTACAATAAACACGGAAGTTATAGAGGAATGCCAGGAGAACTCATTCAGGGAATTAAAACTCCACTTCGTTGCTTTTATTGGACGAACGGATCTGTGAAACGTTCCTGCACAATCAGCCATTAATGGCCACGGTGAGCTCCTTTGATCTCCCCGTACCGACTCCCTCGGCCACTATAAATAGGACCCCTAGGTGCGCCACAAAGTCCTCATCCCTCTCCCTGAAAACCCCTCTTTATATCGCTCTACTCCGAGAGAAATTGCTCGCCGGGATTTACCCGTTTTTCGCAACTCCGGCGGCTTCTCCACCGCGCCCGAGGACGAGGACGATCTCACCTCTGCATCTCTCAAGTTCGTCTCGGCCTCCTCTCCGCCGTTCAGCCATTCGTGGACGTCGGGACCTTTTCTTCTCCAACTCCGACGAAACTCCGGCGAAACTCCGGTGAGCATTGTGTAAATCCCGTAATTGTTTTTCAGAAAAATACTCAAACTTCGGAAATTCATATCTCCTAGACCGTAAGTCCGAATTCGACAAACTTTATATCCACGGATTCGTTGAAACACGAAGTTTATCATGAGACTAAAATATTTCACTTTTGGTAAATTAAATTGGACACAAATTTAAAATCTGTATTTGAGTATTTTTGCTATATCTATTAATCTGTAATTCTTTTGAAAATGCTTCCTTCAGCAAAAAATTGATCTTTTGGTTCATATCTTGCTGTTAGAATTTCTTTTCCTAATTGTTCATCTATGTCTAGCCACTGTTTCAACCTTAACACTTCATATAGTTTTTCTTTTATCGTAATTCAATTTCCTCATCAGTTTACTTTGATTCTTGATGCAGCTTTCTTGAGAAGATCATTAGGAACCTCTCTGGCCATATGCTATCATTATACAAATTTAGACTTCACGAGATGTTACATATTTTTTTTTACATAAATCTTTATGCCACAAACTCCATCTACCATTTTCATTATAGACTTTGTCATAGAACCTTGCCTCACAACTCTTCAACCCGTGATCTTCCCTTTGACCCAACCCTAGAACAAAACCTATATCATGTTTTCATTCTTGTTCTTATCTCAATCCGTAACCAAGTCCTAACAACTTATGTAGGAATGTTTTTTTTTTGTATTGTAATTTGAATATTTTATTTGGATCTTTATTTGGATGTTGTTGTGTGTTAAAGTACTTTCTTATATCGTTAGATATATCGTAACGAGAAGGAGAGACGACTCAATAGAATATTTCATCTTCATCAACAGTACAAGGCAAGTTACATCTTGATCATGCCCTTTTATACCTATGTTTTATATATGCATTTAGTCCTTTGATGTAGGGTTTGCATGAATATGTTAGTTGGCTATATTATAAACCCAGTATTGCAATGAGGTAGGTCTGAGCCTTTACTTCTTTGTCGCCAACGTTGTAGGGATTTTGCTATGCCATTGCAGACGGGGATTGGTATGTGAGATCATGAAAGTTGTGAGTGATATAATAATTAAGGGTAACCTTAAGGTGGCAACATTAAAACACATCTGGGTGGATTGGTAAGGGGCACCCTGGAGAAACCAGTGGACTTGCCCAGGGGATCCCGGAGTACCCGTGTGATCACCCTATGGACTGCCACCCAGGCTCAAAGGGATTCATCAATTTTTCATGACTAGAAGCTTACCTGCACAGCCACAAGCTATTATGGGCTCTGGCTTAGTTGAGTACGTTGTGTGACCTCTTACCGCGGTAGACTAGCAGATGTAGTTATATATGTAGGTGTACCGGTTTACCCAGGGTTAAGAGGGAACACTTCAGAAAGACTATGTCTCGATCTTCTGATTCTCAAACACCAGGCAGTGCGAGGACTACAAAGGAGGTGATCGAGTCTTGTGGGGAAAAGTGTGCAAACCTCTGCAGAGTGTAAAACTAATCGATTAGCCGTGTCCCCGGTTATGGACAATTTGAGCATCTGGAAAGTGGGAATTGAGCGATCTCATCACTCTTAATTAATTTAATGGGTTTTAATGAATTTGGGTATAGATTGAATGGAGCAACCATCTCAATCATATTATGATGAATTATGTAGTGACAATATGATATTCTTTTGATGATAGGAAAAAATCAGCTTTATGCAAATTAAATTTAGAACCATCCACCAACCATATTGCATGTACAAATAGGACATTTATTCATCTCTTGTGGTGTGACTTGCCAGTACATTCAACGTACTGACCTACACGGCTGCAACATATTATGTTGCAGGTATTATCCGACGAGTAAGTGATATGATAGGGTTACAGTCCGCACTCAACTTGCCGATGGCGTTGATGGGACTCCACACCCGTTTGCCTGTTTCCGCTAAGATTCTTAAGGTATATATATCAGTTTTTTCATTACTTATACATGTGATTGCACTTTGATATATACATTGATGTACTGTGTGTGCTAGCATACCGATCCAGGGATAGCACAGATACACAGAGACTTGACCGTCCGAGGTCGGGTCGTTACAGAAATGGTATCAGAGCACATGTTGACTGTAGGACGTGACCCTAGGAAATGGCTTAGTACCAGCAAGACCCCGAGAGAGCAATTTTTTTTTGCCTTGGAATTTTCCCTCAACTTTTGAACCCTTGACCAAAACTCTTCTTATTTCCAATCTTTAGATGGAGAATTTCACCCTGAACACCAGAGTTCACTATAAGGATGTTCTTTGTGGTCCAGCCCTCGTGGCATTGGTCAGACTGCTGAAGTTGCCGATACCGGAGATCAAGGTGAACAAGAGAAGAACCGGAAAATGGGGCATTAAGACTCGAGTTTTTGGATGTCAAGGAGACCCCAAGAAAGGAGACATCACATATGAGATGATAGCCCACAACAAGGATATGGGAATCAACACTGCCATTCATGATGCAATTGCACACCTGTGCTATCGTCATCGTAATGAGCTAAGCAAGAACAGTTTTGGAAAGCTTGGATGGCAGAAAGCTGGTGGAGCACATATCTTACTGACGAAGGAGCAAAAGCTGAAGTTTTCACCTCTGACGGTGTATAACCAAGACTTGGAGCATTACATCAAGAACCTCCAGATGGACCTTCTCAAAGTCTTATTCGATAAGGAAGCACTGCATGAAGAACTCAAGGCCCAGAAGCTGGAGGTAACCAAGCATGTGGAGGAAGACCTTGAAGTTCGAAAACTTCGTCAGGAACTGGAGAACAGCAGGACCATAGCTCATGCCAAAGATGTTGAGATCAAGAAGCTCAAAAATCAACTCCAAGACATATTGGGACGCCACAGGAAACTCCGTCTCGACAGAGATTATCTGGCTGAAGAACTGGAGAATATCCAACACAAGCAGAAGAAGCCCCGTGGAGACCTAAACCAAGATCTGGAGAAGTTAGTTTAGTAGTAGACCACCATGAGAAAATAAGTTTGAACGTTTACGATTTGAGTATCTGACCATACCAACTTATGTGGGTGGCAGTACTATATTAATGTTTGATTGAATGAATGTGTGAATCATGATTGACTTGTGTGATGTGTGTATCTCTCTATTCCTCCAACTCTATATCATTTCAAAACCCTTGGACCCAATAGATGATGAATGAAGATGGACTCAAATTCTCGGGACCCAAGACTCAGTTGGAGACCGAGCAATGGATTCGTAACATGGAGAATCACCTGAGGAACAACCTTGTTGAAAGAAAGGATGAAGTACCATACGCTCTTCAGTACTTTGAAGGAAGTGCCGCAACATGGTGGAAAATGCATCAAGCCATACAAGGATGGAATGGAGCAAAGACTTGGGAAGAATTCAAGACGACTTTGTTAAGGTCTCGTCTTACTCGGAAGCCCTACGATAGTAAGATGATGAAGAAACCTTGTGCATGTAAGATTTGCGGAGAAATTGGACACACCCATAAAGAACACAAGGACGGATGCCCACATTGTGAAGAAAATCACCCAGCCGGAGAATGCCCAACTTGGCAGGTTACATGTTTCTTATGTAAAGGAACGGATCACTACCCTGCTCAGTGTCACATTTATCCCGTGGTACATCAAACTACCCGGAAGCAGAAGGAAGGAATGAAGGAAGCACTCCAAGAAAGTATGAAGGAACCTTTGACAAAGGACGATGTTGAAGACCCTGATGGAGAAGGCCTAACCAGATTTTATTCCAAAGCCTGCTATTCATGTGGAGAAAAAGGACATTTTTCACAGTATTGCACCAAGGAAAGAAAAGATAATCCAGAATACTTCCCGATAGAAGAAGTGGAATTTGATCCACATGAAATAGAAGCCCTGATCGGTACGAAGAAGTCCCCGAAGAGGAAACAAATACCTCCCCAGAGTAACCCAATTTTTGCAGAGAAGGACCTGAGTCATATCACATGTTTCAGGTGCAAGAACTCATGGCACCACTACCATGAATGTTCGGACAAGAAGCCAAGAACCCAAGGAGTCCAGAAAATCACAAGGAAGCCTCAAGACAAGTCGGAAGCCATTTGTTTTCGCTGCAAGGAAGCGGGACATTATGCTAGGGAATGTTCGGATCAAAAGAAAGCTAAAACTGAGTAGTCGAGATTATGATATCACTAATAAGTAGTAAGAAGCAGTTTTATTTTCATGAGTAGGTTAATTTGACCTATGTAATGGAAGTCTTGGAGAATGTAATATTTCATGGATCAATAAAGTTGAATCATCAGTGCCATGTTGAATTGTACAAAGTTGCCACTCTCTTAGATTTTGACCATTTTCGAGGATATGAGAAATATGGTCTATGGATGAATTAGTACAATTCATATTAAGTGTGGTAGTATTTTGTAAAATCACAGGGTCAAAGGAGAAAGAAACGTGTTGTTCATGCTGCTCCGTAGAAAGGAGCTGGACAAAAATAAGTTGCAGTTTTGTTTTCGTTATGTTGGTTACCACAAGGAGATGAAGGAAATGAAGTAGTATGAGAATTACCGGAGAATATGGATCAGTTGTAACTCCAAGGATGAGTAAAAGCTATACAAGAGTTGAAGTGGGCCATAACCCACATGCCCAGGATTAACCAAGGAACAAGCACAATCTTGTTGAAGGAAGAATTATGAAGGAGCCATGAAACGTCTACCGATGAAGTTATAGCTATTCGATAGGAGGATACGTAAAACCAGAGGGTTTTGGTGAAACGATAGTTGTTTTTGTTTGGCTTGCAGAATCAATGGATTTATTCGAACCCAGTTCGTGGACAAGAGAAATCTGCAATGCCTGTGAGGATGCCCGAGTGTTAGAATGCGAGATTCACTAAACCTTATACATGGTAATGATTTGGGTGCGACATGGCTTGGCCACCATGACGACTTACTCTTATCATTCACTCTTGTTATTTGGAATGGTAAATCTGAGTGACTTACCCACAGTAAAGTGTCGACGCCCGTTGAAGCCTTGCTTAAGCCATAGAATGGTATGATGAGGAACACATGTACATGGCAGCTGTTGCCAATCGCCAATCGTAGGTTACACTGTGAGAATGAAGCCAAGACTAGTTTCTTGCAGGGAACCAGTAATGGCAGACCTCCATGAGATTTTTCGATATTTGTTTAGCATTGCCGCTAAACCTGTCAGATGAGAAGATCCAGTCTCGGAAGAATATCATTTTCATGCAAAGACCCAGGATATTGGAGGAAATGTTATGCCTCTAACAGGAGAGCATCAATGAAGGAATTATTACAAGAAATTTGAGGAGAAATGTGTTGTCAACACTATAGAGGTGGTGCATGAGTTTATTTTAAGTGTGGTAGCACCGGGACCTTCATGATGATCAATGGAATTATAAGGAGACCCCAACCCTAACCTTTTCTTTCTAGCCTTTTCGAATCTCGAGGACGAGATTCATTTTAAGTGTGGTAGGTTTGTAACATCCCAAAATTCTATATTTTGGAATGTTATATTAAATAAATAAATAGGATTGTTTGTTTGATTGTTGTGTGATGGATTGTGTGAAATTATTTTATTTTCACGAGAATTAAAACATTTTGAGTTCTTGTTTAAATTTTTTTTCTAATCATGTTATAAAAGTTGGGTAACATTTTGGCCTATAAAGAAAACTATGGTTGGGGAAGTTTATTCAAGAAAATCAAAGGGCTTTAATTTTTGTTTGACATTTTTTTTTGAAATATTGGAAACCACAATCACAATTTTGGAGTGAGAATAAGATGACTTTCTCAAATGTGGTGGATGAATATTTAATATGGAGTTTGTTTGGCTTTTGGAGTTCCAATTGAAATATGATATTATTTGGAGTTTTTACTGTCGTTTAAATATGTCCAAATTAATCAAATAAAATTTAATGAGACGAGATAATGTGACTTCTCCAAAAATATATTTGGAAATATTTAATACAGTACAATTGTCCTTTTGTTAAATTACAATTGTCCTTATGTCCAAAAAACTGTATTCTAGCTTGTGCACACAAATAATATTTTGTAGGCACCAAAGTATAATTACGTGTATGTGAATATTTATTTTATTTGCTGTTTTAAAAACTTTTGCACAAAAATATATATATATTATTTTGTAACTATGTCCTAAGTCTATTGGACCATGCCCACTTTTATTTTTATTTTCTTTCTCTCTTTCCGTTTTCCCCTTGGGCCTGTTTCCCCACTAAGGCCCATTTATTTTTCCTTAGCCCAAGTCCACGAACCCCTTCTTCCTCCTCTGTACGTGACCTTGCACACAACCAGGAACACGAGCACATGTATGTGTACATCTTCCTCTTCATCTACCCCTTGATTCATTCATCCTTTTCACTTACAATAAACACGGAAGTTATAGAGGAATGCCAGGAGAACTCATTCAGGGAATTAAAACTCCACTTCGTTGCTTTTATTGGACGAACGGATCTGTGAAACGTTCCTGCACAATCAGCCATTAATGGCCACGGTGAGCTCCTTTGATCTCCCCGTACCGACTCCCTCGGCCACTATAAATAGGACCCCTAGGTGCGCCACAAAGTCCTCATCCCTCTCCCTGAAAACCCCTCTTTATATCGCTCTACTCCGAGAGAAATTGCTCGCCGGGATTTACCCGTTTTTCGCAACTCCGGCGGCTTCTCCACCGCGCCCGAGGACGAGGACGATCTCACCTCTGCATCTCTCAAGTTCATCTCGGCCTCCTCTCCGCCGTTCAGCCATTCGTGGACGTCGGGACCTTTTCTTCTCCAACTCCGACGAAACTCCGGCGAAACTCCGGTGAGCATTGTGTAAATCCCGTAATTGTTTTTCAGAAAAATACTCAAACTTCGGAAATTCATATCTCCTAGACCGTAAGTCCGAATTCGACAAATTTTATATCCACGGATTCGTTGAAACACGAAGTTTATCATGAGACTAAAATATTTCACTTTTGGTAAATTAAATTGGACACAAATTTAAAATCTGTATTTGAGTATTTTTGCTATATCTATTAATCTGTAATTCTTTTGAAAATGCTTCCTTCAGCAAAAAATTGATCTTTTGGTTCATATCTTGCTGTTAGAATTTCTTTTCCTAATTGTTCATCTATGTCTAGCCACTGTTTCAACCTTAACACTTCATATTGTTTTTCTTTTATCGTAATTCAATTTCCTCATCAGTTTACTTTGATTCTTGATGCAGCTTTCTTGAGAAGATCATTAGGAACCTCTCTGGCCATATGCTATCATTATACAAATTTAGACTTCACGAGATGTTACATAATTTTTTTTTACATAAATCTTTATGCCACAAACTCCATCTACCATTTTCATTATAGACTTTGTCATAGAACCTTGCCTCACAACTCTTCAACCCGTGATCTTCCCTTTGACCCAACCCTAGAACAAAACCTATATCATGTTTTCATTCTTGTTCTTATCTCAATCCGTAACCAAGTCCTAACAACTTATGTAGGAATGTTTTTTTTTTTGTATTGTAATTTGAATATTTTATTTGGATCTTTATTTGGATGTTGTTGTGTGTTAAAGTACTTTCTTATATCGTTAGATATATCGTAACGAGAAGGAGAGACGACTCAATAGAATATTTCATCTTCATCAACAGTACAAGGCAAGTTACATCTTGATCATGCCCTTTTATACCTATGTTTTATATATGCATTTAGTCCTTTGATGTAGGGTTTGCATGAATATGTTAGTTGGCTATATTATAAACCCAGTAGTGCAATGAGGTAGGTCTGAGCCTTTACTTCTTTGTCGCCAACGTTGTAGGGATTTTGCTATGCCATTGCAGACGGGGATTGGTATGTGAGATCATGAAAGTTGTGAGTGATATAATAATTAAGGGTAACCTTAAGGTGGCAACATTAAAACACATCTGGGTGGATTGGTAAGGGGCACCCTGGAGAAACCAGTGGACTTGCCCAGGGGATCCCGGAGTACCCGTGTGATCACCCTATGGACTGCCACCCAGGCTCAAAGGGATTCATCAATTTTTCATGACTAGAAGCTTACCTGCACAGCCACAAGCTATTATGGGCTCTGGCTTAGTTGAGTACGTTGTGTGACCTCTTACCGCGGTAGACTAGCAGATGTAGTTATATATGTAGGTGTACCGGTTTACCCAGGGTTAAGAGGGAACACTTCAGAAAGACTATGTCTCGATCTTCTGATTCTCAAACACCAGGCAGTGCGAGGACTACAAAGGAGGTGATCGAGTCTTGTGGGGAAAAGTGTGCAAACCTCTGCAGAGTGTAAAACTAATCGATTAGCCGTGTCCCCGGTTATGGACAATTTGAGCATCTGGAAAGTGGGAATTGAGCGATCTCATCACTCTTAATTAATTTAATGGGTTTTAATGAATTTGGGTATAGATTGAATGGAGCAACCATCTCAATCATATTATGATGAATTATGTAGTGACAATATGATATTCTTTTGATGATAGGAAAAAATCAGCTTTATGCAAATTAAATTTAGAACCATCCACCAACCGTATTGCATGTACAAATAGGACATTTATTCATCTCTTGTGGTGTGACTTGCCAGTACATTCAACGTACTGACCTACACGGCTGCAACATATTATGTTGCAGGTATTATCCGACGAGTAAGTGATATGATAGGGTTACAGTCCGCACTCAACTTGCCGATGGCGTTGATGGGACTCCACACCCGTTTGCCTGTTTCCGCTAAGATTCTTAAGGTATATATATCAGTTTTTTCATTACTTATACATGTGATTGCACTTTGATATATACATTGATGTACTGTGTGTGCTAGCATACCAATCCAGGGATAGCACAGATACACAGAGACTTGACCGTCCGAGGTCGGGTCGTTACACCACGCCGTCGTGCTGACGAAACTCTCCAGTGAAGCTCAACTGGATCAAGAGCTCGTGGGATGTCATCAAGCTGAACGTGTGCTGAACGTGGAGGTGCCGCACATTCGGTGCTTGATCGGTTGGATCACGAAGAAGTTCGACTACATCAACCGCGTCACTAGACGCTTCCGCTTGCGGTCTATGAGGGTATGTAGACACACTCTCCCCTCTCGTTGCTATACATCTAGTAGATAGATCTTGCGTGATCGTAGGAAAAATTTGAAATACTACGTCCCCCAACAGGTTTGTTTTCTTATACTAACGGAGGTCACGAGATTTTTGTCTAAGTTTTGTGTTGTGGAGTTTTGTTGATGGACTACGGAACAAAGAGTGGCAAGAGCCTAAGCTTGGGGATGCCCAAGGCACCCCAAGGTAAAATTCAAGGACAACCAAAAGCCTAAGCTTGGGGATGCCTCGGGAAGGCATCCCCTCTTTTGTCTTCATCTATCGGTAACTATACTCGGGACTATATTTTTATTCACCACATGATATGTGTTTTACTTGGAGCGTCATGTATTATTTGAGTCTTTGTTTGTTAGTTTGCCACAATTATCCTTGTTGGACACACCTTTTTGAGAGAGATAAATATGGCCTAGGAATTGTTAGAACACTCTATGTGCTTCACTTATATCTTTTGAGTTAAATAGTTTGCTCTAGTGCTTCACTTATATCGTTTAGAGCACGATGGTAATTTTATTTTGTAGAAATTGTTGATCTCTCATGCTTCACTTATATCCTTTTGAGAGTCTATTAGAACAGCATGGTAATGTACTTTGGCTATAAAACTAGCCTTAACATGATAGGCATCCAAAATGAATGTAGTAAAAACTTTCATACTAAGTGCATTGAATAGGATGTTAAGTTGGATGCTTGATAATTGTTTTGAGATATGAGGATAGTGATATTAGAGTCATGCTAGTGGAGTTATTATGAAATTGAGAAATACTTGTGTTAAGGTTAGTGATTCTCCCGTAGCATGCACGTATGGTGAACCGCTATGTGACGAAGTTAGAGCATGAGGTATTTGTAGAGTGTCAACCTTTGTGTGGAGGTCGGGGGTGCGCGATGGTTAACTCTTACCAACCTCCCCCCTAGGAGCATGCGTTGATTGCTTTGTTTTGATGACTCGTAAATTTTTTGCAATAAGTATATGAGTTCTTATGACTAATGTTGAGTCCATGGATTATACGCACTCTCACCCTTCCACCATTGCTAGCCTCTCTTGTACCGCGCAACTTCCGCCGGTACCATACACCCACTATATACCTTCCTCAAAACAGCCACCATATATCTTCCTCAAAACAGCCACCATATCTACCTATCATGGCATTTCCATAGCGATTCCGAGATATATTGCCAGGCAACTTTCCACCGTTCCATTCATATGACACGCTTCATATTGTCATATTGCCATGCATGATCATGTAGTTGACATCGTATTTGTGGCAAAGCCACCATGCATAATTTTTCAAACATGTCGCTCTTGATTCATTGCACATCCCGGTATACCGTCAGAGGCATTCATATAGAGTCATACTTTGGTCTAGTATCGAGTTGTAATATCGAGTTGTAAATCAATAGAAGTGTGATGATCATCATTATTAGAGCATCCAACTGTGAGGAAAGGCCAAACAAAAGAAAAGGCCCCTCCAAAGAAAAAGAAAGAAAAAAGGGATAAAAAGGAAAAAAAGGAAAAAAGGGACAATTGCTACTATATTTTTCCACACTTGTGCTTCAAAGTAGCACCATGTTCTTCATGATAGAGAGTCTCATGTTTAGTCATTTTCATATACTAGTGGGAATTTACATTATAGAACTTGGCTTGTATAATCCAACGATGGGCTTCCTCAAATGCCCTAGGTCTCCGTGAGCAAGCAAGTTGGATGCACAACCACTTAGTTTCTTTTGTTGAGCTTTCATACATATTTAGCTCTAGTGCATCCGTTGCATGGCAATCCCTACTCACTCACATTGATATCTATTGATGGGCATCTCCATAGCCCGTTGATACGCCTAGTCGATGTGAGACTATCTCCCTCCTTTTTGTCTTCTCCACAACCACCACTCTATTCCACATAGTGCTATATCCATGGCTCACGCTCATGTATTGCGTGAAAGTTGAAAGGTTTGAAAGAATAGAGTATGAAAACTAGTGCTTGGCTGACATTGGGGTTGTGCATGATATGAGTATTTTGTGTGATGAAGAGGGAGCATAGCCAGACTATATGATTTTGTAGGGATAACTTTCCTTAGCCATAGTATTTTGAGAAGACATGATTGCTTTGTTAGTATGCTTGAAGTATTATTATTTCTTATGTCAATATAGAATTTTGTCTTGAATCTTTCAGATCTGAACATTCATGCCACAATAAAGAGAACTACATTGAAAATAATGTTGGTTAGCATTCCACATCAAAAATTCTGTTTTTATCATTTACCTACTCGAGGACGCGCAGGAATTAAGCTTGGGGATGCTTGATACGTCTCCAACGTATCTATAATTTTTTATTGTTCCATGCTATTATTTATGATGTTTTGGATGTTTAATGGGCTTTGTTATACACTTTTATATTATTTTTGGGACTAACCTATTAACCCAAAGGCCCAGTCCAGATTGTTGTCTTTTGCCTATTTCAGGGTTTTACAGAAAAGGAATATCAGACGAAGTCCAAACGGAATGAAACTTCGGGAGAGATATTTTTGGAGCAAAATATGTAGGAGATATGCCCTAGAGGCAATAACAAATGTTATAAATTATCTCACTGTTCATAATTAGGTTTATGTTCCATGCTATAACTGCTATGGTTCCCGAGCCCGTATATCCATAAAGGCTCTGGGGAAAACCCATGTGCACGTGTGGAATAATAAACGATAAAAAGTATTCCTGATCTGGCCTCTAAGACTAGCTCAAGTGTTGCATGATGGTTATGTTTTCCCAATCATGGGCATGTCTATGCCAGCAACTTTGAGGGCACAATGTTATAGGAACATTTGTGTTGAATCGACCCGATTTGATGTTATGCTATGAGATGCTTTCGTCACAAGTTAATGGTTAATAACACAGGAAGTTTATGTTTGCATAATTCCTTAGACCATGAGAGTATCGATTTTCTTCATGCTTGCTTCATGAACTTTGGGGTTTGTTAAACGTCATCCGTAAATGGGTGGCTATTACGGCGGCTTACGGGTTCATGGAAAAGTATGTTAAGTAACTTGATAGCTCAAGATTGGGATTTGCTCCTCCATCGATGGAGAGATATACTCGGGCCCTCTCGGTGTAACGGTATCCATCATCGTCTGGCCAGACACAGGGTGATTTGATCACTGGGATGCCGAAACACGAAAACGAGAAAAGAGAACAAAACCGGTAACGAGGTAACTTGCATAGTGGACAAAGTGTTTGCCCACGGGGATGCAATAAATCTCACCTCGGGTGTTTGTGACATATCATGAAGCAAAAGGAATAGCTCACAGCAACTGGAGGTTCACTCGAATATTCATTCGTGTGGGTATAGGGGTCAATATGGGTGTCCACGGCTCCGATGTTGATCATTGATCGGAAGGGGTTCCGGGTCATGTCTATACTTCACCGAACCTATAGGGTCACACGCTTAAGGGTCATCTATCTGCTGAATACTAGACAGGGAGTCTGAGAGAAAATCACCGAAAAAGTTTCGGACACCGAAAAAGTTTCGGACAGCGGAAAAGTTTCGCAGAGAGAGGTCACCGGATGAGTTCCGGTGAAACTGAAAAGTTGTTTCAGAGGATACCATAAAGTCAAATTGGTTTTGGCACATGCCCGATAATTCTTGGAGGATGCCAGAATCATTCTGGAAACTTTCTGGAATTTTCGGAGATGAAAACCGGGAATGTCCCGGAGCTGCCGGAACCGCTTCAGATGCTTTTCGCAGATGAAAATCACTAAACTGGAATTGTTCCAAAACGCGTTGAAAATAATTATGGTGGGTATTGGAAATGTTCTAAGCCCACATGAATATTTTCAGTTCGAACGGACGCTGAAAAATGTCGTCGTGAATAGTGAAAGTGCCTTTTGGATATTTTTATGGAAAGCCACCTTTTAGGGCTTTTGTGGAAAGGCTTCTAGAAGGGCTTGGGGGCCAAGCATGCTCCTCATGGGGGCCCCCCAAGGGGGTTGGCCGGCCACATGAGTGGGGCTCCATGGAGCTCCACTTCCCTCCCCATTATGCCCTTCATGTGTGACATTTGCATGGGCATTTTGGGTTTTTGTGAGCCATGCCCTACCCCTTGGTTTTCCTATAAAAGGAGGAGTTGGGGCTGCCATCTCCTTCATCCCTTGCTCTCACATACATGCCATGCAATTATCTGGCTTCTCTCTCCCTCCCACGAAATAGTTTCGTAGAGCCGAAAGGCTGTCTGGGTTCCGGTGGGAACTAGTTCTGGACGGCGAAGCCCTGCCGGATAGATGACACCGTATGTGTGCAACTCTGTAGAGAGGTCGTAGTTTCGATCTTAGTGCCCTGAGGGGCTGTTCGTGAGTGCCTCCCGAAGGGCTGTCCAAGTGACGGTCCGAGTTCTGTGAGTCCTCCCGAAGGGCTGTCCGGGTGACCGTTCGAGTTTCGAAGGTCCTCCCGGAGGGCTGTCCGCGACACCGTCCGGGGGACTGTTCGACCGTCTCCCGGAGGGCTGTCCGAGGAGAAGATGAAGGTATACATCCTCGCGGTTGGGAGGTTGTAAATCCTAGCTGCGGGGGTCTGCACCGACGATCGTCATCGACTCTACTTCCGCTGCGCTACGAGTCGGTAACGAAAATGATCAAAACCTTGTATGCAGTCTTCATAGTGGTCCTGGGCTGGTGCGTAGGTCGGAAAATTTTGTTTTCTGCTGCGTTCCCCTACAGTGGCATCAAGAGCCGTGCTATGCGTAGATGCAGGTTGCGATCTAGAATACATGGAGATGTATGGGTGTTGCACAATATAATTAGGTAGTAGATAAGATCTATTACTGAAAATTATTTGTGCGGGTAGCAGATGAAATCTGTTACCTGATGTTCTTGTTGCTTCCCTTAAATTTGTGTAGTCCTGATCTTGACAGCATTGTGGAATCTGACAAAGTTCTGGCAATCCGCGATCCTTTCATGCTGCTCCTGAGTATGCTGATTGACAGATCAACGAAGTGCTAACAGTTCTTTGGGTTCCACTTTAGTCAAAGAAAGATGGATGTTTCGCAGACGAAAGGGCAATGCAGATATGATCTGCACGGGGGTCATGCGTATGACGAAGTTCAGTATGGGGCTCGAGATTTTATTATCTCGTGTTTCATACACCCCGCAAAAGTTAATCTAGCGACTTGAATTATCATGCTTGATGATGGACGTTGGTAGCTTCGGTTTGTTTCGAAACCTTAGAAGCCACGTAAGATAAACCTTTGTATGAACCGATTAGAGGCGTCTAACTTGGTTTTGCAGGAGGGTTTGCATGTGCATGTGATGTGGTATAGCAGAGCTCATAATAATTTGATTATGTATGAGATGACTATATGATGTAAATTAATTAACATGACCTGCGTGTCATGATTCGGCATGATGGCTGGAGCCATATGATTGCACTTTAATGACCTGCGTGTCAACCTTGTGTAATGCATTTATTTTATCTGCTATAGAGATAGCAATATTATCTGGTGCATCGACAAGGTGGTGGCAATCTTCGCGAAGGTGAATACCGACGCGAATGCCGAAGACGAAGAAATGCAAGACTTCTCCGTCAGAAAGGGCTATACCATATCATGCTAATTGTGAATTGCCTGAGATGTTTATCCCTTTGATGCACCCTTCTTGATTGAGCCGTAGTCGCTTTTTATTAGGGTGATCTCTCACAAAAATATCAAGTAGTTAGTGTTCTCCCAAGTGTAGCACCGTCACGGCACCTAACTTTTCGGGGTGCGCCATGCTAACATGGGTACGAACGATTAGGGATGTGTGAGGCGGGTGAGTTGAGACCTCGCAGCGAGATCACTTGGTTGTCTTGACGTTCAGGCATGAAAGTCATGAGCTCGGAACACAAGCATCGAAAGATGAACAAGAGTCATATAGAGATGTGATTGGCAAGTTTGCCTACCGATTGAGATTTTCGTCATCAGTGATGCTACCATCAATGGCGTTGAATTGAAATACGGATCTTGAATCACTCACAATCAATTATGAGAGATATTGATTTGAGTGGGAGCGCACTGTTGAATTAACTTGTTTAATTCTCAGTGCAATTAATTTTGAACACTGTCTAAGTGTGGTTTGCATAATAGTTGTAGAATAATGGCTCGCGTTTCCACCTTCCCTATTAAAATTGAATAGCTGTTAGATATCTGGTTAAAACTTTACGGTTGGTAACGTAATATGAGGATTGTCCTCAAGAGTGCCGAGAAGGACTTTGTCCTATCGCATACTTTCGGTATTCTCCCGCTAATGCTATGGATCATGTGACTCTCGTCCTTCGATCCAAAAGCTAGAATTCCGTTTTTAGTCAAGTGCAATATGTTTGCTTCCATGAGACCCGAACTTCGAAAGTTTGGATAGTTATGTGATATTCATGGAATCTGAAAATCATTTTCAGAGACAGACAAAGGCTGAAAGATATGAGATATCCAAAGCAGTGTTTGTTTGCAAACTATTAGTAAAGGAGTTTACTATGCATTAGACTGATAAGAGAGGGATCCAGTAGAACGCCTGTCATATGATGAAAGGTGAATAAAACAACAACTTAAAGAGAAAGGAAGTGTCCGAAGGGTGTTAGTAAGACTTTCACGCCTAGGAAGTCCGGGGCTAACGCCACTCTTAAGTTGGGTGCTTCTTCTGAGAGTAGGAGAAATACTAAAAGTTAAACTATTAGAAGTATAATGGTAAAAAGAAAGAAGACTGGAATATCCAGCTCATGTATGAATGTCATACAAGTTTTTGATGTATAGAAGGCTGGTCAAAGATATAGTCCTTGGGAATTATGATTAATTTGTTGATCACTAATTCTTGGGTATTGTGAGTTAATCACAAAGATACCCGCTCGATTGCATTCTGATGCAACTCGATGTAAGAACTACTATGGCCTAAGACACTAGCCAGGAATGAGGTTTAGGTATACACAGGGAAACATAGTAAATGTTACTATACCTTCCATCGGTGTATTACCGTCTGTATTTATTTTCATAATTCATTTAGAGTTTTACACACTCTAGCCCATTGCATAAGGTATCTTGCAAGAAGGTTGTTCATAAGAGAACTTCTAATGTTCGGTGTTATGAACAACATAAGGGCCATACTTTCATTATGAATGAGATGTATGTTATGAATGTTGATAATAATATATTACCTCTGTGTTTACTTTCATAATTCATTTTAGAGTTTCATACACTCTAGCCAAATTGCACAAGTTTGTTGCAAAAGGGTTGTTCATAGAAGAACAATTGTTGTTCAGTATTATGAATAACATGAAGGGCCATGCTTCCATCCGAGATGGGATGTATGTTATGAATATTGATGGTAATATGATACATCCATAAACACTGACGCTAAATGTCGCAAGACTAAAAGAATACCGCACAAGTGTGGCACTACATTTGGTCACATTGGAGAAACCCGCATGGAAATTCCATTATGATGGTTTTTGAAGTCGTTTGATTTTGAATCATCTGACACTTGCAACTTTCCTCCGAAAAGTGAAGTGACTGAAATACCGTTCACAGGCCATAAGGAACGAGTAACAAACTTATTGGTGATCATACATTTGATGTGTGTAGTCCGATAAATGTTGTTAGTAGTGGATTTATCTATCTTCAAAAATGACTCAAGTAGATATATGGATATTTACTTGATGAGACGTAAGTCTGGATCTTTTGAAATGATTCGAAAGGTTTTCAAAAATGAAGTAGAAGTTATTGTAACAAGAAAATTATGTTTCTACAATTCGATTGCAGAAAGGAATATTTGAGTTACAAGTTTAGCGAATGTCTGATGAGTTGTGAAAGGGGTTTCATAACTTGCACCTCCCGGAACACCACTGCGAGTGGAAAATCCGTGAAGATGTAATCGAACCATTTGTGACATGGTAAGATCAAAGATGACATAAATAAATTTGCCATTATCCCTTTTGAAGAGTGATGCTTTAGAGACTGCGGCTTTTACACTGAAAGGAGCTCCATCGGGTCTGTTGAAATGACACCATGGTATGGTACGCCCAACCATGTTATATCTTTTCTTAACATTTGGAATATGGGGCTTGTGTAAAGGTTACAAACCTATTCCAAATCAGACAAGTGCTACTTTGTAGGTTATCCCAAGTAATTGGGTATTCCTCCCTCACTATACCGAGGCAAATAGTTTTGCCACGAAACGGTATGCTTTTAAAGAGAATAGTTCTTTCAAAAAGGTGAGTGGGAGAACAGTGCAACTCGATGAGATAACAGTATCTTCGTCATCAGGTCAAAGGAAAGAAACCTTGGAAGTAATTCCAGAGTTTCCTACTGCGACTGATACGGAAGTCTCTACAATAAAATGTATGGACTTCGGTCGAACTTGCAGCTGAACCACATAGGCAAGGCTCGTGCAAACCTCTCAGGTGCGCAGACGAGATATTGTTGTTGGACAACAGTATACCTATGATACACAAGGAAGCGTTGATGGGCCCTGACTCCAGAATTGGCTGAATGCCAATACAACCCGAGTTAGTTTCCATATAAGTGATTCAAGGTTAAAACCTTGATACACCTTTCGGAAGACTTAGAGTCTGACGAATATTTATGGAACTTAAAACTGATACGGATAAAATGTTTTATCCATAAAGCTCGACTTGTTGCAATAAACAAGTTCAAGGAGTTGACTACGATGAGATTGTCTCACCGTAGCGATGCTTAAAGTCGGTTCGGGTTGAACTAGCAATTAATAAATATTTCAATCTTGAGATATGAAACATGGATGACAAAAGGATTTCCATCTGATGGAAATGAAACCTAGGACTTGTATGTGATACAGTCCAAAGTAATTTGTCAATCCAGAGGATGCTAGTAAGTATGCAAACTTCAAAGATCCAGCGATGGACAGAAGAGAGCAAAATGGAGTTGGAATCTTCGTGTTTTGATGAAATGGTCGAAAGGGGTTTTGACTTCATTAATGGGTAACGAAGATGCTTGTAATTCAAGAAAGTAAGTGGGAGCGCAATAATATTTCTAAAAACCTTGTGTGCTTGACACATTGGTAATTGGAAATAAATTTCTTGACACGAATTAAGACTTCATTTTGAAAATAGTTTTTCGATGAAGTGCTTAGGCTAAATAGCCTTGATATTAGGCATGATGATCTATGGAGATAGATTTACCTAATGGGGCTAAGCTATGAATACATATTGACAAGATGCTAAAACCTTTTAGCATATAAAACGCCAAGGAGTGATTCTTGCCGAAGTCACATGGAAAGAGTTTTTGCAAGACTCGGTGTCCCAAAAACACCGATGAGCAAGATACATGATGGAGATTCCACACACCTTCGTGTTTGGATTTATCATGTATTCCATGGTATGTAAAACAACCAGATATGTCCGATACTCCAAAGGTGTTGCGAGTATGAATACCAAAGTGATCAAAGTATTGATCATGGGACAACAGTGAAAGATGTCTTTGAGTACTAGAGTAAGTACTGATGACATGGTTTCTCGCAAGCGGAGATCATGAAGAGTTCGTTGTAAAATGTTACATCGATACAGTCTTCATCTTTTCTCCGTGCGAATTTCGATTTAAATTAAGGGTTTTGTGTAACACACAATGTGGTGGCACAGTTAGTTGGAAAATGTTCCAAACAAGTTACTGTGGCGAATTCTATAACAGAGGCGAAGTATGTTGCCGCTTTTGAAGCGACAAAGAAGATGTTGAATCATATAGTTCATTCATGAACTTAGTATGGTTCCAAGATGGCTTTTGTCAATGGGACACTACTGCAGGTAGTTGCTCCATAACTCAGTCTGAGGAATCCAGGTTCGACCTGTGATTCGCATACATACAAAGCCAAGTCCACACAAAATATGAATTTTGTGAAGGCGTGAAAACGCGAGGGATATGCAAAGATACACACGGAGCTGAAGTCGTCAGATCCGTTGGACATCAGGCTATACCACAAGCGAAGCATATTTACACCAATGTGCCATAGGTGTAAAGTGCATTAGCATTGACTAGATTATTGACTCTAGTGCAAGTGGGAGTCTGTAGGAGATATGCCCTAGAGGCAATAATAAATTCTATTATTTATCTCACTGTTCATAATTAGGTTTATGTTCCATGCTATAACTGCTATGGTTCTCGAGTCTACAAATAAAACGAGGCTCGGAGGAAGACTCATATGCACGTATGGAATAATAAACGATAAAATGTATTCCTGGTCTGGCCTCTAAGACTAGCTCAAGTGTTGCATGATGGTTCTGTTTTCCTGATCATGGGCATGTCTATGCCAGCAATTTTGAGGGCACAATGTTAGCAGAACATTTGTGTTGAATCGACCCGATTGATGTTATGCTATGAGATACATTCGTCACAAGTTTATGGTTAATAACACAGGAAGTTAATGTTTGCATAATTCCTTAGACCATGAGAGTATCGAGTTCCTTCATGCTTGATTCATGAACTTTGGGGTTTGTTAAACGTCATCCGTAACTGGATGGCTATTACGGCGGCTTACGGGTTCATGGGAAAGTATGGCAAGTAACGAGATAGCTCAAGATTGGGATTTGCTCCTCCGACGATGGAGAGATATACTCGGGCCCTCTCGGTGTAACGGTATCCATCATCGTCTGGCCAGACACAGGGTGATTTGATCACTGGGATGCCGGAACACGAAAACGAGAAAAGAGAACAAAACCGGTAACGAGGTAACTTGCATAGTGGACAAAGTGTTTGCCCACGGGGATGCAATAAATCTCACCTCGGGTGTTTGTGACATATCATGAAGCAAAAGGAATAGCTCACGGCAACTGGAGGTTCACTCGAATATTCATTCGTGTGGGTATAGGGGGTCAATATGGGTGTCCACGGCTCCGATGTTGATCATTGATCGGAAGGGGTTCCGGGTCATGTCTATACTTCACCGAACCTATAGGGTCACACGCTTAAGGGTCATCTATCTGCTGAATACTAGACAGGGAGTCTGAGAGAAAATCACCGAAAAAGTTTCGGACACCGAAAAAGTTTCGGACAGCGGAAAAGTTCCGCAGAGAGAGGTCACCGGATGAGTTCCGGTGAAACTGAAAAGTTGTTTCAGAGGATACCATAAAGTCAAATTGGTTTTGGCACATGCCCGATAATTCTTGGAGGATGCCAGAATCATTCTGGAAACTTTCTGGAATTTTCGGAGATGAAAACCGGGAATGTCCCGGAGCTGCCGGAACCGCTTCAGATGCTTTTCGCAGATGAAAATCACTAAACTGGAATTGTTCCAAAACGCGTTGAAAATAATTATGGTGGGTATTGGAAATGTTCTAAGCCCACATGAATATTTTCAGTTCGAACGGACGCTGAAAAATGTCGTCGTGAATAGTGAAAGTGCCTTTTGGATATTTTTATGGAAAGCCACCTTTTAGGGCTTTTGTGGAAAGGCTTCTAGAAGGGCTTGGGGGCCAAGCATGCTCCTCATGGGGGCCCCCCAAGGGGGTTGGCCGGCCACATGAGTGGGGCTCCATGGAGCTCCACTTCCCTCCCCATTATGCCCTTCATGTGTGACATTTGCATGGGCATTTTGGGTTTTTGTGAGCCATGCCCTACCCCTTGGTTTTCCTATAAAAGGAGGAGTTGGGGCTGCCATCTCCTTCATCCCTTGCTCTCACATACATGCCATGCAATTATCTGGCTTCTCTCTCCCTCCCACGAAATAGTTTCGTAGAGCCGAAAGGCTGTCTGGGTTCCGGTGGGAACTAGTTCTGGACGGCGAAGCCCTGCCGGATAGATGACACCGTATGTGTGCAACTCTGTAGAGAGGTCGTAGTTTCGATCTTAGTGCCCTGAGGGGCTGTTCGTGAGTGCCTCCCGAAGGGCTGTCCAAGTGACGGTCCGAGTTCTGTGAGTCCTCCCGAAGGGCTGTCCGGGTGACCGTTCGAGTTTCGAAGGTCCTCCCGGAGGGCTGTCCGCGACACCGTCCGGGGGACTGTTCGACCGTCTCCCGGAGGGCTGTCCGAGGAGAAGATGAAGGTATACATCCTCGCGGTTGGGAGGTTGTAAATCCTAGCTGCGGGGGTCTGCACCGACGATCGTCATCGACTCTACTTCCGCTGCGCTACGAGTCGGTAACGAAAATGATCAAAACCTTGTATGCAGTCTTCATAGTGGTCCTGGGCTGGTGCGTAGGTCGGAAAATTTTGTTTTCTGCTGCGTTCCCCTACAAAATATGCACGGGAGACTTGAGAACCACAGAGTAGGGCTTACATGGCGTCCACGAGGGTGGGGGCGCGCCCCCTACCTCGTGGGCCCCACGTCTGGCCCCCGGTGCCCTCCTTCCTCCTATATATACCTATGTACCCCGAAAACAACAGAAAAGGAGAAAAAACCCTAGTTCCAATGCCACAACCTTCTGTTCCCGTGAGATCCCATCTTGGGGCCTGTTCCAGAGCTCCGTCGGAGGGGAGATCTACCACGGAGTGCTTCTACATCATCATCATCATCGCCTCACCATGAGTTGTGAGTAGTTTACCACAGACCTTCGGGTCCATAGCTAGTATCTAGATGGCTTCTTCTCTCTCTTAGGATCTCAGTACCAAGTTTTCCTCGGTCTTCGAGGAGATCTATTCGATGTAATCTCTTTTTGCGGTATGTTTGTCGAGATCCGATGAATTGTGGGTTTATGATCAAGATTATCTATGAGAAATATTTGGTTCTTTTCTGAACTCTTTTATGTATGATTATAATATCCTTGCAAGTCTCTTCGATTTATTGGTTTGGTTTGGCCTACTAGATCTATAGTTCTTGCAATGGGAGAAGTGCTTGGCTTTGGGTTCTATCTTGCGGTGTCCTTTCTGTAGGGGAACGCAGCAGAAAATAAAAATTTCCGACCTACGCACCAGCCCA
This sequence comes from Secale cereale, assembly GCA_902687465.1. Taxonomy (NCBI): domain Eukaryota; kingdom Viridiplantae; phylum Streptophyta; class Magnoliopsida; order Poales; family Poaceae; genus Secale; species Secale cereale. The sequence continues at coordinate 888,184,570 of LR738710.1, forward strand.
GGACCACTATGGAGACTGCATACAAGGTTTTGATCATATTCGTTACCGACTCGTAGCGCAGCGGAAGTAGAGTCGATGACGATCGTTGGTGCAGATCCCCGCAGCTAGGATTTACAACCTCCCAACCGCGAGGATGTATACCCTCATCCGCCCTTCGGACAGCCCTCCGGGAGGCAGTCGGACAGTCCCCCGGACGATGTCGCGGACAGCCCTTCGGGAGGACCTTCGAAACTCGAACGGTCACTCGGACAGCCCTACGGGAGGACTCACAGAACTCGGACCGTCACTTGGACAGCCCTTCGGGAGGCACTCACGAACAGCCCCTCAGGGCACTAAGATCGAATCTACGACCTCTCTACAGAGTTGCACACATACGGTGTCATCTATCCGGCAGGGCTTCGCCGTCCAGAACTAGTTCCTGCCGGAACCCAGACAGCCTTTCGGCTCTACGAAACTCTTTTCGTGGGAGGGAGAGAAGAATGCCAGATCATGCATGGCTTGTGTGAGAGAGCAAGGGATGAAGGAGATGTCAGCCCCAACTCCTCCTTTTATAGGCCAAGGCAAGGGGTGGGGTGGGACGTGGAAATACCAAAATACCCAAGCTTCATGTCACACATGAAAGGGCATAATGGTAACACAAGGGGGGCACCAAGGGGACACCACCATGGCAGCCCTTGGGCCGGCCCACACCTTGTCTCCCCCCATGGGGGGGGCCCCCCCGCAAGCCACCAACATGTCTCCATGAAACATGCATGCTCCCTAGACAAAAAGCCACCAAACATGCAACCCTTGATTCATGGGATCTTGTCCCCTCGTACTGGGACAAGATGTTTTCCGCGAAACTTTTTCCTGAAAAATTCCAGAAGGTCCCAGAACATTTCCGGTACCCTCTAAAATTATTCTGGGCATGATCCGAAACATTTTCGGTGCTGTGGTTTTTATCAGCGGAAAGCATCAACAGCGGTTACGGCAGTTTCGGAACATTTCCGGTTTTTCTCTCTGAAAATTCCCAGAAGTTCCCAGACCAATTCTGGCACCCTCTGATAATTTCCATGCGGTGCCGAAACCCTTTTTGACCTAATAATATATTCCGAAACATATTTTCGGTTTTACCGAAACTCTTTCGGTGTTCTCTCTCCGGAACTCTTCCGTTGTCTCCGAAACTTTTTCGGTGATTTTCTCTCAGACTCCCTGTCTAGTATTCAGCAGATAGATGACCCTTAAGCGTGTGACCCTATAGGTTCGGTGAAGTATAGACATGACACGGAACCTCTTCCGATCAATGATCAACATCGGAGCCGTGGACACCCATATTGACCCCCTATACCCACACGAATGAATATTCGAGTGAACCTCCAGTTGCCGTGAGCTATTCCTTTTGCTTCGCGATATGTCACAAACACCTGAGGTGAGATTTATTGCATCCCTGTGGGCAAACACTTTGTCCACTATGCAAGTTACCTCGTTACCGGTTTTGTTCTCTTTTCTCGTTTTCGTGTTTCGGCATCCCAGTGATCAAATCACCCTGTGTCTGGCCAGACGATGATGGATACCGTTACACCGAGAGGGCCCGAGTATATCTCTCCATCGTCGGAGGAGCAAATCCCAATCTTGAGCTATCTCGTTACTTGCCATACTTTTCCATGAACCCGTAAGCCGCCGTAATAGCCACCCATTTACGGATGACGTTTAACAAACCCCAAAGTTCATGAAGCAAGCATGAAGAAACTCGATACTCTCATGGTCTAAGGAATTATGCAAACATTAACTTCCTGTGTTATTAACCATAAACTTGTGACGAATGTATCTCATAGCATAACATCAATTCGGGTCGATTCAACACAAATGTTCCTATAACATTGTGCCCTCAAAGTTGCTGGCATAGACATGCCCATGATTGGGAAAACATAATCATCATGCAACACTTGAGCTAGTCTTAGAGGCATGACTAGGAATACTTTTTACCGTTTATTATTCCACACGTGCACATGGGTTTTCCCCAGAGCCTTTATGGATATACGGGCTCGGGAACCATAGCAGTTATAGCATGGAACATAAACCTAATTATGAACAGTGAGATAAATAATAGAATTTATTATTGCCTCTAGGGCATATCTCCTACAGACTCCCACTTGCACTAGAGTCAATATCTAGTCAATGCTAATGCACTTTACACCTATGGCACATTGGTGTAAATATGCTTCGCTCGTGGTATAGCCTGATGTCCAACGGATCTGACGACTTCAGCTCCGTGTGTGTCTTTGCATATCCCTCGCGTTTTCACGCCTTCACAAAATTCATATTTTGTGTGGATTTCGCTTTGTATGTATGCGAATCACAGGTCGAACCTGGATTCCTCAGACTGAGTTATGGAGCAACTACCTGCAGTAGTGTCCCATTGACAAAAGCCATCTTGGAACCATACTAAGTTCATGAATGAACTATATGATTCAACATCTTCTTTGTCGCTTCAAAAGCGGCAACATACTTCGCCTTTGTTATAGAATTCGCCACAGTAACTTGTTTGGAACATTTTCCAACTAACTGTGCCACCACATTGTGTGTTACACAAAACCCTTAATTTAAATCGAAAATCGCACGGGGAAAAGATGAAGACTGTATCGATGTAACATTTTACAACGAACTCTTCATGATCTCCGCTTGCAAGAAACCATGTCATCAGTACTTACTCTAGTACTCAAAGACATCTTTCACTGTTGTCCTATGATCAGTACTTTGATCACTTTGGTATCCATACTCGCAACACCTTGGGAGTATCGGACATATCTGGTTGTTTTACATACCATGGAATACATGATTAATCCAAACACGAAGGTGTGTGGAATCTCCATCATGTATTTTGCTCATCAGTGTTTTGCGACACCGAGTCTTGCAAAAAACTCTTTCCATGTGACTTCGGCAAGAATCACTCCTTGGCGTTTTATATGCTAAAAGGTTTTAGCATCTTGTCAATATGTATTCATAGCTTAGCCCCATTAGGTAAATCTATCTCCATAGATCATCATGCCTAATATCAAGGCTATTTAGCCTAAGCACTTCATCGAAAAACTATTTTCAAATGAAGTCCTAATTCGTGTCAAGAAATTTATTTCCAATTACCAATGTGTTAAGTACACAAGGTTTTTAGAAATATTAATATGCTCCCACTTACTTTCTTGAATTACAAGCATCTTCGTTACCCATTGATGAAGTCAAAACCCCTTTTGACCATTTCATCAAAACACGAAGATTCCAACTCCATTTTGCTCTCTTCTGTCCATTGCTGGAACTCTGAAGTTTGCACACTTACTAGCATCCTCTGGATCGACAAATTACTTTGGACTGTATCACACACAAGTCCTAGGTTTTTATTTCCATCAGATGGAAATCCTTTTGTCATCCATGTTTCATATCTCAAGATTGAAATATGTATTAATTGCTAGTTCAACCCGAACCGACTTTAAGCATCGCTACGATGAAACAACCTCATCGTAGTCAACTCCTTGAACTTGTTATTGCAACAAGTCGAGCTTTATGGATAAACATTTTTATCCGTATCAGTTTTAAGTTCCATAAATATTCGTTAGACTCTAAGTCTTCCGAAAGGTGTATCAAGGTTTTAATCTTGAATAACTTATATGGAAACTATCTCGGATTGTATTGGCATTTAGCCAATTCCGGAGTCAGGGCCCATCAACGCTTCCTTTGTGTATCGTAGGTATATTGTTGTCTAACAACAATATCTCGTCTGCGCACCTGAGAGGTTTGCACGAGCCTTGCCTGCGTGGTTCAGCTGCAAGTTCGACCGAAGTCCATACATTTTATTGTAGAGACTTCCGTATCAGTCGCAGTGGGAAACTCTGGAATTACTTCCAAGGTTCCTTTCCTTTGACCTGATGACGAAGATACTATTATCTCGTCGAGTTTGCACTGTCCTCCCACTCACCCTTTTTGAAAGAACCATTTTCTTTAAAAGCATACCGTTTCATGGCAAAACTATTTGCCTCGGTATAGTGAGGGAGGAATACCCAATTTCTTGGGATAACCTACAAAATAGCACTTGTCTGATTTGGAATAGGTTTGTAACCTTTTACACAAGCCCCATATTCCAAATGTTAAGAAAAGATGTAACATGGTTGGGCGTACCATACCATGGCTTCATTTCAACAGACCCGATGGAGCTCTTTTCAGTGTAAAAGCCGCAGTCTCTAAAGCATCACTCTTTAAAAGGGATAATGGCAAATTTATTAATGTCATCTTTGATCTTACCATGTCATAAATGGTTTGATTACATCTTCACAGACTTTCCACTTGCAGTGGTGTTTCGGGAAGTGCAAGTTATGAAACCCCTTTCACAACTCATCAGACATTCGCTAAACTTGTAACTCAAATTTTCCTTTCTGCAATCGAATTGTAGAAACATAATTTTCTTGTTACAATAACTTCTACTTCATTTTTGAAAACCTTTCGAATGAATTCAAAAGATCCAGACTTACGTCTCATCAAGTAAATATCCATATATCTACTTGAGCCATTTCTGAAGATAGATAAATCCACTACTAACAACATTTATCGGACTACACACATCAAATGTATGATCACCAATAAGTTTGTTATTCGTTCCTTATGGCCTGTGAACGGTATTTTAGTCACTTCACTTTTCGGAGGAAAGTTGCAAGTGTCAGATGATTCAAAATCAAAAAGACTTCAAAATCCATCATAATGGAATTTTCCATGCGGGTTTCTCCAATGTGACCAAATGTAGTGCCACACTTGTGTGGTATTCTTTTAGTCTTGAGACATTTAGCGTCAGTGTTATGGATGTATCATATTACCATCAATATTCATAACATACATCCCATCTTGGATGGAAGCATGGCCCTTCATGTTATTCATAATTCTGAACAACAATTGTTCTTTTCTGAACAACTCTTTTGCAACAAACACTGTGCAAAGGGCTAGAGTGTATGAAACTCTAAAAAGAATTATGAAAGTAAACACAGAGGTAATATATTATTATCAACATTCATAACATACATCTCATTCATAATGAAAGTATGGCCCTTATGTTATTCATAACATCGAACATTAAAAGTTCTCTTATGAACAACCTTCTTGCAAGATACCTTATGCAATGGCTAGAGTTTGTGAAACTCTAAATGAATTATGAAAATAAATACAGACGGTAATACACCGATGGAAGGTATAGTAACATTTACTATGTTCCCTGTGTATACCTAAACCTCATTCCTGGCTAGTCTTTTAGGCCATAGTAGTTCTTACATCGAGTTGCAACAAAATGCAATCGAGCGGGTATCTTTGTGATTAACTCACAATACCCAAGAATCAGTGATCAACAATTTAATCATAATTCCCAAGGACTATATCTTTGACCAGCCTTCTATACATCAAAAACTTGTATGATATTCATACATGAGCTGGATATTCCAGTCTTCTTTCTTTTTGCCTTTATACTTCTAACAGTTTAACTTTTAGTATTTCTCCTACTTCCAGAAAAAGCATCCAACTTCATCATATGAAAAGCTTTCTTCTGGATCCCTCTCTTATCAGTCAAATGCCTAGTAAACATTTTTACTAATAGTTTGCAAAACAAACATTGCTTTGGATATCACATATCTGTTAGCCTTTGTTTGTGTCTGAAAATGATTTTCAGATTCCATGAATATCATATAACTATCCCAACTTTCGAAGTTCGGGTCTCATGGAAGCAAACATATTGCATTTGACCGTAACAGAATTCTAGCTTTTGGATCGAGGGACGAGAGTCACATCATCCATAGCATTAGCGGGAGAATACCGAAAGTATGCGATAGGACAAAGTCCTTCTCGGCACTCTTGAGGACAATCCTCACATTACGTTACCAACCGTAAAGATTTAACCAGATATTTAACAGCTATTCAATTTTAATAGGGAAGGTGGAAACGCGAGCCATTATTCTATAACTATTATGCAAAAAACACTTAGACAGTGTTCAAAATTAATTGCGCTAAGAATTAAACAAGTTAATTCGAAAGTGCGCTCCCACTCAAATCAACATCTCTCATAATTGATTGTGAGTGATTCAAGATCCATATTACAATTCAACGCCAAGGATGCATCCATCTCAAGTGACGAGAATTGCAATCGGTAGGCCAACTTGCCAATCACATCTCTATGTGACTCTTGTTCATCTTTCGATGCGTGTGTTCCGAGCTCATGACTTTCATGCCCGAACGTCAAGACAACCAAGTGATCTCGCTGCGAGGTCTCAACTCACCCGCCTCACACATCCCTAATCGTTCGTACCCATGCATCCATGTGATACCCCAAAAAGTTAGGTGCCGTGACGGTGCTACACTTGGGAGAACACTAACTACTTGATATTTTTGTGAGAGATCACCCTAATAAAAGCGACTACCGTGCAATCAAGAAGGGTGCATCAAAGGGATAAACATCTCAGGCAATTCATAATTAGCATGATATGGTATAGCCCTTTCTGACGGAGAAGTCTTTCATTTCTTCGTCTTCGGCACTCGCGTCGGTGTTCACCTTCGCGAAGATTGCCACCACCTTGTCGATGCACCAGATAATATTGCTATCTCTATAGCTAATAAAATAAATGCATTACACAAGGTTGACACGCAGGTCATTTAAAGTGCAATCATATGGCTCCAGCCATCATGCCGAATCATGACACGCAGGTCATGTTAATTGATTTACATTATATAGCCATCTCATACATAATCAAATTATTATGAGCACTGCTATACCACATCATATGCACATGCAAACCCTCCTGCAAAACCAAGTTAGACGTCTCTAATCGGTTCATGCAAAAGTTTATCTTACGTGGCTTCTAAGGTTTCGAAACAAACCGAAGCTACCAACGTCCATCATCAAGCATGATAATTCAAGTCGCTAGATTAACGTTTGCGGGGTGTATGAAACACGAGATAATAAAATCTCGAGCCCCATACTGAACTTCGTCATACGCATGACCCCCGTGCAGATCATATCTGCATTGCCCTTTCGTCTGCGAAACATCCATCTTTCTTTGACTAAAGTGGAACCCAAAGAACTGTTAGCACTTCGTTGATCTGTCAATCAGCATACTCAGGAGCAGCATGAAAGGATCGCGGATTGCCAGAACTTTGTCAGATTCCACAATGCTGTCAAGATCAGGACTACGCAAATTTAAGGGAAGCAACAAGAACATCGGGTAACATATATCATCTGCTACCCGCACAAATAATTTTCAGTAATAGATCTTATCTACTACCTAATTATATTATGCAACACCCATACATCTCCATGTATTCTAGATCGCAACCTGCATCTACGCATAGCACGGCTCTGATACCACTGTAGGGGAACGCAGCAGAAAATAAAAATTTCCGACCTACGCACCAGCCCAGGACCACTATGGAGACTGCATACAAGGTTTTGATCATATTCGTTACCGACTCGTAGCGCAGCGGATGTAGAGTCGATGACGATCGTTGGTGCAGATCCCCGCAGCTAGGATTTACAACCTCCCAACCGCGAGGATGTATACCCTCATCCGCCCTTCGGACAGCCCTCCGGGAGGCAGTCGGACAGTCCCCCGGACGATGTCGCGGACAGCCCTTCGGGAGGACCTTCGAAACTCGAACGGTCACTCGGACAGCCCTACGGGAGGACTCACAGAACTCGGACCGTCACTTGGACAGCCCTTCGGGAGGCACTCACGAACAGCCCCTCAGGGCACTAAGATCGAATCTACGACCTCTCTACAGAGTTGCACACATACGGTGTCATCTATCCGGCAGGGCTTCGCCGTCCAGAACTAGTTCCTGCCGGAACCCAGACAGCCTTTCGGCTCTACGAAACTCTTTTCGTGGGAGGGAGAGAAGAATGCCAGATCATGCATGGCTTGTGTGAGAGAGCAAGGGATGAAGGAGATGGCAGCCCCAACTCCTCCTTTTATAGGCCAAGGCAAGGGGTGGGGTGGGACGTGGAAATACCAAAATACCCAAGCTTCATGTCACACATGAAAGGGCATAATGGTAACACAAGGGGGGCACCAAGGGGACACCACCATGCCAGCCCTTGGGCCGGCCCACACCTTGTCTCCCCCCATGGGGGGGGCCCCCCCAACAAGCCACCAACATGTCTCCATGAAACATGCATGCTCCCTAGACAAAAAGCCACCAAACATGCAACCCTTGATTCGTGGGATCTTGTCCCCTCGTACTGGGACAAGATGTTTTCCGCGAAACTTTTTCCTGAAAAATTCCAGAAGGTCCCAGAACATTTCCGGTACCCTCTAAAATTATTCTGGGCATGATCCGAAACATTTTCGGTGCTGTGGTTTTTATCAGCGGAAAGCATCAACAGCGGTTACGGCAGTTTCGGAACATTTCCGGTTTTTCTCTCTGAAAATTCCCAGAAGTTCCCAGACCAATTCTGGCACCCTCTGATAATTTCCATGCGGTGCCGAAACCCTTTTTGACCTAATAATATATTCCGAAACATATTTTCGGTTTTACCGAAACTCTTTCGGTGTTCTCTCTCCGGAACTCTTCCGTTGTCTCCGAAACTTTTTCGGTGATTTTCTCTCAGACTCCCTGTCTAGTATTCAGCAGATAGATGACCCTTAAGCGTGTGACCCTATAGGTTCGGTGAAGTATAGACATGACACGGAACCTCTTCCGATCAATGATCAACATCGGAGCCGTGGACACCCATATTGACCCCCTATACCCACACGAATGAATATTCGAGTGAATCTCCAGTTGCCGTGAGCTATTCCTTTTGCTTCGCGATATGTCACAAACACCCGAGGTGAGATTTATTGCATCACTGTGGGCCAACACTTTGTCCACTATGCAAGTTACCTCGTTACCGGTTTTGTTCTCTTTTCTCGTTTTCGTGTTCCGGCATCCCAGTGATCAAATCACCCTGTGTCTGGCCAGACGATGATGGATACCGTTACACCGAGAGGGCCCGAGTATATCTCTCCATCGACGGAGGAGCAAATCCCAATCTTGAGCTATCAAGTTACTTGCCATACTTTCCCATGAACCCGTAAGCCGCCGTAATAGCCATCCAGTTACGGATGACGTTTAACAAACCCCAAAGTTCATGAATCAAGCATGAAGGAACTCGATACTCTCATGGTCTAAGGAATTATGCAAACATTAACTTCCTGTGTTATTAACCATTAACTTGTGACGAAAGTATCTCATAGCATAACATCAATTCGGGTCGATTCAACACAAATGTTCCTATAACATTGTGCCCTCAAAGTTGCTGGCATAGACATGCCCATGATCAGGAAAACAGAACCATCATGCAACACTTGAGCTAGTCTTAGAGGCCAGACTAGGAATACATTTTATCGTTTATTATTCCACACGTGCATATGAGTCTTCCTCCGAGCCTCGTTTTATTTGCAGACTCGAGAACCATAGCAGTTATAGCATGGAACATAAACCTAATAATGAACAGTGAGATAAATAATAGTATTTATTATTGCCTCTAGGGCATATCTCCTACACTTTCCTAGTGACAGTAGGGGCAGCAAGGCACGTATTGTATTGTTGCCATCAAGGATAAAAAGGTGGGGTTTATATCATGTTATTTGAGTTTATCCCTCTACATCATGTCATCTTGCTGAAGGCGTTACTCTGTTCTTATGAACTTAATACTCTAGATGCATGTTGGATAGCGGTCGATGTGTGGAGTAATAGTAGTAGATGCAGAATCGTTTTGGTCTACTTGTTTCAGACGTGATGCCTATATATAATGATCATGCTTAGATAGTCTCATAATTATTCTCTTTTCTATCAATTGCTCGACAGTAATTTGTTCACCCACCGTAGAATTCTGCTATCATGAGAGAAGCCACTAGAGAAACCTATGGCCCTCGGGTCTATTCTCAACATATCAATCTACAATCTACTTTACTTTTCCGCTTTTACTTTCTGTTCTTATATCCAAAAATACCAAAAATATCAAACTATCATATCTATCAGATCTCACTTTCGTAAGTGACCGTAAAGGGATTGACAACCCCTTATCGCGTTGGCTGCGAAGTTCTTATTTGTTTGTGCAGGTGCGAGGGACTTGAGTGTGGTCTCCTACTGGATTGATACCTTGGTTCTCAAAAACCGAGGGAAATACTTACGCTACTGTGCTGTATCACCCTTTCCTCTTCGAGGGAATACAACACAAGCTCGAGAAGTAGCATCTCCCCATGCAAACGGTTCAGAACTTTAGCCACCACACATTCAGCTGGAAAGGGAGGAACTAGAGCTAGCCTTGCTCATCTTCCTCCTCTAACCAACACAGCTCAAGGAGCAACCTTGTAGCCACCCTATTGATTATAATCATGACGCAGAGTCCCCGCAGAGCAGGATTAGGGGTGTTATCTCCTCGGAGATCCCCGAACCTGGGTAAATCCTGTAGGCGTCCGAAGTATTGCCTTATCCCGCGTCCAGGACTCGGTGAAGTTCTATTATCCCCACACATGATTAGCCATCCTTTGGCATATGTCGCACCAAACCCCCGACATTGTGTGTCCTAGGGTGCCCCCCTCCCCACGTATATGAAGGAGGGAGGAGGAGGCCGGCCGGCCCTAGGAGGCGCGCCAAGTGGGGAGTCCAGCTAGGATTCCCAATCCTAGATGGACCCCCTTTCCCATTCCAAGGGGGGGGAGGAGGGAAGGAGAGGGAGAGGGAAAGGAAAGAGGGGGTCGCGACCCCTCCCCTTGTCCAATTCGGACCACCTTGGAGGGCGCCACCTTGTGGCCTGCCCTCTCCTACTCCCATATGGCCCATTAAGGCCCATAACTTCCCAAGGGGGTTCCGGTAACCCCTCAGTTCTCCGATAAATATCTGAAACGTCCCGAAACACTTTCCGGTGTCCGAGTATCTTCGTCCAATATATCAATCTCTATATCTCGACCATTTAGAGACTCCTCATCATGACCGTTATTTCATCCAGGACTCCGAACAAACTTCAGTCATCAAAAACACATAACTCATAATACAAATAGTCATCGAATGTTAAGCGTGCATACCCTACGGGTTTGAGAACTATGCAGACATGACCGAGACACATCTCCGGTCAGTAACCAACAGCGGAACCTGGATGATCATATTGGCTCCTACATATTCTACGAAGATCTTTATCGGTCAAACCGCATAACAACATACGTTGTTTCTTTTGTCATCGGTATGTTACTTGCCCGAGATTCGGTCATCGGTATCTTCATACCTAGTGCAATCTCGTTATCGGCAAGTCTCTTTACTCATTCCGTAATACATCATCTCATGACTAACTCATTAGTCATTTGCTTGCAAGGCTTATTAAGATGTGTATTACAGAGAGGGCCCAGAGATACCTCTTCGACACTCGGAGTGACAAATCCTAATCTTGATCTATGCAAACACCACAAACACTTTCGGAAACACCTGTAGAGCATCTTTATAATCACCCAATTAAGTTGTGACGTTTGATAGCACACAAGGTGTTCCTCCGGTATTCGAGAGTTGCATAATCTCATAGTCAGAGGAACATGTATAAGTCATGAAGAAAGCAATAGCAATAAAACTAAACGATCATAATGCTAAGCTAACGGATGGGTCTTGTCCATCACATCATTCTCCCAATGATGTGATCCCGTTCATCAAATGACAACACAAGTCTATGGTTAGGAAACTTAACCATCTTTGATTAACGAGCTAGTCTAGTAGAGGCATACTAGGGACACTCTATTTTGTCTATGTATTCACACATGTATCAAGTTTCCGGTTAATACAATTCTACCATGAATAAAAGACAATTATCATGATATATAAGGAAATATAAATAACAACTTTATTATTGCCTCTAGGGCATATTTCCTTCAAAAACATGGATCCAAACATCAGCACAATCATCGGTGGCAGAGCTTAGTGAGGGATAAAGGGGGCCATGCCCCCCCCCCCACCCAACAAAATTTATTTATTTACATAAACACATAATATTTAACACTAGTTAGGCCAAATGTGACATATTACACTACCCCGGATTAGCCTCCTCAATAGTTTTTAAGACACATTTATTTTAACCCTCTCAAATCTCGTTCAAGCTTCGCCGTTGCCGATGATATTGGTGAAGAGAAATCACCGCTTGTCTAGGAACCGTGTAAAGAACAATCTAGAGTATTTCGTCGGGAAGTGGAGTGGACATCAGAAGATCCAGGAGGTAGTGTGTTTAGCTCCTCTATGAGTTCCTTGTTCCTTTTGAAATTGTGAAAACAAAAACCAGTTAGAATATGGCTCAAAGCCACCTCCACTGCCATATATTATATGCATCAGAGTGGCGTGCAGGGTAGCTTACTGATATAGTTCTGATTGTCTGTAGATTTCACTATAATCAATCCCGAGCATCTCCTCCCAATCACTAGAGGTAACTGCTGGAATTTAGTCTATTTTGGGACAACCCAATAACTATTTTAGAAATTCCTAATAAATCCTAGAGGCCCACTTAGCACTGGAAAGCTCGAGAGAGAGTTTTGCGTTATTTAAAAGGCAATGTGAATTATGGAATTCACTACACTGGGCACCCAAAGGTGCTTGAAGGGTATAGTGACTCAAACTGGATCTTAGATGCTGATGAGATAAAGGCCATGAGCGGATATGTATTCACTCATGGAGGTGGCGCTGTTTCTTAGAAGTCTTGCTAACAGACCACCTTAATGAGGTCAACAATGGAAGCAAACCTCACAACACTAGATACAGCTACGGTTGAAGCAGATTGGCTTCGTCGGCTCTTGAATGACTTGCCAGTTGTTGAGAAACTTGTACTGGGTATCCTTATGAACTACGACAATCAAATTGTGATCACAAAAGTGAGTACCTCAAAGGATAACACGAAGTCATCAAGACATGTTCAAAGAAGGTTAAAGTCTGTCAGGAAAATGAGAAACTCCGGAGTTATTGGATTGGATTATATCCAAACGTCTAAAAATCTGGCAGTTCCTTTTACTAAGGGTCTATCATGTAATGTGATAGATAATGCATCGAGGGAGATGGGTATGAGACCCACAATATGAGTTGTTCACAGTGGTAACCTAGTCTTTGTGATAGGAGATCCCGTGAATTAGATGTGGACGACAAGTTGTTGGTTAACGGAGAGGAGAGTATCCTTACTATTAACGATACCACTCCATGAAGATGCAATACGTACTCTCCTAATCAGCATGGCAGGTTGATGCATATCATAATGTGTTCTAAGTGGCTCATTTAAGCAGAGATGTTGTCCTGCAGAACATCTTTTGAAGAACACACCTATATGAGTCTGATTGTTAAATGTCGCAATCTATGAGAGTAGGGTTCTCTCTAGTAAACTCATGAAAGGTCTCGGAGTATGACGCATAAGCTCCACCCGCGGGGAACACCCACGGTAGCCCGGTATCGGTCAAGACTTTGAGTGAAGCTAGATTCGCAGAAAACTTGCAGTTCAAGGCCCAGTCCACTATTCAAGTTGTTTACTAGTGTAGCATAGAGTTCTAGGTGGAAGTTCAACTTAATAGTCTCCACTGCAGTACCGGTATATAAAACAGTATTTTGGAACCAAATGCAATTCTTGTGTGACTCTGGGATCTGGTGGGGGATTGCTAGAATTTAGTCTATTTTGGGTCAACCAAATAACTATTTTCAGAAATTCCTAATAAATCCTAGAGGCCCACTTATCCCATTCGTGAAAGGCAAGGGAGACTACTAAAGTGTAGTCCCACATTGCTAGTTTAGTGGGAGTTGGACCTCCTTATAAGCGAGGTTCTTTCCCCACTTGTATGAGCATGAGAACAAGAGGGATATCCACGCGCACTCCTCCTCCGCCGCCCGCCTCGCCACGACGCGCCGCAGGTTGCGGGAATGAGCTGAGCCGATGTCTAAATTTTTGCCACACATGATTGGTATACGAAAGGTCACTCGACATTGAATGCGAACGCTGCACCCTTCGGCTGTTGCCTGCTCGTTTCATCTCCCTGAGTTCCTGAGCCTTGAGCACTGAGCTACTTCCATGATCTTCCCCATCCCGGCTTGCGGCGTGCACCGCGGGTCGGGATAGTAGGCCTCTGAAATCGCACCTCTTTGAGTCCTGTACGGGAGAAGGGGGATAAGGTTTTTGGGGATCGCTCAGCGCGACTACTGACTTCTTCTTCACGGACGCCCCGGACTCCGACGACTACTTCCCCGACGACGACTTCTTCCCTGACGTCGACAACCTCTTTGACGACATGGCTAGCGAGGACATCGCACCCAAGACTGGGGCTTCTGCTCCTGTTTTGTATGTTCTCATACTCTCTCTGATTGAGGTTCTGCTGGCTCTAGCGTCTGCTCTAGATATATTTGGTTTTAGTTCATATATGCAGATGCTTTTTACCTTCTCTCTGTCAGATAGCATGACATGTTTTATCTCTGATATATTAGTCATGCTTTCTCTAGTATTTTTGTTGCTACTTTATCATCATTGTTGCTACTTTATACCCATCCTTTATTTGACTAATACCCTCAATTCCCTGAACAATAAACTAATGGATTTCAATCTCATGTGATTTGGCAGAGGCAAGATGTGTTACAATTACAACATGCAAAGATAATTGTTACTTTTACATTTCTTCTCAAGTACTCAATCAATTTCGAGGAATTATGGCCCACTTGATCAACATATATCTCTTATCCTCTTGTGTTAATAAGGAATAGCTGTAATTCACATATTAATGGTACCTGTCAGTATAGAATATTATTCCAAAAATCTAAGTAAGATAACCTAAATGGAACAAAAAATCAGTCGTCATATCAAATGCTTCAAATATGGCAATGCTTGGCTAGTGAATAGTGCAAAGAACAGTCCTGCATGCCATTATTTACAATATTTCTGACAGTCCTCATTAGAATTGCAGTTGTCTGCGCGTCAAGAAGACCAGAGGCTGGCTCATCCATCAAAATGATTGAAGGGTTAGCAACCAGCTCCACAAACATAGTTAGCCTCTTGGCTAGTGAATAGTTACCCAACAAGTTCACCCCTCAATGATGTAAGCTCTACAAGATCCATGACATCGTCAATGAACAGTTGCAAGCACAAAGTTGAGAGGATAAGATTTCCAATAAGTCGAGGACAAACTTCGACACCTAATTATTTTATGGGCTTAGCTGCGATGAACTTCTGTTGCTTTCTGATGTGCCAGCTTTAAGTAATTGGTCTTAACAAATATGATGAAATTCTTGTCCTGGTCGTCTTTAGCTAGACAGTGCAGTAAGGATGTTTATGGATTCTTAAAGGCGATATTGTAGTAAAAGTTTTCTTAGTCACACATGCTAAATTCATAGATTGTAATGGTTATATCGTTGTCGCCTGGCAGAGGTCGGGGAAGTGAAATTCTCCCCCAATTTTAGGTCGAGGGAGCATGCCTTGACTAGTGTACGGCTGCAGCGCGAGATGCGGCGGCGCGGCTTCATGCGGGGCGGGCGCGTCGGGCGGCGGCGCGGCCAAGTCGGGTTGGCTCAGAGGCGACAACGTGGGCATGGATCCAATGCGGATCTGGTCCTGCGGGCGCGGTCTCGGCCTCCCCGGGTTGACCGACAGGTCTCGGTGGAGGTGCACACGGGCTCGAGGGACCTGAGGACGGCTTCTTTGGTGGAGCGGTGCTTTATCTTACACATATAGCGGCGGATCTCGTCGGCGTGACGCCGTGGAGACTCAGTGTCCGATGCGCGGAGATGGACTCGTGCAGGAGGAGGATGTTGTTCGGAGTCATGGTGGCGTCGATGGCAGAGAAGCCTGGCAAGGTCCGTGCATTCGTTTGCTCTGAAGATGGATTGGCGGAACATGGCGGCGACGACACATGAGAGTGCATCGGACCGTCTTGTGCCCCAAACCTAGTATGTGGCTTGGTTGGAGCACCTGGCTTTAGATGTTAGGCATTTGTGCGGCGTCTGTTTGGTATTAGGTTCAGACTATCGGCACCCCTTCATCATGTGGATAGGTGTAGCGACAGTTGTTGGTAAGATGGTGGCTTCAGACTAGCCGATGTACTACTTTGTAAGGTCTTTGTGAATAATCAATAAAATGGCTGCATGCATCACCCAGATTCAGAGGCCGGTAATCCTTCTTTAAAAAAATCGTTGTCGCCTATGTTTTATACTCCACTTGTTGATGACTTTGGTCGTTACCTAGCATCAACTTCAATAATATTGGCTTTTTGCATCGCAATCAGTGGTGGACCAACCATTGGGGCGAGCTAGGGCGGCCGCCCCGGGTCATCGGCGGCAGAATTTTTTGCCCCGCCATCATATCCGTCCTTCTTGTTTCCTCCGGCGTGCGTCAGACAGCCATCAGACTACTCACAGTGGAAGTAACATAGATGGTAACATCACACTTATCTAGGCAAAATAGATGATATGAAATGTAATTAATGAAGAAAGAGAGGCATGTGATAACATAGCTAGTTACTATAACATCACACATATCAAGAAAAAATGAGTCTACAACCTAATAAATGAAGTGATGCATGACACAACACATATGTTACTACCCACTGTGAAGGTAATAACATGAAGTAGTAACATATGCATGTTACTACTCTAAGTTACTACCCGTTGTGACTAGTCTCAACGAGCGATTCATGGCAGCGGCGGCGCTGTTCTGTGTGATTGGGTCGAAGGGGTACGAGCCTACGAAGGAGAAAGAGATTTGAGCTAAACTAGTGGACTGGGCTACGTTTACTACAGCCTACAGGCCCAAATGCCCAATCAACAACCCTCTTCCCTCGAACTAAAAAAACCCGGAAAAGTTATTTAATTTTCCTATTACGGAATGGAGATTGCACCATCCATTTTTTTTGCATACTGTTAACACACTTGTGCTAATGCATTTATAATTTTGTAGGTCTCATTTGGAAATTGGAATTATGAATCATATTGTGGCATAAGAGTATCTACAGTCGAACTTGGCAAATCCGGCACCCGATAAGCCCACGGAATGCGTCATGCTACCGGCAGAATGCGTCATGTTCGTCCTACTCCGCCTGCATCCGGGCAGCCTGCTCCGCCAGCAGTCGGGTTGCCTTCTCCGCCTGCATCGGGGCAGCCTGCTCCGCCTCCCTCTCTCGTTGTCGCCGTCGCCGCAACTTCCGGACGACATTCTCCGCCTTGCAGGACGGACCCGACGAAGGGACGGTGACAGACGAGGCAGACTGCGTCTCTGTCGCGGTGGTCGGGGTCGGGCTGGACGACATCCACAGCGGCGGATCGGGCCGGTGAAGAGGATGGGGGACCGGGCGTATAAGGCGGGTTTGAGAGGACCGGCTGTACATGCTCTAAGTGTGCATTTCAAGCGGCAAGAGTTCATGTTAGTAGTTTACTAGTTTTAAAGACCCTTTTTATTCCTTTGTTGTTGAGTACCATGAGTTTTGGTTGAATAGATTTGCATGTGTATCGAAAAAAAGTAGACATTAAATGTTCGGCCCGGCTAACTTCAAATTCTGGGTCCGCCACTGATCTCCATGATGTAGAGGCCGGGATTTCAATCTCCTTTTCAAGGAATAAAACATAAATAATAGCCTTACCACAGGCTCGTGTTAGATGCAATCATCTTTTCAGTTACTTTTCTTGTCTTCACGAGCATTCTTGTATTTCCTTCCACCATGCATTTAAATAGAAAAACATTACGTAGAAAGTAAGCTTGGAGAAGAAACAAACACTTGATCGGTAGAAATTAACACGTTCACCAAGTTACAAGCACACGAGAACAACACACATAAAACCAGATCAGGAAGTTAATCAACATAGCAAGACCCGATACAACATTGTAAGAAACTGAAACATTACTCGGACACGCACACACCAACAGGCCGCACACCATCTCGAGGCTACGAGAAACCACACTGCCGTCATGTATGTTCCTGCCGTACGTAGAGGCTAGGTACGTAGCTCTACATACCATCCATGTTGACCTGCCCGCCTGACCCTCCTGATACATCCGGGTGATTTCTGGACCGGATCTCGACAACTTCCTCTGTCCGGAAAGCCTCCGTAGTTGCCAACTTGTTGTGCTTCTGTAGGTCTGCACAGGAAGGCACACACGTAGCGAATCATTAGCAACTGGTGCAATACTTCAGCTGTGGCGTTTCCAGAGTGTTTACGTACCCTTGTCGTCCTCGGCGCGGGGGCTGTAGCCGGTGACGCGCTCGACGAGGTCGTAGAACACGTCCAGGAGCTGGGAGGCGAAGCTGGCCATGGGAGCTGGAGCTGGTGCTAGCCTGCTGGGTAATTCAAGGTGCTTTCTTACCGCCACTAGCTTAGCTAATCGAACAGTCTAGCTGCTTAATGCTTTGCTCTGCTTGGCCTGCTTACTGCTTTTGCTTTCAGCTCAGCTGTGAAGTGGTGAGTGGTGAGTGAGTCCTATCGCCGGGGGAGGTATTTATACACGGCGCGGCGCCACCAACCGACCACGCGCACCGGCGTTCTTCATACAAAGGCCCACGCGCGTGCGAGCTAGCTAGCTACTGTAGGACGTAGTGCCATACTCGTACTCAGAGCGCGACAGCTGAGTACTAGCCCACTAGCCGCGTTATGGGATCGAGGGAATCGGAATTTCTCGATCGGCATGCATGTGAATCATGCATCGTTCAGCATTCCACTACGACCACAAGGTCTTCTTCTGGTCGATCACATTCCCAAATGGATGGACCGCCCTCTTTTTATTGCAACTTGCTCCAATGAGACGCCACCAGCTACTGGAAAATGCACCGGGCCACAGAGAGTTGTTGATTGTCAGCTATTAACAGCAAGACCGCGGCAAGGCATACTATAATCAAGGCGACTATTAAAACGACCAAATTGCACCATCGACTTGCTTGATGATCAGATATAATATGCACAGATGTCAGTGTAGCGAATTGCATCGTCAGCTTGGGGTTCATATACTCATGTGATGCGTGATCGATCAGCCCACATTCAGCTGACGATGCAATGAAAAGTATGGGGGTGCCTGCTGGGATGGATCAGCGTGGCCAGCCCACATTGAGATGATGCGTGATCATGACGCATTATCATATTCGCGTGCTTTCTCGTTATGATTGGAGCCCTTGATGATACACACCTACGGAAAGCTATTCACAGACTAGATTTATTACATATTTACATTATAAAGTGGTCGACTCAAGGTGAAAATCAAAGGAGCTGAGCTTACTATGAAAATCAACGGGGCATTAAATTCCTTCCGATTTTTCTTCTCATTTTTCTTTTTTCTCAATTTTTTAAACGTTATGAAACATAATTTTGTTTTACCAATTTTATAAAAACTGTTTCACGTGTACCTAAAAATTCTAGAAAAATACTCATAGTATGTTTTGTGAATGTTCACCGTGTGTTAATAATGCTTATCATGTATAAAAAAATGTTCAATATGTGTTTTAAAAGTACCAAGTTATTAAGAAAATAGTGTTACATATTTATAGAAATATTTATGTAATTTTCAAGTGTACTTAAAAAATTTCAACATGTAGTCTAGAAAAACGATCATGTTCTTAAAAAAAGTATTCACTTAATTATTATTTTTAATTCGTACATGTGTATGGAAAAAATTGAACTACTCCCTCCGTCCCATAATATAAGAGCGTTTTTGACACTACATTACTGTCAAAAACGCTCTTATATGATGGTACAGAGGGAGTAGTATTTTAAAATGTTCACGTACTTATAAAAATGTGTGAGTAATTTTTCAACGTGTTTAAAAATCTCATAAATAATTTTATTTTTAAAAAGATTGGAAAACAGAAGAAAAGGAAATATACAAAAGAAACAAATGGAAAAAGAAAAAAATCTTAATCTACACGAAAACCAACTCGTGGATAAATGAGAAAAACAACAGTGGAAAACCATGAAATACTGCCAGGAAATCACAAAGGAAAACGTCAGGTCTCCTTCCAATTGGGCTGGCCCAAATAAAACCACAGTGTTTTCAGCGGTGTGCTTAGAGGAGCAATATAGCATTACGTTTGGTTATTTCGGATTCTCATTTGGGTCTCCACAAATGGTTGGAATAAGATAATTAGCATAATTAAGGTGTGAAAGTATACATATTTATTTTGCCTATTTTACATTTTTACAAATGAACCCAAAACATACCTATATTTTTCTGTATCTTCTATTAAAAAATTAGCAATTAGGTAGTTGTATACTTTTAAAGCATCAAATTGCACACTAAAGAAGCGTTTTTGGATTTCTTCTCGGTCACTTGTATACAATGAGTGTTTTTGCTTTGCAGATGCACTTTATTCTACACAATTGTAATATTCAATATTTATATTACTTGTACTTCTGTCTTTTCAGAAGACAAACTTGGACCGTCACACTTCTAATGAACAGTAGATGCACACTTTAAATATGTGCAACATGTTTACCTATTTTGCAGGGAGTTCACCGTGTTTACATGGATGTACATTTTTTTGGTACTACTAAATATGATTTGATAATTATTTGGTCTTAAAAATTTATTTCGTGCATTTTTTATCAGTGTCATGTTTTTGTAATGTGCCAATGATTATTTTGCATACCAACGTTTTTATATATTGTTTTTCTTACATTTTATTTTTTTATTTTTTTATTGTCGTTCAACGAGAACTGTGTTTTTTGATGCACCAATGATTTTTTTTCATGTTTCTCGCGAGTGGTGTATAGAATATCCAGTTGTCTGCAATTTTTTTTTTTTAAATCAAGTAGACTTGTGAGCTGATGAACTCTAGCACCAATGGACCAAAACAAAGATCTGTTTTAGTGAACGAAAAAGAAGTGAATGTGTTCCAGCAAGCTGTGTCCTTTGGTCAATACAGTCTTTGTTTCATTGGGGGCTGAAATTGTTTGATATCTCAGGAATAGATAGCAGCCATTAAGAGCATCTCCCACAGCTGCCCTATTTAGGGTAAAATGTCTGGAGTGAAATTTGGGACATGAAAAACTAATTTCCATGGTGCGACAAAATGAGCATCTCAAATAGCAGCCCTAAAACAAGGAACAACAGGTCCATCAACTCCCCTAAAATGGGGCATCCACACCACATATTTTTACTCTACAATTGCATACAAAACACATACTACTTGTAGAATTTAACTTTGCAAGATCACCACATACACAATCAACAACATATAAAATTGAACTTCAAATCCACAGATCTAATTCAAATCCAATCCACAAGTATAGTGCATGACCAACACAAACAAAAGTGCAGATATCATAGAAGTACATAGAACATAGCCTCTCAACTATTTTTTGAAATATTAGCTTCTCAACTTTCATCGCCTTCATTGCCATCATTGGCCTCATAGCCACTATTGGTCTCTTTGTCTTCATTCCCATCATGGTATCATTCATGCCTCCTCCCAAGGTAGCACCCATTGCTCCATCGTAGCCATCTCCCACAGCACCCAGGCCACCTCCATATCACCCATAAACATCCCATTCCACCTCCCATGGGACCCATGAATATTCACATGCCTCCACTCATGTCGTAACCCATGAACCCTCCCATTCCGCCACCCATGACACCCATAGCACCAGCCACGGAACACATGCCTCCTCTCATGCCTCCACCCGTGGCAACCATGCATATATCCTATCATGTTCATCACCTTCATCGCCAACACATCATCGCGACAAAGCTCAACATATGCTTTTTTGCTTTGCATCAAGACCACTTGTGTCCATGAACATAAGATTTTTTTCACTTTCTCCTTAGTTGCCCTCCTCTCCTAAACCGCCACCTTCCGCTCCTCGACCACAACCTTCAGTACCTCGGCGGCCGACATCCTTTCCTTGGCCGCCGCCTTCCATAGCTCAGTCGTCGTCCTCTCATCCGTTTCCTTCATCTTCATAATCCTTATTTCTTTGGCATGCTATTTTCTTGCATTAACTATGGCTTCGAATGATTCCCTCGTATAATTTTGTCTGGCCTTTATTGCCTTTTCAATAGGGCTTTCCCGTATGAGCAACTGAGATGGGAGTGGGGATCATTTTTCTTCCTCACCACTTGATGCATCATGATCAACAATTGTGCCATCTCCAGCCGAGCTCTTGGTGTTCTTTCTATTTGGAATGTCATACAACTCCCGGTACTTCCACTTCTCTTCATGTTCGAGCTCCTTCCAACAAGGATGCACAGTGAATGCTTTCCTTTTCTTCTTATTCACATTCTTCCCTTGTCCCCGGAACAAACCTTGAGCAAGCATCATCTACATACCATAATTATAGAAAATAAGTTAGGTACCTATACATACTGTTGGGGAACGTAGCAGAAATAAAAAAAAAATCTACGCTTCACCAAGATCAATCTATGGAGTCATCTAGCAATGAGGGAGAGGGGAGTGCATCTACATACCCTTGTAGATCGCGAGCGGTAGCGTTCAAGAGAACATGGATGATGGAGTCGTACTCGTCGTGATCCAAATCACCGATGATCCTAGCGCCGAACGGACGGCACCTCCGCGTTCAACACACGTACGGAGCAGCGACGTCTTATCCTTCTTGAACCAGCAAGGGGGGAGGAGAGGTTGATGGAGATCCAGCAGCACGACGGCGTGGTGGTGGATGTAGTGGAATTCCAGCAAGGCTTCGCCAAGCAACACTGGAGGAGGAAGGGGTGTCACGGGAGGGAGAGGGAGGCGCCAGGGCATGGGTGTGGCTGCCCTCCCTCCCCCACTATATATAGGGCCCCTGGAGGGGCGCCGGCCCTAGGAGATCCAATCTCCTAGGGGCGGCGGCCAAAGGGGGGGGGGGACTTGCCCCCGAAGCAGGTGGGGCGCCCCCACCCCTAGGGTTTCCAACCCTAGGCGCAGGGGGAGGCCCAAGGGGGGCGCACCAGCCCACCAGGGGTTGGTTCCCTTCCCCTTTCAGCCCATGGAGCCCTCCGGGATAGGTGGCCCCACCCGGTGGACCCCTGAGACCCTTCCGGTGGTCCCGGTACAATACCGGTGACCCCCGAAAGTCTCCCGGTGGCCGAAACTAGACTTCCTATATATAAATCTTTACCTCCGGATCATTCTAGAACTCCTCGTGACGTCCGGGATTTCATCCGGGACTTCGAACAACTTTCGGGTTACCGCATACTTATATCTCTACAACCCTAGCGTCACCGAACCTTAAGTGTGTAGACCCTACGGGTTCGGGAGACACGTAGACATGACCGAGACGACTCTCCGGTCAATAACCAACAGCGGGATCTGGATACCCTTGTTGGCTCCCACATGCTCCTCGATGATCTCATCGGATGAACCACGATGTCAAGGATTCAATCAATCCCGTATACGATTCCCTTTGTCTATCGGTATAGTACTTGCCCGAGATTTGATCGTCGGTATACCGATACCTTGTTCAATCTCGTCATGGCAAGTCTCTTTACTCGTTCCTTAATACATCATCCCGTGACCAACACCTTAGTCACATTGAGATCATTATGATGATGTCTTACCGAGTGGGCCCAGAGATACCTCTCCGTCACACGGAGTGACAAATCCCAGTCTCAGTTCGTGCCAACCCAACAGATACTTTCGGAGATACCCGTTGTGTACCTTTATAGCCACCCAGTTACGTTGTGACGTTTGGCACACCCAAAGTATTCCTACGGTATCCGAGAGTTGCACAACCTCATGGTCTAAGGAAAAGATACTTGACATTCAGGTCTGGGGTCCTTCTCGTCTAGCGGGTGTACGCGTCCGTGGCCCATAAATAGATCGTGTCTGTGTCCTGGCGTTCAGGCTATGGCGCAGGTCGTTCCGATCCATGGGTTCCTTGCCCTTACAGCGGGATATGACATAGAAAAATGTTAAACAAGTACTTGATATTTTTTTTGAACAAGTATATGATACTTTTTAATCAAGCATTTAAAAATGTAAATGTGTTTAGAAAAAATGTCAACATCCTCCTTGATGCTAACTTAGTCAATAAGCTTAGTGACTTTGGTATTTCTCATCTGCTAATCTAGTCCAAGGGCAAAAACACCGAGCATCCTGTGGAGGAACGTCCAAAAAATTCAAATTGAAAAAAGTACAGAATTCCAAACAAATCCCGTTTTGAAAAATGTTCAAAACTTTAAATCTTTACTTTAGTTCCAAAATTGGTTCCAAAATTGATTTAAATCGCTTCTCTTTTTAAAAATGTTAAATGTGTTTAGAAACAATGTGTTTAAAAATTACTTTTTCTATGTTCTGTTTTCAAAAATAAATAAATAAAAGATTAACATTTTTATATACATGATCAATTTATTCGTCACTTTTTAATACATGGCCAACATTTTTTCTATAAGAATTTAACCTTTTCCAAATGCTTGATCCGCTAGAGTTGTTGGGCCAGGCCAGGCCATAAACTATTCCTGGGCCTCGGTCCAATGGCCTATAAGATACCAGGACAGGGACACGTGTCAGATTGCGATGCCTCACGTAGAGGACATGAACACGCGTCGCGCCTTCTCCTATGGTAATCCGATGTTGCCGAATGATCATTACCGTCTCCTCTCGCACACAAGCGGACGGAAACCTTGTCTTGCAAACTAGCATTACCGTCGGTATGGGACCTGCGTAGACGGTATTTTTTTAATTAAGCATTTAAAAATGTAAATGTGTTTAGGAAAAATGTTGACATTTTTAATCAAGCATTTAAAAATGAAAATGTGTTTAGAAAAAAATGTCAACATCCTCCTTGATGCTAACTTAGTCAATAAGCTTAGTGACTTTGGTATTTCTCATCTGCTACGAGGGGGACCGAACGAACCTTGCTCCCATGAACGGCAGTAGTCTCCGCGCGTGTCGTGTGCTATATCAACTCTTCGGGATATGGGAGCATTTAGATCTCGAGGCGCTCGGAGGACGTGGCTCCTCTCCGTTCATCGTCTCCTCAACCTCTTCGCGCGTGTCGTGTGCTAGATCATGTAGGAGATATGCCCTAGAGGCAATAATAAATTCTATTATTTATCTCACTGTTCATAATTAGTTTTATGTTCCATGCTATAACTGCTATGGTTCTCGAGTCTGCAAAGAAAACGAGGCTCGGAGGAAGACTCATATGAACGTGTGGAATAATAAACGATAAAATGTATTCCTAGTCTGGCCTCTAAGACTAGCTCAAGTGTTGCATGATGGTTCTGTTTTCCTGATCATGGGCATGTCTATGCCAGCAACTTTGAGGGCACAATGTTATAGGAACATTTGTGTTGAATCGACCCGAATTGATGTTATGCTATGAGATACATTCGTCACAAGTTTATGGTTAATAACACAGGAAGTTAATGTTTGCATAATTCCTTAGACCATGAGAGTATCGAGTTTCTTCATGCTTGCTTCATGAACTTTGGGGTTTGTTAAACGTCATCCGTAAATGGGTGGCTATTACGGCGGCTTACGGGTTCATGGAAAAGTATGGCAAGTAACGAGATAGCTCAAGATTGGGATTTGCTCCTCCGACGATGGAGAGATATACTCGGGCCCTCTCGGTGTAACGGTATCCATCATCGTCTGGCCAGACACAGGGTGATTTGATCACTGGGATGCCGGAACACGAAAACGAGAAAAGAGAACAAAACCGGTAACGAGGTAACTTGCATAGTGGACAAAGTGTTTGCCCACGGGGATGCAATAAATCTCACCTCGGGTGTTTGTGACATATCATGAAGCAAAAGGAATAGCTCACGGCAACTGGAGGTTCACTCGAATATTCATTCGTGTGGGTATAGGGGGTCAATATGGGTGTCCACGGCTCCGATGTTGATCATTGATCGGAAGAGGTTCCGTGTCATGTCTATACTTCATCGAACCTATAGGGTCACACGCTTAAGGGTCATCTATCTGCTGAATACTAGACAGGGAGTCTGAGAGAAAGTTTCCGGAAAAAGTTTTTCGGAAACGTCAGGAAAGTTCTGAAGAGAGAGGTCACCGGATGAGTTCCGGTGAAACTGAAAAGTTGTTTCAGAGGATACCATAAAGTCAAATTAGTTTTGGCACATGCCCGATAATTCTTGGAGGATGCCAGAATCGTTCTGGAAACTTTCTGGAATTTTCGGAGATGAAAACCGGAAATGTTCTGGAGCTGCCGGAACCGCTTCAGATGCTTTTCGCAGATGAAAATCACTAAACTGGAATTGTTCCAGAACGCGTTGAAAATAATTATGGTGGGTACTGGAAATGTTCTAAGCCCACATGAATTTTTTCAGTTCGATCAGACGCTGAAATATGTCGTCGTGAATAGTGAAAATCAGCTTTATGGTTGCTTTTTGGAAAGCCATTCTTTTAGGCTTTTGCTTAAAAGATCTTGGGGGTGTGACATGGATGGATGAGGCTCCCTTGGGGGGCCCCCTCCTTGGTGTGGCCAGCCACATGGGGGACTCCTCCTTGGAGCCCCCTCTTGTGTCTTGGTTTCACACATGGGTCCTTGTGGAAGGACTTCATCCATGTGCTTTTTGGGTTTTCTAGTAAAACCACCCTACCCCTTGGGTTTCCTATAAAAGGAGGAGATGGGGGCTGCCATCTCTTCATCCCTTGCTCACATACATGCCATTGCAATGATCTGGCTTCTCTCTCCCTCCCACGAAATAGTTTCGTAGAGCCGAAAGGCTGTCTGGGTTCCGGTGGGAACTAGTTCTGGACGGCGAAGCCCTGCCGGATAGATGACACCGTATGTGTGCAACTCTGTAGAGAGGTCGTAGTTTCGATCTTAGTGCCCTGAGGGGCTGTTCGTGAGTGCCTCCCGAAGGGCTGTCCAAGTGACGGTCCGAGTTCTGTGAGTCCTCCCGAAGGGCTGTCCAAGTGACGGTCCGAGTTCTGTGAGTCCTCCCGAAGGGCTGTCCGAGTGACCGTTCGAGTTTCGAAGGTCCTCCCGAAGGGCTGACCGCGACACCGTCCGGGGGACTGTTCGACC
This sequence comes from Secale cereale, assembly GCA_902687465.1. Taxonomy (NCBI): domain Eukaryota; kingdom Viridiplantae; phylum Streptophyta; class Magnoliopsida; order Poales; family Poaceae; genus Secale; species Secale cereale. Next base: position 888,211,504 of record LR738710.1, read on the forward strand.
GTCTCCCGGAGGGCTGTCCGAGGAGCAGATGAGGGTATACATCCTCGCGGTTGGGAGGTTGTAAATCCTAGCTGCGGGGGTCTGCACCGACGATCGTCATCGACTCTACTTCCGCTGCGCTACGAGTCGGTAACGAAAATGATCAAAACCTTGTATGCAGTCTTCATAGTGGTCCTGGGCTGGTGCGTAGGTCGGAAAATTTTTGTTTTCTGCTGCGTTACCCTACAGTGGTATCAGAGCCGTGCTATGCGTAGATGCAGGTTGCGATCTAGAATACATGGAGATGTATGGGTGTTGCACAATATAATTAGGTAGTAGATAAGATCTATTACTGAAAATTATTTGTGCGGGTAGCAGATGAAATCTGTTACCCGATATTCTTGTTGCTTCCCTGGAATTTGCATATTTCTGATCTTGATAACAGTATGGTGGAGTTTCAATGTTCTGGCAATCCGCGATCCTGATTGATCAACGAAGTGCTAACAGTTCATTGAATTCCACCATAGTTAAAAAGAAAGATGAAATTTCGCAGACGAAAGGGCAATGCAGATATGATCTGCACGGGGGTCATGCGTATGACGAAGTTTAGTATGGGGCTCGAGATTTTATTATCTCGTGTTTCATACACCCTGGAAAGTTAATCTAGCGACTTGGATAATCATACTTGATGATGGACGTTGGTAGCTTCGGTTTGTTTCGAAACCTTAGAAGCCACGTAAGATAAACTTTTGCATGAACCGATTAGAGGCGTCTAACTTGGTTTTGCAGGAGGGTTTGCATGTGCATATGATGTGGTATAGCAGTGCTCATAATAATTTGATTATGTATGAGATGGCTATATGATGTAAATTGATTAAACATGACCTGCGTGTCATGATTCGGCATGATGGCTGGAGCCATATGATTGCACTTTAAAGACCTGCGTGTCAGCCTTATGTAATGCACTTATTTTATTAGCTATAGAGATAGCAATATTATCTGGTGCATCGACAAGGTGGTGGCAATCTTCGCGAAGGTGAACACCGACGCGAGTGCCGAAGACGAAGAAATACAAGACTTCTCTGTCAGAAAGGGCTATACCATATCATGCTATTATGAATTGCCTGAGATGTTTATCCCTTATGATGCACCCTTCTTGATTGCGCGGTAGTCGTTTTTATTAGGGTGATCTCTCACAAAAATATCAAGTAGTTAGTGTTCTCCCAAGTGTAGCACCGTCACGGCACCTATCTTTTCGGGGTGCGCCATGACTAACATGGGTACGAACGAATTGAGAAGTGTGAGGCGGGTGAGGTCAGACCTCGCAGCAAGATCACTTGGTTGTCTTGACGTTCATGGCAGGATCGTCCTGAGCTCGGAACACGCGCATCGAAAGATGAACAAGAGTCATATAGAGATGTGATTGGCAGGTTGGCCTACCGGTTGAGATTTTCGTCATCAGTGGTGACTAACATCAATGACGAATAATCAAAACATGGATCTTGAATCGCTCACAATCAATTATGAGAGATATTGATTTGAGTGGGAGCGCACTGTTGAATTAACTTGTTTAATTCTCAGTGCAATTAATTTTGAACACTGTCTAAGTGTTTTTTGCATAATAGTTGTAGAATAATGGCTCGCATTTCCACCTTCCCTATTAAAATTGAATAGCTGTTAAATATCTGGTTAAAACTTTACGGTTGGTAACGTAATGTGAGGATTGTCCTCAAGAGTGCCGAGAAGGACTTTGTCCTATCGCATACTTTCGGTATTCTCCCGCTAATGCTATGGATCATGTGACTCTCGTCCTTCGATCCAAAAGCTAGAATTCTGTTTTCAGTCAAGTGCAATATGTTTGCTTCCATGAGACCCGAACTTCGAAAGTTTGGATAGTTATATGATATTCATGGAATCTGAAAATCATTTTCAGACACAAACAAAGGCTAATAGATATGTGATATCCAAAGCAATGTTTGTTTTGCAAACTGTTAGTAAAAGTGTTTACTAGGCATTTGACTGATAAGAGAGGGATCCAGAAGAAAGCCTTTCATATGATGAAGTTGGATGTTTTTTCTGGAAGTAGGAGAAATACTAAAAGTTAAACTGTTAGAAGTATAAAGGCAAATAGAAAGAAGACTGGAATATCCAGCTCATGTATGAATGTCATACAAGTTTTTGATGTATAGATGGCTGGTCAAAGATATAGTTCTTGGGAATTATGATTAAACTGTTAATCACTAATTCTTGGGTATTGTGAGTTAATCAAAAAGATACCCGCTCGATTGCATTCTGATGCAACTCGATGTAAGAACTACTATGGCCTAAGAGACTAGCCAGGAATGAGGTTTAGGTATACACAGGGAACATAGTAAATGTTACTATACCTTCCATCGGTGTATTACCGTCTGTATTAATTTTCATAATTCATTTAGAGTTTTACACACTCTAGCCCATTGCATAAGGTATCTTGCAAGAAGGTTGTTCATAAGAGAACTTCTGATGTTCGGTGTTATGAACAACATAAGGGCCATACTTTCATTATGAATGAGATGTATGTTATGAATGTTGATAATAATATATTATCTCTGTGTTTACTTTCACAATTCATTTTAGAGTTTCATACACTCTAGCCCATTGCACAATGTTTGTTGCAAAGGAGTTGTTCATAAGAACAACAATTGTTGTTTAGTATTATGAATAACATGAAGGGCCATGCTTCCATCCAAGATGGGATGTATGTTATGAATATTGATGGTAATATGATACATCCATAACACTGACGCTAAATGTCGCAAGACTAAAAGAATACCACACAAGTGTGGCACTACATTTGGTCACATTGGAGAAACCCGCATGGAAAATTCCATTATGATGGATTTTGAAGTCGTTTGATTTTGAATCATCTGACACTTGCAACTTTCCTCCGAAAAGTGAAGTGACTGAAATACCGTTCACAGGCCATAAGGAACGAGTAACAAACTTATTGGTGATCATACATTTGATGTGTGTAGTCCGATAAATGTTGTTAGTAGTGGATTTATCTATCTTCAAAAATGACTCAAGTAGATATATGGATATTTACTTGATGAGACGTATGTCTGGATCTTTTGAAATCATTCAAAAGGTTTTCAAAAATGAAGTAGAAGTTATTGTAACAAGAAAATTATGTTTCTACAATTCGATTGCAGAAAGGAATATTTGAGTTACAAGTTTAGCGAATGTCTGATGAGTTGTGAAAGGGGTTTCATAACTTGCACTTCCCGGAAAACCACTGCAAAGTGGAAAGTCTGTGAAGATGTAATCGAACCATTTATGACATGGTAAGATCAAAGATGACATAAATAAAATTGCCATTATCCCTTTTTAAGTGATGCTTTAGAGACTGCGGCTTTTACACTGAAAAGAGCTCCATCGGGTCTGTTGAAATGAAGCCATGGTATGGTACGCCCAACCATGTTATATCTTTTCTTAACATTTGGAATATGGGGCTTGTGTAAAAGGTTACAAACCTATTCCAAATCAGACAAGTGCTACTTTGTAGGTTATCCCAAGGAATTGGGTATTCCTCCCTCACTATACCGAGGCAAATAGTTTTGCCATGAAACGGTATGCTTTTAAAGAGAATAGTTCTTTCAAAAAGGTGAGTGGGAGAACAGTGCAACTCGATGAGATAACAGTATCTTCGTCATCAGGTCAAAGGAAAGAGACCTTGGAAGTAATTCCAGAGTTTCCTACTGCGACTGATACGGAAGTCTCTACAATAAAATGTATGGACATTGGTCGAACTTGCAGCTGAACCACGTAGGCAAGGCTCGTGCAAACCTCTCAGGTGCGCAGACGAGATATTGTTGTTAGACAACAATATACCTACGATACACAAGGAAGCGTTGATGGGCCCTGACTCCGGAATTGGCTGAATGCCAATACAACCCGAGTTAGTTTCCATATAAGTGATTCAAGATTAAAACCTTGATACACCTTTCGGAAGACTTAGAGTCTGACGAATATTTATGGAACTTAAAACTGATACAGATAAAATGTTTTATCCATAAAGCTCGACTTGTTGCAATAAACAAGTTCAAGGAGTTGACTACGATGAGATTGTCTCACCGTAGCGATGCTTAAAGTCGGTTCGGGTTGAACTAGCAATTAATAAATATTTCAATCTTGAGATATGAAACATGGATGACAAAAGGATTTCCATCTGATGGAAATGAAACCTAGGACTTGTATGTGATACAGTCCAAAGTAATTTGTCGATCCAAAGGATGCTAGTAAGTGTGCAAACTTCAGAGTTCCAGCGATGGACAGAAGAGAGCAAAAAGGAGTTGGAATCTTCGTGTTTTGATGAAATGGTCAAAAGGGGTTTTGACTTCATAAATGGGTAACGAAGATGCTTGTAATTCAAGAAAGTAAGTGGGAGCATATTAATATTTCTAAAAACCTTGTGTGCTTGACACATTGGTAATTGGAAATAAATTTCTTGACACGAATTAAGGACTTCATTTGAAAATAGTTTTTCGATGAAGTGCTTAGGCTAAATAGCCTTGATATTAGGCATGATGATCTATGGAGATAGATTTACCTAATGGGGCTAAGCAATAAATACATATTGACAAGATGCTAAAACCTTTTAGCATATAAAACGCCAAGGAGTGATTCTTGCCGAAGTCACATGGAAAGAGTTTTTGCAAGACTCGGTGTCCCAAAAACACCGATGAGCAAAATACATGATGGAGATTCCACACACCTTCGTGTTTGGATTAATCATGTATTCCATGGTATGTAAAACAACCAGATATGTCCGATACTCCAAAGGTGTTGAGAGTATGGATACCTAAGTGATCAAAGTACTGATCATGGGACAACAGTGAAAGATGTTTTTGAGTACTAGAGTAAGTACTGATGACATGGTTTCTCGCAAGTGGAGATCATGAAGAGTTCGTTGTAAAATGTTACATCGATACAATCTTCATCTTTTCCCCGTGCGATTTTCGATTTAAATTAAGGGTTTTGTGTAACACACATTGTGGTGGCACAGTTAGTTGGAAAATGTTCCAAACAAGTTACTGTGGCGAATTCTATAACAAAGGCGAAGTATGTTGCCGCTTTTGAAGCGACAAAGAAGATGTTGAATCATATAGTTCATTCATGAACTTAGTATGGTTCCAAGATGGCTTTTGTCAATGGGACACTACTGAGGTAGTTGCTCCATAACTCAGTCTGAGGAATCCAGGTTCGACCTGTGATTCGCATACATACAAAGCGAAATCCACACAAAATATGAATTTTGTGAAGGCGTGAAAACGCGAACGATATGCAAAGATACACACGGAGCTGAAGTCGTCAGATCCGTTGGACATCAGGCTATACCACAAGCGAAGCATATTTACACCAATGTGTCATAGGTGTAAAGTGCATTAGCATTGACTAGATTATTGACTCTAGTGCAAGTGCGAGTCTGTAGGAGATATGCCCTAGAGGCAATAATAAATTCTATTATTTATCTCACTGTTCATAATTAGGTTTATGTTCCATGCTATAACTGCTATGGTTCTCGAGTCTGCAAAGAAAACGAGGCTCGGAGGAAGACTCATATGCACGTGTGGAATAATAAACGATAAAATGTATTCCTAGTCTGGCCTCTAAGACTAGCTCAAGTGTTGCATGATGGTTCTGTTTTCCTGATCATGGGCATGTCTATGCCAGCAACTTTGAGGGCACAATGTTATAGGAACATTTGTGTTGAATCGACCCGAATTGATGTTATGCTATGAGATACATTCGTCACAAGTTTATGGTTAATAACACAGGAAGTTAATGTTTGCATAATTCCTTAGACCATGAGAGTATCGAGTTTCTTCATGCTTGCTTCATGAACTTTGGGGTTTGTTAAACGTCATCCGTAAATGGGTGGCTATTACGGCGGCTTACGGGTTCATGGAAAAGTATGGCAAGTAACGAGATAGCTCAAGATTGGGATTTGCTCCTCCGACGATGGAGAGATATACTCGGGCCCTCTCGGTGTAACGGTATCCATCATCGTCTGGCCAGACACAGGGTGATTTGATCACAGGGATGCCGGAACACGAAAACGAGAAAAGAGAACAAAACCGGTAACGAGGTAACTTGCATAGTGGACAAAGTGTTTGCCCACGGGGATGCAATAAATCTCACCTCGGGTGTTTGTGACATATCATGAAGCAAAAGGAATAGCTCACGGCAACTGGAGGTTCACTCGAATATTCATTCGTGTGGGTATAGGGGGTCAATATGGGTGTCCACGGCTCCGATGTTGATCATTGATCGGAAGAGGTTCCGTGTCATGTCTATACTTCACCGAACCTATAGGGTCACACGCTTAAGGGTCATCTATCTGCTGAATACTAGACAGGTAGTCTGAGAGAAAGTTTCCGGAAATTTTTTTTCGGAAACGTCAGAAAAGTTCTGACGAGAGAGGTCACCGGATGAGTTCCGGTGAAACTGAAAAGTTGTTTCAGAGGATACCATAAAGTCAAATTGGTTTTGGCACATGCCCGATAACTCTTGGAGGATGCCAGAATCGTTCTGGAAACTTTCTGGAATTTTCGGAGATGAAAACCGGAAATGTTCTGGAGCTGCCGGAACCGCTTCAGATGCTTTTCGCAGATGAAAATCACTAAACTGGAATTGTTCCAGAACGCGTTGAAAATAATTATGGTGGGTACTGGAAATGTTCTAAGCCCACATGAATTTTTTCAGTTCGATCAGACGCTGAAAAATGTCGTCGTGAATAGTGAAAATCAGCTTTATGGTTGCTTTTTGGAAAGCCATTCTTTTAGGCTTTTGCTTAAAAGATCTTGGGGGTGTGACATGGATGGATGAGGCTCCCTTGGGGGGGCCCCTCCTTGGTGTGGCCGGCCACATGGGGGACTCCTCCTTGGAGCCCCCTCTTGTGTCTTGGTTTCACACATGGGTCCTTGTGGAAGGACTTCATCCATGTGCTTTTTGGGTTTTCTAGTAAAACCACCCTACCCCTTGGGTTTCCTATAAAAGGAGGAGATGGGGGCTGCCATCTCTTCATCCCTTGCTCACATACATGCCATTGCAATGATCTGGCTTCTCTCTCCCTCCCACGAAATAGTTTCGTAGAGCCGAAAGGCTGTCTGGGTTCCGGTGGGAACTAGTTCTGGACGGCGAAGCCCTGCCGGATAGATGACACCGTATGTGTGCAACTCTGTAGAGAGGTCGTAGTTTCGATCTTAGTGCCCTGAGGGGCTGTTCGTGAGTGCCTCCCGAAGGGCTGTCCAAGTGACGGTCCGAGTTCTGTGAGTCCTCCCGAAGGGCTGTCCAAGTGACGGTCCGAGTTCTGTGAGTCCTCCCGAAGGGCTGTCCGAGTGACCGTTCGAGTTTCGAAGGTCCTCCCGAAGGGCTGACCGCGACACCGTCCGGGGGACTGTTCGACCGTCTCCCGGAGGGCTGTCCGAGGAGCAGATGAGGGTATACATCCTCGCGGTTGGGAGGTTGTAAATCCTAGCTGCGGGGGTCTGCACCGACGATCGTCATCGACTCTACTTCCGCTGCGCTACGAGTCGGTAACGAAAATGATCAAAACCTTGTATGCAGTCTTCATAGTGGTCCTGGGCTGGTGCGTAGGTCGGAAATTTTTTGTTTTCTGCTGCGTTACCCTACAGATCAGCTCTCGAGGCGCGCGGAGGTCTGTCACGGGCCTCGCCCCGCACGCGATAAACGGGTCGGGGCTGGCCCGTGGCCTCCGTCATGCTGTGTCGGGGCCTCGTTTCCAGGTCCACGGCCCGGTTCTCCTCTAGCCCACGCACCCTGCTTCGGCGCTCCTCGCCGCCCTCGCCGGCCTCCGCTTGCTTATGGCCCTGCGTTTTCCAATGGAAAGACGGTTCCCATTCCTGTGATGTGCTCGCCCAGCGAGTCGCCGGACCCATTGATCTTGTACCTTCGCCATCGCTTGAGTTCATGCTCAGGTTCGTCTCCGCGGAAGCCGTCTCATGTGCTCATTTTTTAACAACACGTCACCTTGGGTCTGAGCGCGTCGTCAGCCTCCGTGCTCTGCTCGCCCAGCGAGTCGGCGGACCCACTGATCCTGTACCTTCGCCATCGTTTGAGTTCCTCGAGCCGCATCTGACTACCATTTGCACCACATCTTCTTCCTCCTCTGACTCCCCACTGACGAACATGTTGCAAGGTTGCCGGCGACGAGCGAGTAGCGGTCGAGGCGCCCGCGCCGGCCCTGGGACTGGTGCAGCTCGAGGCACTGGAGGAGCTTCATGGACGCCAAGGGTGCGCAGGGGAAAATGTGGTGGTAGAAGGTAGAGACAAAGGCAGAGGCCGAGCATCCTAGCCATGGGTCCAGCTTGATGAGGTAAGCTCCATGCCTTCAATATTGATAGGCTTGAAGTCTTTCGGGAACTGATGCTGCATGACCTCGTCGGTGAAGCACATGGGGTGTGCGGCACCTCTGTATCGGTCCGTGCCACGGCGGACTTCGGATGATAGACGGCCACGACGCCCGTCCCGATCGTGGTCCTGCCAGTCCAACCAGCACGGCATTAATGGGCAGAGGAGGGGTGGATCACCTGGGCATATCTCGGGCCGGGCCGGGCTTCGGGCCAGGCCAGGCTTCTGACCGGGCCAGGAGAAACACGGTGCTGAAAATCCCGGCCCGAGCCCGGCCCGGCCCAACCGTCGGGCCTACTAAATAGCTCGGACTTTACAGCCTCTAGCTGTGTCTAGCTGGTCTTAAGGTCTTCGGACAGATTGTCATTTTTCTCCCTTGCAGCCTGTGACATTTTTAATCAAGCATTTAAAAATGTAAATGGGTTTAGAAAAAAATGTCAACATCCTCCTTGATGCTAACTTAGTCAATAAGCTTAGTGACTTTGGTATTTCTCATCTGCTACGAGGGGGGCCGAACGAACCTTGCTCCCATGAACGGCGGTAGTCTCCGCGCGTGTCGTGTGCTATATCAACTCTTCGGGATATGGGAGCATTTAGATCTCGAGGCGCTCGGAGGACGTGGCTCCACTCCGTTCATCGCCTCCTCAACCTCTTCGCGCGTGTCGTGTGCTAGATCAGCTCTTCGGGGTATGGGAGCATTTAGCTCTCGAGGCGCGCGGAGGTCTGTCACGGGCCCCGCCCCGCACGCGATAAACGGGTCAGGGCTGGCCCGTGGCCTCCGTCATGCTGTGTCGGGGCCTCGTTTCCAGGTCCACGGCCCGGTTCTCCTCCAGCCCATGCACCCTGCTTCGGCGCTCCTCGCCGCCCTCGCCGGCCTCCGCGTGCTTATAGCCCTGCCTTTTCCAATGGAAAGACGGTTCCCATTCCTGTGATGTGCTCGCCCAGCGAGTCGCCGGACCCATTGATCTTGTACCTTCGCCATCGCTTGAGTTCATGCTCAGGTTCGTCTCCGCGGAAGCCGTCTCATGTGCTCATTTTTTAACAACACGTCACCTTGGGTCTGAGCGCGTCGTCAGCCTCCGTGCTCTGCTCGCCCAGCGAGTCGGCGGACCCACTGATCATGTACCTTCGCCATCGTTTGAGTTCCTCTAGCCGCATCTGACTACCATTTGCACCACATCTTCTTCCTCCTCTGACTCCCCACTGACGAACATGTTGCAGGGTTGCCGGCGACGAGCGAGTAGCGGCCGAGGCGCCCGCTCCGGCCCTGGGACTGGTGCAGCTCGAGGCACTGGAGGAGCTTCATGGACGCCAAGGGTGCGCAGGGGAAAATGTGGTGGTAGAAGGTAGAGACAAAGGCAGAGGCCGAGCATCCTAGCCATGGGTCCAGCTTGATGAGGTAAGCTCCACGCCTTCAATATTGATAGGCTTGAAGTCTTTCAGGAACTGATGCTGCATGACCTCGTCGGTGAAGCACATGGGGTGTGCGGCACCTCTGTATCGGTCCGTGCCACGGCGGACTTCGGATGATAGACGGCCACGACGCCCGTCCCGATCGTGGTCCTGCCAGTCCAACCAGGTCTGGGGTCCTTCTCGTCTATTGGGTGTACGCGTCCGTGGCCCGTAAATAGATCGTGTCTGTGTCCTGGCGTTCAGTCTATGGCGCAGGTCGTTCCGATCCATGGGTTCCTTGCCCTTACAGCGGGATATGACATAGAAAAATGTTAAACAAGTACTTGATATTTTTTTTGAACAAGTATATGATAATTTTTAATCAAGCATTTAAAAATGTAAATGTGTTTAGAAAAAATGTTGACATTTTTAATCAAGCATTTAAAAATGTAAATGTGTTTAGAAAAAATGTCAACATCCTCCTTGATGCTAACTTAGTCAATAAGCTTAGTGACTTTGGTATTTCTCATCTGCTAATCTAGTCCAAGGGCAAAAACACCGAGCATCCTGTGGAGCATCGTTTGAGTTCCTCGAGCCGCATCTGACTACCATTTGCACCACATCTTCTTCCTCCTCTGACTCCCCAGTGACGAACATGTTGCAGGGTTGCCGGCGACGAGCGAGTAGCGGTCGAGGCGCCCGCGCGTGGCCCTGGGACTGGTGCAGCTCGAGGCACTGGAGGAGCTTCATGGACGCCAAGGGTGCGCAGGGGAAAATGTGGTGGTAGAAGGTAGAGACAAAGGCAGAGGCCGAGCATCCTAGCCATGGGTCCAGCTTGATGAGGTAAGCTCCACGCCTTCAATATTGATAGGCTTGAAGTCTTTCGGGAACTGATGCTGCATGACCTCGTCGGTGAAGCACATGGGGTGTGCGGCACCTCTGTATCGGTCTGTGCCACGGCGGACTTCGGATGATAGACGGCCACGACGCCCGTCCCGATCGTGGTCCTGCCAGTCCAACCAGGTCTGGGGTCCTTCTCGTCTAGCGGGTGTACGCGTCCGTGGCCCGTAAATAGATCGTGTCTGTGTCCTGGCGTTCAGGCTATGGCGCAGGTCGTTCCGATCCATGGGTTCCTTGCCCTTACAGCGGGATATGACATAGAAAAATGTTAAACAAGTACTTGATATTTTTTTTGAACAAGTATATGTTACTTTTTAATCAAGCATTTAAAAATGTAAATGTGTTTAGAAAAAATGTTGACATTTTTAATCAAGCATTTAAAAATGTAAATGTGTTTAGAAAAAATGTCAACATCCTCCTTGATGCTAACTTAGTCAATAAGCTTAGTGACTTTGGTATTTCTCATCTGCTAATCTAGTCCAAGGGCAAAAACACCGAGCATCCTGTGGAGGAACGTCCAAAAAATTCAAATTGAAAAAAGTACAGAATTCCAAACAAATCCCGTTTTGAAAAATGTTCAAAACTTTAAATCTTTACTTTAGTTCCAAAATTGGTTCTAAAATTGATTTAAATCGCTTCTCTTTTTAAAAATGTTAAATGTGTTTAGAAACAATGTGTTTAAAATTTACTTTTTCTATGTTATGTTTTCAAAAATAAATAAATAAAAGATTAACATTTTTATATACATGATCAATTTATTCGTCACTTTTTAATACATGGCCAACTTTTTTTCTATAAGCATTTAACCTTTTCCAAATGCTTGATCCGCTAGAGTTGTTGGGCCAGGCCAGGCCATAAACTATTCCTGGGCCTCGGTCCAATGGCCTATAAGATACCAGGACAGGGACACGTGTCAGATTGCGATGCCTCACGTAGAGGACATGAACACGCGTCGCGCCTTCTCCTATGGTAATCCAATGTTGCCGAATGATCATTACCGTCTCCTCTCGCACACAAGCGGACGGAAACCTTGTCTCGCAAACTAGCATTACCGTCGGTATGGGACCTGCGTAGACGGTATTTTTTTAATCAAGCATTTAAAAATGTAAATGTGTTTAGAAAAAATGTTGACATTTTTAATCAAGCATTTAAAAATGTAAATGTGTTTAGAAAAAATGTTGACATTTTTAATCAAGCATTTAAAAATGAAAATGTGTTTAGAAAAA
>LR738710.1:888233421-888273539 GCA_902687465.1 Secale cereale
TAGAAAAAAAGCCGAAACACGACGACCAACGATGTGATGCCAAGGACACGGGAGACAAAGAACGGGGCGGGCCGTCGGTCTGCATGTACGTTCATGCGCTGAAGGCCGGGATGCGCGTCCCGCTACACGGTTTCTTCTCTGACGTCGCGGGGCGTTGTATGCCTGTACGTGCACGTGTGGTGCATCACGGCAGGCTTCCTCGCCCTCTACCACTCCGACGGCGTGCCGCTATCCTGGCGGTGTTGGCGGCGGCTTGCCTCGGGAGGTCGACGGCAGCCGCGTCGTCTTCGATGTTAGAGGTGTCGTCGCGGCTCCTCAAACAGAAGAACCCCCCTTTCTGAGGTAGAAAAAAAGCCGAAACACGACGACCAACGATGTGATGCCAAGGACACAGGAGACAGAGAACGGGGCGGGCCGTCGGTCTGCATGTACGTTCACGCGCTGGAGGCCGGGATGCGCGTCCCGCTGCACGGTTTCTTCTGTCACGTTCTCGCCCACTTCGGCATCACTCCTACCCAGCTCGCACCGAATGGGTGGCGCATCATGGCGGGCTTCCTCGCCCTCTGCCACTCCGACGGCATGCCGCCGTCCCTGGCGGTGTAGCCACCTCAGCTCAGCATGTATCGGACCAACAATGTGATGCCAAGGACACGGGAGACAGAGAACAGGGCGGTCAACATCACTAGTACCCAAGCCCACAATGTCTTCCACCTCCTCCTAACCCTCCTCCTCTTCGAGAGTGCAAAAACTGAAGCTGAATCATACATGCTAGAGGAGGTCGACGGGGTGTGCCAGAAATACGGCGTCCCCCATTAGCACGTTCGCATGGGACAGGTTGTCCCACGCTCGTTCGCTGCCCCCTGTAGACTAGCGTACGTACTACATAGTATGATTTGTTTTTTTCTTTTTTATACTTTTCTGTGTTGTAAACATTGTTCTAATATATGTTGAACATTTATTAAATACACACAGAACATTTTTTCATATACGGTGAACATTTTTTTAATAACACAGTAAATAATTTCTTAAAATATACGGTGAACATTTTTATAAATACATACTGAACAAATATTTAAAATATACGGTGAACATTTTTTTAATTTGGAGATGGAGACGGACCGGGCCGTCCTCCTCCCCAACCTCGCTCTCGCCGCAGCCGCACTCGTCGTCCACCTCCCTGCATTGGTGGCTTCATTAAACTTGGAGATGGAGACGGACCGGGCTTATTAGTTCGCAGTCGCAGCTCGCCTTTGCAGCGGGGACTACTTTCTCGTCCGGCTAATAATTGTAGGATGGGACTACTTTTTCGTCCGGCTCTTGGCCCCATTGATGGGAGGTGATGGCTCTATATCGTGCACTGCGGACGACGGCGCTGGCGCGCTAGACCTCTGTTTCACCTCCACCCGCCTCCGCACCCACTGATCCTTCACGACCGTCACCACCTTCAGCGGAGCTCGCTCTCCCTTCCATCCTCTTCTCCGACCCCGCTCTCACCGCAGCCGCACTCGTCGTCCACCTCCCTCCAGTGGACGCACCTCCCTGCACTGGACGCACCTAGTGACCACTCCCCCGACGGCGTCCTCCACCTCGTCCGTGAGCTCGAGCTCGGCCACGGACACGTCGCGCGCGCGGGCCTTCCTCTACCGCCGGCCTCCACGTGTTTGGCTTCGTGCAGTGGGAAGAAAACAAACCTCGAGGAGCTGAGCAGCCAGCCATGGGAGAGAGGGGCACCTGTGGGAGACGCCAGATTGGTGGCTTCCTTCAGCTTGGAGATGGAGACGGACCGGGCTTATTCGTTCGCAGGCGCAACTCGACTTTGCAGCGGGGACTACTTTCTCGTCCGGCTAATAATTGTAGGATGGGACTACTTTTTTGTCCGGCTCTTGGGCCCATTGATGGGAGGTGATGGCTCTATATCGTGCACTGCGGACGACGGCGCTGGCGCGCTAGACCTCTGTTTCACCTCCACCCGCCTCCGCACCCACCTGCTCCTTCACCACCGTCACCACCTTCAGCGGAGCTCGCTCTCCCTTCCGTCCTCTTACCCGACCTTGCTCTCGCTACAGCCGCACTCGTCGTCCACCTCCCTCCACTGGACGCACCTCCCTTGTAGGATGGGAAGTGCAGTGACCCATCCCATCAAATGGGGTCATATAGAAATACAAGAAGGGCTAGTCGAAATTACCTGTGGCAAGAAGCTTTCTCTAAAAGCCGTATAATAGGTGATATTTTCCACCACCTCCAAATCACCCAAATTTTCTTTTACATGGTGACCAACTTGTGCAAAACATGGCTATGAAAGAAAATTTGGAAAAAAATATATTTTACAATGCCCCCTTGAGGTATAGACTGATGTTTTGATCAGTCAGTCCAGTTTTTGAACAAACGTGATTTTTTCCACCACCTCCAAATCACCCAAATTTTCTTTTACATGGTTACCAACTTGTGCAAAACATGGATATGAAAGAAAATTTGAAAAAAAAAATATTTTACAATGCCCGCCACCCGGGGTCCAAGAATAGACGATATTGCTCATATGCAACATGATCATTACCTGTCTATTGTGTCCCAGAGCAGGTGATATTTCTCATGTTCGAACAGAGCATTTCATGGCCTTGCAAAACATTTTTTTAATTTGTGAAGTAATTTTGAGAACGGGATCGTTTTCAGACATTCTGAACAATTTCTAAAAATGCGAACATTTTTAGGAATTTATGAATATGTATTAATTTATGAACAAATTTTGGAAACCGAAACAATTTTTGAATTCCAAATGCGTGTTGAGCGTCGGTGCCCGAGCGCGGTGGTCTTATTCATGTATTTGAAATTTTTTTAAACAAGTATCTGAAAAAATTTAATCAAGTATTTGAAAAATGTTAAATGTGTACATAAAAAGCTTGACCATGTTGCTCAAAAGCCCAACAACAGCCCACTGCACTTGCCGACCCGCAGGCAGCCACGCACACGAGCAAACCAGACCTAGTGCCTCTCCCGACTGGCCGACTCACTGATTTCGATCCGCCGTCAGCCGCCTGCCTCGCCGTCAGCAAGAGGGGGGGCAATCCCCAATCTCAGCAACCAATCTCCAATCCCCAATCTCAGCAATGCGCCCCCCCAAGAGGCGTAGTGTATCTGTTGGATCCGGCGACCAGCAACTACCACCGGGGGCGGGGGGCGGCGGGGAGCAACATGGAGGCCTTGACGACCTAGACCTCATCAGCCGCCTCCCCGACGAGCTGCTCGGCAACGTCATCTCCCTCCTTCCCATCCAGGACGGCGCGCGCACGCAGGCCCTCTCCCGCCGCTGGCGTCCCCTCTGGCTCTCATCCAATGCGCCGCTCAACCTCAGCGTTGACTTCGCTCTCTATGGAGAGGAGTGCTCCGCCTTCATCTCCAAGATCCTCTCCGACCACCCGGGCCCGGCCCGCCGCTTCAAGGCCAGCGTGCGGACGCATCATGAGGTCGATGGCTGGTTAGACTCCGGGACCCTCGCCGGCCTCCAGGAGCTCGAGATCATCGACGTGTTGATGCGCCCCCCCTACCCTCTGCCGCCGCCCGCACTAGTCCGCTTCGCGCCCACACTCCGCGTGCTCAGCCTCTGCGGCTGCCGATTCATCAGCGTGCCACCGAGTTTTCCGCACCTCAAGCTGCTCGACCTGCAATATTCCCGTATCTCGGAGGACTCTTTCCAAAGCTTGCTCTCCAGATGCTCCGCTTTGGAAAGCGTTTCACTGAATGGCATTGAATCTCGTCGCGTTTGCATCAACTCTCCGACTATCAGGAGCATCATCTTCTACCCCAGCTACCACCATCTGGTCATTGAGGACGCCCCTTCCCTTGAGAGGTTAGTACCAATTGATCCAGGCGGTGGTGGTGAGTCAACCATCGAGGTAGTTCGGGCACCTAAATTGAAGATATTGGGTTTTATATCCAAAGGCATATCCACACTCCAAATTGGAACCACGGTTTTTGAGGTTAGCTGCAAGGTCAATTTGCATTCACCATTTCTGTATGCAGGGTATTATTCCTCCTTATATCACACTTGTCCTTTTCTCCAGGAAATGGTTGCTGTCAGCTTGACAACCAAAATGCACACGATGAAGATTTTGGTTCTTGACTCTAGTGGTCCTAATCTGGATTCGGTTGTTAACTTCCTCAAGTGCTTCCCTTGCTTGCAAAAGCTGTATATCTCTGTGAGTATTCATATCTTTCCTTGCTTGCAGACTTGTGTTCTAGCGAAGTATTTTGTATCTATTTTTTTAGAAATCGTCTTTATATTTGGTTTGTTTTCTATCCGCAGTCATGTCCAGAAAAGGATATTAATAATGTGCGGGAGTATGACCCACTCGATCCAATTGAATGCCTTGAACTCCACCTAAAAAAGGTGGTGTTGGAGTATTATGATGGTAACAAGAAACATAAAAATGATGGTAACAAGTGGCCAGTAATTGACTTTGCCAACTTCTTTATTTTGAATGCGAAAGTGCTAGAGGAAATGGAAATCGGACTCGTCAACCACCCCAGTAACAAATGGATGTGCTATCAACACAGCCAGCTACAGGTGGATAATAGAGCTTCTCGAGATGCACAAATTGAACTAAAGAGGGATGTAAAACAGAAATGCAGATGCCACTGGCACACCCATGATTTTTTAGTGGATGATCCTTTTGATAGACCCTATTGACGCTTGCTAAAGATGAGCCTTTCCGGAGATTGTGTCACAGTCTGCCCTTGTTTGTCTGTCTAATGTTATCTCACCCAAAGTGATCTACTCCATCATTCAGCAATGGAATGCTTTGTTACCCACTATGAAGCAAACCAGGATTCAGGAGGTGATGCCCAAGCACAAGGTTCAAGTCCAAACTCATGGGTGTACAAGATGCTTGAATGTTACTAGTACGCATGTGTTATGTTCAGTTGGTACTGGTTGATTCTCTCCTGCTTCCTTTTGTATGTAAGCTGTTAGCGGTGTAGTGCAGCACTTGATTCAATGAAAAAACAGTTGTGTTTGTCTAAAAGTATGTAGTATCAATTTATTTCATTGCACGCAACGCATGACAATTTTGTGAGCAGGTCACTAAGATCACTTATTTCAAATCCAAACTTGCAGATGTACAAGACGCTTAAATGTTACTAGTATGTGTGTGTCCTTTTTAGTTGGTACTGGTTATTTCTCTCCTTTTTCGCGTTCTACGTAAGCTGGTACTCTGGTAGCACTGCAGGCTACAACTAATATGTCTTTGTATGCACCAGTTGCTTTAATGAAAAACAGCTGCGTTTTTATATATAGAAGTATATAGTTATAAAGTTTTATTTCTTTGCATGCAAGTTTTTCAACTTTGTCAGCAAGTCATTAAAATCACTTTCATATTGAAATTGCTTTCACACGTTTGTAACTGAACATAGCTAGGGATCTATTTTCGTTTTACAGGATTCATTGCTTTGACACATTTGAAATTGAATTCATTTATTTATTCATAGCCAGGGATTTATTATTTTATAGGCAAGACTGGTACCGCAACGTGAAAAATCTGTGGATGCCATTTTGTGCTTTCATCCTGACACTGTTTTTCTATTATGTTGTTTGGAATGATCTTTTACTGCATCACTTCTCCTGCTAAGAGCATGGAGGCCGACGACGCGCTCGGTCGGGTGCTGGTCTATCAGCGCGCGGAGGAGACGGCTTCCACGGCCTGGCATTTGATCATGTATAAAAAAATGTTAATCAAACATTTGAAAAAAAATGTTGAACAAGTATTTACAAAATGTTGAACTACTTTCAAGAGTGCTCGGTAACCGTTGCATCCGACGTCCCTTTAAGTGGCTGCTGCTTTTATACTGGTCTGTGGGCAAGCGTTTCGGCTTCTCGTCGGCGAGTTCCCGTGGGACGGGTAGTCCAGCATGACTCAGTTGTGCAGGCGTAAGCGGCGGTCACCCTCCCCCACCGCGTGTTTTTAGAAAATGTTCGCGGTTTTTAAAAAATGTTCGCATATTAAAAAAAAGTCTTCGGAATTTTGAAAACAAATGTTCGGGAAATGAAAAATGTTCATGATTTTTTAAATAATTCGTCTATTAAAAAATGTTCATGAATTGAACAAAATTTCGTCAATTCATAGAAAAAATAATTTCATTGTTCTACCAATTTCTATAACTATTCCTGGGACTCGGCCAACGGCCTATAAGATCGCAGGACGGGGACACGTGTCAGTTGTTACCAAATACAATCCGAGTTTGCAAATAAATTTTTAGAAAAGTCTTCGCGGTTTTTAAATGTTTGTGCATTTAGGAAATGTTCGCGGGTGTGGTGTCTTTCTATAAGTGCTTTTATACTGGTCCATGGGCAAGCATCTCTACTCTCCGTTGGCGAGTTCCCGTGGGACGGGTATACCCAGTTGCACGAGGGAACCACGAGCCAACAGGGCGCGCCCTGTTGGGTCGTGGCCCCCTCGGCTGCCCTCTCGTGCCCCTGTCTGGCCTATAAATTCTCAAATATTCCAAAAACCATAAGAGAGCTCCCGAAACACTTTTTTCGCCGCCGCAAGTCTCTGTTCTGCCGCGTACCCATCTGGCGACCTTTTCCGGCGATTTGTCGGAGGAGGAATCGATAACGGAGGGGCTCTACATCACCCTTGCTGCCTCCATGATGAGTTGTGAGTAGTTCAACACAGACCTACGGGTACGTAGTTAGTATCTAGATGGCTCTCTCTCTCTCTCTCTCTCTCTCTCTCTCTCTCTCTCTCTCTCTCTTGATCTTGATCTTCAATGCAATGATCATCACGTCTTCACTTTGATCTATCCGATGTAATCCTTTTGTGCGGTGCGTTTGTTGGGATCCGATGAATTGTGGGTTTATGTTCAGATTATTCATGAAAAGTATTTGAGTCACCTCTGATTATTATGATTCTTATTTGCATGATCATTATAGCTTCGTAAATCTCTCCGATCTATTGAGATAGTTTGGCCAACTAGATTGATATTTCTTCAGTGAGAGGGGTGTGTTGTAGTGGGTTCAATCTGGCAGTGCTCTGTATCCCAGTGACGGAAAGGGACAAGACACGTCTTTGTATTGTTGCCACTAAGGATAAAACGACGGGGTTGTTCATATTAATTGAATTCTCTTTGTCTACATCATGTCATCGTTCTCCAAGCATTACTCTATTTTACTTAATACTCTAGATGCATGCTGGATAGCGGTCGATGGGTGGAGTAATAGTAATAGGTGCAGGCAGGAGTTGGCCCATTTGCTTATGGACGTGATGCCTATATATACATGATCATTGCCGTGAATAAAGATTGCATAAATATCCGCTCTTCTATCAATTGCCCAACAATAATATGTTTACCCACCGTATGCCTACTACATGAGAGATGCCATTAGAGAAAATTGCGGCCCCCGGTTCTATCCACTTATAAGTTTACAAACACTTTCAATACCTTGCTACAATTTATTTTATTTTGCAATTTACAATTCTCTACTATTATCTACACATCTCATTTACTTGCAAATAACGAGATCAAGGGGATTGACAACCCTCTTGCCACGTTGGGTGCAAGTGTGTGCTCCTTTGTGTGTAGCCGCTGAAGACGGTCGATGACCGATATTCCTATTGGTTCGATTAACCTTGGTTCTTAACTAACGGAAATACTTACCCGTATTGTGTTGCATCACCCGTTCCTCTTCACGGAAAACCCAACGCAGATCACAAGCATCAGGAAGGATTTTAGGTCATTATGGGAGTAACATATATGGAAAGGCAACATGTAGCATTATGGTAGTAACATATATGGAAATGTAACATAGGGCATTGTTGTGGTAACATATTCACAACTGCAACATAGGTCACTGTGGGAGTAACATGTACAGAAAGGCAACATATGTGATTATAGGAGTAACATAATGGGAAAGGCAACATATGTGATTATAGGAGTAACATTGCTCTTCAGGGCCGAATGAAGTAAAATCTAAGCACTACACGACAGAACTGATAAGCAAGTTTCACATAAGCAAGGAAACATATCAGACAAAGTAAAAAAGCTTGGAACATCAAAGAGTCACCATGGAAAAGAACCGCATCGGTCACAAAGTAAAAAGCTTGATGACCGATATTCCTATTGATTCGATTAACCTTGGTTCTTAACTAACGGAAATACTTACCCGCATTGTGTTGCATCACCCGTTCCTCTTCACGGAAAACCCAACGCAGATCACAAGCATCAGGAAGGATTTCTGGCGCCGTTGCCAGGGAATATCATCATCAACTATCAAGTAACTTCACACAAATTATCATTCACTTGTTCTTATTTTTATTTGCAAAAAAATGTGTGTTGCAATGGAAGGATACAATAAGACACACCCCTAACCCAACAAGAATGACTAAAGACCCCAAACGATCCATGTCCTTCATTTGAACATGGCCCCACATCTATGTTGTCTCTCTCTTTCTCTCTCTCGGCATAAGATGAGTGTGGTAACCACATTGAAGCTGGCGATGGCGGCACGACGAATGGCCCCACATGCAGGCAGAAGCAAGCCACACAAAGCCCATTATTTCGTAAGAAGAGGGATGTGGCAACCCCGATGTTAAACACCGAGCTTCCTTCTTCTTTTTCCCAGCATCTCACCTCGAGTGATGTTTTTGCCCAAGTCTTGCTCCTACAGTTAATGGAAAGCATTAAGTGTAGGCCTCCGCAATATTCAGTGTTATCTCAATGAATGAATGAATGGCATGTAGGCCTCCGCCTTCGACGGACGGGGATGATGGATACGATTCGACTTACATCTCTTTTGGGATTGAAAATATTGAGCTCATGGTCTACCAGAATATGTGCTAGCCTCCTGATTTGGGTCGACCCTACGTCACGCTTCTACAAGTAAAGAAGATAAGGTATTTAAAAACTTTAGCACCATTTTCAACACAGAAACAGACATTAATTACCAATCTACACTCATTGATTTCATCCCCCTTGTGCTCTTCCATGATGTGTAGCAGGTAAACATAGGCATTTTCCCTATCAAAGCAGTGGAAGTTAATTAGCTAGTGAAATCCGCTATTAATTAAGTTAAGAGTAGACTAATTAAATATAGGAAGTTGTTATGTGGACTCACACATCGACTTCAGACTCATCTGGAAACACCATATCAAAAACAGTTTTACCGTCAAAAGGGAATCGCAAAGGTTCCGATTCCATTAACCTCAACAGGGATGCTTGTAACTTATCAGCCTGTTACATATGAATTAAATTAGCTGGCTAGAGATTAATTGAATCTTTTACGAAGCATGACTTAGAATTAGATAGTGTACCAACCACATTTTTTGCGACTACTTGATGTTCCTTTTTCCGTTCCGAGGCATCGAGTGTTGGGCAGAAGAGTAGTAATTTCTTATGCTCCAGAAGCATGATGGATAAAAACCAGTGACTTTTATTATTCAGCATAAAATAAATCTGCAAAACAATATTTCAGTTAACTGAGTGGATCATTTTCACTGGAAATGAACTCAAGCCAGCATTTACCCGCTCGAGCAGATTCATCCTTGCTTCGTTCCTAAGATAGTCATCAACGAACTTTTGTGTACAATTTTCATCAAGAATCATCGCCTGTTTTGGTGTCAAAAGGAATAATCAGCTAGTCTTTGTTGGCACAGCAAATTGTGAAAACAGAAAGTGTGCATACCAGAGCCGGCGGATCGATGATCAAGCCGGTGTACTTGTCCTGGAATTTCCAGTCATTGATCAAGGCCCTAATGGACACATTCACAAATTCCGTGGTTACTTCTCCTTCCTTCAACGAATTTATAAACTGTTCTGCAGTTACAGAAGCATCACCAATGGAAACCTTTGGATCGCAACTGCTTTTTTCAAACAATACATGCTTCTCATATGATTCATTAAATATGCGACGATCTGCTAATCTGTATTGTTTTGCAATATAGATCCCGGGACGGGGAGATCTGCGACGGGCAGTAGACGCAATAGCTAAATATTTTGAACCCACTTTTACACATGAAGTCCTGTCTCGTGCCTCTTGAGTTTCTGCTCATGTACATGGCAGGAGTATCATGTTAGCCGTTGGACATTCACATGTAAACGGGTCTTCATAATTAGAAGCTTGCTGAACTGAAGATTGACAGTTGCTTACCATCCTCTACATCAGCATGGTGAGAATTATTACCAACATCGCCTAGGTCAACTTCTTCCTCCTCTTCCTCCATATTGGATGCATGATTGCTTTCGTGAACTTCTTCATGCATAAATAAGTCTGCTGGGATGCACTTTAGATGTTCAGAGTATGAGATGCACAAATTACACTACATGGTGAGCCAGAATTATAATGTATGTGTAGGCTTAGTTATTTTTAACCAATAGAATCATATAAGCAAGATCAGTGTGGTGAGAAATATTACCTTCACCCGTTGTACGAAGAGAACCATTTCCACCTGAGGTCTCCACTGGACCTGAAATCTCCGTTCCTGTAAGTGTAAATGGATCAACAACAACAGCAGCAGCAGCATGGGATCAACAACAACAGCAACAACACCAGTGTATTTTATCACCTGTTTCATAAGAACTGCCGCCATAATATTCCTCCAAATCACTCACACCTTTAAACAGAGCAGATTGTCTAATATTTATCAAGTCAACTGCAGTCCCCAAACCTGATGCAGGAGCTTTCTGGAAAATACAATTGACACATACATCAGCTCCCCGGGAACAATATGATTCAAAATATTGCAAACCTAAATATTTCAGCCGAGTAATATGAAAAATTATCAGATTCTTATGCATTACAGGCATAGACTCACTGGTTTTCTATAATTCAGGCGACAGTTCTGAGGAGATGAGTCCATGCTCTCTACATCGGTGCTTGAAGACGACTTCTTCTGAAAATAACGAGGACAGTCTTGAAATATGCACATGTTCTGCCTACGGAACTTCTTAACTATACATAAATTTACCTTCAGGCTAACAGATGCCGCTTTCTTCGCTGCATATTCTAGATCTGCATCCGTGATATGTGCACTACGTGGAACACCAGCTGGTGGTGCTTTGGTATCGGTACATTTCACGTAGTCCGCATATATCAGCTGCATGCAAAGATATAAATATAGATAAGCAACAAACTAGTTACTGCTACTAAAGCAATATATAAGTTTTGAACTTACATGCAGAATGTGAAGACACCCACAAACATGTGGCAATTCACCTTCTTTGTATTTATATATACCGGTAACAAGACAATCGGCAATGAATGTACACCAGTCAAACCCCTTTATTTTCTGATGATCAATGAGATCATCCAAAAAACTTACATCTACTACAGATCCAGAAGGAGCTAGAAACATGTTCAGTAATGCCAACATAAAAAGGACACAAAATTCATCGTCAGACGTAGCTGCTTTCGCTTGCTCCCATAACTTCCCAACCCTGCAATTAAATAGCCAACTGAACTTTGTCTTTAAATCGCCACTAATGGCAGTCTTTCTTGTTCTAGAAGGTACTTTGTCCCCAGTATTGGGCAGATCATATAAATCCTTAATTAAGGATTTTATATATAGGAAATTCCCTTCCTCGACTTCTAGAGCCTCCTTCTTCCAATCAAAAATATGAACCAAGTACTTTGTGAGACAATCATCTAATCGCATCTTGCTTTTCAGGCTAAACACAAAGCCCGCTCCCATGTCAATCACTAAGCTCTTCTGTTTATCTGATAATCCTTGAAGCCAGTTCTCAAACCGCTCGATGTGGCAAAAGTGCTAAAATAGAAAATGCATAGTTAGTTGGCATGCATGCTACAATTAAAGTGACAACAATACACAGTAATATAGGTACCTTGAGTTTCTTTTCATCAGCCATGCTCACAAATTGGTTGCCGGAAGAAAAGAAAAATATGCAGGGGGGTCTACAAAAAAAAGTTGGGCGGGCCAGAGAATTTGAGTGAATTACTTATGCTACAGCAAGACCAATTGATTAAACAACTTCGTAGTGGCAATCATAGGCCAGTGGCGGAGCTAGCATTTGACAACAGGGTGGTCCGTCTAAAAAAAAAATTAAGCAATATGACATTGAGCGTTCTAACTAATTACCAATATCAAAAAGAAATTCTCTGGTTTGATTGATATATGGTCTTACAAACAGAAATTCTCAATTAAATCTCAGTTTAGCATAATGAAGCCTACATAGTACATACTACACGAAATATAATAAAGCTAATTGAGACCAAAATTATGTATGTGTTCATCAGTTCATGTACTGGATAGCATAGTGCAAAAAATAAATGATGTCCAAAATTATGTATGTGTTCATCAGTTCATGTACTGGATAGCATAGTGCAAAAAATCAAACCATAAATCAGAAATTGGTTCGGTACCTTTAATTGGGGTATTCCTTCCGGAGGCTGGTGTGTTGACTGAGCGGCAGTGGGGCGTGGGCAAGTGGTGCCAGGCGGCCGGCCGGCGGCAGGGCCGCAGCTGCGCGCAGGGCAGGGGCGGGCGCAGGGAGGCGCGGCTGGACAAGAGGGCCGGGCGGGCGGGAAGGAGAGGCGGGAGCCTCCTGGGCGCCGGACGGTTGGGCTCCGGGCTCCAGCCAGCGACCGGCGGCGAGGTCGCGAGGTACGTCAACAGGGACTGAACGGCGAGGTCGCGAGGTAGGGCAGTTCTGGGCGAGGGTTCTTTTTTTCGGCGAGGGTTCTGCTGGATGTCGATGGCGAGGGTTCTTTTTTTTTGGGCCACATTTATTAAGATGAAATCGAGGGGAAGACGGTTCTGCGCAGTTACTGCGTGGAAACGAGAAGTCGCATTCGAAAATCAAATCTTTATTTTATCCAGCAATGCCACCCGTAAGTGGCAAAAACGATTTTTTTTTTGTAAAGTCTTCCTCATTGGACACGATTCTTATAAAGTGATATAAATTTATACTCAGTATATATTTATCAAACCACACAAGTGCCGCAGTGGATAGAGAGTCTGTCTTCCAATAGTGAGAGGGGCAAGGTGTCTTGTGACCGGGGCGTGCCACCATCCAGGATTTCGTCCGCAAATCTGGTGCTGACGAGCAAGCAGAGGCAGTGGGCGAAAAAGCTGCTAGGCGCACGCGGCACCGCGGTTGATCTCCGGGTTTACCCCCGGGAGACAAATCTTGTTGCGGCCTTGTCCACCAACCTCGCCGGTGCACCGCCACCACGATCCAGGAGCTCGTCCGCAAATCTGGTGTTGACGAGCAAGCAGAGGCAGTGGGCGGAAAAGCTGCTAGGCGCACGCGGCGCCGCGGTTGATCTCCAGGCTTACCTCCGGGAGACAAATCTTGCTGCGGCCTTGTCCACCAACCTCGCCGGCGCACCGCCACCAAGATACCCTTAGCAGCTCGGAGAGCGCAGTATAGGAGGTCCCTACTGCATGGGCCGGCCCAGGCGGCGAGGTACGTCCAGTGCGGTCGTGACACTTCTCTTGCCTACCATCCTCACATACCTTTCGTTAGGGTTTAGGTCGTATTTGGTAACAACTGACACGTGTCCCCGTCCTGCGATCTTATAGGCCGTTGGGCCGAGTCCCAGGAGTAGTTATAGAAATTGGTAGAACAATTTTTGAAATTCACGAACATTTTTTAATTTAACAATCATTTTTTGAAATGCATGATCATTTTTTGAATCAGCAAAAAAATTATTAATCAATAAAATATTTTGTAATTCACGAACAGTTTTGTTCAAGTATCTAAAAATGTTAATCATGTATTTACATATTTTTGAACAAGTATCTGAAAAAAATTAATCAAGCATTTGAATTGACGAAATTTTGTTCAATTCATGAACATTTTTTAATAGACGAAATATTTAAAAAATCATGAACATTTTTCATTACCCGGACACTGGTTTTCAAAATTCCGAAGACTTTTTTTAATATGCAAACATTTTTTAAAAAACCGTGAAATTTTCTAAATGCACAAACATTTAAAAGCCGCGAAGACTTTTTTAAAAATTTATTTGCAAACTCGGATTGTATTTGGTAACAACTGACACGTGTCCCCGTCCTGCCATCTTATAGGCCGTTGGGCCGAGTCCAAGGAGTAGTTATAGAAATTGGTAGAACAATTTTTGAAATTGAGGAACGTTTTTTAATTTAACAATCATTTTTTGAATCAGCAAAAAAATTATTAATCAATAAAACATTTTGTAATTCAATAATAGTTTTTGAATTTTTATGATATTTTTCAATTCTTGAATATTTTCTGAATTGACAAAATTTTGTTCAATTCATGAACATTTTTTAATAGAAGATATATTTAAAAAATCGTGAACATTTTTAATTTCCCGAACTTTTGATTTCAAAATTCTGAAGACTTTCTTTAATATGCGAACATTTTTTTAAAAACCACGAACATTTTCTAAATGCACAAACATTTAAAAACCGCGAAGACTTTTTTAAAAATTTATTTGCAAACTCGGATCTGTTGGGCTAGGCCAAGCCATCAACTACTCCTGGGCCTCGGTCCAACGGCCTATAAGGTCGTGGACGTTTTCTCAAAAAAAAAAAAGGTGTTGGACAAGGACACGTGTCGGTCTTGTGATACTAGGACGAGGACACGCATCGGCATTGCATTGTCTTTGCGGCCCGAGCTGATGGTATTGCTAATTTACAACGCGAGCATCACCGCTCATTTGGTCAGGGTGATGACCGTATTGCTTGTGGACAAAAGAGCATTACTGTTGATTTGGTCACGTACGTGACGGTAGTTTTCCCGAGCAAATGTGGCATTATCGTTCGTTTGGACAAGGAGGTGACGATATTGCTCTACGGCAATCCATCATTACCGTCTCTTTGGTCATCGAGGCACCCCCCTTGACGATCGTCTCGGCTTCCCGCCGGCGAGTACCCCCAGTGGCTTCCTCTCGTTTGCTCTTCTTCCTGTACAATGGCAGCGTGTCGCTGTGCACCTCGCTTTTCGGCTGCTCCGTCCCTGCTGCCGGCACCACCTTCAGCTGCTCCGTCCCTACAGCCTGCGCCACCATCTTCTCCATTTTTTTATTAAGACACATTCATTAAAAATGTTAATCAACCAGTTAAATGGGATGCACTAGAGAAACTGGAGGCAACTTCTCCTTCAAAACTTTAATCACTGACTCCACAGCTAGAGGCTCCACTTGCTCTTCTCAATCAAACTCCAAGTTCTCTGACTAGAAATCCTTTTCAAATGAATGTGTGTTTGCCATGTCTAGATCTGATGGGTCGGCCTCCAGCATGCACTCACCTGAATAAGTGTCATCAGGCTCCACTTGGTGTTCCACTAGACGAGTTGACTCAACAACTACAGTGTCTAGCTCGACTACCTCATCAACTACACTTGGATTCGGCTTTATTTGGCTTGCAATGTGTGGAAAAGAATGTGAAGCAGGTAGATAACCATCTGCAGCTTCTTTGAATATATTACCAAATGAGCCTGCACAGCTTCCTTGCATTTGATTTTCATAGAATGCCGTCATTACCACTGATTCAAAAGCCTCCTTTCAAATTCTACTCTCCTGAGAACGCAATACCCCATTGTTTATATTACTTGGGTGCCAGCAATAGATCAAGGTGAGTGTTAAGTAGTTGCCCTTACAACTGCAAACATAGATGCATGGTAACAGAATTCAGGGCCAGCAAACCTGGTTGGGCTAAGTGAATCAACCATTATGTCTTCCAGGGAGCTCTTTGCTTCCATAGAGGATGGTAGCAATTGTGGACTGGCATTCTGCAGCTCCACTTCTAGTTTTTCCTGCTGCCTTCGGTGTTGTTCTGCTTCTTCCTCGAGTAATTTCATCCTGCTACCTTCTGTTTTGTTCTGCTTCTTCCTCAAGTAATTTCACCTTAGGAGAAATGAAAAAAATCAGTGCCAAGAAAGAAAAATAAGTGACCAGTCAAACTATTAACATACCAGTAGTGGCAAACTTACCTTTTCTTCCAATGAACACATACTAATTTCGGCATCCTCATTAGACATCTCCAATAGCTTGTTTACTTTATCTTTATATCGGCAAATGCATTCCTTTTTTTTTGATATCTAGAAAATAATATTATTTATAAATGGAAGGGTTATAACAATCATAGATATTTCGTCAATAGACTTTTGTTTTGAATCATATGGATCTGAACATTCATGCCAAATAGAAGAGTTACATTATGTTGGGCAGCATTCCACATCAAAAATTCTGTTTTTATCACTTTCCTACTCGAGGATGAGCAGGAGTTAAGCTTGGGGATGCTGATACGTCTCCAACGTATCTATAATTTTTGATTGTTCCATGTTGTTATATGATCAATCTTGGATGTTTTAGAATGATTTCCTATCAACTTTATATCATTTTCTGGTACTAACCTATTGACATAGTGCCAAGTGCCAGTTGCTGTTTTCTGCCCTGTTTTTGATTTACAAAAAATCCATATCAAACGGAGTCCCAACGGAACAAAACTTTTTGTGGAATTTTTTTGGGCCAAAAGACACCCGAAGGACCGAGGAAGAGTCGGAGAGGCGGCCCAGGGTGGGCACAACCCACCAGGGCGCGCCAGGAGGCCTTGGTGCGCCCTGATGGGTGGTGGCCCACTCGGAGACCCCCTCCACCGCCTCTTTGCTCTAAAATTGCAAAATAAAATAAAAGTAAATAAATTGTAGCAAGGTATTGGAAGCGTTTGTAAACTTATAAGCGGATAGAACCGGGGGCCGCAATTTTCTCTAGTGGCATCTCTCATGTAGTAGGCATACGGTGGGTAAACAAATTATTGTTGGGCAATTGATAGAAGAGCGAATAGTTATGCAATCTTTATTCACGGCAATGATCATGTATATATAGGAATCACGTCCAGAAGCAAATGGGCCAACTCCTGCCTGCACCTATTACTATTACTCCACCCATCGACCACTATCCAGCATGCATCTAGAGTATTAAGTAAAATAGAGTAATGCTTGAACCAAGGTTAATCGAACCAATAAGAATATCGGTCATCAACCGTCTTCAGTGGCTGCACACAAAAGAGCACATACTTGCACCCAACGTGGCAAGAGGGTTGTCAATCCCCTTGATCTCGTTATTTGCAAGTAAATGAGATGTGTAGATAATTGTAAATTGCAAAATAAAATAAAAGTAAATAAATTGTAGCAAGGTATTGAAAGCGTTTGTAAACTTATAAGTGGATAGAACCGGGGGCCGCAATTTTCTCTAGTGGCATCTCTCATGTAGTAGGCATACAGTGGGTAAACAAATTATTGTTGGGCAATTGATAGAAGAGCGGATAGTTATGCAATCTTTATTCATGGCAATGATCATGTATATATAGGCATCACGTCCATAAGCAAATGGGCCAACTCCTGCCTGCACCTATTACTATTACTCCACCCATCGACCGCTATCCAGCATGCATCTAGAGTATTAAGTAAAATAGAGTAATGCTTGGAGAACGATGTCATGATGTAGACAAAGAGAATTCAATTAATATGAACAACCCTGTCATTTTATCCTTAGAGGCAACAATACAAAGACGTGTCTTGTCCCTTTCCGTCACTGGGATACAGAGCACTGCCAGATTGAACCCACTGAAGAAATATCAATCTAGTTGGCCAAACTATCTCAATAGATCGGAGAGATTTACGAAGCTATAATGATCATGCAAATAAGAATCAAATAATTAAGTGTGACTCAAATACTTTTCATGAATAATCTGAACATAAACCCAAATTCATCGGATCCCAACAAACGCACCCCACAAAAGGATTACATCGGATAGATCAAAGTGAAGACGCGATGATCATTGCATTGAAGATCAAGAGAGAGAGAGCCATCTATATACTAACTACGTGTTGGAAATATGCCCTAGAGGCAATAATAAAATGGTTATTATTATATTTCCTTGTTCATGATAATTGTCTTTTATTCATGCTAGAATTGTATTAACCGGAAACCGTAATACATGTGTGAATATAAAGACCACACTATGTCCCTAGTGAGCCTCTAGTTGACTAACTCGTTGATCAATTGATGGTTATGGTTTCCTGGCCATGGACATTGGATGTCATTGATAACGGGATCACATCATTAGGAGAATGATGTGATGGACAAGACCCAATCCTAAGCATAGCACAAAGATCGTGTAGTTCGTTTGCTAGAGCTTTTCCAATGTCAAGTATCATTTCTTTAGACCATGAGATTGTGCAACTCCCGGATACCGTAGGAATGCTTTGGGTGTATCAAACGTCACAACGTAACTGGGTGACTATAAAGGTGCACTACAGGTATCTCCGAAAGCGTCTGTTGGGTTGGCACGAATCGAGACTGGGATTTATCACTCCGTGTGACGGAGAGGTATCTCTGGGCCCACTCGGTAATGCATCATCATAATGAGCTCAATGTGACTAAGGAGTTAGTCACGGGATCATGTGTTATGGGAACGAGTAAAGAGACTTGCCGGTAACGAGATTGAACAAGGTATTGGGATACCGACGATCGAATCTCGGGCAAGTAATATACCGATGGACAAAGAGAAGTGTATACGGGATTGTGAATCCCCGACATCGTGGTTCATCCGATGAGATCATCGTGGAACATGTGGGAGCCAATATGGGTATCCAGATCCCGCTATTGGTTATTGACTGGAGAGTGTCTCGGTCATGTCTACATGGTTCCCGAACCCGTAGGGTCTACACACTTAAGGTTCGGTGACGCTAGAGTTGTTATGGAATGTTGTACGTGGTAACCGAAGGTTGTTCGGAGTCCCGGATGAGATCCCGGACGTCACGAGGAGTTCCGGAATGGTCCGGAGGTAAAGATTTATATATGGGAAGTTGTTATTGGGGTTCCGGAAAAGTTCGGTTTTTGCCGGTATTGTACCGGGAAGCTTCCGGAAGGTTCCGGAGGATTCCGGAGGGGTCCGGAGGTCCGGAAAGTGTTCCACCACGTCCAATACAGTAGCATGGGCTGTAGGGGGCGCCCTAGCCTTAATGGGCCAGGGGCACCAGCCCCCCTAAGGCCCATGCGCATGGGGAAGGGAAACCCTAAGGGGGAGGGCCTCCACTTGACTTGGGAGGCACTCCTCCCCCCTTTGGCCGCCACCCCCACCCTAGATTGGATCTAGGGGGGCACCCCCCTCTCCCCCTCAGCTTATAAATAGAGGAGGGGTGGGAGGGCAGCAGCACCCTAGTCCTTGGCGCAGCCCCTCCCTCTCCCTACACCTCCTCCTCCTCCGTTGGCTTGGCGAAGCCCTGTCGGAGTTCCACGTCTTCCTCCACCACCACGCCGTCGTGCTGCTGGAGGTCTCCATCAACTTCTCCTCCCTCCTTGCTGGATCAAGAAGGAGGAGACGTCCCGGTGCTGCACGTGTGTTGAATGCGGAGGCGCCGTCCGTTCGGCGCTAGATCGGATCTGCCGCGATTTGGATCGCATCGAGTACGACTCCATCAACCGCGTTCATTGTAACGCTTCCGCTTTGCGATCTTCAAGGGTATGAAGATCTACTCCCTCTCCCTTACTCGTTGCTAGCAATCTCCTAGATTGATCTTGGTGAACGCGTAGGAAATTTTTTGAAATTCTTGCTACGTTCCCCAACAGTGGCATCATGAGCTAGGTCTTGCGTAGATTCTATGCACGAGTAGAACACAAGGAGTTGTGGGCGTTGATTTGTTCAATTTGCTTGCCGTTACTAGTCAATCTTGATTCGGCGGTACTGTGGGATGAAGCGGCCCGGACCGACTTTACGCGTACGCTTACGCGAGACTGGTTCCACCGACTGACATGCACTCGTTGCATAAGGTGGCTAGCGGGTGTCTGTCTCTCCCCTTTAGTCGGATCGGATTCGATGAAGAGGGTCCTTATGAAGGGTAAATAGCAATTGGCATATCACGTTGTGGCTTGTTCGTAGGTAAGAAACGTTCTTGCTAGAAACCCAATAGCAGCCACGTAAAACATGCAACAACAATTAGAGGACGTCTAACTTGTTTTTGCAGGGTATGCTATGTGATGTGATATGGCCAAATGAATGTGATGAATGATATATGTGATGTATGAGATTGATCATGTTCATGTAATAGGATTCACGACTTGCATGTCGATGAGTATGACAACCGGCAGGAGCCATAGGAGTTGTCTTTATTTATTGTATGACCTGCGTGTCAATCAAGAACGCCATGTAAATTACTTTACTTTATCGCTAAACGTTAGCCATAGTAGTAGAAGTAATAGTTGGCGAGACAACTTCATGAAGACACGATGATGGAGATCATGATGATGGAGATCATGGTGTCATGCCGGTGACGATGGTGATCATGCCGCACCCGAAGATGGAGATCAAGGGAGCAAGATGATATTGGCCATATCATGTCACTATATGATTTGCATGTGATGTTTGTCATGTTTACATCTTATTTGCTTAGAACGACGGTAGCATAAATAAGATGATCCCTCACTAAAATTTGAAGAATGTGTTCCCCCTAAGTGTGCACCGTTGCGAAGGTTCGTTGTTTCGAAGCACCACGTGATGATCGGGTGTGATAGATCCTAACGTTCGCATACAACGGGTGTAAGACAGTTTTACACACGCGAAACACTTAGGTTGACTTGACGAGCCTAGCATGTACAGACATGGCCTCGGAGCACGGAGACCGAAAGGTCGAACATGAGTCGTATGGAAGATGCGATCAACATGGAGATGTTCACCATGGATGACTAGTCCGTCTCACGTGATGATCGGACACGGCCTAGTCGATATGGATCATGTATCACTTAGATGACTAGAGGGATGTCTATCTGAGTGGGAGTTCATTATTAATTTGATTAAGTGAACTTAATTATCATGAACATAGTCTAAGTGTCTTAGCAATTTTATGTCGTAGATCAATGACCCGCACTGTAGCTCCCCGAAGTAATATACGTTCCTAGAGAAAGAAATGGTTGAAAGTTGATAGAAGCAACTATGCGGACGGGGTCCATAATTTGAGGATTGTCCTCATTGCTGCATAGAAGGCTTATGTCTTTGATGCACCGCTCAGTGCACTACCCCTAAGGCTTCGTCTAAGGACGTTATGAACGTCTGGTAGACAAGTAAAGATGACTACTCGATAGTTCAGTGCGCCATGCTTCACAGCTTAGAACCGGGGCTCCAAAACGTTTTGATCACCACGGAACATACGAGATGTTCCAGGAGCTGAAGTTGTTATTCAGGCTCATGCCCGGGTCGAGTGGTACAACACCTTCGACAAGTTCTATAGCTGCAAGACGGATGAGAACTGCTCTGTTAGTGAGCATGTATTCAGAATGTCTGGATACTACAATCACTTGAATCAAGTGGGAGTTGGACTCCCGAAAGGGTGGTGATTGACAAAGTTCTCTAGTCACGATCACCAAGCTACTAGATCTTCGTGATGAACTATAACATGCGAGGGATGGAGATGATCCCTAAGCTATTCGCGATGCTTCAGATCGCGGATGTAGGATTCAAATAGGAGCATCAAGTGTTGATGGTTAATGAGACCACTAGTTTCAAGAAGGGCAAGGGAAAGAAGGGAAACTTCAAGAATGGCAAGCCAGTTGCCACTCCCGTGAGGAAACCCAAGACTAAACCCAAACCCGAGACTTAGTGCTTCTATTGCAAAGGGAATGGTCACTGAAACGGAATTACCCCAAGTGCTTGGCAAATGAAGAAGGTTGGCGATGTTAACTAGGGTATATTTGATATACATGTTATTGATGTGTAACTTACTAGTACTCGTGGTAGCACCTGGGTATTTGATACCGGTTCAGTTGTTGTTATTTACAACTCGAAACAGGAGCTTCGAGGACTAGCTAAGGACGAGATGACGATGGGCATTGGAAGTGTTTCCAAGGTTGATGTGATCACCATCGGCACGCTCGCTTTACTTTCAGGATTACAAACCTAAATAATTGTTATTTGGTGCATGTATTGAGCATGGGCATCATATCTGATCGTGTTCATTGCAAGACGAGTGGTTATCGGAGAACAATGGTTGTTCTAGTTTTTGGTTAAAACTATGATGATCATGCACCCAATGGATGGTTTACTGAATCTCGATCGTAGTAGTACACATGTTAATAATAGAGATGCCAAAAGATGCAAGGTTGATAATGATGGTCCCACATACTTGTGGCACTGCCGCTTAGGTCATATTGGTGTCAAACGCATGAAGAAGCTCCATGCTGATGGACTTTTGGAATCACTTGATTATGAATCATTTGATACATGTGTACCATGCCTCATGGGCAAGATGACTAAGACTCCATTCTCTGGAACAATGGAGCGAGCAACCAACTTATTGGAAATAATACATGCAGATGTATGCGGTCCAATGAGCGTTGAGGCGCGCGGTGGATATCGTTATGTTCTCACCTTCACGGATGACTTGAGTGGATATGTGCATATCTACTTAATGAAACATAAGTCTGAAACTTTTGAAAAGTTCAAGGAGTTTCAGAGTGAGGTAGAGAATCAACGTGACAAGAAAATAAAGTTCTTACGATCTGATCGTGGAGAACAATATTTGAGTCACGAGTTTGGCACACATCTAAGAAAATGTGAAATTGTTTCACAACTCACGCCACCTGGAACACCATAGCATTATGGTGTGTCTGAACGTCGTAATCGCACTCTATTCGATATGGTGCGTTCTATGATGCCTCTACTGATTTGCCGCTATCATTTTGGGGTTATGCATTAGAGACAACGCACTCACTTTAAATAGGGCACCATCTAAATCCGTTGAGATGACACCGTGTGAACTATGGTTTAGCTAGAAACCTGAGCTGTCATTTCTTAAAGTTTGGGGATGCGACGCTTATGTCTGAAAAGCTCGAACCCAAATCGGAAAAATGCGTCTTCATAGGATACCCTAAGGAAACGATTGGGTATACCTTCTACCTCAGATCCGAAGGCAAGATCTTTGTTGCCAAGAATGGATCCTTTCTCGAGAAAGAGTTTCTCTCGAAAGAAGTAAGTGGGAGGAAAGTGGAACTTGATGAGGTAATTGTACCTTCTCCCGAATCGGAGAGTAGCGCAGCACAGGAAAATGTTCCTGAGGTGCCTGCACTGACTAGAGAGGAAGTTAATGATGGTGATCATAAAACTTCAGATCAAGTTACTACTGAATTTCGAAGGTCCACAAGGACGCGTTCCGCACCAGAGTGGTACGGCAACCCTGTCCTGGAAATCATGTTGTTAGACAACGGTGAACCTTCGAACTATGAAGAAGCGATGGCGGGCACGGATTCCAACAAATGGCTTGAAGCCATGAAATCCGAGATAGGATCCATGTATGAGAACAAAGTATGGACTTTGGTGGACTTGCCCGATGATCGGCAAGCCATTGAGAATAAATGGATCTATAAGAAGAAGACAGATGCGGATGGTAATGTGACCGTCTATAAAGCTCGACTTGTCGTAAAGGGTTTTCGACAAGTTCAAGAAGTTGACTACGATGAGACTTTCTCACCCGTAGCGATGCTGAAGTCTGTTATAATTATGTTAGCAATTGCCACATTTTATGAAATTTGGCAAATAGATGTCAAAAACAGAGTTCCTTAATGGTTTCCTTGAGGAAGTGTTGTATGTGATACAACCGGAAGGTTTTTGTCAATCCTATGGTTGCTAACTAGGTATGCAAGCTCCAGCGATCCATCTATGGATTGGAGCGAGCATCTCGGAGTTGGAATATACGCTTTGATAAGATGATCAAAGCCTTTGGGTTTATGCAAGTTTATGGAGAAACTTGTATTTACAACAAAGTGAGTGGGAGCACTATAGCATTTCTAATAAGTATATGTGGATGACATATTGATGATTGGAAATGATGTAAAATTTTTGGAAAGCGTAAAGAATTAATTGAAAGGAGTTTTCAATGAAACCTGGGTAGAGTTGTCCACGGATTAGGCATCAAGATCTATAGAGATAGATCAAGACGCCTAATAAGACCCTCACACACTTTGACGAGATTTTGAAGGAGTTCAAAATAAGTCAGTCAAGGAGTTCTTGCCTGTGTTGCAAGGTGTGAAGTGGAGTAAGACTTGAAGACCCGGGTAAAAGCTGCTTACATATTAGGCTTCAAGGTCTATGGAGATAGATCGAGACACCTCATAGGACTTTCACAAAAGCACATACCTTGACAAGATTTTGAAGAAGTTCAAAATAGATCAGTCAAAGAAGAAGTTCTTGCCTGTGGTGCAAGGTATGAAGTTGAGTGAGACTCAAGACTCGACCATAGCAGAAAAGGAGTAAGGATGAAGGTCATCCCCTATGCCTCAGCCATAGGTTCTCTAAAGTATGCCATGCTATGTGCCTTGCCATGCATCTGACAAAAGGGTACTAAAGTGATCAAGGAGTAGATCACAGGACAGCGGTCAAAATGTCCTTAGTATGACTAAGGAAGTATTTCTCGATAATGGAGGTGATAAAGAGTTCGTCGTAAAGGGTTACGTCGATGCAAGCTTTAACACCCATCCAGAGGACTCTGAGTCTTAGACTGGATACGTATAGAGGGACAGTTATTTTTGGAGTAGCTCCAAGCAGAGTGAGGTGGCCACATCTACATAAGACATAGAGATTTAGGACATCTATTAATAGTAAATTGTATAATAAAATAATTTAGGACATCTATTAATGGTCATGTCCTTTTGATACCCGAAATGGCAGTGTCGACTCATGAAATTGCACGTTCATTTTCTATTTAAAATATACATGATAATTTTAAAAATATTTGCCTGTTTTAAAAAAGTTAAAAATGTATTTGACAATTTCAAAAGTATATGCATATTTTTCTAAAAAATGTACACGCCTGTTATTTAAAAACTTTCGTTCTGACGCCCATGTTTATACAAATACAGAATATTTTGTCACACGAAAGATGATATCTCACTGGAATTACTCATCAAGTCACCCGAAATGGCAGTGTTGGCTCATAAAATTGCATGTACAATCTCTATTTAAAATATACGTGACAATTAAAAAATATTTGCGTGTTTTAAAAAATAAAAAAATGTATGTGACAATTTAAAAAATATTTCGTCTCCGCGATCCCTGGCCGCGGCGGTAAGAGGAGGAGGCGGTGGTAGCCGTTGGAGTGGGAGTGGGAGGAGGGTGTTCCCTCTCTTGGTTAAGCCAAGCTCGCGAAGGTGCAGAGACAAATGGGAATCAAAGTGCGGAGGGCAAAGCTGTCGACGTCTGATCACGGCCATTGGCCAACTGGCGCGCGGCAGCGGTGAATAGGGGAGTAGGAGGCGGTGGGTGTGGGACCCGCGTGACGTCGATGGGAGACTCTGGGGAAACTTTGGAAAACGTCCCGTTGCTTGTGGGGGCCATCGTTACTGCTGCAGGGATTAATTTAACGAGTTTGAGAGGAAAGATGTAAAACATACGAAAGATTTAAAGCATCTTAAGCAGAAGATTAAGAAGCTGCACATATGCACACATGACATTGAGAATAACATGAAAGCCTGGCCGTTGCTATGCGTCCGGGTCGGCCCACTGCCCCAGCCGTCCCGCCGTGAGGGTCCTTGACTTGCCGCAGTCTATGAACATAATGGCGTCCAACCCTACTTTTTTCTCCGCGGGCTGCCGCTGGTTGAGCCCAACCCATTCCACTCCACCCACCCACACTCTGCTAGCTACTACCATGGCGGCGCCGCCGCCGCCGGCGCACCCGGATGTCGTCGTCGAAGAGATCTTCCTCCGCTCCACGACTTCCACAGGGCGCCCCCCGTGCTAGGCTTCCTCCACAACTGGGATGAAGACCGAACCTCCTGCTTCATCCCCTCCATGGCCTCATCCTTCTCTCTCGCCGTCCCGGACTCCCAAACCTGGCGGGCCGTCGACTTCAGATTAGGCATCTCTCTGTCGGATTATGATGACACTGGCTTCCTCCAGAACTGTGATGAAGACCGAATCTCCCGCTTCACCCCCTCCATGGCCTCGTCCTTCTCTCGTGGCCGTCCTGGACATCTCCAGCCCCGCCTTCCGCCGCTGCCTTCACGACTTCTACAGGGCGCCCCCCGTGCTAGGCTTCCTTCACAACTGGGATGAAGACCGAATCTCCCGCTTCAGAGACCCCGCCGTGAGGGTCCTTGACTTGCCAGGATTCCTCCGACTACCTTCTGGGATCCAAAGATACGGTAATGCTACATTCCCAACCGGGCACTACCGGCCTCTCTGTGGTCGTACATGACGGTAATGAATATTTCGCCAACAAGCATTACCACTCCTCTGGGTGTCCACAGCTGGTCCCCAGCGATCATTACCTCCCTTCTGAGAGCTCGTCCAACAGTATGCGGCTGGTCTAGGTGTTCTCCGCTGAGCGTCACATACTACTGGCATTCCTCGCCCGCGCCTCCCTCCCGTGCTTTCGCCGCCTGCCATGTCGAAGAAGGATTTTCTCGTTCAAGAAGATTATAAGAAAACCCACGTGTGCCGGTCGGTTCGGGTCGGTACCCCGATCCAAGTCCTCAAAGCCAATCCTGGAATGGAACTCGCACACCGAGATCCTCGAGGGGGAAGAATCGGAGGGGGAGCAGAGCACCAGTACGTGCCCATAGACGATCCCGGCAAAACGTCGACCTTGGGACCATGTATTAAAAAGTGATGAATAAATTTGTTCAATTCGTCATCCACGACGACCAACAAGTTATGGGCAAGGCCGGTGGACTTGTCGAGGAGAAGGGTACTGCTGCGTTCTCGCGGAGGCGGACGCAACGGAGATGCCATTTCATGGAGTGTCGCGTCATCCACACACCGTCGCACTCCAGTGATGAGGAACACGGTGGTGGTCAGGGAATGACCGCGACGAGGAGGGGGCAGAAGAAACATAACAATGCCATCAACAGGTAAAACAGTTGAGACGTTGACATCGAGTTTAGGGAAATGAGGAAAACACAACAGGGAGGGGTTTAACTAAAATCTAGAGGTCGAGTCACCAAGAATGACATCGACCATGGAGGCGATCAAGATGAGAAACAATCAAATGAGAAGACTAGAAACCGACGGCCGCGTGTGGGTAAGGAGCATACCTCGAGCAAAAGTGGATTTGGCCGAGCTCCGGGAACCTCTCCGATGAACTTGTTGCGAGGTGGAAGTAGTGTAAAGACCAGAGAGCCTAAAGGCTCGAAACCTTGTTACACATGTGCACCAGGGGTCAGAGTGAAGGTGCCGCGCGTAAGACTGGCCACGGTGCTCCTCCGCGCGCTGATAGACCAGCACCCGGCCGAGCGCGCCATCGGCCTTCGTGCTCTGCTCGCCAAGTGAGTCGCCGGACCCTGTGATACTGTACCTTTGCCTTCGCTTGAGTTCATGCTCAGGTTCGTCTCCCCGGAAGTCGTCTCCTCCACGTGCGCCGGTCTCACAGGACGTGGCTCCGCTCCATTCACGGGATAATTATCGCGTGCCAGGCCGCGGAAGCCGTCTCCTCCGCGCGCTGATAGACCAGCACCCGACCGAGCGCGTCGTCGGCCTCCGTGCTCTGCTCGCCCTACGAGTCGCCGGACCCTGTGATGCGATGAGCTGGTGTTGGACGAAGACTCGCCGTCACCGGAGTTAAATGCAAATCACCTCCCACCACCACACCAACTTCACAAGGCCAATGAACATAGTTTGAATCTAGAACATCAGCTCTCCGAATCCAAAGACCGGTTGAAATCATGCCCAGAAGCGGCATGAAAAACCCTACGTGATGTCTTTGCAACATGGTCAACAAGGACCTACCTGTCATAGTCTAATAGGTTTTTTTATTTTTTTATCTAGTTTGCCGGGGCTCGGGCGCGGCAGCACGACGTTGGGCCGTTGCCGGTGGCGCCCGTCGCCGCTGATGTCTGTGTTGTGCTCCCTGCGGCTGATTGTGCGTGTGTGGCGTGGGTGTGTCATTTTGTTTATTTTCAGGATGAGCATCTCTCTCCTCTCTGTATTTCTCTCTAATGGGCTCTTTGCGGTAGCTTTGGGCAGGCCTGGTTGAGGTCGGAGAAGTCAACACACATCTTTTATTAAGCTTACCGAGCCGAACTATCAAACGCTCATTAAACGCTCATTAAGCGCGCCAGCCCTACCCACGACCCACGTATCCAAACAAGAGTGGCGATTCAAACCGACTCCCCCCAAACCTGAGCGAGCGGCGGCAGTTTTCAGGAGAGCGAGCGTCGGCGGCGATTCTGACCCTTCCAGCGGCGGCGGCGGCGGCGAGCGATTACAGATCCGGCAGCCGGCCATCTCCCTCGGTCCCTCTCCTCCCGGCCCTCTTCCTCCCGTCCCCTCGGCCTACGGCCCTCCCCGGCTCCCCCTGCAGGCGCCCTCCGGCAGACGTAGTCCGGCCTCCGCACCAAGGTATTCTTTCCCTCTTGTATGTTACATTTCAAATCAACAGTATTGCGAATAATACAGAATTAATCTTACCTGGTTGTGCAAACCTGATGTGTATTTGCTATGGTGTAAAGTGTATTTTGGATGCTATTTCAATTACCCATGTGCCATGTTTCCTATTTTCCTGTGTACATTATTCAAAGAGTGAATTGCACAGAACATCAACTTCAGGGGCACTTATAACACTTTACCCCACCTTTTGAAGAAGTTTTCACAAAACCACAACTTTTGGGGTAACTATTCACACACAGCCCAAATCCACAACACAACCCAAATCCTGTAACTGATGCCCAGTAACAGACACCTACATCAATCGGGTTGAATCAGACCAGGTTGTACATGTGCGTGCGGTGTCGTGCCGACTCGCTGGTCGCCGGCAGCTCGTCGTCCCAGTCGTACGGTATCAGTTTTGTAGCTTTTGGTTGAGTTCTGTAGGTATTTTACAAATTGATATCACAAAGTTCATATTTCAAAAAGTGACCTATAAGACTGAAGAAAATCTGTAGCTTTTGTTTCAGTTCCGTAGGTATTTTACAAATTGATATCAAAACTTCATATTTCAAAAATTGACCGATAATTAAAACTGAAGAAAATATGTACCTTTTGGTTCAGTTCAGTTTCATTGGTTCATATTCACAAATACACAGCATGATGCATGGCTGAATTACACTGAAGAAAATCTGTAGCTATTTGCTGTTGAACTCAGAGGAAAGAAAGCACAAACTAAGCAGCCTGAACTCTTCCTTGCACTGAAGAACCCATGCAGCCGATCGCTACAGAAACAAAATACTTCCCGATTCATTCACTTGCGGAAGAACGACAAGGTCTCTTGTCAGGCCATCGCGAGGTTCTTTGTGAGCCCAACGTCGTTGGAGAGGAGCTCTGTACAGGACGGCCGACGACTTAAACGACACTGCAGGGCGGACGAGCCGACGCTGAGGCAGAGGTGCTGGTGAAGGAGAAGATGTCAGGGCATCGTCCGGGCGGACAGGCGAGCTGCCGGCGACGAGCGAGCCGGCGGCAGCTTGGCTCGGGAGGAGACCGCAAGCATCTACTGTAGGTTGCTGTTAGTACATGCATCAATTGGAGGATTTGGGCTATGTGTTAATAATTAGCCCAAAAGTTGTGGTTTTGTGAAAATTTCCTCAAAAGGTGGGGTAAAGTGTTATAAGTGCCCCTGAAGTTGATGTTCTGTGCAATTCACTCTTATTCAAAATCTGTCAAATTCTAGCCAATTTCAAAAAACGCTTAAGCGCGCTTAAGCTGCGCTTAAGCGCCCATTGCTCTAAGCTGTGGCCTTCCGCTTCGCAGGAATGGCAGGCAAACGCGCGCAGGGGACCCACCTGTCCAAAGAAAAAGCAGGAAAAAAAAACATAGAAGATGTGGAGGAAACCATTGATCCAACCTATGAGGAAACCGGAGAGGAATCCAAAACCAATGAGGCAACCAATGACAATTCTTCGGCAAACACGCAACCCGTGATAGCAGGCGCGAAAGGGCAACGCAGTAAAAGGGCAAGGAAGAACATTGAAGAAACCAATGACAACTCTTCGGCAGGCCCGTGCCCCAAGAAACAAAAAACTGCTTCTGATAAAGTGAGTCATAACAAATTGATTATGTTTCATATTCGTGCATGTTTTTTTTCCTAATTAGTGATTACATGACAACAGGTTGGGAAAAACAGATGCTATGCCGGGAGATTACCAAGTGTGTACCGTTGTATGATAGAAAAACAGCTAAGAGCGATCAAGAAAATAGAACTTGCCAACACCCTCAAGTTGCAGTTTACCGAACCTTTATATGCTCCTCTGACTCTGTGGTTGATAGGAAAAGTTGACGTTCAGAACAAAACATTAGTATTGGGGGATAAGGATGATCCGATAGTCATCGACTTATTTGAGGCCGCAAAGAAAGTGTTTGGGGTAAAGAGCAAAGGGAGAACATTTGATGTTGAACTCATCGGTCATGGCAAACATGGCAAGAAAGTCAGGCAGAAAACTAATGTACCTTTAGAGATGGACAGTTACAAAGAAAGACTGAGAAGTTGCAGCAACCTTAGGAAGCGCACCTGCAAGATCTTTATGTATGTCATACTGGGTTGGCTCTTGGCTCCCTCTACTTCAACAAAAATAGATCTAAGGTTCATGAAGATGGTAGAAAATGTTGATAAAATAAAGGAGTGGAACTTGACTCAATTGATTGTCGACTACTTGGTACAGTCCATTTCAGAATTTAGGAAGAATCCCGCGGCCCATTTGTGTGGATCTCCATTGTTGTTGCATGTAAGTAACCTACTAACCTCTAAATAGTTCATGTTGAACTGTCTTTAAACTTGCCAACTTACATACGTTATCACATGTTTACAGGCTATACTTATTGACATGATAGAGCATGATATAATGGACATGCCCAAGGATGTTTTCCCACGGATGCAGTATATACGTGATAAACATATCCAGTGGTTAAGGACCCAAAATGGCAAATTTGACAATCTAAAAGTGAGTGCTGACTATACATATATATACTTTAGAGAACATGCAGCGTGTTAAAATGTCAGTTTTTGTCTTCATACGTGCATATGTGAAATGCTATATTTTTTGCAGCTCAAGCCACTCTCAGAAAGTTGTTATCGTCCAGGATTGGCTTACGACATGGAGAAAGACTATGAGGTGGTCGACGATTCTAACGATGTTTGGGATGAGGAGGAAGATAATGACCGTGGCCACCTCTTTTCGGACAATCCCAAAGAGGGGTACAAACCCCAAGGTGGTATATCCTCAGAGACTTCGTCTTTCAGAGATCAGGTAAGTCAAATATATAAAAAATGTCCTGTTCGTCTATATTCATTGCATGATGTCTAACATGTGAAATACTAATATTTTCTACTTGTTCAGTCAGAGCACGTTATTTCCTGCACCAACCGATTAAAAGAAGCACATGATTATTTAGCATCTCAGAAAGACACTATTCCGGAGGAGGTGAAGAGCATGCTAGAGGGGTACAATACCAAATTATCCAGTGATGATTGGTCATCCCTTATTGAAATGGTTAAAAATTATGTTCTGTCCCAGAACAATGCTTTCGATGATAAGCTAAAAGCTGTTGGGGCATCATTGATTAATTGCTTCAGCTTCATCCACTCAAGCGATAACGTCCTCATTGATGTCATTGAAGGACAAAATAAGAAAAATTCGAAGGGTCTTCACAAAGTTGAAGAAGTAAGCCAAACTAGTTCATTTCTTTTCTAGCAACTGTCATTTGGTATTTTTCCCCACAAGTTAATTTTGGTATACTTTTTTTGCAGGATGAAACTTGTTTTCAATATAATTATCCTGCTGGCGATCAATACAAGTCGATCTCAATGTCCCTTTACTGTAGAGACCTTAAGTTCTTAGTTTCAGGCTCCGTCAGTGACACAATGGTGCAACTGTATGCTCGGTAAGTATTGCTCTTTTGGGATGCATCATTTCTATGTTCCTCTTTGTTCCCTTTTTCATAACAGCTACTTCTAATTACCTCTTGTAGACATCTCCAAGGAGTGTATCCACTGCTTGGTCTTAAAACTCATATACAGGGCGAGTATTATATTTGCGACCCATTTCTCTGGCAAAAGATAGAACAGCAAGATGATGCAACAGCGGTAACATTCTTAAATTCCCAAGCTGTGTTGTTTTCCCTGACACTGCCTGCCTCATATATCTTGGTTTCTTCCGAAGCAGAAAAATGGTTAATGACGGGACTTGAGGAAGGAGGTCTAAATATAAATGACATCAAGTACTTATTTTTACTTATACCTGGCAAGTGAGTATTTTGTTAAGAAACTAATTTTGATAAAATTTACTATTCTGCCGGTTATCATTTTGAGAATACCATCCTGCTGATCAAGTTCTTCTCTTATGTCCAATTGATCAGTGATCACTGGAGCCTGGCCATCATACACTGGCCTAAAGGTGCACTAAGAGAAACCACAATATTCCTTTTGGATTCACTGAAATCGAGCAAATTGCACGATCCAAAAACTTGTTTTAATCACGCTAAAAGGTAACTGTTCCCAAGTGTGGGGAACATTTAGCATCTGCACATGTTTTGCAGGCTAAGTCAAAACAAATTTGAACCTTTCTGTGATACACTCTGTAACTATATTATTGACAGATTCTTAAAACAAGAGCTGAATATCAACGGTACAATCAAGAAGAAAGAAGTTGAGGTAAATACTTTCATTCAGCTTTCTCCTCAATAGAATGGGCAGTTCTCCTGCCTTGCATTTGATGGTTCGTTGTTCTTCAGTTCGATATTGTTATTAGCCTTACGATGTTACCTTTTACTGCCAGGTTCCACAGCAGGGACCAACAGTGGACTGTGCTCTTTTTAGTTTGTATAGTGTTCAGAAAATCATTACAGAAGTCAGTGATGAGCTTCCGTTGGAAAATTTTTTTCAGGTTTTGTCTGCTAGACCGTTTTCTGGCTCATAGAAATATGTTCTATTTTTTTATTTCTTGATGATTGATGAGAACTGTAGGGGAGACCCTGCAGTGCATATGCTCCTGGCTCATTTATTTTCTCCACCTTTTGCAGCGTGGTGATGAATGGTATCGCCCCAAAGATGCTTCTGCAATGAGAGA
This sequence comes from Secale cereale, assembly GCA_902687465.1. Classification (NCBI taxonomy): domain Eukaryota; kingdom Viridiplantae; phylum Streptophyta; class Magnoliopsida; order Poales; family Poaceae; genus Secale; species Secale cereale. The sequence goes on from LR738710.1 coordinate 888,266,402, forward strand.
AACTATTCAAGGAGTGATTCAGAAGAATCAGCTGAAGGAATTAGGACGAGTGACGAGATGCTCCAACTATGACGGAAACCATGATATTCTGGTGAAGTTTAAACCTATTGTCGAGCTCTGATTGCGCCCACTTGCAATTCCTCACGGTGGCCGTGTTGCTAGTTTGTTAGTTTTCTAGAGGTAGTTCTTGGTTGTCTGTCTGCTATGCGGCCTGAAAAACTGAATTTTCTGAATTTCTTATTTTGGTTAGGGTTTAGGTCGGATTTGGTAACGCCTACAAACGAGGTGTTTTAAAATACTTTTTTTAGTCATATTTTAAAATACTTGGTCATCAGGTCTATGTGTTGAAGAACAAGGTATTTCGTTCACTGGGCCTCCTTCAACCCCCCCGCTGCATAAGCGCCGACCTCTTTATCCCCACGATGAAAACAACCTTCTATCGGATATTCTTCACCTACCTCGTCTTGCCCTTGTGCGACCTTTCCTGGAGCCCCCACGCTTTGGTTGTGCATCTCGGGCGATCATGGGGTTGAGGGTTGCGACGATCGTCAAATGCTCTCCGTCGGCGACATCAGCAGCAGCGGCTTCCTCCTCCACCATGGCGAGCATCTCATCGTCATCCGAATCCAATGCCTAGGCAAAATGCCGAACACCTCACCTGCAAGATGGCCGCGAGGTAGTCTTGGAGCTGCCGGTGGAAGCCAAATCGGCGTCGAAACGACGATGGACCAGACCAATGGGTGTGCGGGATGGTCGATACGTCGGCGCGACCTTTCTACCGGTGTGGGAACAACCGATGGGGAGAGAGTTGGTGCAGGCGGCAATCTGGGTCGGAGGTGGGCGCCGCGCACTGGTAAAGGGGGCAATTTTTGCTATGTCTCGCCGAAAGGGGTGGCTCGCCCGTTTTTCAGCACTATCCGGCGCCTCTGCTAGCGCCCCCCTCCCGGTTGGGTGCCGATTGATTGATCATTAAATTTTCCTAAAACTAGTCGCTATTTTTTTTTGAAATGCCAATTGTTTGACGGTGATGCTATTTTTCGAACTAAGGATTATCGTCTACTCGGGTCCCAGAAAGGACGGTAATGCTCGTTTGCGAACCATGGATTCCGTCCCCTTGGGTGCCAGAGAAGACGGTAATGCTCGCCCGGCAACATAGTACCCTCGTCTATGAAGGCATGACGCGTATTTATGTCCTCTATGCGAGGCATGGCAACCTGACACATGTCCTTGTCCAGGTATCTTATAGGCTGTTGGACCGAGGCCCAGGAGTTGTTTATGGCCTGGCCTGGCCCAACAGCTCTAGCTGATAATGCCAACACGTGTACACCCCTCAAGCGAGCTCCATCGGGAGCTATACTATCGACACTTACCGAAACAAAAGAAGGCATTATAATATTTGATATTGTTTTGAACAAGTATTTGAATTTTCTTAATCAAGCATTTGAAAATGTTACATGTGTATAGAAAAAATATTGACCATGTATTAAAAATATTATGGAAAATTTTGATCATGTATATAAAAATGTTAATCAAACCTCTGAATAAGTTAATCAAGCATTTGAGAAATGTTAAATTTGTATAGAAAAATATTGAACAAGTCTTAAAACATATAAAAATGGTAATCAAGCCTTTGAAAATTCTTGGAACAAGTGTTTGAAAAATGTTAATCAAGCATTTGGAAAAGGTTAAATGCTTACAGAAAAAATCTTGACCATGCATTAAAAAGTGATGAATAAATTTGATCATGTATATAAAAATGTTAATCATGTATTTACATATTTTTGAACAAGTATCTGAAAAAATTTAATCAAGCATTTGAATTGACGAAATTTTGTTCAATTCATGAACATTTTTTAACAGACGAATTATTTTAAAAATCATGAACATTTTTCATTTCCCGAACATTTGTTTTCAAAATTCCGAAGACTTTTTCTAGTATGCGAACATTTTTTAAAAACCACGAACATTTTCTAAATGCACAAACATTTAAAAGCCGCGAAGACTTTTTTAAAAATTTATTTGCAAACTCGGATTGTATTTGGTAACAACTGACACGTGTCCCCGTTCTGCCATCTTATAGGCCGTTGGGCCAAGTCCCAGGAGTAGTTATAGAAATTGGTAGAACAATTTTTGAAATTGATGAACGTTTTTTAATTTAACAATCATTTTTTAATCAGCAAAAAAATTATTAATCAATAAAACATTTTGTAATTCACGAACAGTTTTTGAATTTTTTTCATATTTTTCAATTCTTGAATATTTTCTGAATTGACGAAATTTTGTTCAATTCATGAACATTTTTAATAGAAGATATATTTAAAAAATCGTGAACATTTTTAATTTCCTGAACTTTTGATTTTAAAATTCCGAACACATTTTTTAATATACGAACATTTTTTAAAAACCGTGAACATTTTTTAAATGCACAATCATTTAAAAACGGCGAAGACTTTTTTAAAAATTATTTGCAAACTCGGATCTGTTGGGCTAGGCCAAGCCTTCAACTATTCCTGGGCCTAAGTCCAACGGCCTATAAGGTCGAGGACAAGGACACGTGTCGGCATTATGATACAAGGACGAGGACACGCATCGGCATTGCATTGTCTTTGGCGCCAGATCTGATGGTATTGCTAATTTACAACGCGAGTATCCCCGCTCTTTGGTCAGTGAGATGACCGTATTGCTCATGGTCAATAGAGCATTACTGTTAATTTGGTCACGTATGTGACGGTATTTCTTCCCTGCAAATATAGCATTATCGTTCATTTGGACAAGGAGGTGACAATATTGCTTGAGGCAATCCATCATTACCGTCTCTTTGGTCACCGAGGCACCCCCCTTGGCGAGCGTCTCGGCCTCCCGCCGGCGAGTACCCACAGTGGACTCCTCTCGTTTGCTCTTCTTCCTGGTCAACGGTAGCGTGTCGCCGTGCGCCTCACTTTTCGGCTGCCCCGTCCCTGCTGCCGGCACCACCTTCAGCTGCTCCGTCCCTACAGCCCGCGCCACCATCTTCTCCATTTTTTTTATTAAGACACATTCATTAAAAATGTTAATCAACCAGTTAAATGGGATGCACTAGTGAAACTGGAGGCAACTTCTCCTTCAGAACTTTAATCACTGACTCCACAACTAGAGGCTCCACTTGCTCTTCTCAATCAAACTCCAAGTTCTCTGAACAGAAATCCTTTTCAAATGAATGTGTGTTTGCCATGTCTAGATCTGATGGGTCGGCCTCCTGCATGCACTCACCTGAATAAGTGTCACCAGGCTCCGCTTGGTGTTCCACTAAAGGAGTTGACTCAACAACTACAGTGTCTAGCTCGACTACCTCATCAACTACACTTGGATTCGCAATGTGTGGAAACGAATGTGAAGCAGGTAGAGAATCATCTGTAGCTTCTTTGAATATATTACCAAATGAGCCTGCACAACTTCCTTGCATTTGATTTTCATAGAATGCCATCATTACCATTGATTCAAAAGCCTCCTTTCAAATTCTACTCTCCTGAGAACGCAATACCCCATTGTTTATATTACTCGGGTGCCAGCAATAGATCAAGGTGAGTGTTAAGTAGTTGCCCTTACAACTGCAAACATAGATGCATGGTAACAGAATTCAGGGCCAGCAAACCTGGTTGGGCTAAGTGAATCAACCATTATGTCTTCCAGGGAGCTCTTTGCTTCCATAGAGGATGGTAGCAATTGTGGACTGGGATTCTGCAGCTCCACTTCTAGTTTTTCTTGCTGCCTTCGGTGTTGTTCTGCTTCTTCCTCGAGTAATTTCATCCCGCCGCCTTCTGTTTTGTTCTGCTTCTTCCTCGAGTAATTTCACCTTAGGAGAAATGAAAAAAATCAGTGCCAAGAAAGAAAAATAAGTGACCAATCAAACTATTAACATACCCATAGTGGCAAACTTACCTTTTCTTCCAATGAACACACACTAATTTCGGCTTCCTCATTAGACAAATGCATTCCTTTTTCTGATAGCTTGTTTACTTTATCTTTATATTGGCAAATGCATTCCTTTTTCTGATATCTACAAAATAATATTATTTATAAATGGAAGGGTTATAACAATCATAGATATGTCGTCCATGCCTAATCACGCTGTTTGTAGGGCCTTCTTGAAGAAATACTAAAATCTGAATGTATTTATAGATATGCTGGAAAGAGATTCTCATGCGTAAATTTAAAGAATTCCCATAATGCAAACATATAATATTGATAAAAGTAATGACACATGGCATTTTAATCCACCGTGCACCCCAAAAAGGATAAAAACAAAATCACTCATAAAGAAGAATATATACATAATTTCGTGTGTGAAACCTTTATAAACATCATAGAAAATTGTGTGAGATCAATAAACTAACAAACTCAAAGCTATCCAACCTAATAGTATGACATTGTTCTCCTTCCTCCAAGAACATACAACAGGGTCCAACTATTGCCATTGTTGCATCACTGATGCTTGTGTTCGTGCTTGCCCCCGCCACTCCTTCAGCACGTCGCCTGACGAGCTGCAGCAGCGAGCGCAAGTGTGGGCGAGCGGAGCAGAGGTGAGCTGTGATGGCGAGCATGCAAGGGCGAGTTGCGGCGGTGAGCAGGTGAGAGTGACGAGCAGGCAAGAAGGGGCTTCGGCACGAACAGGGGCAGTCTAGTCCTTTCAGGTGCACGTAAATGGAAAAGCAAAAGGAAAATCAATAAAAGAGGGAAAATGGCATGGTAATCAAGGTGTCCACGAGCCAGGTGGCATTTTTGCGAAGCCCATCTTGAGAGTGGCATTTCCGCGAAGCCAGATGTTCAAAGTGGCAAATATCCAATTTTCTCGAATTTGAGTGGTTGAGGGTATCCCAACCATCTGGCTAGGGATAGTCAATTTTTGTGTTTGGTTGTATAGGTATGGAAAAAGAGGTTGAGAATAGCCATTTCATGTTTGGTTTGAGGGATGATTGGTTGATACTTGATAGGTTGTTCCAAGAAATCTTTTTCTTGATGTGGTCAGATTATCCTCCATTCCTAAATATTAGGTGTATAGTAATGCATAATCATCAATGAACTTAGCTATCAGAAGACATATTTGGTTTTTGTGAATCATTTTCCATCTCATGTGCAAGAAAGGCGCACAAGTGCTAATGATAATAGACTATGGATTGCACTCTTTACCACATGATCGTTGACCATCATCTTAAATTGCAAAACCCGTGTGTTTAACCATTCGGTGTTAATATGTGGCATGCTTCTCAAAACAAGTGCCTGCACTTCAGGATCAGTAGCATCCTGTGGACAACTCTTTCTCCTACAATGCATCCTCAAAGAAGATTTAAGAATCGAAGGATCTCCTCATCATTACTCATCGCTGATGACTGCTCCAATAATCTGTTGTAGGCATGAAAAGCAACTAAAATTATTCAGACTGAGGTAGTTCCCGACATGATTCAAGATTCATGTAAACACCTGCATGCATGTATGGTGGCTAAAAACGGTGCAGAAGCTAAATCACTCCACACACGCATAGCATCCTCATACAAGACTCCCCCATCATCCGCAGCATCTGCACACTGTTGTCTACCTTTTCCCAAAAATCTCCACAACGTATCGAACAAATCTCCACCGCCACACCGTCGTCCTATTGGGTTGCTCTGCTTTGTGTGAGCAGACGTCGTAAACCCTAGTGCCTTGCATTGCACGGGTAGCTGGTAAGCATGTAAGGGCAGCTACTGCAATTAGATCGAGAGATTTTTTTATGGCGGTGGAGAGACTGATCAGAAATTCAAACGCAGGAAGAGTGATTGTGGGCGAAGTAGGGGCACGGGAAAGGGAGTATATCATTTGTTCAGATTGAATCTGCCTGAAACGTTCATCTGAGGCCTCTAACCGCTGTGCATGAATCTGAAAAATATTTGAATAATTTGAACAAATTTTCTAATTCAAAAAACCTTTTAAAAAATGATTTAAAAAATGAAAATCTGAACTGCAATTTTACATGGTTCATGTCCTCGGCGAGCGGATTCCATCAACTCTTGCCTCTGCCTCGGCGAGCGGATTCCACGTTGCCTTTAGGTCTCCCGTTGCCCTTGGGATCGTCGACGTTGCCTTTAGGTGTGTTGTTGCCCTTGGGATGGATCCCGTTGCCTTTAGGTCACCTGTTGCGCTTGGGATGGCCCACGTTGCCTTTAGGTCTCACGTTGCCCTTGGGATGCATCCCATTGCCTTTAGGTCTCCCGTTGCCCTTGGGATTGCCCGCGGTGCCTTTAGGTCTCACGTTGCCCTTGGGTTGGATCCCGTTGCCTTTAGGTATGCCGTTGCCCTTGGGTTGGATCCCGTTGCCTTTAGGTCTACTGTTGCCCTTGGAATTGCACACGTTGCCCTTGGGATAGCCCACGTCTTCAAGCTATACAACATGAACAACTGGTGCTACATCCGCTGCAGGGTTGCTGCCAGAGTGCTCTTCGCTGGACGGAACTATTGAAGCATTGGTAGGGGCATTTTGCCCGTAAATTCATGTTTTTTAGAAACATCGGCACTTCATTAATCAAGCAACAAAATTACAAAGAGTCTCCCGGATACAAACCGGAGAAGAACAAAAACAACAAAGACCACTAGAGTTCATACAAGACTTTTTTTTTTGCGAGAAAACTTTTGGTCTATTCATCTTCAATCATGGCAGTACAGCGAACATCAGAAATAATAAAAATCACATCCAGATCCGTAGACCACCTAGCGACGACTAGAAGCACTGAAGCAAGCCAAAGGCGCGCCGTCATCATTACCCCTCCCTCGCCGGAGCCGGGCAAAACTTGTTGTAGTAGACAGTCGGGAAGTCGTCGTGCTAAGGCCCCATAGGACCAACGCAATAGAACAGCAACCGTCGCCGATGAAGAGTAGCGTAGATTAGAAGGATCCAACCTGAAAACACATGAACTCATCAGGAACTCAAGGGTCTCATCCGGTCATGGCCTCCTCGCGCGGTGCCATGGTGGACACTGTCTTCGTCAAAAAATGTAGGGTTCCCTGCAGTCGGACTCAGCGTGAGGCGATGCCCAGATCGACACCACACGAGGAGGCCATGTCTGTTTTCAGCCCCAGCATGCCGGGGGCCGGCCTGTGCCCCCCCCCCCCATGAGACCAACGGCCT
>LR738710.1:888282398-888310064 GCA_902687465.1 Secale cereale
TGAACTCATTAACAGCCATGGTTAGTTAGTAGAAGGCCTTCTTGTTCTTGTTCCTCTTCCACTGCCTGAGCAGGTACGCCACCGCCTCGTCCAGCGGTGCTCTCCGGTTCTCCTTGAAGTTCCACAGCATGTGCATCGGGTACCGGCCACTCGGGTTGTACTCGTTCATCTCGAGGAGGGCCTTCACGACCGCATCACGCGCCTCCTCACCCAGCTCTTCCTTCAGTGATTTCAGCTTCTCGTCACCTTCCAGGAGTATTTCCTGCACCATCCAAGAATGCCTGTTAGATTTTGCGTCTGACTGACACCTGCCTTTTTAGAAAGAAAAAAAGCACTGATGCAAACATTTTCAGGTGGGTTATTATGTTCACATATCTGAAGCAGTAAGTTTATGTAGATAGTTCCTGCCATATAATCACACAATATTTACTAGGTTTCAGTCAGCAACGAACGCTTTTCAGTTCAGATATGAACGATATCCAAGTTTAGACTTTTTTATTTTCTTTTTTGAGAGTTGAAAAACTCATAGTGATGATGCACAGGCACAAACATGCAAGCAGCTGCAACAAACCAGGCCAGAAAAGACCATCTCAAGATCGAGGTATAAATTATCATCCTACGGAATCAGCATGAGTAAAAGCCAAGGCTTACCTTTGTCTCTCCATCAACAGAAATAACTTTGAAAGGGTGCCAGCCTGGTTGGCTGATCTCATCTTCCCATTTTGAACAGTGAATTGCCAACTGCTCTCCAAAATCAGCTTTTGCAAATTTCCCTTTGCATGCAGCAGAAAAAGCCTTTTTATCAAGCTCACCCATTCTTTTGACTCCGATAGTGGATTGAGTTCCCGATGCTCCTTTCTTAAGACCCTACATATATAGCGAGTAATTCACTAGCGGAAAATGATGGCTTGGTATATTAATTAGGCATGAGAACAGATAGCAAACTAATCTTGACTTGCCAAGAATTGCAAAACACATACCTCTATAAGTTCTGTCTTGGCTTCTTGAAGCTCATTATTGATCCTTCGCTCCGCAACAATAAGTGCGTCGTTAGCAGAATTGATAGCTTCAAGCTGTTCATCTATTTCTCTCAGCTCTTCAGAAATCTTAAGGATGAATTGATCCCGCAAAGAATAGTTACAGGTTATAGGATGGTAATTGATTTCCGTAAGTTAAATAAAGCTACTAAGAAATATCATTACCCCTTGCCATTTATTGATCAAATGCTAGAAAGGTTATCCAAATATACACAATTCTACTTTCTAGACGGTTATTTCGGTTTCTCTCAAATACCTGTATCAAAGGGGATCAAGAAAAGACCACCTTTACTTGTCCTTTCGGTACCTTTGCTTATAGACGTATGCCTTTTGGTTTATTTAATGCACCTGCTACCTTTCAAAGATGCATGATGGGTATATTCTCTGATTTTTGTGAAAAGATTGTTGAGGTGTTCATGGATGATTTCTCCGTTTACGGAACTTCTTTTGATGATTGCTTAAGCAACCTTGATCGAGTTTTGCAGAGATGTGAAGACACTAATCTGGTCTTGAATTGGGAGAAGTGTCACTTTATGGTTAATGAAGGCATTGTCTTGGGACATAAAATTTCTGAAAGAGGTATTGAAGTTGACAAAGCTAAAGTTGATGCTATTGAAAAGATGCCATGCCCAAAGGATATCAAAGGTATACGAAGTTTCCTTGGTCATGCCGGGTTTTATAGGAGGTTCATTAAGGACTTCTCCAAAATCTCCAGGCCTCTGACTAATCTCTTACAAAAAGATATTCCTTTTGTCTTTGATGATGATTGTCTAGAAGCATTTGAAATACTTAAGAAAGCATTGATCTCTGCACCTATTGTCCAGCCCCCTGACTGGAATTTACCCTTTGAGATTATGTGCGATGCTAGTGATTATGTTGTAGGAGCTGTTCTAGGGCAAAGAGTTGATAAGAAATTGAATGTTATCCAGTATGCTAGTAAGACTCTAGATAGTGCCCAAAGAAATTATGCTACCACTGAGAAAGAATTTTTAGCAGTTGTGTTTGCTTGTGATAAGTTTAGACCCTACATCATTGATTCTAAAGTAACTATTCACACTGATCATGCTGCTATCAAATACCTTATGGAAAAGAAAGATGCTAAACCTAGACTTATTAGATGGGTCCTCTTGCTGCAAGAATTTGACTTGCATATTATTGATAGAAAGGGAGCTGAGAACCCGTAGTAGATAACTTGTCTCGGTTAGAGAATATACTTGATGACCCACAACCTATTGATGATAGCTTTCCTGATGAACAACTAGCTGTCATAAGTACTTCTCGTACTGCTCCATGGTATGCTGATTATGCTAATTATATTGTTGCTAAGTTTATACCACCTAGCTTCACATACCAGCAAAAGAAAAAGTTCTTCTATGATTTGAGACATTACTTTTGGGATGACCCACATCTTTATAAAGAAGGAGTAGATGGTATTATTAGACATTGTGTACCTGAGCATGAACAGGAACAGATCCTACGCAAGCCACTCCGAAGCCTATGGAGGACACCATGCGGGAGACAGAACTGCACACAAGGTATTGCAATCCGGTTTTTATTGGCCTACTCTCTTCAAGGATACCCGTAAGTTTGTCTTATCTTGTGATGAATGTCAAAGAATCGATAATATTAGTAGACGTCAAGAAATGCCTATGAATTATTCACTTGTTATTGAACCATTTGATGTTTGGGGCTTTGATTATATGGGACCTTTTCCTGCCTCTAATGGGTACACACATATCCTAGTTGCTATTGATTACATTACTAAGTGGGTAGAAGCTATTCCAACTAGTAGTGCTGATCATAACACCTCTATTAAGATGCTTAAAGAAGTTATATTTCCGAGGTTTGGAGTCCCTAGATATCTAATGACTGATGGTGGTTCACACTTTATTCATGGTGCTTTCCGTAAGATGCTTGCTAAGTATGATGTCAACCATAGAATTGCATCACCTTATCACCCATAGACTAGTGGTCAAGTAGAACTAAGTAATAGGGAGTTGAAATTAATCTTGCAAAAGATAGTTAATAGGTCTAGAAAGAATTGGTCCAAGAAACTAGATGATGCATTGTGGGCCTATAGAACTGCATACAAAAATCCTATGGGTATGTCTCCATATAAGATGGTGTATGGAAAAGCTTGTCACTTACCTCTTGAGCTAGAACATAAGGCATATTGGGCTATCAAAGAACTAAATTATGATTTCAAACTTGCCGGTGAAAAGAGGTTATTTGACATTAGCTGTCTCGATGAATGGAGAACCCAGGCCTACGAGAATGCCAAGTTATTTAAAGAAAAGGTTAAAATATGGCATGACAAAAGGATACAAAAGCGTGAGTTTAACTAGGTGATTATGTTTTGCTATAGAACTCCCCTTTAAGATTTTTTGCAGGAAAACTTCTCTCCAAGTGGGAAGGACCTTACATTATCGAGGAGGTCTATCGTTCCGATGTCATAAAAATCAACAACTTCGAAGGCACCAATCCGAAGGTGGTGAATGGTCAGAGGAACAAACATTATATCTCAGGTAGTCATATAAATGTTGAAACTAATGTTATTGAAACCATAACCCCAGAGGAATACATAAGGGACACTTTCCTGAACGATTCAGCCTTCGGAAAGGAAGAGGTACGTGATACGGTAAGTAAACTCACTCCAAAACAGTTCTAAAGGCATTTTTTCTCCGTTTTGGAATATTTAGAAAAATATAAAAATAAACCGCAGTCCGGAGGAGACATGGGGCCTCCTCGAGGGTAGGGGCCTGCCTCGAGGGCACCTCGTGCGTCCCCTGGACTCCGTTTTCTTGTGGGTTACTCCTTACGTTCAGGAAAAATTCATTATATATACTCCCGAAGGTTTTGACCTCTGTATCACGCAAAATTCCTCTGTTTTCGTTTCGAGCTGCTGTTTTTGACAGATCAAGATCGTCATGGCGTCCTCCAACACCCCCAAGGACAAGTTCTTCGAGAAGGTCATCAACCCATACCTTGCGAAGGTGCTGCACCACCCCAAAACCATGGAGTTGCATGAGGGGGTGCTGCACATCCGTGATGTTGAGGGGACGAGAAGGACCGGAAGCATGGAGACAAGACTCGAAGCAATGGAGCAACAAGTTTTCAAGTGCCAAGGTATGGTGGAACGAGGACTCGATGCTAACCACATGATGATCTCGGAGCTTGCCAACAACCTCAAGATGGACTCGAGGATCTTCGGGGAAGCCATCTCTAATCTTCAAGAGAAGATCGATCACCTCCAAGCCCAGATCTATGACCTGCAGAACCAAAACTGTGAGTACGAATATAGATTCTAGAACATGAGTTTGGCTGCAGATTTGAGTATCCCGGAGACTCGATCATCCTTCTATGATGGTGAGCCCATGCCGTGGAAGAACAACAAGCCTGCACCAGCAACAACCCCATCATCACCAACCCCGAAGAAGGAGACATAATCATATGGGTATGGCCACTCCCCTTGGCAACTGCCAAGCTTGGGGGAGTGACCCCGGTATCGTATCACCATCACTCTTATCTTTACCATTTTACTTAGTTCAATTCTTTTGGTAGTATCTTGATCTATTAGAATAAAGTTAGCATGATCAAGTTGTGAGCTTTTTCTTTGTGAGCTTTATCCTTTGTAATCGAGTTCGTGAGCTATATAATAAAGATTAGTGTTGAGTCAAGGGCTTGATTTCCTCACTTGGGTCATGATAAAAAGAAAGAAAACAAAAAGAGTATCAAAGAGATCACATCGGTCTTATGGGAAGTAATGACCTCACATACAAGAGTATGATAAATAAAAGTTGTTGGGAGGTGACAAACATAGTTTTGGCCATTGTTGCAATTAATAGGAAGTAATAAAAGAAGAGAGGCTTCACATACAAATATACTATCTTGGACATCTTTTATGATTGTGAGCACTCGTTAAAGTATGACATGCTAAAGAGTTGATGTTGGACAAGGAAGACAACATAATGGGTTATGCCTTCTTATATCTGAAATAAAGTATATTGTCATGGATCTTCCAACATGTTGAGCTTGCCTTTCTCCCTCATGCTAGCCAAAACTCCTCGCACTAAGTAGAGATACTACTTGTGCTTCCATATATCCTTAAACCCAGTTTTGCCATGAGAGTCCACCATACCTACCTATGGATTGAGAAAGATCCTTCCAAGTAAGTTGTCATGTTGCAAACCCGCTAAAATATGTATGATTTATTAGTGTGGGAGAAATTAGCTTTATACGAGCTTGTGATATGGAAGTAATAAAAGCGACGGACTGCATAATAAAGGTCCTTATCACAAGTGGCAATATAAAGCGAAGTTCCTCTATGCTAAGACTTTGTGCATCCAACCATAAAAACACATGACAACATCTACTTCCCTCTGCGAAGGGCCTATCTTTTATTCTTGTCTTATAAGTGTCAAGGTGAAATCCACCTTTCCTTTTTACATTTTATCCTTTGGCAAGCACATTGTGTTGGTAAGATCCTGACATATATACCCACTTGGATGTAAGTTTTCATGATCTATTACTATTGACATTACCCTTGAGGTAAAAGGTTGGGAGGCAACACCTAACCCCTATCTTTCTCTATGTCCTATTAAAACTCCATAAACATAAGTATTGCGTGGGTGTGAGCAATCGTGAAAGACTATATGCTAGTTGAGTATGTAGGCTTGCTGAAAAGCTCTTATATAGACTCTTTCCGATGTTACGATAAATTGCAATTGCTTCAATGACCGAGACCAAAAGTTTGTTAGTTTCCAATGAAGTTTATGATTCATACTTGATATTGTGGATGAATTGTTACTTTAGCATAATGATCATATGACTACATTTATATAAGTTGTTGTTATAAGAATGATCATAATGCCCTCATGTCCGTATTCTGTTTTTATCGACACCTCTATCTCTAAACACGCGGACGTATTTTTCGATATCGGCTTTCGCTTGAGGACAAGTGAGGTCTAAGCTTGGGGGAGTTGATACATCCATATTGCATCATGCTTATAAGTTGATATTTATTGCATTATGGGCTGTTCATACATGTTTTGTCACAATACTTATGCCTTTTCTCTCTTATTTTACAAGGTTTAGATGAAGAGGGAGAATGCCGGCACCTGGAATTCTGGACTGGAAAAGGAGAAAACTCTGGAAACCTATTCTGCACAACTCCAAAAGCCCTGAAACTCCACATAACATTGTTTTGGAAAATATAAAAAATATCTGGCAAAAGAAATCCACGAGAGGGGCCACTGGCTGGCCTCGAGGGTGGGGGGCGCGCCCCCCTTCCCAAGGCGCACCCCCCTGCCTCGAGGGCCAGCCGGTGGGCCCCAGGTGCCCATCTTCTCCTATATGAAGCGTTTTGACCTGGAAAAAATCAAGAGGAGGCTTTCGGGACCAGACGCCGCCGTCTCGAGGCGGAACCGAGGTGGAAACCAATCTAGGGCTCCGGCAGAGCTGTTCTGCCGGGGATACTTCCCTCCGGGAGGGGGAAATCGTCACCGCCGTCATCACCAACAACTCTGCCATCTTGGGAGGGCTATCTTCATCAACATCTTCACTTGCACCATCTCCTCCCAAACCCTATTTCATCTCTTGCATCCAATCTTTGTATCCAAACCTCATATTGGTACGTGTGGGTTGCTAGTAGTGTTGATTACTCCTCGTAGTTGATGCTAGTTGGTTTATTTGGTGGAAGATCATATGTTCAGATCCATTATGCATATTAATACCCCTCTGATCATGAACAATATTATGTCTCATGAGTAGTTACTTTTGTTCCTGAGGACATGGGAGAAGTCTTGCTATTATTAGTCATGTGAGTTTGGTCTTCGTTCGATATTTTGGTGAGATGTATGTTGTCTCTCCTCTAGTGGTGTCATGTGAACGTCGACTACATGACACTTCACCATTATTTGGGCCTAGAGGAAGGCATTGGGAAGTAATAAGTAGATGATGGGTTGCTAGAGTGACAGAAGCTTAAACCCTAGTTTATGTGTTGCTTCGTAAGGGGCTGATTTGGATCCATATGTTTCAGGCTATGGTTAGGTTTACCTTAATACTTCTTTTGTAGTTGCGGATGCTTGCATTAGAGGTTAATCATAAGTGGGAGGCTTGTCCAAGTAAGGGCAGAACCCAAGCACCGGTTGATGGGCCTCTAACCCCTCGTTGGTTACCCCAAGTGGAAGGTGAAAGATGCAGTGTTGTGGAAGTGTTTTCCCTTAGCAGAGATGCCAAGGATCGAATCCCCAGAGACTCCTAGGTTCAACAAGTAGGTGTCAACTGCTAACGGCGCGGATTAGCAATCAACGTGGACCTGCACACAGATACAAATAACTTTGCTCCCAACGAGTACAGAGAGGTTGTCAATCCCTCCGGCCTTGTAGTTCACAAAGGATTAAACGCAAATGATAGTAGTGATAGATAATGTTTGCAATAGTAAGTAAAAGCGAAAAGTAAATAGCGGATGTGATCAATGATGGTAATATGGACCGGAGTCTCATGATGTTCACTAGTGATGTCTCTCTCCCAAAAGACGATAAAACAGCTATGTGAGGTAAACAAATTACAGCTGGGCAATTGATAGGACCACGAATGCAAACCAATGCTGATTACATTGCAAGAAAGGTTGAGGTTCAAAGCATGGGCGGTACGCCAAAGTAAGTAGACCGAAAGCCATCAATATCTACTACTAATCATCCACCTTGAGATATCTATCCAGAACATCTCGCTGGTATTAAGTTGCGAGTCCCACCCATAATGTAAACTCAATGCAACAGACAACTGCATTAAAAGAACTTTGCGTAAAGTAAACAATCCTTGCACCCGCGGGCACAAGCACCGTTGTTTTCCCCCTTGTGGCAACAGCACATCCCCTAGACTCATGTTTCTGTCACTCAAGCTAGTCATCGAGGGGCATGAACCCACAATCGAGCATAACGTTCCCTCTTGGAGTCACTACATATTACTTGGCCAAAGTAATAAATAACAACGGAGAACATGCAAGAATTACTTATGAACATAAATATAAAAGAGGTAGATCAAATATATTACTCAAGATCAATCTGAACATAATTAATCTCATAATCCATCGGATCCCAGCAAACTCATCATAGCAACAGCATAAGGATTACATATGTGCCTCGATCATGTAGGGCAGCTCACGAGGACTAATTAGTGAAGCACAAGAACGGGAGGAGAACATCACATAGCTACTGGTCATGGACTCATGGTCCAAGGGAGACTACTCACAACTCATCCGGGAGGCGTCCATGGTGGTGGAGAGGCTCCCGATGGTGATCCTCCCCTCCGGCAGGGTGCCGGGAAGAGTTCTCCTGGTGCTCCCGATCTTGGAAGCGGCGGCGACGGCGGAACAGAGATGAGATCGCGAAAAAGAGTTCCCGTCCGAGGGTTTCGAAGGACGCTCTAAATATATGCCAAAGGGGGGCACCAGACGGGCTTCGGGGGGCCCAGGCGCCCCCCGGCGCGGCCCAGGGGGGCGCGCCGCCAGGGCGCCTAGAGCCCTGGTGCCCCCCCCCCCCCGGCTGCCCTTCGGGCGCAAGGTAGGTTCTGGAACGCTGATTTTTTATATGATTTTTTTGGATTTTTCCTGGCAGTTCTCGTAACGTGAAAACCTGAAATACAAAAACAGCCGAAAACAGAAACTGGCACCAGGGTGCACTGGATTAGTAGGTTAGTCCAAATATGATCAAAAGTGTATGGAAGTGTATGAATATCATAGCAATATCACCCAAAAGTGGCATGGAGCAAGCAGAAATTATAGATACGTTTTGGACGTATCAACATCCCCAAGCTTAATTCCTGCTCGTCCTCGAGTAGGTAAATGATAACAAGCATAATTTCTGTGGTGACATGCTATTAACCATATAGGACTTTTTATAGTCATATGACAAAAGCTTACTAAGACAATGATTCTATAGTAGTTAAGTTGCCTCATGAGAAAATCACAAATGACTGAAAGTTTTACAACATGACATTGAAGCATCAAAAAGATTTGCAATGAACATGATGTGCAAATATGATAAAGTGATATCTAGCTTGCCCCCTTTAGTGATGCAAAACATAAATGCAGGGGCACCTTCAAGGTTTAAGTGATGACTAGATACAATGATTTCAAAATAAACGATATCACAATCATGCAAAAGACAATGCTACTTTGGGACAATGCACATTACACTCAGAATGACAATCATGCTCTCAGTAGTTGGTGCTTTTAAAAGAAGGTGGAGACTCAACATAAAAGTAAAAGAATGGTTATGTGCTAGAGCTTTTTATTTTGAAAACATAGAAGCAATTTTGTCAACGGTAGTAGTACTTCATATGTGTCATGCATAAGACATCCTATAAGTTGCAAGCCTCGTGCATCGAATACCAATAGTGCTCGCACCTTGTCCTAATTAGCTCGGATTTCCATGGGTTATCATTGCATTACATATGTTTCAACCAAGTGTCACAAAGGGGTACCTCTATGCCACCTGTACAAAGGTCCAAGGAGATAAATCGCATTTGATTTCTCGTTTTTGATAGATCTCAACTTGAGGACATCCATACCGGGACAACATAGAAAATAGATGATGGACTCCTCTTTAATGCATAAGCATATTCTCATAAGATATTGAGGATTAATGTCCAAGCTAAAACTTCCACCATGGTACATGGCTTTGGTTGGCGGCCCAATGTTCTTCTCTAACAATATGCATACTCATTCAACCCATGGCAAATCACCCTTACTTCAGACAAGACGAACATGCATAGCAACTCACATGATATTCAACAAAAGTGTGACAGTTGATGGAGTCCCCAGAAACATGGTTACCGCTCAGCAAGCAACTTATAAGAAATAAGATACATAGGCAACATATTCTTTACCACAATAGTTTTTAAGCTACTTTCCCATGAGCTATGTATTGCAAAGTTAGTCTGCTTAGTACAGGTGGAGGTTAGCAAAAGACTGGGAGCAACCAACTAAGAGAGCAATGACGGTCATAATCATGCAGCGCGACAAAGCAACATTGAATCAGGCATGGTAGTTATATCGCTACTCAGAAATAAAAGATCATCAAGGCTTGACAGACTTTCTTTACAGTCTTAAATATGCGTGAGCATACGCCAAGTCAATCAAAATAAATTCTCGAAGGAAGATATTACTAAACCATACCACATCATCGGCAAACAAATCAAGTTGGTACTCCAATGACACATTGGGAATCCCCCAGCTATTTGAGACTAACCATAAGAAAACCTGAACTACTAAGCACCATTATGCACGTAGCATCTTTATCATAGACATATTAACCAATGCAACGGAAGCAAACTCTCTTAATAAGGTGAGCATGATAATTAAAGAGAGTTCAAGCAACCAACTAAACAAAAGCTCTTTGAAAAGATAAGCATGAATACTAAGAGCAGAGCATGATAGTAGCTATTAAAAGACAAAGAACACACACAGCAAAGATAGACATGAAAATTCTATGTTATGTTCTAGGTAGAAGTGGAGCGTGTTTCTCTCCCACATAAAGAAAGCTGAGTTCCGACTCGTTATGAAAAACTAAAAAGAAAACTAAAAGCAAGACGCTCCAAGCATAGCACATAACACATGAAGTGATAAAAATATAGCGAAACGAAAGACGAACTGATAATGTTGATGGAGAAGGGGATGCACGGGGCATCCCCAAGCTTAGACGCTTGAGTCTCCTTGAATATTTCTTGGGGGTGCACGGGGGCATCCCCAAGCTTGAGCGCTTGACACTCCTGAATCTTTTTATCATCTTCCCTCGCACACTTGAAAACTCCCTTCATACATAACTCATTATAATCTGATTAGCGAGGTTAGTACCCTTAATAAAATAATTATACCTTGCTGGAAATAAAGATATTCTTGAAGTTCTACTGTTTCTCAAGATTGCCAAAAGGTTTTTGCAAAGAAAAAGCAAGCTCTTGATTTGCAAAATGAAGGAAAGGCAAAACAGGACAGAATCTGTGAAAAACAGAACAGCAGGTAGTAATTGATTTGTTCGGGGCACTTCTGCAACTCAAATCAAAAAACTCAGAACAGACGCACGAAAGACAATTATATAGAGAACGCTGTCGAAACAATTCATACCAAAAAGATGATCTGGTGATTTTATACGAATTTTTCTATCCAAGGACAGAATCTGTTTCCTGGACAGCACCTCACAACTTTTGAACTTTCTAGCAATCAGAGGCTATACTTGGCACAAATATGAAAAGCAAAGATACAATGATGATGCTACAGCAGTAAACAACATCAAGACACAACAAAAGCAAAATAAATTTATTCATTGGGCTGCCTCCCAAAAGCGCTTTCTTTTATGCCTTTAAGCTAGGCATAATGCATATAGATCAAGTTTTATCAAGAGTAAAAGAATAGCTAGCCCGTACAACGGACTCAAAAGGTAACTTGATCTTATTTTGAGGGAAGTGTTCCATCCCTTTCTTGAGAGGAAACTGAAATTTTATATTACCCTCTTTCATGTCAATGATAGCACCAACGGTGCGTAAAAAAGGACGTCCCAAAATAATTGGACATGAAGGATCACATTCAATATCCGTAATAGTAAAATCAAAGGGAACATAATTATCATTAACAACGATAAGAATATCGTCGATCCTCCCCAAAGTTTTCTTTATGGAAGAATCAACGAGACGAACACCAAAAGAACAAGAATCATAAGGTTTCAATTTAAGCATATCATATATTCTTTTGGGCATAACAGAGGTACTAGCTCCAACATCACATAATGCATAGCAAGAGAAGTCATTCAATTTAATTTTTATCATAGGATCCCAACCATCTTCTAGCTTTCTAGGTATGGAGGCTTCTACTCTAAGTTTCTCCTCCCTAGCTTTGATGAGAGCATTAGTGATATGCTCCGTGAAGGCAAGGTTAAGCGTGCTAGTGCGGGGGTCTCTAGACATCTTGTGAAGGAAATCAATAACTTCGGTAAGAGTGCAATTATCAAAATCAAGATCACAAGCATCAAGTAAAGTGGTAGTAGTGTCCTTTAGGTTCACTTGTTTGGTAGTTTCTATAGTCATAGCATCACCATTAATAGGTCCATCGGGACCAGGAGTACATTGGGTGCTAAGAGTTTGGATATCCTCAACAGCTTGGATAGTAGCAACAGTGTGGTGGGTAGGAAGGCTCTTAATTCTATCTTCTTCCTCCCTTTCTCTAGCCCATCTTTCTTTAAGTTTAGCCATCATCCTAATATTTTCATTAATTTGCACTTGAATAGCATTTATAGGAGTGACTTCCCTCTCCTCAAGAGGAGAAGTTTTAATATTTAGCAATTTTACCTCATTGGCTAAATGGTCTACCTTAAAAGAAAGATCATCTAGTTTATGTAGTTTTTCTTCTACACTCTTATTAAAGGCTTTTTGGGTAGTGATGAAATCTTTAAGCATAATCTCTAGTTCAGTAGTGGAGTTATTGGTACTAGGATAAGCATTGTTGTTCCCATAAGAATTAGAGGGGAACGGTCTAGGATTGTTACCAAAGTTACTCCTATAAGCATTGTTGTTAAAATTGTTTCTAGAGATAAAGTTCATATCTACTTGTTCTTGAGCAATCAAAGAATTTAAAGGAACATCACGAGGATCAACAGAGGATTGCTTCGAAAGTAGAGACATGATTAAGTCAACTTTTTCATTTAAGGAGGAAATCTCCTCGACAGAGTTTACCTTCCTACCTGTTGGAGCGCGTTCGGTGTGCCATTGGGAATAGTTGGTCATCATCTCATCGAGAAGCTTCGTGGCAGCACCAAGTGTAGTTGACATAAAAGTTCCTCCCGCGGCCGAATCTAACAAGTTCCGCGAGGTAAAGTTCAAGCCTGCATAAAAAGTTTGGATAACCATCCAAGTAGTCAAACCATGAGTAGGACAGTTCTTGATAAGAGATTTCATACGTTCCCAAGCTTGGGCAACGTGTTCATTATCCAATTGTTTAAAATTCATTATGTTACTTCTAAGTTGGATAATTTTAGCAGGTGGATAGTATTTTCCGATAAAAGCATCTTTGCACTTGTCCCATGAATCTATGCTATTTCTAGGCAAAGACTGAAACCAAATTTTAGCTCCTCCTCTCAAGGAGAAAGGAAAAAAGCTTAAGCTTAACAATATTACCATCTATTTCTTGGTACTTTTGCATATCACAAAGTTCAACAAAGTTGTTTAAGTGTAAAGCAGCATCATCTCCAGCACCGGAGAATTGATCTTTCATGACTAAGTTCAGTAAAGCAGGTTTAATTTCATATGAAGGTGCTGAAGTGGCAGGTGTAGTGATAGGTGTGCTGATAAAGTCATCGTTGTTGTGACTAGTGAAATCACACAACTTGGTGTTCTCGGTGGAACCCATAGTAGCAAGCAAGCAAGATAACTATTTTTGTGATTTTCGATAAAAGGTACTAAAGCAGAAACTGAAAGGTAAACTAACAAGACTAAAAGCAAAGATAAAAGATAGCGTGCAATTCCCCTATCCTGAAGAGTGGAGTCCCCGGCAACGGCGCCAGAAAATACTCCTTGATGGGCCTCTAACCCCTCGTTGGTTACCCCAAGTGGAAGGTGAAAGATGCAGTGTTGTGGACGTGTTTTCCCTTAGCAAAGATGCCAAGGATCGAATCTCCAGAGACTCCTAGGTTCAACAAGTAGGTGTCAACTGCTAACGGCGCGGATTAGCAATCAACGTGGACCTGCACACAGATACAAATAACTTTGCTCCCAACGAGTACAGAGAGGTTGTCAATCCCTCCGGCCTTGTAGTTCACAAAGGATTAAACGCAAATGATAGTAGTGATAGATAATGTTTGCAATAGTAAGTAAAAGCGAAAAGTAAATAGCGGATGTGATCAATGATGGTAATATGGACCGGAGTATCATGATGTTCACTAGTGATGTCTCTCTCCCAAAAGACGATAAAACAGCTATGTGAGGTAAACAAATTACAGCTAGGCAATTGACAGGACCACGAACGCAAACCAATGCTGATTACATTGCAAGAAAGGTTGAGGTTCAAAGCATGGGCGGTACGCCAAAGTAAGTAGACTGAAATCCATCAATATCTACTACTAATCATCCACCTTGAGATATCTATCCAGAACATCTCGCTGGTATTAAGTTGCGAGTCCCACCCATAGTGTAAACTCAATGCAACAGACAACTGCATTAAAAGAACTTTGCGTAAAGTAAACAATCCTTGCACCCGCGGGCACAAGCACCGTTGTTTTCCCCCTTGTGGCAACAGCACATCCCCTAGACTCATGTTTCTGTCACTCAAGCTAGTCATCGAGGGGCATGAACCCACAATCGAGCATAACGTTCCCTCTTGGAGTCACTACGTATTACTTGGCCAAAGCAATAAATAACAACGGAGAACATGCAAGAATTACTTATGAACATAAATATAAAAGAGGTAGATCAAATATATTACTCAAGATCAATCTGAACATAATCTCATAATCCATCGGATCCTAGCAAACTCATCATAGCAACAGCATAAGGATTACATATGTGCCTCGATCATGTAGGGTAGCTCACGAGGACTAATTAGTGAAGCACAAGAATGGGAGGAGAACATCACATAGCTACTGGTCATGGACTCATGGTCCAAGGGAGACTACTCACAACTCATCCGGGAGGCGTCCATGGTGGTGGAGAGGCTCCCGATGGTGATCCTCCCCTCCGGCAGGGTGCCGGGAAGAGTTCTCCTGGTGCTCCCGATCTTGGAAGCGGCGGCGGCGGTAGAACAGAGATGAGATCGCGAAAAAGAGTTCCCGTCCCGAGGGTTTCGAAGGACGCTCTAAATATATGCCAAAGGGGGGCACCAGACGAGCTTCGGGGGGCCCAGGCGCCCCCCGGCGCGGCCCAGGGGGGGCGCGCCGTCAGGGCGCCTGGAGCCCTGGTGCCCCCCCCCCCGGCTGCCCTTCGGGCACAAGGTAGGTTCTGGAACGCTGATTTTTTATATGATTTTTCTGGATTTTTCCTGGCAGTTCTCGTAACGTGAAAACCTGAAATACAAAAACAGCCGAAAACAGAAACTGGCACCAGGGTGCACTGGATTAGTAGGTTAGTCCAAATATGATCAAAAGTGTATGGAAGTGTATGAATATCATAGAAATATCACCCAAAAGTGGCATGGAGCAAGCAGAAATTATAGATACGTTTTGGACGTATCACCGGTCCACCCACATACCAAATTATCAAAGTACCGAACGCGAATCAGATGATCGTGATGAAAACTAGCTTGATGATAATTCACATATGTCCTCGGGAGCGCTTTACCTTGCATAAGAGTTTGTCCAATCTTGTCCTTTGCTACAAAAAGGATTGGTCCACCTTGCTGCACCTTATTTACTTTTACCTTTTATTACTTGCTACCAATTATCCTATCACAAAATTATCTGTTACCTATAATTTCAGTGCTTGCAGAAAATACCTTTCTGAAAACTGCCTACCATTTCCTTCTGCTCCTCGTTGGGTTCGACACTCTTACTTATCGAAAGGACTACGATAGATCCCCTACACTTGTGGGTCATCACTGGACAGTAATTTGTTTACCCGCCGTAGAATATCGCTATCATGAGAGAAGCCACTAGAGAACACTATGGCCCCCGGGTCTATTCTCAACATATCAATCTACATCTACTTTAATTTTATCACTTTTATTTGCTGTTCTTATAAACCAAAAATACCAAAAATATAAACTATCATCTCTATCAGATCTCACCCTCGTAAGTGACCGTAAAGGGATTGACAACCCCTTATCGTGTTGACTGCGAAGCTCTTATTTGTTTGTGCAGGTGCGAGGGACTCGCGCGTGGTCTCCTACTGGATTGATACATTGGTTCTCAAAAACCGAGGGAAATACTTACGCTACTGTGCTGCATCTCCCTTTCCACTTCGAGGGAATACAACGCAAGCTAGAGAAGTAGCAAGAAGAATTTCTGGCGCCGTTGCCGGGGAGACTTACGCAAAAGTCATATACCAAGTACCTATCACAAACCCTTATCCTTCGCATTACATTTATTTGCCTCTCGTTTTCCTCTCCCCCACTTCACCCTTGCCATTTTATTTGCCCTTCTTCCGCCGTGTGTTCATCGTTCGCTTGCTTCTTTTGTGTGTGTTGGATTGCTTGCTTGAACCTATGGCTCAAAATAATACCTAATTGTGTGACTTCTCCAATATCAACAACAATGATTTTATTAGCACTCCGATTGCTCCTATCACCGATGCTGCATCTTGTGAGAACAATGTTGCTTTGTTGAATCTTGTCATGAAAGATCAATTCTCCGGCCTTCCTAGTGAAGATGCCGCTACCCATCTAAACAACTTTGTTAATTTGTGTGATATGCAAAAGAAAAGGGATACGGATAATGATATTGTTAAATTGAAGTTATTTCCGTTTTCACTTAGAGATCGTGCTAAAACTTGGTTTTCCTCTTTGCCTAGAAATAATATTGATTTGTGGAATAAGTGCAAAGATGCTTTCATCTCTAAATATTTCCCTCCTGCTAAGATCATCTCTCTTAGAAACGATATTATGAATTTTAAGCAACTAGATCATGAGCATGTTGCACAAGCTTGGGAGAGAATGAAATTGATGATACGTAATTGCCCTACACATGGTTTGAATCTATGGATGATTATTCAGAACTTTTATGCTGGCTTGAATTTTGCTTTTAGAAATCTTTTAGACTCGGCCGCGGGAGGCACTTTCATGGAAACCACCTTAGGAGAAGCTACCAAACTCCTAGATAATATTATGGTTAATTATTCTCAATGGCACACCGAAAGATCTACCAGTAAAAAAGTGCATGCTATTGAACAAATTAGTGTTTTGAGTGGAAAGATGGATGAACTTATGAAATTGTTTGCTACTAAGAGTGCTTCTTCTGATCCTAATGATATGCCTTTGTCCACTTTGATTGAAAATAGCAATGAATCTTTGGATGTGAATTTTGTTGGTAGGAATAATTTTGGTAACAATGCTTATAGAGGTAATTTTAATCCTAGGCATTTTCCTAGTAATTCCTCTAATAAATATGGTAATTCCTACAACAACTCTTATGGAAAGATGCCTTCTGAATTTGAAACTAGTGTTAAGGAGTTTATGATCTCGCAAAAGAATTTCAATGCTATGCTTGAAGAGAAATTGCTTACGGTTGATGAATTGGCTAGAAGTGTGGATAGAATTACTCTTGATGTTGATTCTTTGAAACTTAGATGTATCCCACCTAAGCATGATATCAATGGGTCTCTCAAAGCCATGGGAATTTCCATTGATGAATGCAAAGAAAGAACCGCTAGGATGCGTGCTAAAAGAGAAGATTATATTAAAGCGTGTTCTTCTAGTTATCATGAAAATAAAGATGAAGATCTGAAAGTTATTGATGTGTCTCCTATTAGATCCTTATTTTCTAGTATAAATCTTAATGAAGATAGGATTGGAGATGATTCTGCTTTAAGGTGTCCCAATGAATCAGAGTTTTTAGATCTTGATGCTAAAATTGTTAAAAGTGGGAGTGAAGAAGTTAAAACTTTGCATAGTGATGAACCCACTACTTTGGATTTCAAAGGATTCAATTATTACAATTGCTCTTTGATTGATTGTATTTCCTTGTTGCAATCCATGCTAAATTCTCCGCATGCTTATAGTCAAAATAAAGCTTTCACCAAACACATATTTCATGCTTTGATGCAATCTTATGAAGAAAAACTTGAGTTAGAAGTTTCTATCCCTAGAAAGCTTTATGATGAATGGGAACCTACTATTGAAATAAAAATAAAATATCATGAATGCTATGCTTTGTGTGATTTGGGTGCAAGTGTCTCCACTATCCCAAAAACTTTGTGTGATTT
This sequence comes from Secale cereale, assembly GCA_902687465.1. Lineage (NCBI taxonomy): Eukaryota > Viridiplantae > Streptophyta > Magnoliopsida > Poales > Poaceae > Secale > Secale cereale. Next base: position 888,300,332 of record LR738710.1, read on the forward strand.
GCTAGGGTTCCATGAGCTTGATGATTGTTCTTTAAATTTGCATCTTGCGGATTCCACTATTAAGAAACCTATGGGAAGAATTAATGATGTTCTTATTGTTGCCAATAGGAATTATGTGCCCGTAGATTTCATTTTTCTTGATATAGATTGCAATCCTTCATATCCTATTATTCTTGGTAGACCTTTCCTTAGAACGATTGGTGCAATTATTGATATGAAGGAAGGAAATATTAGCTTCCAATTTTCGTTAAGGAAAGACATGGAACACTTTCCTAGAAAGACAATCAAATTATCATATGAATCTATCATTAGAGCCACTTATGGATTGCCGTCCAAAGATGGTAATACCTAGATTTATCTTGTATCGTGCCTAGCTAGGGGCGTAAAACGATAGCGCTTGTTGGGAGGCAACCCAACTTTATATATTTTTTGTTTTTGTTACTGTTAGGGAATAAATATTGCATATAGACTCTGATTAGATGTGGTTTCATGTTTTGTTTAGTGTTTGTGCCAAGTAGAACCTTTGGGAAGACTTGTGTGAAGTTTATGTGATCTTGCTGTGAAAAACAGAATCTTTAGCGCTCGCTAAAGTGGTCGTCAGATTTTACTAGAGCGTGCTATTTAGTTGATTCTTTTTAGATGACTAGTAGACAAATTCCGCAAAATTTACCAATTTAGTTTGAAGTTTTTGGAGTTCCAGAAGTAGGCGAAACCTGCAGATTACTACATACTGTTCTATTTTTGACAGATTCTGTCTTTCATGTGTTGTTTGCTTATTTCAATGCATCTATGAGTAGTATTGGAAGATGTGAACCATAGAGAAGTTGGAATACAGTAGGTTTAACACCAATATAAACAAAGAATGAATTCATTGCTGCACCTTTGAGTAGTGGTTTGCTTTGTTATACTACCGGAGCTCATGAGAATTTTTGTCTAAGTTTTGTGTTGTGAAGTTTTCAAGTTTTGAGTATTGCTTTGATGGACTATGGAACAAGGAGTAGCAAAGGCCTAAGCTTGGGGATGCCTCGGGAAGGCATCCCCTCTTTCGTCTTCATCCATCGGTAACTATACTTGGAGCTATATTTTTATTCGCAACATGATATGTGTTTTGCTTGGAGCGTCTTGTATAATTTGAGTCTTTGCTTGTAGTTGGCGCAATCATCCTTGCTGGACACACCTATTTTAGAGAGTTAAATATGGCCTAGAAATTGTTAGAACACTCTATGTGCTTCACTTATATCTTTTGAGTTGAATAGTTTTGCTCTAGTGCTTCACTTATATCTTTTAGAGCACGGTGGTGGTAATATTTTGTAGAAATTGTTGAACTCTCATGCTTCACTTATATCTATTTGAGAGTCTATTAAAACAGCATGGTAATGTGTTTAGGCTAAAGAAACTAGTCTTCACATGATAAACATCCAATGTCAATGTAGTAAAAAATTCACACTAAGTGCATTGAATATGATGAAATGTTGGATGCTTGATAATTGTTTTGAGATATGAGGATAGTGATATTAGAGTCATGCTAGTGGAGTTATTATGAAATTGAGAAATACTTGTGTTAACGTTAGTGATTCCCCTAGCATGCACGTATGGTGAACCGCTATGTGACGAAGTTAGAGCATGAGGTATTTGTAGAGTGCCAACCTTTGTGTGGAGGTCGGGGGCGCGCGATGGTTAACTCCTACCAATCTCCCCCCTAGGAGCATGCGTTGATTGCTTTGTTTTGATGACTCGTAGATTTTTGCAATAAGTATATGAGTTCTTATGAATAATGTTGAGTCCATGGATTATACGCACTCTCACCCTTCCACCATTGCTAGCCTCTCTTGTACCGCGCAACTTTCGCCGGTGCCATAAGCCCACTATATATCCTTCCTCAAAACAGCCACCATATTATTCCTCAAAACAGCCACCATACCTACCTATCATGGCATTTCCATAGCCATTCCGAGATATATTGCCATGCAACTTTCGACCAATCCGTTCATATGACACGCATCATATTGTCATATTGCCATTGCATGATCATGTAGTTGACATCGTATTTGTGGCAAAGCCACCATGCATAATTTTTGATACATGTCACTCTTGTTTCATTGCACATACCGGTACAGCGCCGGAGGCATTCATATAGAGTCATACTTTGTTGTTGTAGTATCGAGTTGTAACATCGAGTTGTAATGAAAATGTGATGATCATCATTATTAGAGCATTGTCCCATGGGAGGAAAGGCTAAATCTATAAAGCCCCTCCGCAAAAAAAAGAAAAAAAAAAGAAGAAAGGCCAAAGAAAAAAAGAAAGGCCCAAAAAAAGGGGGAAAGAAAAGAAAAAAGGGAAAATTGCTACTATCTTTTTTCACACTTGTGCTTCAAAGTAGCACCATGTTCTTCATTGTAGAGAGTCTCATGTTTAGTCACTTTCATATAATAGTGGGAATTTTTGTTATAGAACTTGGCTTGTATATTCCAACGATGGGCTTCCTCAAGTGCCCTAGGTCTTCGTGAGCAACCAAGTTGGATGCACACCCACTAGTTTCTTTTGTTGAGCTTTCATTCATATTTAGCTCTAGTGCATCCGTTGCATGGCAATCCCTACTCACTCACATTGATATGTATTGATGGGCATCTCCATAGCCCGTTGATACGCCTAGTCGATGTGAGACTATCTCCCTCTTTTTGTATTCTCCATAACCACCTCTATTCCACCCATAGTGTTATGTCCATGGCTCGCGCTCATGTATTGCGTGAAAGTTGAAAGGTTTGAAAAGATAGAGCATGAAAACAAATGCTTGGCTGAAATCGGGGTTGTGCATGATATGAATATTTTTTGTGTGATAATAAGGGAGCATAGCCAACACTATATGATTTTGTAGGTATAACTTTCTTTATCATAGTATTTTGAGAAGACATGATTGCTTTGTTAGTATTGCTTGAAGTATTGTTATTTCTTATGTCAATATAGACTTTTGTCTAGAATCTTTCAGATCTGAACATTCATGCCACAATTAAGAGAATTACATTGAAAAACTATATTGGTTAGCATTCCACATCAAAAATTCTTTCTTTATCATTTACCTACTTGAGGACGAGCAGGAATTAAGCTTGGGGATGCATGTTACGTCTCCAACGTATCTATAATTTTTTATTGTTCCATGCTATTATTTATGAAGTCTTGGATGTTTATTGGGCTTTATCATTCACTTTTATATCATTTTTGGGACTAACCTACTAACCCAAAGGCCCAGTCCAGATTGCTGTTTTTTGCCTGTTTCAGGGTTTTACAGAAAAGGAATATCAAAAGGAGTCCAAACGGAATGAAACCTTCACGAGAGATATTTTTGGAGAAAATCACGCACGGAAAACGTCAGGACCAAGTTAGGGGACAGCTGGGCTGCCCTCGAGGGTGGCGGCGCGCCCCCCTGCCTCAAGGCTGGCCCACACAGCCCCCGGTGCCCTCCTTCTTCCTATATATACCTACGTACCCCAGAAACTCCATAGACAGAGAGAAAACCCTAATTCCACCGCCGTAGCTTCTGTTCCCGTGGAGATCCCATCTTGGAGCCTGTTCCGGGAAGGGGATCCATCACGGAGGCCTTCATCATCATCATCATCGCCCTCACCATGAGTTGTGAGTAGTTTACCACAGACCTTCGGGTCCATAGCTAGTATCTAGATGGTTTCTTCTCTCTCTCTCTGGATCTCAATACAAAGTTCTCCTCGGTCTTCGAGGAGATCTATTCGATGTAATCTCTTTTTGCGGTGTGTTTATCGAGATCCGATGAATTGTGAGTTTATGATCAAGGTTATCTATGAAAGATATTTGGTTCTTCTCTGAACTTTTTATGTGTGCTCATAATATCCTTGCAAGTCTCTTCGAATTATTGGTTTGGTTTGGCCTACTAGATCTATAGTTCTTGCAATGGGAGAAGTGCTTGGCTTTGGGTTCAATCTTGCGGTGTCCTTTCCCAGTGACAGTAGGGGCAGCAAGGCACGTATTGTATTGTTGCCATCGAGGATAAAAAGATGGGGTTTTCATCATATTGCTTGAGTTTATCCCTCTACATCATGCCATCTTGCTTAAGGCGTTACTCTGTTCGTATGAACTCAATACACTAGATGCATGCTGGATAGCGGTCGATATATGGAGTAATAGTAGTAGATGCAAAATCGTTTCGGTCTACTTGTCTCGAACGTGATGCATATATAGAATGATCATGCCTAGATAGTCTCATAATTGTTCGCTTTTCTATCAATTACTCGACAGTAATTTGTTTACCCGCCGTAGAATACCGCTATCATGAGAGAAGCCACTAGAGAAAACTATGGCCCCCGGGTCTATTCTCAACATATCAATCTACATCTACTTTACTTTTCTTGTTTTTATTTGCTGTTTTATTAAACCAAAAATACCAAAAATATAACTATCATCTCTATCAGATCTCACTCTCGTAAGTGATCGTAAAGGGATTGACAACCCCTTATCGCGTTGGCTGCGAAGTTCTTATTTGTTTGTGCAGGTGCGAGGGACTGGCGCATGGTCTCCTACTGGATTGATACCTTGGTTCTCAAAAACTGAGGGAAATACTTACGCTACTGTGCTGCATCTCCCTTTTCTCTTCGAGGGAATACAACGCAAGCTCAAGAGGTTGCATGCCCTAGCACACCTCAGACAATTTATTAGCCGTGTGCGGCGCCCCTCCACCGTTTACACCCCCAGTCATAGTTTCGTAGTGCTTAGGCGAAGCCCTGCAAAGATCAATTCACCATCACCGTCATCACGCCGTCGTGCTGACGGAACTCATCTACTACATCGACGTCTTGCTGGATCAAGAAGGCGAGGGACGTCATCGAGATGAACGTGTGCAGAACGCGGAGGTGTCGTATGTTCGGTACTTGATCGGTTGAAGCGCGAAGAAGTTCGACTACATCAACCGCGTTAGGAAACGCATCCACTTACGGTCTACGAGGGTATGTAGACACACTCTCCCCCTCGTTGCTATGTATCTCCATGAATAGATCTTTGCGTGTGCGTAGAATTTTTTTGTTTTCCATGCAACGTTTCCCAACACTATGGAGGAGCCGGCCAGGAGCGTGAGAGCGGCGGAGAAGATGACAGGATCGGCGTCGGCATTGGAGAAGCCGTTCATGGCGGTCTTGTGGCCGGTGGCGGTGACATGCCGTAGGGACGTGTGGCAACTGTCACGCACGAATATGTTTGGGTGGTGGTTGGGGCTGCACGCGTGGTTGTTTTCGTTTTGTGGCAACAACGATGTTGCCATATGTTTGCAACACATGTGGTTGTATTTTTCGTCTGCCCAAAAAAATTGAAGCAAATTTTACAATATGGCAGTTGTTGGAACAATGTTTTTGGTAAAAATGCCTTATTATAGGACAGTTCGGCCATAACACGGACCGCACGGTTTTGCTCTCGGGCGAGGGCACGCATGTTCCTCCGCTTTTGTTTCTTCACAATGCGAGCATGGATGGCTTTCTCCTCTGCGGCCGCCCGCGTCGCTGCCATTTCCGCCGCGATAATGGGCCTCGGCGGCCCTTATCCTCTCCTTCCCACGGCGGGCGGCCGGTACCGATGGAACTTATACTCTGCCCGATCGGTGATGGGGAAGGAGAGGGATTCCGGCTGCCGGTACCACGAGGATCCAACACTGGAGGACCCGAGCACTCGGTGAGCCGACGCTATGGAGTCGTGACGGATGGATCCGTCCGTCGGCCAGGCGCTGTCCTCCCAGGAGTGGCGGAGTGCAATGCGGACTGCCATTGCCTACTCCAACCCGCACGGGATGACACCCTAGTCGCCGGGTCTGGACCATCGGAGTCCGATCCGCTGTCTGCCATGCCGGAGAAGGCCGGAGGTGAGCTCGGGTAGCGGAGGTGAGTGGAGTGAAGTGGTTAGGATTTGCTATGGCAAGCGGATGGAGACGAATATATGTGAGGTCGGGTGGGCCAGCATTGACCGGGTCCAATGTGGCGCGCGCCCGGGTGCCCCGTATCCGCTCCATATTTGGGCTGGATATGAGGGTGCCGGTCAACCCGGGCGTTTGATGACCGTTTAAGACGTCCATCTAGATAAAAAAAATCATGACCGGTAATAACCGGACGGTCCGCCTGAACGTATAAGGCATGTTTGAGGCGTTGTATAGTGCAGAGTTGTGTAGTGCTAACCTGCCGTTGTATAGCTGTGCCCATTATGTGATATGATCACTAGTCCTACTAGATGCAAATTTCATGGCTGACATGATTCAACGGGCCGGTTGGGGCATCATATACCCCATATATGTCCCGGGAACTTTTCACCAGATCTCGAACCAGGTAACGAATGAATCCCCCTGAGCTATTAGGAATCCTCGTTTTTGGGGTAACCTGCCCGCGTGTGTGATATGCATGTGCAATCCTGACCAGCACAATCCTCTACAACCACAGATTGATTAAGGAGGAAGTCAGCCAGGAACATCCTAGCCGTTGGTCACATTGTAGCGTGCCAGGTATCAACCTATCGAACTTTATTATGTCTTGTTTGGACATCAGAGTTTTCAATTAGTACACTGACTTATGAAGAGATCATAGTTTTACCCAAATGATAAGTGCCTCACGTGTGACACGAAGTAACACCGTCCTGACGTTTTTATAACTAAAATTGTCATCCGAATACAAATAAACCCCCTAAAAATCTAAAACTTGCCATCCAACCAGAAAGTCGCCATGCTTAACAACTAAAGTTATCATAACAAAACGTCAGGGCGTAATTGCTTTGTACCACACATGTTGCACTTATCAGAGTCCTAGTTTAATATATATACTTTGGGGTGTCTAATTTCATAAACTAGCTGATACCCCGCGCGTTGCCGCGAGAATTCATAGAAATGTATGCGATCAATATTTATGTAGTGAAGTAGAGTAATTCAACTAATATGATAGATGCAAGACAAAATATGGATACTGTAATTAGATACAGTTTACAATTTTTCATGAATAATTCATTGTTTAAATGTAAACACTACCACCATGAGAATTAGACCTGAATCCATTCTTTCTAAAAATCAGTTCCAAAGTTGAATTGCTATTACGATCTGTGACTTCCGGGAAATTAGTTGAAAATGCGCAATTCCAACCAGAACCAAAACAGGAGTACATTAGTTGCTAATTTGGTGAAAGAAAACAGTATAATTAAGCACACACACAGCCTTTTTTTATTCTTGCCCTTAACCAATCTGCATACTTACGTTGCATGCGGATGGAATAATGTCGATGCAAAACAGAATAACATATGAAGACACGTTGACGCCGCGGTGGAGGGAGTGAAAGGGGGCTGGCAATAGAGTTCATGTTGCCACACAGTAGATGGATACATGTATACACCTGGTCAGGCATCAGTGTTCTTTCATGGTATGGCCAGTGGTGGCCCTCCAACCATGGCGACCATCATTGCCGTGTGCACTGCTGCGGAGCGGCTGTGGGCGTGGTCCCTTGACGACGACGTACTCCCTCCTCTTGCCTCCCTTGTTTTGCTCTTCAGTGCCTTGATTTGTTCTTTGGTGCATCATTCCCTCCTTCCCTAGAAAGAATGGCACGGCTCCACCTACAGTGCAATGACAGCAACAGCTCGGATGTGTCTACAACAACCTTTTTTATCGCGGGAGATTTCATTTCCGGGCAACTCATCTCAAACGCTACAACCACTATTGCGGAGCAGGCAATAGTAGCCCCTAAGTCGTTTAGAGGGAAAGCATTTTCATCAGAAAAACAGGGGATCTTCAGTAAGAAAACAGGGGATCTTCAGCATGGATAAGGCTTACTGGAACAAAGTTGACTGCAACTGAAAAGCGCTACAGTGGAAGAACTGGTGAAGAACTGAAGATTGACATAGTGCTGTACTTGCTAGTGCTACTGAATCAGGAAACGGACAGTCCGACATACTGTAGATGGCTTGCATGTACCTGCTGGGACTCATCGCCTTGCAGCCTTCGGCTTGTTGCCTAGAACCTAGTCACCGCCTCGCTCATCATTGTCTCCGTCTTGCCGCCTGATCACTGGTCGTCGCCGCCGCCTCGCCCGTTGCTGCCCCCAGCTTGAGTCGAAGTAGCTGCCGGCCCGCTAAGCAGCCGCAAACTGTTAATACGGGAGGGGGTGAAGGGTGCTCGCCCGTCGCTGCCTCCGGGAACCATGGGCACATGAGGCAGTGACGGGTGTGGGAGGACGCGTTGGAGGGAACGGGGAAGAAAATAGATAGGTAGCAAGAAGAATCTCTCACCTGGAATCCTCCCAACCTACTCCTCCGACACTTCTATTGGTGAGGCCGGACTGAGCGAGGACTTGCAATATATAGCACCTGCATCGGTTAATCCTGGATCGATCCGTTTCCTTCTTTATTGGAAAAAATAATTACAGCAGGTTGAGGAATAATATTTGGTGGAGAAGATGAAAGGAAGGGGGAAATAAATGAGTGGAAGAGTAATTGCCGCGGAGAGGATTATGATCTCTTTCCTTAGTGTAAATAGGAAGAGGAAATTAATAGGTTGGAGAGTAATAACCGTGGAGAAGATTAGAGGTGCTGCCGTGGGGAAGATGGGGAGTCGATGGACACCGAGCTGAAACGGCTGTTTCGGGAGAAAAAAATGACGTGAGCAGAGTGCTAGTCCTAACTGAACCGATGACATGTCATGCATGCTTAGCTGAACTGATGACATGTCATGCATGCTGAGGTGGACTATCCGCATGTTGAGAGAATGACTTGTAGTGGGGAGCAACTTCTTAAGAATGTAAGATTGTGGTATGTCCAGCACCGCAGTGAGAGTATTGAAAAATCTCTCCAGCTTAAACTCACAAGTTTTAAGAAATCATGTGTACCTCCTGTGAGAGGCTACATATGTTTATTAATATAAGGACCAAACTAGTCAGGGATCACAACAGATTGTACATTCTAAGATCATAAAATTCTCCCTCATTCATAACTTGTCCAATTTGAGATTGTTACATAATACCCGATGTTTTTAGAGAGCCGAAGGCGCTCTCATGTCGGTATAAGTCAAATCTCCAATGATTTTGTGACATACAATTTCACAAGATGCTTGGTCCTCGCATGGAAGACAAGATTGTTAATATCTTAACACACATCTCCTTTTTTTAACTAATGTGGAAATACAATATTTCTCCTGCTCTCCTTATCTTATTCTCGACTTCGAGAGATACTTTGTGGAAAAGAATAAACTCTCCACATTTTCAGTTAGCTCAGCACTCACCGGTGAGTGTTATTTAATGGAACAAATGATGGTTCAACTTTAAGAAAAATGAAACTAATTATTTTAGTAAGTTGGTTTGTCCTTCATGTGGAAATAATCATGATGAATAAAATAAAATGAGTACATTTAGAGTTCATCATGTGTCTTATTTCTAACATGTTATTTCTTCTGCATAAATTTTTATACTTGAGTGTGTGCACGGTGTTTGCGCACAACAATCTAAATATGGGAGGTTTAACTTTTATTTGGATGTTGTTATTGTAGAAAAGGAATCTCAATATTGAATTTACCATTACTGAGGATTTTGATAACCAACATATAAAATCAGCATCATTTTATGGATAATGTTTTGGAACCGGATAAAAAATGAGTATCCATTGCCATGACTTCCGTCACCAATCATCTCAACATTATCTCGGCTTTCTAAATATTCTAAATCGAATGTTTTGGATTAAGATAATCGTATAAAAAGTGATC
>LR738710.1:888310154-888328573 GCA_902687465.1 Secale cereale
TTGATGAATGAGGGAAAAAAGTTAATTGGAGGGTTTTTTTTTTCTATTGCAACACGCGGGCATGTTTGCTAGTAGTATATAATAGATTGCACGTCATGTCATTACGTGTAAGATGTTGGATTTTATGAGTTGCAATAAAATTTGTTCATTTGTTAATAAAGTAGCTCCAACTAAACTAAAGGAAAAGTTCCTGGAACATATAATTTTCCCTCTCTTACAATACATACAAAATATGTATCCCCTCTATATCACCAATACTTATGTTCTGTTGCGTATGTTTTGGGCACGCCTTAAGTCAAAAATTGAAATATTTAGGTCGAGAACTAGTAAATTATATGTTTAGATTATTTTCTACAACTACATACTAGATAAGCTATAGTGTGGTTTTTATCGAAAATGCCAAACTGAGACCGAGCTCCATGGAGGTCTTTATTTGAAAACTTTAAAATTCAAACTTTTCAGTTTCAAAAAATTCTGAAAATAAATACACATACACCTAGATACATAATGTACATGTGTGCAAATTTTCAGGTTGAAATACATTAAAATGTGAGCTACACAAAAAAGACAAATCTGAAGCCTTTTAGCATATGTACTGTTCATCTATAAAGTCCATGATTTTGTTTTTTTGTACAGCTTTCAATTCAAGGTATTTCATCCTGAAATTTTTCACACATACACTTTACATCCTTGCATACATGTGTATTTTTTTTCAGAATTTTTTGAAACTGAAATTTACGAATTTTGAATTATTCAAAATAAAGGGCTCCATGGAGCTCGGTCTCCAAAATGCCCTACTCGGTTTTTATGGGTTTTCTGCCATGTTCCCTTAAAAATGGTGGCTCCTATGTAGAGTTTGTTACCATCTTGTCCTTCTATTTGAAAAGATAGTCCTCCTCCTGGTTTCTCAAGAAAAAAATTATATAGTAAAAATCAGTTGTCAAAGGTAAATTTTGAAGACTGTGTCTATATCCAGAACGACATGTATTTCTGATATGGAGGCAATTCTTCTTATAATAAAGGTTAGAATCGGGTGAAGGCCAACCAATCTTATCCATACATAATAATCAAATCCAATGGCAGAGGAGGAAATTTACAACCATACCAAATGACAAAGCATAATAACAAAGGTAGGTCTAATCAACATTTTATGATGGCTTATCAATGAGAATTGAAAAGTAAAGTTTACCGTTGTATTAATTTTCTAATATTACCAAAACCTGCGAAGGTCGGAAAAAGATAAATTGAGCCAATTGTGCTTGCTTTTTATTTGGTCTTCTAGAGCATCTCCATGTTTTTCATACTAGTTTCACCGTGTTGGTAAAGAGAAAAAATATCCTAGGACAGTAGCTTCTACTCCCTCCGTTCCTAAATATTTGTCTTTTTAGATATTTCAATAAGTGACTACATACGAAGCAAAATGAATGAATCTACACTCAAAAATATGTCTACATACATTTGTATGTTGTAACCATTTAAAATGCCTAGAAAGACAAATATTTAGGAACGGATGGAGTACAAAACAAATATTTGATCATTAGAAAATTAACAAGCATGTCGTTCAAGTTACTGCTTTATTGGCCTTACAAGTTACAAGCACACAACAGAACAACACCGATTAAACTCGACCAGGAAGTTAAGATAACAGGACACGATAGTAAGGAATCGACAAACTGAAACATTACTGGGACACACACAAGCTTATTATCTGAAGTTTCGAAACACACCAGCAAGTACACTATCTTAAAAAGAATAAAACTAAGGGAGTTTTACTCAAGCTCGATTTCGAGAAGGCTTATGACCGTGTGAATTGGGACTTTGTCCAGGAAGTCTTCCTCAAAAAGGGTTTTGAGGCAGGTTTTGTCCACCGCATCATGCACCTTGTGTCTAGTGGACACACGGCGGTCACCATTAACGGAGAAATGGGCAATTTCTTCCGCAACAAGAGGGGACTCAGACAAGGGGATCCGAGCTCTCCTTTAATCTTCAACTTTGTTGCGGACGCACTTGCCGCGATGATTCAACGTGCGTGTGCTGCAGGCCACATTTCTGGTCTTGTCCCGCATCTCATCCCGGGCGGAGTGTCTCACCTCCAATACGCTGATGATACGCTACTCCTCTTCGAGCCCAATGATAGTAGTGTGGCCTCTATCAAACTCATTCTCCTGGCCTTTGAACTCATGTCGGGACTGAAGATCAATTTCCTCAAGAGTGAAGTCATTACCATAGAGATGGATGACCTCTCGAGCTCCCACGTGGCAAACCTACTCAATTGTAGGTGTGGTACCTTTCCGATCAAGTACTTGGGCCTACCCATATCTTACCGCGGACTTACCATCGCTGAGTGGGAACCTCTTTACGGGAAAGTAGCCAATCGTGTTAGTCCTTGGCGTGGACGATTTATGTCGTCTGCGGCCAGACTCATCCTGACCAATTCGAGTCTATCCTCTCTCCCTATCTTTATCATGGGTATGTACCTCCTGGCGGATGGGGTTCACGCCAAACTAGACACCCCTCGATCTCGATTCTTTTGGGAAGGAACGGGAGCCAAAAAGAAATACCATTTGGTCAAATGGGCAGCAATTTGTCGGCCAAAAAAACTTGGGGGGCTTGGGGTTACCAACTCCAAGCTTATGAATGTTGCACTATTAACCAAGTGGTGGTGGCGACTAGCGCAAAACGAGTCTGGGCTCTGGGCCCGCATTCTAAAAGCCAAATATTTCCCGGACGGAACGGTTTTTCAAGCTAAATCCTCGGGATCAACGTTCTGGAAAGGGATCCAGGCCGTTCGGCCGGCCTTCGCTCTTGGGGCGCATTTCTCTATTAAGAATGACGGCTCTACCCGTTTTTGGCTTGACCATTGGTGGGAGCATGCCCCTTTGTGGCAATCACATCCAGAACTTTACCATCTTGCCACCGATCCCAACCTTATGGTTGCCGATGCCCTAAGAGTTAGCCCCCCGGCGATTACCTTCATTCGTGCTCTAGGGCCGGTGGAAGCTGCCAACTGGGATAATTTGGTGGTGGCTTGGAGAAATATTGAACTCTCCACTGAGTCTGACGCCGTCTCTTGGAAACTGACGTCCTCTAAACTGTTCACGGTCAAATCCTTATATTCCAAAATGTCCGAGGGCCCGGTGCTTTCCATGGTTAGGGGATTATGGAAAGCGGGGCTGCCTTTGAAGATCAAAATCTTCATGTGGCAGATGGTGAGAAATAGGCTACCATCCTCAGATAACGTGGCCAAACGGCATGGCCCGGCCGATGGCACTTGCACTCTGTGTGGGCTGGCCGAAGATGCCAACCATATTTTTTTCCAATGTGTGCTGGCTCGTTTTGCGTGGAGTGCGGTGAGGGAAACTTTCGACAAAAATTGGCAACCTCATACATCGAAAGACCTCTTAGACATTCTCTCGGCCCAGAAAGGATTCTCTGCTAGAATTCTGTGGCGTTGCGTAGGGGCGCTTTTATGGTCCCTTTGGACGGTGCGCGACAAATTCACGATCGAACACAAGTTCCCGAAACACCCAGCTGACATATTATTCAAATGCCACATTTTTCTCCAGGTGTGGATGCCGTTGGGGAAAGCGCTTGATGAACAAGACATGATTTCTGTCATGGAGAAGATCAAAGTGATGACATGCCAAGTTCGACGAGACGATGGGACAACTTAAGCAAGATTGCCATCCTACCTATCGTTTTTTCATCATGTCTATTTTGTTGTGCGTGTTGGTGTCGGAAGTTTTAAACTATGAGCTCTACTTTGGTCTGTAACCTAAACTTATGTGTTTGACGATTGCCCTTTTGACTTTATTAATTTAAAGCCGGACGCAGCCAGCGTCTTCGTTCCAAAAAAAAAAAGTACACTATCTTGAGCACACTGATCTCGAGTCTATGAGAAGCCACACGGCCGTTATGTATGTCTCCGCCGTACGTAGAGGCTAGCTAGCTCTACATACCGTCCGTGTTAATTGACCTGGGCGCCTGAGCCTCCTGGTACCTCCGGGTGATTTCTGGACCTGATCTCGATAACTTCCTCCGTAGTTGCCAACATGCTGTGCTTGTGTAGATCTCCATGCGCTGGACACATAGCGAATCATTAGCAACTAGTGCAATACTTGAGCGGTGGCGTTTTCAGAGTGTTTACGTACCCTTGTCGTCCTCGGCCCGGGCGCTGTAGCCGGTGACGCGCTCGACGAGGTCGTAGAACACGTCCAGGAGCTGGGCGGCAAAGCTGGCCATGGGAGCTGGTGCTGGTAAGTTCAAGCTGCTGTGCTACTTCTCCACTAGCTTAGCTTCTCGAACAGTACTAAGCTGCTTTCAGCTCAGCTGTGAAGTGGTGATGACAAGGTAGAGTGAGTATCGTTGGCATCGCCGGGGGACGGTATTTATACACGGCGCGGCGCCACCAACCGACCACGCGCACCGGTGTTCTTCAGACAAGGCCCACGCGCGTGCGAGCTCTATGGCGTAGTGCCATACTCGTACTCGGAGCGCGATAGTTGAGTACTACTTCCTCCGTCCGGGTTTATTAGGCCTCTTAGCATCACATGTATGTTCCTTTTTATAAGGCCTTGCTTTAGAAATGTGCATGCATGCAACCATTTCATTGGTTGCATTGAAAACCATTGTTGTTGGTGCCATGGTTGCGAAATTAATACAGTTCATGCGTGTTTTTTTATTGATTGCATGCATGTGAGAGAATGCATTGGGAGTGGAATGAAAGAATTAATGTGAGCAAATTACTATGTGTCTTGGTCTAAGAGAAGTTATCTTTAGGCCTAATAAACCCGAACGAAGGGAGTACCCTACCAGGGAATCGGAATTTCTCGATGGGCATGCATGTGAATCATGCATAGTTAAGCACTCCACTACTACACGGTCTTCTTCTGGTCGATCGCATTGCCAAATCGATGGACCGCCTTCTTTTTATTGCAACTTGCTCCAAAGAGACGGCACTAGCTACAAGAAAATGCACCGGGCTACAGAGACTTGTTGATTGTCCACTATTAACAGGGCTCGTATCTTCCTTCGCCCTTCTTTTCCGAGTGATTCCACGTGTGTGCGTTGTATCCCTTCTAAAAAAAAACGCGGCAAGGCATACTTTGCGCCATCAACTTGCTCGGTTTTTTAGTTTGTTTTTTACAAGAAATCTTTCGATCTAATCATCTTCAATCATAATAGTACAACGAACACCAGAAATAATAAAAATTACATCCAGATCCATAGACCACCTACGACGACTACAAGCACTGAAGCGAGACGAAGGCGCGTCGCCGTCATCGCCCCTCCCTCGCCGGAGCCGGGCAAAATTTGTTGTAGTAGACAATCGGAAAGTCGTCGTGCTAAAGCCGCCCATAGGACCAGCGCTCCAGAACAACAACCGCCGCCGATGAATAGTACCGTAGATCGAAAGGATCCAACCTGAATAAACACAAACCGTAGACGAGCTACGATCAGATTCGAGCAAATCTGCCAAGGACAGGTCCGCCGGAGACACACCTCCACACCACCGATGATGCTAGACACATCACTGCGACGGGGGTTAGGCGGGGAGAATCTTATTTCATCTTCAGGGAGTCGCCGCCGTCTCGTCTTCCTGAGCAGGACACAAACCCTAACAAGACCCAAAGAAAAATGTAAAAACAGAGCCCTGTCACCGGCAAGGACCGGGATCTACCGTGTCGCCATGACCCTAAGGCCACCGAAGACGAGGCGGACAGGCACCGCGCCGGCGAAAGACAGAGGAACCCTAAACTTTTCTTGGGGAAGGAGGCGATGATCTGACATCACTCATCGAAAGGAGTGCGCCCCTACCCATGTGTCCGTGGATTATCTAACAAGCTACTCCCTCTGTCCCAAAATAAATGTGTCGATTTTATACTAGCTCTAGTACAAAGTTGTACTCTATTAAGATTGAGATATTTATTTCGAGACAGAGGGAGTACATGAGATCAACCTTAGATGCTCAAAAGTACACCACGGAGGAAATACTAAAAGGAAAGATGAATGTGGAAGATGCATGGGAACGACCAGAACCAACCAATAGAATCCAGGAGTTGACATGGCCTGCCCCTCAACACAATATGACGGCGTTATTTGTGGATGGGTCGTTTTTGCAAGAGGATGGTACAGCGGCGTTGGAATGATTCTGCGAAGACATGACAGCTTGGTCATTTTCTCGGGTTTTTGTTTAATTGCAATGACGCCCTATCTTGTTTATTTATGGTTCAGTGTGATGCTTCTACTGCCCTATTTTGTTTATCCAGTTGTAGCCTAGATCGTTCGGCTTATGGTCATTTAGTAGCAGAGGTTAAGTCTCTAATGATCGATAGAGTCTTTATTCCTCAGAAAGTGCGTATGTTTCAAAATAGTGTTACAGATTGCTTACCAAGATAAAATCGCTCTGAGCTCTGAGCGAGCTATGGCTGTGTGGCTTGGTAGTAAGGATCTCTTGCCACAGGCTCTCTAGATGCAATCATTTTTTCAATTACTTTTCTTGTCTTCACGAGCATTCATGTTTTTCCTTTCACCATGCATTTACACAGAAAAATATTTCGTAAAAAGTAAGCCCGGAGGAAAAACAAACACTTGATCGATGGAAACTAACAAGCAAGTTCATCAAGTTACAAGCACACGAGAACAACACACATAAAACTCGACCAGGAAGTTAATTAACATAGCCAGACCCGATAGAACATTATAACAAATTGAAACATTAGAGCATCTACAACTGGACTTGGCAAATTCGGTCTCTCAAACCCCCGCAGACGCGTCCGCAGACACGGACGGGGCACTCCTTATATTTCCTTCTTCACATACAATTCTCTCATAAAGCATGCAGAATATATAGCTACGTACTACGTTCTATACTACTCAAATTTTGTCGTTGTCGGAGACGGCCAGAGCAGGAGCCGCCTGCGCCGGAGCTGGAGCCGCCAGCGCCGGAGCCTGGGCTGCCTGTGTCGCCTCCATCTGTTGCCGACGGCGACGCCTGTCCTCCGCGGCCGACTCCAAGCGGATGACGTGCTGCTTCGGCCACACGCCCACGTCCTCCTCCATCGCCGGCGCCTTCTCCTTCCCCACATTCAGCGACGGAGCCTTCTCCGCCGGCTGCTCCTCTTCCTCCTCTCCCTCCTCCGTCGGCTCCTGCTCCTCCTCCTCTTCCTCCTTCTCCGGCTCCTACTCCCCCTCCTCTTCCTCCTCCCACGGCAGCTCCTCCTCAACCTCCTCAAAATCCTCCCCCGGATCCAAAGGTAGCCCCTCTTCCCTACAGATTCGGACCTGCTCAAGGAGGAAGAGACGGTGCTGATCGTGTAGTAGCGGCGGCGTGGTGGTATGGCTAACGGGCCCGAGTGGCGGCGGAGGGAGGGAAGAGGCAGATGTGCTAGGGCTGGGGGCGTTGGCCGGCTTAAATAGCCGGCTACAGCCTCGGGCGGCGAGCTGGAGCGGCGCCACGCGGCGGTCACACCACGGCGACGGTCGAGGCGCCTATCGGACCGTCGGGTTTACCGGCGAGTCCGTGTGGGGCCACGGCGTCAGGCCGACGTGGCAAGCGTGCCTGGGCGCGCCCTGACGCCCCCATATCCGCCCCATATTTGGGATGCATATGGGGGTGCCGGTCAGGTCGGTCATTTTAGGGGCCTATCTGGATCAAAAAAATATGATCGAGCAGTGACCGGAGGGCCTGCCCGGACGTATGAGACGGGTTCGAAAGGTCCAGTTGTAAATGCTCTCGTCGTGCATGCACCAAACAGAGTTATGCCAAACTAGGCAATAATTTCTAAACCTACAAAGACCTACAATGATTTACTTAGCCTTTCAAACTAATCCTCTCTCTCCCTCATAATTTTAAGTAGGGGTGAACCCCTCATTTCCTATTCACTAGTAGAAAACAGGGCTTTGGTCCAGGCCTGTCCAGTCAATTAGTCCCGGTTCAATCAAGAACCGGGACCAATGGGGGCACTGGACCCATTTCGTGAGCCCGGGGGCCGGCCGGGCCACGTGAGCCATTGGTCACGGTTCGTCTGGCCCTTTTGGTCCCGGTTGGTGCGACGAACCGGGACCAATGGGTCTTGCTCCTGGCCCACCACCATTGGTCCCGGTTATAGTAATGTAATTGATGAGTTCATGCATGCGTGCGCAGCTTTCACTATATTCTCCTAGAGATTAAGCTTGAGCAGGGAGTAGTAACTGTCTTGGACTCTAAACGAAAAGATCCCAAGGAGTATGCGGACATGACTCAAATGCTAGAGAAGTAAGTTAAATCGATCATTATCCACCATGCATATCAGCAACTTTGTTCATTTCTGATATCAAGTAATTGTTTTCTTTGTCCGGCAGGGTTTGGAAAAATTCACCAAAAAAGCTCCGGGACTGCCGAAGAAGCTGGAATTTAGACACTCAAAAGTAAGTACTATATAGTAGCATGTTCCGCGCATCTCCTATATATTGATTCAAGCGCTAGTTTCATCAATATCATTTGGCATTCTTGCTTATCAGTTTGATTGACCTCTATTTCTTGTAAAGTGGTTGTGTCAGGAACAAGGGAATGATTTCTGTGGATACTACATTTGCGAGTCCATCCGCACACGACCTGTGAGCGGGGCTACTCTGAAGCACAATTTAAAGTGCGTAAGCAATTAATAATATTCACAATTTTATTTCAATACCATCATTTGTGTTGAGTTTCATTTATTCATATATATATATATATATATATATATATATATATATATATATATATATATATATATATATATATATATATATATATATATATATATATATATATATATATATATATATATATATATATATATATATATATATACCCCCTTCTTCAAATTAGATCTTTCGGATGCGGAATGAACTCCTAGCACCAGATCGTCTGCGAGCAATTCAAGAGGAATTGGCGGCATTCTTCCTTGAACACGTGATCGCGTCAGACGGAGAATACTATGTGGACCATGCGTCCATCGTATAAGAGATTATATTTGTAAGAGATAATTATTGTATATATGTACCCGGTAGTGTCGGATAGATATACGAGAACTTGTTGTTCGACCAATCTCTCAGAGAAGGAGAGGTGATCGATATTACTTCTCTCTGTATGTATATATATGTTGATTACGATCTTCTGTTTCCTTCGTTTGCTTACTAGCTAGCTAGCTAGCGTGTCTAGTCCTCTCTATACGTATGTGTAGTACGTAGCGTCGATCAAGCACGGACATAAGAGAGGACACTTCTCTCTATTAATTAGCTAGCTAACACAATATATGAAACACCTAAATTAACCCCCAAAACCTCCAAACCCCGCCTCCCCTTTCAAAAAAAAAACAAAAACCACAGCCACAGAAATGCTGATGCGTGGATGCCTTTTGGTCCCGGTTGGTGCCACCAACCGGGACCAAAGGCCCTCCTGTCTGGGCTCCGCGCACAGGCCACGTGGAGACCCATCTGCCCCGGTTTTAGATTAAAGACACAAATTTAACCTCAGAGCTAAACTATTTCACAAGCTAAACTGTGTTTGAAAATATTTCATCCAGATGACCCCTAATGTGCAGCGTCTGATAGCAAGGCGCTGCACTCCAATGTGCGGCGTCTAACACTTAGGCGCCATACCTGTGCAGTGCCAGAATGCTAAGCTCTACACTACACTGTGCAGTGCATAGCTGTAAGGAGCTGCACAGTAAAGTGCAGCGCCTTGCTGTCGGGCGCTACACAAAAGTATCAACGGTGTGAAATATTTTCAAAAATAGTTTAATTTGTGAAATACTTTTCTCTAAGGTTAAATTTATTAATTTTGCCTTGCAATTTGGTCGCCTTGATTATAGTATGCCTTGCATCGGTTTTGCTGTTAATAGTCGACAATCAACAACTCTCCATGGCTCGGTGCATTTTCTTGTAGCTGGTGGCGTCTCTTTCGAGCAAGTTGCAATAAAAAGAGGGCGGTCCATCCATCTGCGAATGTGATCGACCAGAGGACGCGGGTGGACTATGCACCTTTTTTTTTTTTGAGGGAGGGTGGACTTATGCACCTATGCATGATTCACATGCACGCCGGTCGAGTACGTAATGAACTGTCGCGCTCTGAGTACGAGTATGGCACTACGCCCTAGAGCTCGCACACGCGTGGGCCTTGTGTGAAGAACGCCGGTGCGCGTGGTCGGTTGGTGGCGCCACACCGTGTATAAATACCGCCCCCCCGGTGATGGTGACAGGACTTACTCACCAGTGTCACCACTCACAGCTCAAAGCAAGCAGTACGGAGCTGACCAAGCAGAACAGAACTGGCAACTCCAACTAGGCGACCCATTTCATCCGTCATCATTCGTTTGGATCCGCGCGGACAGAAAAATCGGGTGAGCTAACTACAAAAACCCGTCCTCAGTTCGGATTGCAGGCTGGCCCAACGCGCCGACCCAAACGGACGCGTGTCCGTTTTTCGTCCGCGTGCGGGCCCATTCTCGGCCCATTTTTTGAGCCTGATTTGGGACGCCGCGGACACGAAGTGGACGCGGACGACGCACGCATACTCCTGCACCTGGCCCGCCAGTCGATGGCACATTGGTCGTTCTCCACCCCTCCCGACAACAAGCCCTCGCCTCACCCCCTCCGTCGCCGCCGCCGCCCAGTTCCAGTGCCTTGGCCAGCCTCCTTCCCATACCACCCCAACATCGGCGCCTACCCACGCCGCCGGGCCACCGCAGCTTCCCCGGCCCCCAATCCACCGCAATCCCCCCCCACCACCCCACCCCGCAGTGCCGTCGAACTTCTTCATCTGCCGCGGCACACGCTCGTCGGACTTCGCCAGCCGAGCCACCTTGTACAGAGGAGGCGCGCGTCCCTTCACCGGCCAGCTTCGCCGTCCACGCCCGCAATTGTTCGACAGTTTACCTCAAGGTACAAATGGACTGCGCCGACGAGTTCTTTTTCCACAAAGTTTTGTGCAACTTCGATGATTTCTCATCCGACGACGAGGAGGTACTGACGAGGTTACAGACCTAGGGTAGGGTCATAGGCTTGACCTAAAGGCCCCTCCCAAGGTCACTATCCTAGGAGATCAAAAGACAAGACCTACGGCGGTGGAGACAGTCGACCGAAACGGCCCAAGGTGACACTTCACTCGACTGAACTCACGGACGACTCAACTCTACTCGACTGGATCAAGCACTCGACTCCCGAAGACTAAACGTTTCTCAGAACGGCAACGGTCATACATTTACCCACTTCAGTAAACCCATAACTACCCTTTATTGCAGGCGTTACCAGTAACGCCTGCCTTAATGTATCTTTAAGCCCTTGGTAACGTGGAGCGTGGCTGGGGTCTTGGCGTACTATATAAGCCACCCCCTCCTCCAGAACAAGGGTTCGCACCTCTGTAACACATACATACACACATCAGTCGACCAAGCCTCCGGGCAACGAGACGTAGGGCTTTTACTTCCTCCGAGAAGGGCCTGAATTCGCAAAACACCCTGTGTACAACTGCGCCATAGCTAGGACCTTGCCTCTCCATTCGTACCCCCTACCTTCACTGTCAGACCTAGAACCACGACAGTTGGCGCCCACCTTGGGGCAAGGCGTCTTAGCGACATTTGGTGAAGTTGCAATCCATTCCCCGACCGCTTTCATCATGGTGTCAGGCGGCGCTTTAGCCTCGGGCCACGAGATCTGGCTCGGCGCGCTGGTCTTCGTCGCCGACGACTCCGCGTGGCCTAAGGAAGCCCCGCTCGACGTTGAGGCTCTACCTACCCGCGGAGCCACTCACTTTCGTGCTGGAGCCGGCGGCGTCCTCCTTCTGCAGCCGTCGACTCGATACTCATCGACCATCATCCCCGCTGGACACCGCCGTAAGCGATCCGGTCACTCGCGGCTCCAGCGGTGGGTAAAACACGCGGTGGCTCGTCAAACGGCCACCCCGCAAGTCGCGGCCATCGAGCCCGACGGTTACCTTTACGGGCCGGCCGATCAGTCGACCGGGCTCGAAGATTCCGTTTCCGAGTGCGGGAGCAGCGACCCCACGGCGGAAATACTCATGGTCGATCCGCGCCGTAGCCCGCCAGGATTTCCTCGCGGGGAGAACGGCGGCAACGGCGGCGATCGAGCGCACGACAACGACGGCTACATCCCTCAGCCCCTCACCTCCGAGCAGAGGGCTGAGCTCTGTCGCCGCAACGGAGATGCGCTCTTCACCCCCATCGTGGGAGATTCCCCAAAAGCTTTGGCCCTCGAAGCCACGCGCGTGGCCACCTTGGCCGAGCGCGCGCGCCTGGAAAACATCCAACGTTCACTCGACGAACAGGCCCGCCGACTAGCCCCCGAGTCCAGTCGACGGCCGCGGCAGTCACGTCAACGTGAGACTCAGGTGTTCCGCACACCAGTCCAAAACCTCGAAGCCGTGGCCCGTATCGCGGAGTCGATTCAGCCCTCCCAGTCGGAAGCTGGAAGAGGCCTTCAGCAGATCCGAGCTTTGCTCCGAACGGCCGAAGAGCAAAACGCGGCTGTTTCTCAGTCGCGTAATAGGATTCACAGCAGATCGGTGGCTGCAGACACCGTATGGTCGGCCCACAGTCCAAGATTGCCCCTGAGGCGTGAGGAACGTGGTCCGTGACATGACCGGCACATGGGTCGGAATGACGACCCACTCGACCGTCGACACGGACGCAACGACCGCCGTCGAGTGCCTACCCCTCCTCCGGGAAGTGGGTCACACTCGCCTCCGCGGCACGTGGGCAGGCGCCTGCGAGACGATGAACGTAAGGTTCCCCCGGACCCCCGGCGGCCCGGCTTCGACGCGAGGTCCATCCTTGTGCAGGGCCGGGTCGACCGTAACCGGGCGTCCAGGGACGAGCGAGGTGGAGACCAGCCCTCTGGCAGCCGAGCGCTGGCCTCCGGGCCCGAGTGCTTCTGCAGCGCAATCAGGGCCGCAGAGATCCCCCTGAACTTCAGGCTAGCTGCCGGAGTGAGCAAATTCACCGGTGAGTCGAAGCCGAACACGTGGCTAGAAGACTACCGAGTGGCCGTGCAGATTGGAGGAGGCAACGATGACGTGGCCATGAAGCACCTTCCCTTGATGCTGGGAGGCTCCGCTCGGGCGTGGCTCAACCAGTTAGTCCCCAGGAGCATATACAGTTGGGAGGAGCTCGCTCGGGTGTTCGTTCGGACCTTCGAAGGCACCTGCAAACGACCTGCCGGGCTCGCCGAGCTTCAGCATTGCACCCAGAAGCCGAGTGAAACTTTGAGGGACTACATTCAGCGGTGGACCACTTTGCATCACACAGTGGAAAACGTCTCCGAGCACCAGGCGGTGTGCGCCTTCAAGGAAGGCGTGCGCAATCGGGAGTTGAATATGAAGTTTGGGCGAACAGGCGACATGTCCTTGTCGCGAATGATGGAAATTGCCAGTCAGTACGCCAATGGTGAGGAGGCCGATCGGCTCCGCAGCGGTAAGAAACCAGTCGGGCAGGACGACCAGAATCACAATCGGAAGAACAAGCGTAAGGCCGACCCAGCTGCTCTGGGAGAGGCAGCAGTGGTCAACCAAGGGAAGGGCAAAGGAAAGCCCAAAGGCTCCTAGGCCCCCAAGAAAGGAAAGGGTCAGGCTGGAGATGATATGCTCGACCAGCCGTGTCCCATACACACTAAGAAGGACGACGAGGGAAACTTGGTGTACCCCAAGCACACCACTCGACCGTGTCGACTCTTGATCCAGAGTTTCCAAAAGGATCAGTCCGCTGAGAAAGAGAAGGAATCAGAAGAGTCCAAGGACAAGGAAGGGGACGGAGGATACCCCCGCATCAACTCCACTTTGGTGATTTTCGCAGACGTCGAAAGCAAGAGTCGACTGAAGATCATCAACAGAGAAGTGAACATGGTTGCTCCAGCGACCCCCACGTTCCTGAAATGGTCGAAGACCCCCATCACATTTGACCAGTCCGATCATCCGGCGCACATCGCCACCCCAGGGTGGCAAGCGTTGGTGGTCGACCCAGTGGTCGAAGGCACTCGACTGACCAGGGTTCTTATGGATGGAGGCAATGGCTTGAATATCCTGTATGCAGCAACCCTTCGGGATATGGGCATTCCTATGTCCAAGCTAAGGGAAAGTAACATGAGGTTCCATGAGGTAATCCCCGGGAAGAAGGCCGACTCACTTGGTGAGATCTCACTCGATGTCGTCTTTGGTGAATCCAAGAACTTCCGAAAGGAGAAGCTGATGTTCGAAGTGGTGGACTTTAACAGCACCTATCACGCCATCCTGGGTAGGCCAGCCTACGCCAGGTTCATGGCTTGACCGTGTTACGTCTACCTCAAGCTGAAGATGCCAGGACCCAACGGTGTCATAACCATCACTGGGAACCGGCAGAAAGCGGAAGAATGCTTCCAGAAAGGCTCGAAGATCGCCGACGAGCAGATGGCAGCAGTAGAGATGGAGGAGTACCAGAAGCAAGTGGATCCAGGCGACCTGCTAAGGGCAAAGAATCCGACTTCCGAGTCAGCCTTTCAGTCGGCCGGGGACACAAAACCCGTGCACATCCACCCCACCGACCCCAACGCAGCGCCGACCCACATCTCCACCACCCTTGACAGCAAATAGGAAGAAGCGCTCATCCAGTTCCTCCGTGAGAACTGGGACATCTTTGCATGGAAACCATCGGACATGCCAGGTGTGCCCAGGGGGCTGGCTGAGCACCATTTGCGAGTCGACCCGAAGGTGAAACCAGCGAAGGAACATCTCCGTCGATCCGCTGCGGAGAAGAGAAAGGCGATTGGCGAAGAAGTGGCTCGACTCCTAGCAGCAGAGTTCATCCGCGAGATATACCACTCCGAGTGGCTCGCTAACGTCGTCATGGTCCCCAAGAAGGAAAAGTCTCTCCGCATGTGCATCGATTTCAAGCACATCAATCGGGCCTGTCCGAAAGATCATTTTCCTCTCCCCCGCATCGATCAAATAGTCGACTCGACTGCGGGATGCGAGCGTTTGTCCTTTCTGGACGCATATTCCGGATACCACCAGATCCGTCTGTATGGGCCCGACGAAATAAAGACAGCCTTCATCACCCCTTTCGGGTGTTTTTGCTATGTCACCATGCCTTTCGGCCTCAAAAATGCCGGCGCCACCTTCATGCGCATGATCCAGAAATGCTTGATAAAGCAAATCAGCCGGAACATTGAGGCGTACATGGATAACATCGTGGTCAAGTCACGGAAAGGTTCCGACCTACTGACTGATCTTGCTGAGACATTCGCGAACCTCAGAAGTTACGATATCAAGCTCGACCCGTCAAAGTGTACATTTAGAGTTCCTGGTGGCAAGTTGCTCGGTTTTCTCGTTTCCGAACGGGGAATCGACGCCAACCCAGAGAAAGTCAGTGCCATCCTCCGAATGAAACGCCTCGAGCGTATACACGACGTTCAGAAGCTTACTGGTTGCTTAGCCGCATTGAGTCGATTCATTTCTCGGCTCGGGGAGAAGGCACTGCCTCTCTACCGACTCATGAAGAAATCTGACAAGTTCGAGTGGAATCCCGAAGCCGAAGCAGCGTTTGAGGAACTCAAAGCCCTGCTGTCCACCCAGCCGGTGCTCGCTGCCCCAGTCAGCGGAGAGCCACTTCTGTTGTACATTGCTGCCACCGGACAAGTCGTCAGTACTGTACTCACGGTCGAGCGGGAAGAAGAGGGCAAGGCATACAAGGTCCAACGCCCGGTCTATTACATATCCGAAGTTTTGACTCCCTCCAAGCAAAGGTATCCACATTACCAAAAGCTGGTGTACGGGATTTACTTGATCGCAAAAAAGGTTGCCCATTATTTCTCGGATCACTCAATCTCAGTCGTCAGCGACGCCCCATTATCAGAGATACTAAACAACCGAGATGCAACTGGTCGAGTGGCAAAATGGGCGATTGAACTTCTTCCGTTAGATATCAAGTTCGAAGCGAAGAAAGCCATCAAGTCTCAGGCCATTGCGGATTTTGTGGCAGAGTGGATAGAACAAGAGCTTCCGACTCAAGTTCAGTCGGACTATTGGACTATGTTCTTCGATGGGTCCAAAATGCTGAACGGATCCGGTGCAGGCGTGGTCCTGATCTCTCCTAGGGGCGACAAGCTCAGCTACGTCCTTTAGATCCATTTTGATTCATCAAACAACGAGGCTGAATACGAAGCACTTTTGTATGGGTTGCGTATGGCCATCTCACTTGGGGTCCGTCGCCTGATGGTCTACGGCGATTCAGACCTAGTGGTGAACCAAGTAATGAAAGGATGGGACGTCAGGAGCCCGACAATGACCAGTTATTGCAGTGCAGTGCGAAAGCTTGAAAAGAAGTTCAAAGGCTTAGAGCTCCATCATGTGCCCAGAGCAAAGAATCAGCTAGCCAACGATCTCGCAAAAATTGGGTCGACTCGGAGGTCCATACCCAAGAATGTGTTCCTAGAGCATCTGCACACTCCCTCTGTCAAGGAAGACCCCTTCTCGGAAGAGCCCCCGCAGCCAGTCAGTGCAACCGATCCGACTGAAGTCGAAGTGCCTGCCGTGGTCGACTTGATCATGGAGGTCCTAGTAATCACACCTGATTGGACTGTGCCATATATGTCATATCTGCTCAGGCAAGAACTCCCAGAAGATGAAGAAGAAGCGCGCCAGATTGTCCGCCGATCCAAAGCATTCACAGTCATTCAAGGTCAGCTCTACAGAGAAAGTGTCACTGGAGTCGCCCAGCACTGCATCGATCCAGAGGAAGGTCGACTGATCTTGGATGAGATTCACTCGGGAACTTGTGGCCACCACGCTTCCTCTCGGACTATCGTGGCCAATGCATACCGAGCCGGATTTTACTGGCCCCGCGCCAACGAGATGGCCAAGGATATTGTGGACAAGTGCGCAGGGTGCCAGTTCTACTCCAACATGTCACACAAGCCAGCATCCGCCCTCAAAACCATCCCACTAGTCTGGCCCTTCGCTGTTTGGGGCTTAGATATGGTCGGCCCCTTCAGGACAGGCAGGAGTGGATTCACTCATCTTCTGGTGGCAGTCGACAAGTTCACCAAGTGGATTGAGGCCAAACCCATCAAGAACCTCGAGTCGAGCACCGCCATCAGCTTCATCAAGGAACTAATATTCAGATATGGGGTCCCTCACAGCATCATCACACACAACGGCTCCAACTTTGACTCGGATGAATTCAGAGCTTTCTGTACTTCCCAAGGGACACGAGTCGACTACGCCTCCGTAGCGCACCCTCAGTCGAATGGACAAGCGGAAAGAGCGAATGGGCTGATTCTCCAAGGCTTAAAGCCACGGCTCATGCGCGACCTCAAGCATGCCGCCGGGGCTTGGGTAACCGAGCTGCCCTCCATCCTGTGGGGTCTGAGGACAACTCCCAATCGGTCGACTGGCCGAACCCCTTTTTTCCTAGTCTATGGGGCCGAAGCTGTATTGCCGAGTGACTTATTACACAATGCCCCCAGAGTAGAACTCTTCTCCGAAGCCGAGGCGGAGCAAGCTCGTCAGGATGCAGTCGACCTTTTAAAAGAGGAAAGAGAGATGGCCCTGATCCAGTCGACCATCTATCAACAGGAGCTGCGTCGATTCCACGCCCGTAACGTGAGAAGTCGAGCGTTCCAGGAAGGAGACCTGGTCCTCCGAGTGCATCAGAAACGTCCGCACAAGCTCGCCCCAGCATGGGAAGGCCCGTTCATCATCACGAAGGTGCTGCGCAACGGAGCTTACCACCTCTACAATGTAGCCCAGAAGAAAGACGAACCTCATTCGTGGAATGCGGACTACTCCGCCGTTTCTTCACTTGAGACACTCGACGGTCGAGTTGTAATAAAGGTTCCCCAATTTGTTTCAAAAACAGGATAGCAATGATTCCCTAACAATTGGTGTCCTCCAAATCCCCCAGTGGGTGCTTAGCTGCGATCCTCCGAGCTACGTCACAAGTACAAGGCGGTTCGGTCCTCCGAACTCCGCCACAAGTACAACGTAGCTTGGAATCGCCTAAGTTATAAACATTCTACTCCGAGTGAAGAGCGACCCTCTCACTCGGGGGCTTAGCTGCGACCACGTGACTCGCCTAAGTTACAACTATCTACTCCGAGTGAAGAGCAACCCTCTCACTCGGGGGCTTAGCTGCGGTCCTCCAAGCTACGTCACAAATACAAGGCGGTTCGGTCCTCCGAACTCCGCCACAAGTACAACGTAGCTTGGAATCGCCTAACTTATAAACATTCTACTCCGAGTGAAGAGCGACCCTCTCACTCGGGGGCTTAGCTGCGACCCCGTGACTCGCCTAAGTTACAACTATCTACTCCGAGTGAAGAGCAACCCTCTCACTCGGGGGCTTAGCTGCGATCCTCCGAGCTACGTCACAAATACAAGGCGGTTCGGTCCTCCGAACTCCGCCACAAGT
>LR738710.1:888345906-888381588 GCA_902687465.1 Secale cereale
CCTTCACTTTTAGGACGACGCAACACATTTCACCTAGCTACCCGATACTTTTTCGGTTCATTATCACACTGCCAGAAAAATCTGGATCTAAAGTAGTCCAATCTTTGGAGGACCCCTTTCGTTGGGTGGAAGAAGGGCAACATGTATAAAATCATATTTTGTTTGGGAGGGAATTGATCAAGACCAATCGACCCCCATAAGACAAGAGTTTGGCTTCCAACTGGCTGGTCGTTTCTCCAGCCTCTCTACCACGTATTTTCACTCAACGACAGTCAGACACCGATAATGAATTGGAATACCCTGGTACCGAATCGGGAACTGTCTGAGGTGGCAACTAATAATCTTAGCATACTCACATGCCAAAACTACGGACTCGCCTAAGCAGAAAAGTTTATTCCCATGGAAATTAATTTGAAGACATGAAAGCTCCTCAAAAGCACATAATAAGAGCTTAAGGTTTCTTGCTTTATCTAGGTCATGATCCCAAAAACAATATGGCGTCATTTGCATACTGTAGAATAGACAAGCCATCTACTACCAAGTGATTATCCAGTTCAACAAGAATAACTAACATGGCTGCCGCAATATTTTCTTTACTTCATTGGGGTGAATTTGTTTCATTTCTCTTGAAAAATGGTAGCCGTTTACCATGACATAGATTTTTTTTCTTTTTTTTCGAAAAGGAGGAAGCCTCCGGCCTCTGCATTTTGAGATGCACACAGCCCTTTTATTAAACGAACGCGGTTCAAACAAGCAGTCTCAAGTTGAAAGTAGTAAAAGGATCAAACGCCACATTTGGCTTAAAATGAAAGAAAGGCCACTTAACCTAAGTGTGGATCGCCATCCAAATCGGTTGTAGGTATCCCGTGCGACCGTCTCCCATCGGTTGCACACAAAAGCCATATGCTCCCTGCGATCCGCAGGACTGAGTAATGACCACGTACGGATCCATGTGGATGCCCTGAAGATAACCTGCAAAAAGTTTGTTAAAGTTTGTCTGTTAAAAGCAACATCATTTCTACAATTTCAAATAGCCCAAAGCAAAGCGCATACTCCTACTCGAATATGTGCCGCTATCTTGGGATTAATTCCGAGCAGCCAATCCCCAAAAAGATGTTGGAGCGATAAGGGTGGAGCAATATTAAATGCCACATGAAATGTTCTCCACAGAAGCTTAGTAAGAGGACAAAGGATAAACAGATGTTGTATAGATTCTTCCTGATCACAAAAACAACATCTCTTGCTGCCTATCCAATTACGCTTAGCTAAGTTATCTTTCGTTAAAATCACTCCCTTATGCACAAACCACATGAACACTTTAATCTTCAAGGGCACTTTAATTTTCCATATATGAATCGACCTCGGAATGGGTCCGGTGTTAATCAAGTCTGTATACATAGACTTCATCGTGAATGCTCCAGACACGGACAGCTTCCATCTAATGGAGTCCGTCTCTGCAGAAAGATTTACTTGCATTAACCTGCGCACCAAATTGAGCCAACGCTCCCAGCGTTGCCCCACTAAAGCTCTCCGGAACCCAATATTTAAGGGAATCGTGCTCAAAATTGTATGAACAGAACTCTCTTTGCGTTGGACTATGTTGTATAGAGAGGGATATTGCACCGCAAGAGGAGTATCTCCTAGCCAGGTATCCTCCCAAAATCGTGTACTCTGTCCGTTACCTACAATGAACTTGCACCTACCGAAAAAAGTCATTTTGACCCGCATCAGCCCCTTCCAAAAGGGCGAATCATTGGGGCGAACCGTCACTTGAGATAGACTCTTTGTATGCAAGTATTTGTTGCGCAGTAATTGAATCCACACCCCTTCAGTTTGAACTGTCAGACGATAAATCCATTTACTAAGTAGGCATCTGTTTTTAACCTCTAAGTTCTCAATACCCAGGCCACCTTGGTCTTTTGGTCTGCAAAGAATGTTCCACTTGGCCAACCTATATTTCTTCTTATTCTCATCACTTTGCCAAAAGAACCTAGATCTATAAAAGTCTAATCTTTTCCGTACTCCCACCGGTACTTCAAAGAATGAAAGAAGAAACATCGGCATACTCGTCAGGACCGAATTAATGAGGATCAATCTTCCGCCGTAAGATAAGAGCTTGCCCTTCCAGCAGCTCAGTTTCTTTTCGAAACGATCTTCGATGCATTTCCACTCTTTATTGGTAAGCTTGCGGTGATGGATTGGAATGCCATAGATGTATAGCTTTTGAAGAACATGTGAAATTTAATCAAATTACTGCTTCATCAAATAACAATGTTACAATGAAATTATCAAACTCAATTTGCCATGGCATGCCATGAACAAAAAATCTCCAGCACGCGACTACGCACGCACATGCACACTTCACACATTGGAAATCACCAGCAAACAAAAGCCTTTGTTTCAACTTTCAGAAGAAGAGAAGCCACACGAATGTGGGCGATCGAGTAGCACTTGCGGTGTCTAATTGACTCCCGCCTCCGATCCTCCTGACACGCCGGGGCCTCTCGGTCGAATCTCGACATGCTGCAAGAGTAATGAGCGGCACGGTGAGTTCTCTAGAAGTGTAACTCTGCAAGTTCTGTACAGTAGAAAACAATGTCAAATTGTCTTTTCCGGGTAAAGTGTTATCATACCTCCTGCACGGCCGGCGCCGACACCGACTTCGACTTGGTGGCCTCCGCCCTGACCCCGGCGCGGCCGCAGCCGGCGACACGGTCGACGAGGCCGAAAAATCTATCCTTGAGCTGGGCGGCGAAGTTGGCCATGTTGGTGGAGGTGGAGCTAGCCGAAGTGAACAGAGTGCACTGCACGCTGCTACTCTCTTAGGCAATCTGAATCACGCAGGTAGCTGTAGTGCTGCTTGATTTTGGTGGGGGGAGAGCGGTGTGAGTTCTGAGAGCAATGCAGAGGCCTCATTTATACACGACGCCGGGCACCAAACGCGTCAGCTTTAGTGTTGCACCTCCATATATCATCATGGTTCATGCATCTGGGGAGGCCCGCACGCCGTACGTGAATGGATATTCAGATCGATGCTGCATCGTTTACCACGCAGACCTTGTGCAGAGTTGTTGAGTGCCAACTTGCCGTCGTGTTAGCTGTGTCCATTGCTTGATATGATCACTACTAGACTAATTCTAGCTGCAATTTGCATGGACGACATGATTCGCCGGGCCGGGCCGGGCATCATATTATCCGATGTCGTGGGCACTTTCCACCTGTTTGTTCTCTCGAGATCTCGAACAAGGGCCGGCGTGAAACATTCTTCGTTGTTCGCCGCGTGAAACATTCTTCGTTGTTCGCTTATCGTACCTCGCGAGGGACAAAATCACTGTTTTAACTCTCTTGGGTCTGTTTAGGGCACATCTAAATGTGCCTACTTATTGCACATTTAAGTGCTCAATCAAACTGAAAAGAAAAAATATAAAGATAAAAGAAAATGCTTCCACGAATCTTAGTGTAAAATCAATGATATAGGACTTAGATGCGCAATACTTATAGCATATCTAGATGTGCTTTAGCAAAACTGAACTCTATAACAAAAGTTTAGCAGGATTTGATCCTTGTTTGTAAAAAAAGTTAGATCTAACGTGTTTCCTGCCGCACACTGCCGCACACGCTGACGGTAGAAATATATGGGCTACCGTCATGGTCAACGGCGGTAGACTTTGGTCAATGCTGGCTGGCAAAATGACGTGGCAAGGGGCTACCGCCACATGTTTTGGCGGTAGGTTCTGGGCCACATTATAAATTTTATGTGTTGCCAAGGATGCGTTTGGTTGTCCACATTAGGTCCAGCCAGACCCGCGCGAGAATAATTTGGCCTATTTGGTTGGCTGGGTCGCGTACAAATGTTGGCCCGTACGAAACTTAAAGCACTTCCAAGCCATGCCCGCTAGGAACGGACGAATCGGTCGTTTCCAGCGAGCCAGGCTGGGTCGAGCCACCTCTAGCGCATGCGGTGGGTCCCGTTGCACGAGGGAATACAGGAGGGATGCGAGCTCTGTACGTGGTTTCTTCTCCTACCTTCACTAAACTCCTCCCTAATCCCCTTTATTCGTCCTTTCTGATCTACACAACGGTACTTCGATTCGAGATAAGGTCCATACGGAAAAGATGGACATCAATGTCACGGTTCCATTCAGCTGATCGATTAGTAGTTTCGTCAACCGTGGAGGCAAGGTTGCCTTACAGGGTGGCCATGGCGTCCTGTGTGGCGCAGGTGTAGAGGTAGAGGATGGGCGGGTCAGAGCGGGACCCGTGCTCAATGCAGGAGCGGTCTGGGCATGGGACGGCAAGATCTGGTCATGCGGGGGCACCAGGTGCTCGATCTGGAGGCTGATTGGCGGATCCAGGCAACCTTTGTTGGGGATCGTTGCAGAAATCAAAAAAATCTACGCATCACCAAGATCAATCTATGGAGAAAGTAGCAACGAGAGAGGGGAGTGCATCTTCATACCCTTGAAGATCGCATAACGGAAGCGTTACTAGAACGCGGTTGGTGGAGTCGTACACGCAGCGATTCAGATCGCGGTCGATTCCAATATAAGCGCCGAACAACGGCGCCTCCGCGTTCAACACACGTGCAGCCCGGGGACGTCTTCTCCTTCTTGATCCAGCAAGGGGGAAGGAGAAGTTGAGGGAGAACTCCAGCAGTACGACGGCGTGGTGGTGGAGAAAGCGGGACTCCGGCAGGGCTTCGCCAAACCTAAGGAGGAGGAAGTGGTGTTGGGAGGGGAGTGGGCTGCACCAGGCCAAAAGGTGCGGCTACCCTCTCCCCCCTCCACTATATATAGGGACAAGGGAGAGGGGGCTGGCCCCCTCAGATCCCATCTAGGGGGGGGGGCAGGGAGAGGGGGCTTGCGCCCCAAGCCAAGGGGGGGCGCCCCCCTTAGGGTTTTCCCTCAACCCTAGGCGCATGGGCCCTAGGGGATGGTTCCCCTCCACATATAGCCCATAGGGCCCTCCGGGGCAGCTGGACCCTCCCGGTGGACCACCGAAACCCCTTCGGTGGCCCCCGTACAATACCGGCAATCCCCCGAATACTTTCGGTGACCGTATGAGGACTTCCATATATAAATCTTCTTCTCCGGACCATTCCGGAACTCCTCGTGACATCCGGGATCTCATCTGGGACTCCGAACAACCTTCGGTTAACCGCTTACTATTCTCATTACAACTCTAGCGTCACCGAACCTTAAGTGTGTAGACCCTATATTTCGGGAGACATGTAGACATGACCTAGACATTCTCCGGTCAATAACCAACAGCGGGATCTGGATACCCATGTTGGCTCCCACATGTTCCACGATCATCTTATCGGATGAACCACGATGTTGAGGATTCAATCAATCCCGTATGCAATTCCCTTTGTCTACCGGTATGGTACTTGCCCGAGATTCGATCGTCGGTATCCCTATACCTTCTTCAATCTCGTTACCGGCAAGTCTCTTTACTCATGCCATAACACATCATCCCGTGACCAACTCCTTAGTCACATTGAGCTCATTATGATGATGTCTTACCGAGTGGGCCCAGAGATACCTCTTCGTCACACGGAGTGACAAATCCCAGTCTCGATTCATGCTAACCCAACAGACACTTACGGGGATACCCGTAGTGTACCTTTACAGTCACCCAGTTACGTTGTGACGTTTGGCACACCCAAAGCACTCCTACGGTATCCGGGAGTTGCACAATTTCATGGGCTAAGGAAATGATACTTGACATTAGAAAAGCTTTAGCAGACGAACTACACGATCTTGTGCTATGCTTAGGATTGGATCTTGTCCATCACATCATTATCCTAATGATGTGATCCCGTTATCAATGACATCCAATGTCCATGGTCAGGAAACCGTAACCATCTATTGATCAACGAGCTAGTCAACTAGAGGCTCACTAGGGACATGTTGTGGTATATGTATTCACACATGTATTATGATTTCCGGATAATACAATTATAGCATGAACAATAGACAATTATCATGAACAAGGAAATATAATAATAACCATTTTATTATTGCCTCTAGGGCATATTTCCAACGGTCTCCCACTTGCTCTAGAGTCAATAATCTAGTTACATTGTGATGAATCGAACACCCATAGAGTTCTAGTGTTGATCATGTTTTGCTCGTGGAAGAGGTTTAGTCAATGGATTTGCGACATTCAAATTTGTATGTAGTTTACAAATATCTATGTCTCCATATTGAATATAACCACGAATGGAGTTGAAACGTCGCTTGATGTGCTTGGTCTTCTTGTGAAACCTGGGCTCCTTGGCAATGGTAACAGCTCTAGTGTTGTCACAAAAGAGAGTCATCGGGGCCGACGCGCTTGGAATAACTCCTAGGTCGGTGATGAACTCCTTCATCCAGACTCCTTCCTGTGCTGCTTCGGAAGCAGCTATGTAATCCGCTTCACATGTAGATGCCGCCACGACGCGTTGCTTGTAACTGCACCAGCTGACTGCCCCACCATTCAAAATATACACGTATCCGGTTTGTGACTTGAAGTCATCCGGATCTGTGTCAAAGCTAGCATCAATGTAACCCTTTACGACGAGCTCTTCGTCACCTCCATAAACGAGAAACATATCCTTAGTCCTATTCAAGTACTTCAGGATGTTCTTGACCGCTGTCCAGTGTTCCATTCCGGGATCACTTTGGTACCTCCCCACCAAACTTATGGCAAGGTTCACATCAGGTCTGGTACACAGCATGGCATACATAATAGAACCTATGGCTGAGGCATAGGGGATGACACTCTTCTTTTCTCTATCCTCTACCGAGATCGGGCATTGAGATGTGCTCAATCTCACACCTTGCAATACAGGTAAGAACCCCTTCTTGGACTCATCCATATTGAACTTCTTCAATATCTTGTCAAGGTATGTGCTTTGTGAAAGACCAATGAGGCGTCTCCATCTATCTCTATAGATCTTGATGCCTAATATGTAAGCAGCATCTCCAAGGTCCTTCATTGAAAAACACTTATTCAAGTAGGCCTTTATGATTTCCAAAAGTTCTATATCATTTCCCATTAACAATATGTCATCCACATACAATATGAGAAATGTTACAGAGCTCCCACTCACTTTCTTGTAAATACATGCTTCTCCATAAGTCTGTATGAACCCAAACACTTTGATCAAAACGAATGTTCCAACTCCGAGATGCTTGCACCAGCCCATAGATGGATCACTGGAGTTTGCATACCTTGTCAGTATTCTTAGGATCGACAAAACCTTCCGGTTGCATTATATACAATTCTTCCTTAAGGACGCCGTTAAGGAATGGCGTTTTGACGTCCTTTGCCAGATCTGATAATCATAGAATGCAACAATTGCTAACATGATTCGGACGGACTTCAGCATCGCTACTGGAGAGAAAGTCTCATCGTAGTCAATTCCTTGAACTTGTCGATAACCCTTATCGACAAGCCCAGCCTTATAGATGGTCACATTTCCATCCGCGTCAGTCTTCTTCTTAAAGATCCACTTGCTTTCTATGGCTTGACGATCATCGGTCTAGTCCACCAAAGTCCGCACTTGGTTATCATACATGGATCCTATCTCGGATTTCATGGCTTCAAGCCATCTGTTGGAATCCGGGCCCGCTATCGCTTCTTCATGGTGCGAAGGTCCACCGTTGTCTAACAACATGATTTCCAAGACAGGGTTGCCATACCACTCTAGTGCGGAACGTGTCCTCGTGGACCTATGAAGTTCAGTAGCAACTTGATCTGAAGTTTCATGATCATTATCATTAACTTCCTCTCTAGTCGGTGCAGGCACCACAGAAACATCTTCATGTGCTGCGCTACTTTCCAGTTCAAGAGGGTTACAATCACCTCATCAAGTTCTACTTTCCTCCCACTTACTTCTTTCGAGAGAAACTATTTCTCCAGAAAGGATCCATTCTTGGCAACAAAGACCTTGCCTTCAGATCTTAGGTAGAAGGTATACCCAATAGTTTCCTTAGGGTATCCTATGAAGACGCATTTTTCCGATTTGGGTTCGAGCTTTTCAGGTTGAAGTTTCTTGACATAAGCATCGCATCCCCAAACTTTTAGAAACGACAACTTAGGTTTCTTCCCAAACCATAATTCATACGGTGTCGTCTCAAAGGATTTAGACGGTGCTCTATTTAAAGTGAATGCGGCAGTCTCTAAAGCATAACCCCAAAATGGTAGCAATAAATCGGTAAGAGACATCATAGATCGCACCATATCCAACAGAGTGCGATTACGATGTTCGGACACACCATTACGCTGAGGTGTTCCAGGCGGCGTTAGTTGTGAAACAATTCCACATTTCCTTAGGTGCGTACCAAAATCGTGACTCAAATATTCTCCTCCACGATCTGATCGTAAGAACTTTATTTTCCTGTCACGTTGATTCTCTACCTCATTCTGAAATTCCTTGAACTTTTCAAAGGTCTCAGACTTGTGTTTCATTAGGTAGACATACACATATCTACTTAAGTCATCAGTGAGGGTGAGAACATAACGATAGCCACCGCGAGCCTCAACACTCTGATACGTCTCCAACATATCTATATTGTTTTATTGTTCCATGCTATTATATATTCTGTTTTGGATGTTTAATGGGCTTTATTATACACTTTTATATTATTTTTGGGACTAACCTACTAACCCAAGGCCCAGAGCAAATTGCTGTTTTTTTGCCTATTTCGGTGTTTCGCAGAAAAGGAATATCAAACGGAGTCCAAACGGAATGAAACCTTCGGGAGAGTTATTTTGGAACAATATCAACACAGAAGACTTGGTGTACACGCCAGGAAGCGAGAGAGACGGCCACGAGGGCAGAGGCGCGCCTAGGGGTGTAGGCGCGCCCCCCACCCTCGTGGGCCACCTCTTGCTCCCCTGACGTCCCTCTTCAGCATATATATACTCCCGTACCCTGAAACCATCGATGAGCACTACGAAACCCTAATTCCACCACCGCAACCTTCTGTACCCATGAGATCCCATCTTGGGGCCTGTTCCGGAGCTCCACCGGAGGGGGCATCGATTACGGAGGGCTTCTACATCAACACCATAGCCTCTCCGATGAGCCATGAGTAGTTTACCACATACCTTCGGGTCCATAGTTATTAGCTAGATGGATTCTTCTCTTTCTTTGGATCTCAATACAAAGTTCTCCTCGATCTTCTTGGAGATCTATTCGATGTAATTCATTTTGTGGTGTGTTTGTCGAGATCCGATGAATTGTGGGTTTATGATCAAGATTATCTATGAACAATATTGGATTCTTTTCTGAAATCTTTTATGCATGATTTAAATATCCTTGCAAGTCTCTTCGAACTATCGGTTTGGTTTGGCCTACTAGATCTATAGTTCCTGCAATGGGAGAAGTGCTTGGCTTTGGGTTCAATCTTGCGGTGTTCTTTCCCAGTGACAACAGGGGCAGCAAGGCACGTATTGTATTGTTGCCATCGAGGATAAAAAGATGGGGTTTATATCATATTGCTTGAGTTTATCCCTCTACATCATGTAATCTTGCTTAAGGCGTTACTCTGTTCTTATGAACTTAAGTAGATAGATGCATGCTGGATAGCGGTCGATGTGTGGAGTAATAGTAGTAGATGCAGAATCATTTCGGTCTACTTGTCACAGACGTGATGCCTATATACAATGATCATGCCTAGATATTCTCATAACTATGCGCTTTTCTATCAATTGCTCGACAGTAATTTGTTCACCCACCATAGAAATCTGCTATCATGAGAGAAGCCACTAGTGAAACCTATGGCCCCCGGGTCTATCTTTTATCATATTATTTTCCTGTCAACTTGCCAATTTATGTTGTCGTTATTTTACTTTACATTCTTTACTTTTAATCTATAACAAAAATACTAAAAATAATATCTTATCATCTCTATCAGATCTCACTTTTGTAAGTGACCGATAAGGGATTGACAACCCCTTTTATCGCGTTGGCGGCAAGGTTCTTATTTGTTTGTGCAGGTACGAGGGACTCGCGCGTGGTATCCTACTGGATTGATACCTTGGTTCTCAAAAACTGAGGGAAATACTTACGCTACTGTGATGCATGTCCCTTTCCCCTTCGAGGGAAAACAACACAAGCTCGAGAAGTAGCACGCTCATCGGACCGCACACATCAGTATGTATGATTTCCAACAAGTTGGTTGCTTGCTCCGTTGTTCCGAAGGACGGAGTCTTGGTCATCTTGCCCATAAGGCATGGTTCACATGTGTCAAATGATTCATAATCAAGAGACTCCAAAAGTCCATCTGTATGGAGTTTCTTCATGCGCTTGACACCAATATGACCAAGGCGGTAGTGCCACAAGTATGTGGTACTATCATTATCAACCTTACATCTTTTGGCATTCACACTATGAATATGTGTAGCATCACGTTCGAGATTTAATAAAAATAAGTTATTGACCAACGGGGCATGACCATAAAACATATCTTTCATATAAATAGAACGACCATTATTCTCAGATTTAAATGAGTAGCCATCTCGCATTAAACGAGATTCGGATACAATGTTCAAGCTCAGAGCTGGCACTGAATAACAATTATTGAGGTTTAAAACTAATCCCGAAGGTGATGTAGAGGTAGCGTGCCGACGGCGATCACATCGACCTTGGAACCATTCCCGACGCGCATCGTCACCTCGTCCTTCGCTAGTCCCCGCTTATTCCGTAGCTCCTGCTTAGAGTTACAAATGTGAGCAACTGCACCGGTATCAAATACCCAGGAGCTACTACGAGCGCTAGTAAGGTACACATCAATAACATGTATATCATATATACCTTTGACGTTGCCGGCCTTCTTATCCGCTAACTACTTGGGGCAGTTCCGCTTCCATTGACCCGTTCCCTTGCAATAAAAGCACTCAGTCTCAGGCTTGGGTCCATTCTTTGGCTTCTTCCCGGTAGCTGGTTTGCTGGGCGCGGCAACTCCCTTGCCATCCTTCTTGAACTTCTTTTTACCCTTGCCTTTCTTGAACTTAGTGGTCTTATTCACCATCAACACTTGATGTTCCTTTTTCATCTCCACGTCCATTGATTTCAGCATTGAATACAACTCGGGAATGGACTTGTCCATCCCTTGCATATTATAGTTCATCACAAAGCTCTTGTAGCTAGGCGGGAGCGACTGGAGGATTCTATCAATGACCGAGTCATCTGGAAGATTAACTCCGAGCTGAGACAAGCGGTTGTGCAACCCAGACATTTTGAGTATATGCTCGCTGACAGAACTGTTTTTCCTCCATCTTACAACTATAGAACTTGTCGGAGACTTCATATCTCTCGACCCGGGCATGAGCTTGGAAAACCATTTTCAGCTCTTGGAACATCTCATATGCTCCGTGTTGCTCAAAACGCTTTTGGAGCCCCGATTCTAAGCTGTAAAGCATGCCGCACTGAACCAGGGAGTAATCATCACTACGTGACTGTCAGGCGTTCATAACATCTTGAGTTGCTGGGAAAATGGGTGCGTCACCTAGCGGTGCTTCAAGGACATATGCTTTCTTGGCATCTATGAGGATGATCTTCAAGTTACGGACCCAATCCGTATAATTGCTACCATCGTCTTTCAGCTTAGTTTTCTCTAGGAATGCATTGAAGTTGAGGGCAACATTAGCGTGGGCCACTTGATCTATAAGACATATTGTAAAGATATTTAGACTATGTTCATGACAATTAAGTTCATATAATCAAATTATTTAATGAACTCCCACTTAGATAGACATCCCTCTAGTCATCTAAGTGATACATGATCCGAATCGACTAGGCCGTGTCCGGTCATCACGTGAGATGGACTAGTCATCAACGATGAACATCTCCATGTTGATCGTATCTTCTATACGACTCATGTTCGACCTTTCGGTCTTCCGTGTTCCGAGGCCGTGTCTGTACATGCTATGCTCGTCAATCAACCTAAGTGTATTGCGTGTGTAAATCTGACTTACATCCGTTGTATGCGAACGTTAGAGCCTATCACACCCGATCATCACATGGTGCTTCGGAACAACGAACCTTAGCAACGGTGCATAGTTAGGGGAAACACACTTCTTGAAATTTTTAGTGAGAGATCATCTTATTTAAGCTACCGTCGTTCTAAGCAAATAATATGTAAAATATGATAAACATCACATGCAATCAAATAGTGACATGATATGGCCAATATTATTTTGCTCCTTTTGATCTCCATCTTTGGGGCGCCATGATCATCATCGCCACCGGCATGACACCATGATCTCCATCATCGTGTCTTCATGAAGTTGTCTCGCCAACTATTACTTCTACTACTATGGCTAACGGTTAGCAATAAAGTAAAGTAATTACATGGCGTTTACATTGACAAGTAGGTCATACAATAAATTAAGACAACCCCTATGGCTCCTGCCGGTTGTTATACTCATCGACATGCAAGTTGTGATTCCTATTACAAGAACATGATCAATATCATACATCGCATATATCGTTCATCACATCCTTTTGGCCATATCACATCACATGGCATATGCTGCAAGAACAAGTTAGACGTTCTCTAATTGTTGTTGCAAGTTTTTTACGTGGCTGCTATAGATTTCTAGCAAGAACGCTTCTTACCTATGCCAAAACCACAACGTGATATGCCAATTTCTATTTACCCTTCATAAGGACCATTTTCATCGAATCCGATCCGACTAAAGTGGGAGAGACAGACACCCGCTAGCCAATTTATGCAATTAGTGCATGTCAGTCGGTGAAACCTGTCTCACGTACATGTACGTGTAAGGTCGGTCCGGGCCGCTTCATCCCATGATGCCGCCGAATCAAGATAAGACTAGTAACGGCAAGTAAATTGACAAAATTGACGCCCACAACAACTTGTGTTCTACTCGTGCATAGAAACTATGCATAGACCTAGCTCTGGTACCACTATTGGGGAATAAAAAAAACTACGCATCACCAAGATCAATCTATGGAGAAACTAGCAACGAGAGAGGGGAGTGCATCTTCATACCCTTGAAGATCGCAGAACGGAAGTGTTAGTAGAACGCGGTTGGTGGAGTCGTACATGCAGCGATTCAGATCGCGGTCATTCCGATCTAAGCGCCGAACAACGGCGCCTCCACGTTCAACACACGTGCAGCCCGAGGACGTCTCCTCCTTCTTGATCCAGCAAGGGGGGAGGAGAAGTTGAGGGAGAACTCCAGTAGCACGACGGCGTGGTGGTGGAGCAAGCGGGACTCCGGCAAGGCTTCGCCAAACCTACGGAGGAGGAAGTGGTGTTGGGAGGGGGAGGGCTGCGCCAGGGCAAAAGGTGCGGCTGCCCTCTCCCTCCTCCTCTATATATAGGGGAAAGGGAGAGGGGGCGGCCCCCTCAGATCCCATCTAAGGGGGGCGGCCAGGGAGAGGGGGCTTCCCCCCCAAGCCAAGGGGGGCGCCCCCCTTAGGGTTTCCCCTCAACCCTAGGCGCATGGGCCCTATGGGGGGTGGCGCCCAGCCACTTAGGGGCTGGTTCCCCTCCACATACAGTCCATAGGGCCCTCCAGGGAAGGTGGACCCTCCCGGTGGACCCCCGAAACCCCTTCGGTGGCCCCGGTACAATACCGGCAATCCCCCGAACACTTCCGGTGACCGCATGAGGACTTCCCATATATAAATCTTCACCTCCGGACCATTTCGGAACTCCTCGTGATGTCCGGGATCTCATCCGGGACTCCGAACAACCTTCGGTTTACCGCTTACTATTCTCATTACAACTCTAGCGTCATCGAACCTTAAGTGTGTAGACCCTACGGGTTCGGGAGACATGTAGACATGACCGAGACATCTCTCCGGTCAATAACCAACAGCGGGATCTAGATACCCATGTTGGCTCCCACATGTTCCATGATGATCTTATCGTATGAACCACGATGTCGAGGATTCAATCAATCCTGTATGCAATTCCCTTTGTCTACGGGTATGGTACTTGCCCGAGATTCGATCATCGGTATCCCTATACCTTGTTCAATCTCGTTACTTGCAAGTCTCTTTACTCGGTCAGTAACACATCATTCCGTGACCAACTCCTTAGTCACACTGAGCTCATTATGATGATGTCTTACCGAGTGGGCCCAGAGATACCTCTCCGTCACACGGAGTGACAAATCCCAGTCTCGATTCGTGCCAACCCAACAGATAGTTTCGGGGATACCCGTAGTGTACCTTTATAGTCACCCAGTTACGTTGTGACGTTTGGCACACCCAAAGCACTCCTACGGTATCTGGGAGTTGCACAATCTCATGGTCTAAGGAAATGATACTTGACATTAGAAAAGCTTTAGCAGACGAATTACACGATCTTGTGCTATGCTTAGGATTGGGTCTTGTCCATCACATCATTATCCTAATGATGTGATCCCGTTATCAATGACATCCAATGTCCATGGTCAGGAAACCGTAACCATCTATTGATCAACGAGCTAGTCAACTACAGGCTCACTAGGGACATGTTGTGGTCTATGTATTCATACATGTATTACAATTTCCGGATAATACAATTATAGCATGAACAATAGACAATTATCATGAACAAGGAAATATAATAATAACCATTTTATTATTGCATCTAGGGCATATTTCCAACAACCTTGGTGTGGCGGCGGCGATTGAGTTTCAAGGCCATGGCGGAGTCTTCCTGAGAGAGTTAGAGAAGTGAGAAAGAGAGAGAAGGAAGAAAGAGGAAGAGACAAGAGAGACGAAGGGGTGCCGTGGTACCGGACGGGCCCACTTGGGACACAATGCCCTGCCGCCTCTCGTGCCCTACTCATCCTCAGAGGAGTCTGCGACCTGTCCGTTGTCGGTGCCAGTGGGACGTGAGGTCGATGATGGACGTGGACGATCTGTCACTGTCCACCTGCCATGTGCACCCCCAAAAGTTGGACTGCGGCATGTAGGAGGCGTGGCTGGCGGCCGCGTCCGGCTACGTCGGAACTTCGCTGCGAGTGGCATGCGTGGCCTCATGCGCTGCTCTGCAACAAAGTTCGGCTTCGCCGCCGCCATGGCGGCCACATCCTAGCTTGCGCGATTGCCGTAGATTTGGCCCTCCACCAGCCGATGCTGCTCGAGGAGGAATAGGTTGTACATCTGCTCCTTTTGAGCATGCTGGAACACCGATATAGGAGCCGGCGCAGGCTCCTCCTTCTCTACCATGATTGTGGCGTAGTGTGCATGTGCCTATTCCATGGTCAGGACGGCATGCACCGGTGTGGGGTCTGGCGTTGTGTATCATAGCCCG
Organism: Secale cereale; assembly: GCA_902687465.1. Taxonomy (NCBI): domain Eukaryota; kingdom Viridiplantae; phylum Streptophyta; class Magnoliopsida; order Poales; family Poaceae; genus Secale; species Secale cereale. Next base: position 888,361,179 of record LR738710.1, read on the forward strand.
AGAGTTCATCGTCCGAGACCTCGGGCGAGTTGGTCGGCATGCCTTGCTCGACCCGTGTGGCACGGCAGGACTGCAAGGCGGCTGCAAATGTAGCCACCTCGTGTTTCATCTCCGGCGACAGACTATCCCACAAAGCATTCCCGCTCTCACGGTCATGGCAGATTTGGAGCAAAGGTAGGAGGATGTGTTGTCGTATGGAGTTAGCCGGGTGTGGTGCCTTTAAATAGCAGATCTGATGAGGTCAAGCATACAGGTGTGTCAATGCGTGGTGTCGCAGTTGGTTCATCGACCGGCGAGCCTGCTTAATGGCGGCATACGAACGGAAGGGCATTGAACGGGCGTGGTAGATATCCATCCTGTCCCGTACAACCGCTTCGACATTGAACATGCGCGGACACAGGGGACAAGGCGCGGACGGCTCCCTCGGCCAGCGCAATAGTTCAATGCTTTGGGCTGGCGTCATTGTCGAGCGGCCGATCTACAGCGGCATGAATGCGGGCAGTTGGCGCCAGATGGGAACGCACGCAGACAAGGGAGAAGGGTTTTGGGTGGGCCAAGGCGGTTAGGAGCGGCCGTGGCAGCGGTCTGAGGGTTCGGACGTTTGCAAAGCCTCGGGAAAAAGCATGTCCGGAGTGCCCGATGGACCGATACGGCCCCCGTTGGATGGCACAAAACGTCCGGGCAGTGCGGTTCGAACGTATGCGAGCGGTTTGAGGGTCGGCGTTGGAGATGCCCTAATGGGTTGGATTGGTGATGGTTTCCTACTTTATTTCTCTTCCGACTTATTTTCATTATTTTATCTATATTCTCTAAAAAGTTTTACAGAAAAATTGGAGAACTAATTTTATTTTACTACTCCCTCCATCCCATAATATAAGAGCGTTTTTTTCCATTGAAACGGAGGGAGTATTTTTATAAGATCATTGTTTGTTATGCATTTCAAAATTATTCACCGTATATTCTAAAAAATGTTCATCATATATTTTTAAAATAGATTGTGTGTTAGAAAAATATTTATCAAGTAATGTTACATGTATTTAAAAATTGATCATGTTAATAAAAAAGTGTTCATGTATTTATAAGAAGGTAATATTTATGTGTACTTGAAAAATGTTCATGATATACTTTAAAAAAATCATATCACTAAAAACAATGCTCACTTGCTTATAAAAGATATTTGTGTAATTTTTCATGTGTTTGTAATTTCAACTAGTATTTCGGCGAGTGTTTTAAGAAAATGTTTAATATTTTATTCACTTTAAAGAAAAAGTAGAACAAGAAAGGAAAACAAAATAGGAAAATGGAAAAATAATAATACAAATACAAAATACAAAATAGGAACAAAACAGAAAATTAAACCAGTGAAAAACTAAATTCACAAAATTGGAAAAATCTGGTCGGAAACAAAGAACGGGAAAACCGCAGTGGAAATCCGTGAAAACCACCGCCGACCCTCACATAGGCAAAACCGTCGATGCCCCCGCACCCTCCTACTGGCCTGGCCCTGTTTTTCAATGTTATACTTTAGATAAAGCTAATATGTAAAGTAAATAAAAATGGAGGGCGTACAACTTTTCTGTTTGTACTACTAAATATGTTTTGATAATTTATTTTGGTCTTATAAAATGCACCTTGTTTTCTTAATGTGCAATATTTTTGAAGTGCGGAAATGATTTTTTCGGTACTGGAATTTTTGTACGTTTCTTGCATTTTTTGTTCTTCACTTTTCTTGTTGCTGGTCTACTAGAACTTTGTGTTGGCGAAATTCTTGCTTTTCATGTGTCTCTTGCCTGACTGTGGTGCATAGAAAATCCAACTGATTGGAATGTATAAAAACAAATTCCAGTTTGACTTGTGAACAGCTGAACCCTAGTTATTATATGGCTGGTTCTTATGTCTGCATCAATGGCCCAAAAGGAAACTCGGTTATAGTGAACAAAAAAGAAGTGCATGTTACTTTGGTCTTTGGTATATATACGAGACGTGTTTGGTTGTCCGCATCAATTTTGACTGCATTGCATGTGTTTTCCAGATAGGCCTAACTAAGGAAAAACTGCATATAAACCATCATCTGCACATAGTATAATTTTTATGTTTGTCAGCTACAGGTTACTTAGATGACGTAGTCGGTGTCTCGTCTGGTGCGCGGCCCCAGGGTCGCCGTATGTGATGGTGCCCTGTTGAGGACGTGTTGTAATGGTTTTCGTCCAGATTTTCGTTAATTAACCAGGCAAGTCACTTCTACTTTTTATAATGAATCAGCCCTAAGGGACAGCGTTTCAATACAAAACAAAAATTGAGCAGCGTTTGAAATTTCAATCAAATTCATTACTGCTTCATCAAATATACAAATTACAATGAAATCATTAAACTTAATACTTCGGTCACCAGGCATGAAAAACTGTTGTTGAATATTGAAAACACACCGACGCACGCACAAGCACGGCAACAAGAAAAGCATTTGTTTCAACTTTGAGAACAAGGGAAGCCTCGTGAATCTGAAACGAAGCGATAGCCCTCCAGACATCAGCAGACAGTAACAAACGAGTAGCACTTGCGGTGTCTAATTGACTCCCGCCTCCGATCCTCCCGACACGCCGGGGCCTCTCGGTCGAATCTCGACATGCTGCAAGAGTGATGAGCAGCACGGTGAGTTCTCTAGCTACACCACTGTAACTCTGCAAGTCCTGTACAGAAGAAAACAATGTCGAATTGTCTTTTCCGGGTAAAATTTGATCATACCTCCTGCACGGCCGGTGCCGGCGCCGACTTGGGGCCCTCGGCCTTGACCCCGGCGCGGCCGCAGCCGGCGACGCGGTCGACGAGGCCGAAAAACCTATCCTTGAGCTGGGCGGCGAAGTTGGCCATGGTGGTGGAGGTGGAGCTAGCCGAAGTGAACAGAGTGCGCTGCACGCTGCTACTCTCTCGACGATCTGAACCACGCAGGTAGCTGTAGTGCTGCTTGATTTTGGTGGGGGGAGAGCGGTGTGAGCTCTGAAAGCGATGCAGAGGTCCCATTTATACACGACGCTGGGCACCAAACGCGTCAGCTTTAGTGTTGCACCTCCATCTATCATCATGGTTCATGCATCCGGGGAGGCCCCGCCGCCGTACGTGAATGGATATTCAGATCGATGCTGCATCGTTTACCACGCAGACCTTGTGCAGAGTTGTTGAGTGCCAAGTCGCCGTCGTATAGCTGTAACCATTGCTTGATATGATCACTACGAGACTAAAGGCATCTTCTAGGCGGACCGCTAATCGCCCGCATCCATGTGGACCACGAAAGTCATTTAACGTGGGCATGTATTCGTCCATGAAATTGTCGAGACACGTTTTCTTCTGCAAATTAGAAACAAAGTGGGGGAGGTTTGCGGGAGTTCGGACGACAAACACGTAGGACTCTGACACCCTTGGCACACCAAATCCCCCTCCCGGTCCCATTTCTTTTCACTCTGTCCCTTCTCCCCCTTGCTTTGCATCCGCACCCTTCACCTCCGCCACCACTGTTGTACATCTCTGGCCGCCACAGAGGCATTGCCAGACGTCTGTAACCAACACCGACACGCCCGCTCGCCTTTACGACGGAGTTGTCCACCCTGGAGTCGTTTGTACCCACATACACTCCACCCATGTCCACAACCTCCATGACGGACACCACGCCCGTCAGGTGTTCGGTCAGATGCCATTGAGCTTATTTTTCAAATGTTATGTTGTTTTTTAGAGTACGAAGGATGGTGAGCTACTCGACTATGGAGGATGAGTTGTTGTATGATGCGTGGTTGGCCGTATCCGCGGATTTTGTAGGCAGGAGCAAAGGGGGGGCCTTCTCGCAGCAAGTGCATGAAACATTTCACGCACGAAAGCACGTTGCGCCCTACGATATGTACATCATTCAACAACTTAACATGAGGTCATTGTCGTATCGCTGACACACTATCCAGACCAGTGTCACCAAGTTTTGCGACGTGGTTCGTCAGCTTGATGCAAGCTGACCATTGCACGTGGCAAAGAATGAGATCATAAGTTTTGCTTCCTCTTGCTCAATTTGTTGATTTATTTATTCACTCAATGTTGGTCTACAAGTTATATGTAGCCTGCACGCACTGCCGTCGTGTACCGCAGGGTCGAGGTATGGCCACTTACGTGCACACACTGTTTGATGAAGCTAAAGGGGGAGTATGTGTGGAACGACATGATCTGCTGATGAAAAACTTGTTTGACATCTGGAGCCTAGTCGAATTTGAGACATTGTTTGTACTAGACTTAATTTGTGTGCTATGTATGAATGATTTGTGCTATTTTCTATCCGATATGATGAATATCGGCCAGTTTGCATGAATTTCGTACTATTTGTTTAAATGCGGAAAATGTATGCGGCTACGGTTGGTTGGTGACCTTCCGCATCTGTGTCCACGAACTAGTCCCCCTGTTGTTTGTAAACAGATGCGAAAAAAAAATTGTGGGGTGCGTTGGAGATGCCCTAATGCTAGCTGCAATTTGCATGGATGACATGATTTGCCGGGCCTGCCCTGGTCGGGCATCATATTATCCGATCTCGTGGGCACTTTCCACCTATTCTCTCGAGATCTCAAACCAAGGCCAGCGTGAAACATTCTTCGTTGTTCACTTACCATACCTTTGCGAGTAATTAATGAACATAGTACAAAGTACATACCATGTATGGTGCAGAGGATGGTAGGGCTAGAGCAGGTATGGTGTTGTGAGATGATAGAGGTAGCATTACCTACTTAGCTTATAGACAACTCTTTTCATGTTGGGAAGCACTTGAAGCTGAACTTTGTGCTTGCATGTAGCCATTGAGAGAAGTGACTTGCAAATTATCATCCAAATGGACTCCATCCTGGCAATCAAGCTGATTTAAGCTACGGATCTTGATAGATCGATTTACTCTTCCATAATTAGAGAGATTGGGCACCTTATCTTTCTTCGTGATTCTTGTATTACTCATGTAAATCACAATCAAAATAAGGTTGCCAATAGCTTAGCTAAATTTGCTAGACTTGAGGGAAGAACGGTGACCTGGGTTGGTTCTCGCTCAGTAGATTCTTGGGAGCTAGCCAAAGCTAAATGTGACTTGAGTAATGCAAGAGTTTATCCGGAAAAAATAGTACAATGTACACACCAAACAATACAAATACGAATAATAATGGCAAGACAAATAAGTAGATAAGTAAAAGCAATCTCTCATGACCTAGCATGAGAAGTGTGCACTCGATGAGCTATTACAACTTGGAGAGAGTCGGTCGTGAAGCCCCCCCCCCCCCTACTCTCCCTCGCGTCGCTCTCCCGAGGGCGACTCGGGGGCGACCTAGGGTTCCTCCATGCCACCACCTCCCCCTCCCCCTACTCCTCGACGTTGCCGGAGGCGGTCGCTAGGGCCCCCACGCGGCTGGCAGTGAGGGTGGCGGCGAGGCCTTTGGCCGCTCCCTTTTGGTGGTGAGGGTCCGGATCAGAGGCGGCGGCCTCGCTTGTGTGGACGATGCTCCTTCGATGGAGGGGGGCGTTTGACGGTGAGGGTGGCCGAATCCCCTCGGCAGCGCGGGCAGCGAGGTTCCGGTGAGCGTTGGTTGTGGCGTGGGGACAGGCCCCGGGCTCCCCTCATCAAATATGAGGCATTTCGGTCCGCACGCGGCGCCCGACCTCTATTCGTCCTAGATCTCCAGCGCAAGCGTGCCGTTGATGCCGATGGCTGTTTCGGTGGTGGCGGTAGGGAGACTGTCCGGGGGGAACCCCTAGCCGTAGGTGGCAGTCGCGACGTCGATGGCGTCTTGGACGCCATTCCCTCCTTGGTGGCGGCGCTGAGGTACATCTTCCCCTACCTCTCCCCTTCCCCTAAGCCTGGGTGAAAACCCTAGCCCATGTGGCTATGCGCGTCGTCATCTTCCTGAAGGGGCCGCCTTGGGCATGGGGATAGTGGGTATGTGTGGCGAGCTTGGCCGGTTCCTGTGGCGGCCATCCTATCTTCTGTGTTGTAGCTCCGGTCGGGTCTGTTGTCTCTTCCAGGCGTGTGCTCCTTCCCCAATTGCTCCAGTGGGTCCGGTGGTGCGGCGCCCTGGAGACTGGGCGAGAGGAGATTGTGGTGCCCTCTTCGGCGACTGTGATGTGTTGGCTGTGAGGCAGATGATCTTGGTGAGCGCTGGCTTGGTCCGGTGGTAGCGGTGCTGCCCTTCCGGTCATGTCTCCGGTGGCGACTTCGCGCTTCTACAGCTTCCTGATGTGCTTCGTGCTTGGGCGTTGGTGATTCCTATGCTTAGGATGCACTAACAGGCGAGACCTTGTGTACTGTAGCTTTTGCTCCTGGCTCCATATTCGATTGCTTACCTTCTTCACCTTGTACCTGTCGTTTGGGGTTGCATCCCATGTTTCTTCTTCCTTTCAGTTTGCTTGTACTGTTGAATGTATCCTGGCTGGTTAATGGCTTTGTTAATTCAAAGCCAGTTTAGGTCCAAGCCCTTATCGGGCTTGGCCGAGCCTTTTCTCTAAAAATGTTACTACTTGACAAGCCATATTATCGGTCCTAATTACAATGGGTTGAGTTGGTGATGGTTGTTTCCATTACTAGATGATGCCCCGCACATTGTTGTGGGGATATTTTGCAATATTTGAATGAGGTTTTGAAAGTGCAACTAATCCCCGGGTGGTTTGGGTAATTTATAACAACATATAGCTCATTGAACTAATGATTGCTCAAGCTAAATATTTCAGGAAAGTTCAATGAATGGCATGACTATTGTGGAAATGTGGACCCCTCAAAAAGCTAAGGAAGCAAGTTTGGCAAAAGCTCAAGACTCTACCTCTTCACTTTTAGTGATCCAAGATCACATTTAGTCCTTAGGAAAGCCAATATTATTAAAAGGGGATGAGGTGTTGCTCAACGAGTTGGTTGCTCACAATGCTTGATGATATGCTCCAAAACCCTCACACAACCTCTCCACTCCAAACAAGTCAAAATCAAAATGCCAAACACGGACTCACTGATTTTCATATCCAGTCCCACCAAGTTTCCTTTGACTTAGCCAGAGCCATAAACCCTAGCATTTCGGTCTCACCGATATAAGCTTTCGGACTCACCGAGATGGTTCTGTAAACTCTCTGTTACAGGTTCATTTATTTTGGTAATACCGAGTTCATTAATCGGTCACACCGAGTTTTACCTTGCCAACTCTCTGATGACTTAACCCTAGCCTTCGGTCCCACCGAGATATCCCAGTCGGTCCCACCGAGATTCATAACGTTCACATATTTGAACCTTTTGGTTAGACTGAGTTCACTGAATCGGTCCCACCGAGTTGGCCAAAAGGTGTGTAACGGTTAGATTTTGTGTGGAGGCTATATATACCCCATCCACCCCTCTTCATTCGTGGAGAGAGCCATCAGAATGTGCCTACACTTCCGTTACTTATTTTCTGAGAGAGAATCACCTACTCAAGTGTTGAGATCAAGATATTCCATTCCTACCACAAATCTTTTTCTCTAGCCTTCCCCAAGTTGCTTTCCACTCAATCTCTTCTTCCAACATATCCAAATCTGTGAGGAGTTGTTTGGGTGTTGGGGAGACTATCATTTGAAGCATTTGAGCAAGGAGTTCATTATCAACACACCGTTTGTTACCTTTTGGAGAGTGGTGTCTCCTAGATTGGTTAGGTGTCACTTGGGAGCCTCCGACAAGATTGTGGAGTTGAACCAAGGAGTTTGTAAGGCCAAGGGGATCGCCTACTTCATGAAGATCTACCCTAGTGAGGCAAATCCTTCGGGGGTGATGGCCATGGTGGGATAGACAAGGTTGCTTCTTCGTGGACCCTTCATGGGTGGAGCCCTCCGTGGACTCGCGCAACCGTTACCCTTCATGGGTTGAAGTCTCCATCAACGTGGATGTACGATAGCACCACCAATCGGAACCACGACAAAAACATCCGTGTCTACACTTGCGTTTGTACTCTCCAAACCCCTCCCTTTACCTTCATATGCAATGATTTACTTTCCGCTGCTACAACTCTAGAATTGCATGTGTAGGAAGATTGCTTGACTTGTGCTAATTTGCTAAAAACTGTCAAAACATAACATTGGAAAAAGGATATGTTTTTATTTGGTCAAGTAGTCTAATCACCCCCTCCCTCTAGACATACTTTCAATCCTACAAGTGGTATCAGAGCTTTGGTCTCCATTTGCCTTGATTTCCATAGCTTTGATGATCATAGCCTTGGTTTCACAACCTAGGAGAGTATGGCGTCTAGCGAGGGAAATTACCACCGTAGAGGTCCTTACTTTGATGGTACTAATATTTTTGCTAGTTGGAAGCATAAGATGAAAATGCATATTCTTGGACATAACCCCGCCGTTTGGGCTATTGTGTGTATTGGTTTGTAAGGTGAATTCTTCAATTGGAAGGAACCAAATCGTGAAGCCTCCGCTGAAGAATTGAAGATGTTGCAATACAATGCTCAAGCTTGTGATGTCCTCTTCAACGGATTGTGCCCCGAAGAATTCAACAAAATCAGCCGTCTTGAGAATGCAAAGGAAATTTGGGATACTTTGATTGATATGCACGAAGGTACCGACTCCTTCAAGGAATCCAAGTTGGATGTGCTTCAAAGTCAACTTGACAAGTTCAAGATGAAGGATGGTGAAGGTGTCGCTGAAATGTACTCTAGGCTTGCTCTCATCACAAATGAGATTGCCGGCTTAGGAAGTGAAGAGATGACCGACAGATTCATCATCAAGAAAATCCTAAGAGCCTTGGATGGAAAATATGACACCGTGTGCACATTGATCCAAATGATTCCAAATTACAAAGATCTCAAGCCAATGGAAGTCATTGGAAGAATTGCTGCTCATGAGTTGTCACTCAAGGATAAAGAAGAGCTTCACAACAAGTCTAGTGGTGCTTACAAAGCCTCATGTGACGCTCCTACGTCATCAAGTGAGAAACAAGTCTTCAATGAAGAATTGAGCTTAATGGTGAAGAACTTCAACAAGTTCTACAAGAATAGAAGCAAAGAGAGAAATTGCAAGTCAAGGTCCTACAATGACAAAAGATCTTCTAGTCATGAGCGTAATTGCTACAATTGTGGAAGACCCGGACACTACTCCAATGAGTGTACAGCTCCCTACAAAAGAAGAGAAGACTCACCTAAAAGGAGAAGTAGAAGAGAAGAATCACCACCAAGAGAGAGAATGAGTAGAGATGATCATTATGAACGAAGACCCTCCCGAAGAAGCAAGGATTCGGAAAGGAAGGACAAATCATCAAGGAGCTATACAAGACGAAGACATCAAGCTCATGTTGGTGAATGGGTATCCGGTTCGGACTCTAATAACTACTCCGAGAGAAGCTATCACTCCTACTCAGAAGATACTCAAGATGAAGGTGTTGCCGGAATTGCTCTTGTGTCATCCAACTCCTACGATATATTTGACTCGCCAAATAAAGGAATTGGAAGATGCTTCATGGCTAAAGGCCCTAAGGTATCACACCCTGAGTATCTTGTCTTTAATAGTGATGAAGATGACTTGCTAGGAGATGATGATTTACTTGTTGGTAGCAATAGTGATGAAACCTATGATGAAATTGCTATTAATCATGCTAATCAAGATAAAACGAATTACAATGATAAGAAGAAGATTGAGCGTCTAACTAAAGAATTAAACACTCTCAAGTTAGCTCATGAAACTACCTTAGAGGATCATCGAGAACTTTTGAGGACTCATGAGAAGTTGCGCTTTGAAAATCTCAATCTAGAGCAAGAGCCTGAGTTCTTAAAAGAAATCAATGATGATCTTCGTAAGAAAAGTTCTTCTTACATTGCCAAGCGTTTACTCTTGTCTACTTACATGCCACAAGTAAAATCTAGCAACAATAACAAGAAAGATTATTCCTCTAGCTAGTAGTAACAACAATCATGCTAAATCCAATATTGTTGCTTCTAGTAGTTCTCTTGATTCTACTAATGATTCTCTTAGGCAAGTTACACTTGAGCAAGAAAATAGCTTATTGAAGGGAATTATAGAGAAAGGTGTTTATAAGAGTCTTGCCGGAAGTAAGCAATTTGAGGAAATTGTACGCAAGCAAGGAAGGCACCTGAAGAATTAAGGTGTTTGTTTTGAACGAAAGTTCAATGCCAATGGAGTTGAGTGGGAAGAAGATCAATACCCCAAGACCAAGTTTGTTCCTCAACAAGAGAAGTATGATCATACTTCCTTCAAGGGGACACAAGCACAAGATGATCTTCCACCACAAGACCACAAGCTAAAGGGCAAGGACAAGCTTCAAGAAGAGATTGATGCATTTGATGAAGCTCCTAAGGCCTTGGTCAAGTGGGTTCCCAAGACTACATTAAGCTCTACTTCATCAAGTACTACTACAACTCCAGGGATTCCCATCAAGTTGATGTGGATCCCGAAGAAGAAGAACTAGAGAGTTCTTGAGGGTGACTCCGCTAACATACTTCACTCATATCATCTTGGCAAGGACAAGTGCAATCAACCTTCACATCTTGCACTAGTTCAAGGAGTCACAAACCCTCTTGTTGGTAAGATAAGGGACAAGGTAACATAATGCTTTCATGGACAGTACTTTGTGTGCTTCTCACTCCATGTCCATGGATATCTTTGTTTGTTCCTTGTGGGACTAACCCGTGTAGGTATTGAAAGTGCAACTCACTCCAATGGATTGCTCCAAATGATCTACATCAACATTGAGCATCCACATCTTCAACATCAACATGAAGTCATCGTCGACAAAACCCAAGGTTAGTTCATCCCTCTTAGGGGGGATATCACATCTAGGGGGGCTTTACTCTAAAGATTGAGCTAAAGCAACTCTAATGGTGTGAACACAACAATGCTTTATGTAAAAGTGGCAACCCCACTTGTGCTTAAACGATGAGTATGACCTATGATCAAATGTTCTCATTTGACTCCTAAGTCAATATACTCATATATAGATGACCTAGTCATCACCAATTAATTGATAGATGCTAGAGTGTTTGTCATGCTTTGCCACATATTTCATTTGCCATTTTATTGTGTGAGCATGTAGGTTGCATATTTTAATCATTCGAGGACATCCATTTGCTGCTTTGATTGTTTGGCTCTTTTTCTTTTGCCAAATGGATGGACAAGAATGCCTAAGCACTCCCTCTAGCTATATATGATTTTCTCGTCTCAAACTCTATTCATGCTATACATCACAAAGCTTGAACAGGTCTCTATCGGACCCACCGAGTGAGGAGCACTCGGTGTCACCGATCTGATCAGGGCTTAACTTCCAAAACCTCCAAAATGCATTTCGGTCAGACCAACAAATCTCAATTGGTCCCATCAAAATCATTTAGGTTGGTCAGTTTTTGTATCTCGGTGAAACAAAACAAACTATCTCGGTCCAGCCGAGTTGCAACAGCTCAGTGCTAATGCATCTTGGTGCCACCGAAATAGTTTTCTCGGTCCCACCGACAGATCTGGGTATATAACTCGCGGACAGAATTTTTGGAAACTTCTCCAACAGTTTTATTCTCGCACCCCAGCTCTGCCGCCGCCGTGGTCCAAGGATCTTCGCCATTACCTCCAACCGCCTCCTGCCGTTGGAATCCGTCGCCGCCAAGGGCATTCATCTCCGCCCCTCGTCGCCATAGGAGATCGTCACCAAGTTAGGGTACGACTCGCTTGTTTTGTGTTCTCCAAATCTAATTCATGCACAAAACGACTTGCCATTGATCTTGCCTCGTTTGCAAACTTCTTACTGGCAAAACAAGTCTTTAGGGTAGATGGATTTCGAAAAACTTAGGGTTAGTTCTCCGCCGAACCCATCTCAGTCCGACCGATTTGCAAGTCTCGGTGTCACCGAGTTGGTGTAAGCCATTGCACTGGTACACCTCGGTCCAACCGAATTGTATCACTCGGTGAGACCAAAACTAGCAGCTCAGTGAAACCCTAGCAAACTCGGAGCCACCGAAAACTACCTCGGTCTTACCGAAACAAGTATGTTTTGGCTCTACCTTTGTTTCGGTATCACCAAACTGGTAAACTCGGTAGCACCAAAATGGATTCTACAGAAAACTAAAGTTAAGTTTTTCAAATCAAATTTTTCAAACCCAGCTGTGCTTTGTGATGCTCATCCACTCTATCTCATCTATATCTATTCACAAGGCCAGCTTGCAGTTTTAGAAATGTCAGAAGGCAGTGACAATCAGAACAGGTCAGAGGAGTAGGCATAATTGAGTGAGGGCTCTAGTCCCAATAACTCTAGCTACTATGAGAGCAGCGGGAGCACACCAAGCAACCTGCCTAAGGCATCAACTAGGCAGAGAAAGAAGAAAACTTCAGATTCAAAGGATGAAGATTTTGAAGTTGAAGAAGTCAGCTCAAAGAAGAAAGTTGCCAGGAAGGAGTATGTCACAGCTGCTTCAACCAAGCCTGGACTGAACAAGAAGGTCCCTGCCAAGAGAGTTCCAATGTCAAAGGGTAGAGCATCAACTCAAGAAACAATGGTGTTCACTCTTGAAACCAGAGATGATGAGCCAGCAGGAACTAAGAAAAGGGGTAGGAAAACCACAACTAGAGTGGTTGGCAAGCCATCTATGAGAAATGATGGTGATGATGAGGAAGAAGAAGAAGAAGAGGATGTTGCACCAACAACTAAATCTCAGAAGCTGATGGGGGATACCATTAAGTCAGGGGCTGCTCCTTCAAAGCCCAAGACTGCCCCCAAAGATGCTGCTCAAGCCACCAAGTCTGCACCCAAGAGAAGCATAAGGAACATTTCAACTGCAGAAAAGAACAAGGCTCCAATGCCTCAAGCTCAAGCCTAAGATTCCAGAGCATAATGATGCTCATCCTATTGCTGATGACATGAAGCTGAGAAGAGATGTAGGCTTGAGAGCATGGAGGAAGCCAGATCCCTATGTTGTAAGGAGGAGAACAACAGTTGATTACAGGTTTCACACAAAGAAGCAACAAGATTTCTATGAGACTGTACTGCTTAACAAGAAGCCCATTGTCTGTGACATGAAGTGGGTGGATTGGAAGTATATTGATACGCATTCTGACTACTTTCCACATGTGCATGAGAGCTTCAGGATGACAGGCACTACAAAATTTGTTGGGAAGAAGCTGACAAGATGGAATGACGAAATGGTGATGCAATTCTACTCCACTGCCCATTTCTATCCAGATGGGAGAATTGCATGGATGACTGAAGGCACTAAGTATCAGTCCACAATCTCTGAATGGGCTGCTATGATATGTGCTCCAGCTGAGTCAGAAGATGATCCAGACATCTATGCTAAGGCTAGGATGATCCATGACACCATGCAAAACATGTACAAGCCTATCGCCAATGAATACAAGGAGCAATTCAACTTTGGGACAATGTGCTATCTATTGGCTGGACTTGGCACCATCAACACCATTCTAAGACACACTTTGCTGCCAAAGTTTAGAGATGACAGGATGATCAGAGGACATTCCATTAACTTGCTTCACAACTATGATGTGCCAGAGAAGTTCAAGGTCATGAGTATGATTGTAGAGACAATCAAGAGGACAGCTGTTGACCAGAAGAGATCTTGTGGATATGCCCAACATATTCATACACTCATCAACTCTAGAGTGGGCACAGACACATATCTGCTTGATAGAAGGCACTTGTCCCTAAGGCATGAGTTTGAGGATAATGAGGTGGTGATGGAGCCTACACACCCCTCATCTGCACAACCATCAGAGGCATACATGAAGGAACAAGCTGCTCAGCAAGCTCAAGCTTCAACCCAGGCTGTCAACATTTCAAGCCTAAAGTCAAAGAGTAACCAGATGACATGTCTTCTTGAAGCTACAATGAGGATAGAGAAAGGATTGGCCACCCTGACTCAGAATCAAGCTAGCCTACAGACGATCATTGAAGATAAGTTCCACGCTCTTGATACTAAGGTGACAGAAATGCAGACCATCGTGAAGAAGCTCAAGCGAGATACAGATAGAGCAAGAGTTGCTGCTGGAGTGAGTTCTGAGAGTGATAAGGAGGATGCTACCAGGTTTTAGAAGGTGCCCCGAGGATAGAGGACTGAGACAGTGTTAGTGGGAGACGTGAGACCCACTTAGTCTGCCCCAGCTGCTGCTGCCCAGGGAGTCACACATGCATCAACTCCACCAGCCCCTCAGACATTAGCTGATATTTTCGCAGAAGGAGTTCTCTCAATGCCATCTACGCACACTGGAGACAACAGCCAGAAGACCCCTTCAGGAGCTCCAGGAGATGCCTAGAGAGACACATAGCCTATGTATATTTTAAACTTTTTGGCAACTTGCTGCCAAAGGGGGAGAAATATTTACAGATCATATAGGCTTCGAGAGAGAGAGAGAGTTCTGCCTTTTATTGCACTTGGTTTTTGCTACTATCTTTTGGTGATGTTATTTGATGATACTTGTGTGTGAGATGCTACATTTATGGTTGTGTTGATCTCTATGTGATCATTTGCAATTGCCTTGGTGATGAGTACTTGTTATTCACTTATTATCCTTTTGAGTGCTCCACCAAGATGTGTGTGATGTGTGAGATGTGACTCATGATCCTATATAGTTGTGCATTTGCATTCAAACGCAAATATTTAATAACGCACAAATTTAGGGGGAGCTCTTGCTTATCACATACTTCTCGAAGCAACGATATATTTCATTCTTTTATCATTTTTCGAAGCTTTGGTCTATATGTTGTCATAAATTACCAAAAAGGGGAGAGATTGAAAGTGCAATTAATCCCCGGGTGGTTTTGGTAATTTATAACAGCATGTAGCTCATTGAACTAATGATTCCTCAAGCTAAATATTTTAGGAAAGTTCAATAAATGGCATGACTATTGTGGAGATGTGGACCCCTCAAAAAGCTAAGGAAGCAAGTTTGGCAAAAGCTCAAGACTCTACCTTTTCACTTTTAGTGATACAAGATCACATTAAGTCCTTAGGAAAGCCAATACTATTAAAAGGGGATGAGGTGTTGCTCAACGAGTTGGTTGCTCACAATGCATGATGATATGCTCCAAAACCCTCACACAACCTCTCCACTCCAAACAAGTCAAAACCAAAATGCCAAACTCGGACTCACCAATTCTCATATCCAGTCCCACCGAGTTTCCTTTGACTTAGCCAGAGCCATAAACCCTAACATTTCGGTCTCACCGATATAGGCTTTCGGTCTCACAGAGATGGTTCTGTAAACTCTCTGTTACATGTTAATTTATTTCGGTAATACCGAGTTCATTAATCGGTCACGCCAAGTTTTACCTTGCCAACTCTCTGATGACTTAACCCTAGCCTTTGGTCCCATCGAAGATCAAGATATTCCATTCCTACCACATAAATCTTGTTTTCTAGCCTTCCCCAAGTTGCTTTCCACTCAATCTCTTCTTCCACCATATCCAAATCTGTGAGGAGCTGTTTGAATGTTGGGGAGACTATCATTTGAAACATTTGAGCAAGGAGTTCGTTATCAACACACCGTTTGTTACCTTTTGGAGAGTGGTATCTCCTAGATTGGTTAGGTGTCACTTGGGAGCCTCCGACAAGATTGTGGAGTTGAACCAAAGAGTTTGTAAGGCCAAGGAGATCGCCTACTTCGTGAAGATCTACCCTAGTGAGGCAAGTCCTTCGTGGGCGATGACCATGGTGGGATAGACAAGGTTACTTCTTCGTGGACTCTTTGTGGGTGGAGCCTTTCATGGACTCGCGCATCCGTTACCCTTCGTGGGTTGAAGTCTCCATCAACGTGGATGTACGATACCATCACATATTTGAACCTTTTGGTTAGACTGAGTTCACTGAATCGGTCCCACCGAGTTGGCCAAAAGGTGTGTAACGGTTAGATTTTGTGTGGAGGCTATATATACCCCATCCACCCCTCTTCATTCGTGGAGAGAACCATCAGAATGTACCTACACTTCCGTTACTTATTTTCTGAGAGAGAATCACCTACTCAAGTGTTGAGATCAAGATATTCCATTCCTACCACAAATCTTTTTCTCTAGCCTTCCCCAAGTTGCTTTCCACTCAATCTCTTCTTCCAACATATCCAAATCTGTGAGGAGTTGTTTGGGTGTTGGGGAGACTATCATTTGAAGCATTTGAGCAAGGAGTTCATTATCAACACACCGTTTGTTACCTTTTGGAGAGTGGTGTCTCCTAGATTGGTTAGGTGTCACTTGGGAGCCTCCGACAAGATTGTGGAGTTGAACCAAGGAGTTTGTAAGGCCAAGGGGATCGCCTACTTCATGAAGATCTACCCTAGTGAGGCAAATCCTTCGGGGGTGATGGCCATGGTGGGATAGACAAGGTTGCTTCTTCGTGGACCCTTCATGGGTGGAGCCCTCCGTGGACTCGCGCAACCGTTACCCTTCATGGGTTGAAGTCTCCATCAACGTGGATGTACGATAGCACCACCAATCGGAACCACGACAAAAACATCCGTGTCTACACTTGCGTTTGCACTCTCCAAACCCCTCCCTTTACCTTCATATGCAATGATTTACTTTCCGCTGCTACAACTCTAGAATTGCATGTGTAGAAAGATTGCTTGACTTGTGCTAATTTGCTAAAAACTGTCAAAACATAAAATTGGGAAAACGCTAAGTTTTTATTTGGTCAAGTAGTCTAATCAACCCCCCTCTAGACATACTTTCGATCCTACAGATTTCGGTTATATGAAACATGAATATTTGAAATAATAGTTCTTGAAAGTATATAAGAATTAAATGCAAATAGCAAAATAGAATGCAATTTATGCAGGCATGTTTGCATGTTGAAGTGGATCTTTAATATGCATAGTTGCATGTTGAGGTGGACCTTTTCCTATTCATGTTGAGTGATGAGCTGGCATGCTTCATTGTTCAGATAAATATATTAGTGGGGCTAGCTACTTAGGTATAGAAGATTACTCTTACAAATTACTTTTCATGTTTTTCTTTCTTTTCTGAAATGCTAACTACATGCATTTATAAAATTGTTTTAGATGCAATTAAAATTATTCATCATGTATTCTACAAAAAAAAAATCATCACATATTTAAAAATATTTATAGATTTTTATATGTAACTTGTATTAAAATGCATGTTATTGAAAACATATTCATATATTATAAAAAATGTAATTTTTATATGTGCTTGATTAAAATCACCATGTATTTAAGGTAAACGTTGATCTTAGTAAACAATACTTTTTGCAAACAAATATCTTTTAATATTTACATGTATTTCGAAAACAAATGACTAGTATTTTCAAATCATTAGTAAATTTCTTTAAAAATTAATGTTCAAAATATATTTAGATTCCTTAAAAGAATTAGAAAAAGAAATAAATTAAAAATAAAAGAACAAAATAAGAATTCATACACATAAGAAACATAAAAAAGAAAAAGGAAATTCATATACAAAAGTAACATATACAGAAAAAAGACAGATAAAAACAAAAATCAAACCAGAGAGAAAGTAACTTGCAGAAAATCCATAAAAAAATCGCTCGGAAAACAAAGGCTGAGAAAGCCGAAGCAAAAATCTGAAAAAAAAAAACAACTAAGAAAATCGCAAAGGAAAAACCGCCGACACGCCCGCTCCGTCGTACTGGTCTGGCCCAGTTAGTGGCGTAGTTGGGCGAAGAATACCGTAGGAGCGATATATAACATTTTTCGTTGGTCACTAGATGGTTGAATTTTCATTTGGGTCTCCACACTTGGTTTGAAAAAAAAAGGAATACTAGGTTTATCTAGTTTAATAGAAAAAAAGAAAATTGCACATTTAAAGCATGAAACTATACATGATTCTTTTACATATTTTAGCGTATATTAAACAATGCCAAAATACAAATATTTTCAGTAACTTTTG
This sequence comes from Secale cereale, assembly GCA_902687465.1. Taxonomy (NCBI): domain Eukaryota; kingdom Viridiplantae; phylum Streptophyta; class Magnoliopsida; order Poales; family Poaceae; genus Secale; species Secale cereale. The sequence goes on from LR738710.1 coordinate 888,379,063, forward strand.
TTATAAAATACTCCCCCCGTCTCGTAATGTTGGACGCGTTTTGATACTACACTAGGGTCAAAAAATATCTTACATTATGGGACGGAGGGAGTAGCAATTAAGCATAAAACTGCACACTAAAGAAGTTCTTTTTTCGGATTTCTTAGTGATCCTTTGTACCTAATTATTCACATTTGCTTTAGCCGATTGCTTTCCCCTGTAGTTATCTTATTTCTGTTTTGGAGAATTCAATATTTATCTCCTTGCAGTTCGAAAAATGTGCAACCATTGTATTTGTAATATTCCTTTTTTTTTTGTTCTTTTACCTGTACTTCTTGGGTGTTCAAATGAAAAACTTTGTCTGCTACACTTTAAATTTACACTTGCTGCACGATTTTAAAATGCGCAATGTGTGCTTTTATAATGTACAACATGTGTACTTGAATGTACAGTTATTTGTATGTACTACTAAATATGTTATGATAATTTGTTCTGGTCTTAAAATGTTATTTGGTGCAACTTGTTTCTTTAATGTGCATATGTTTTTGCAATGTGGAAATGATCTTTTGTGTGCTGAGTTTCTATATTTTTTCTTACATTTTTGGTTACTTTTCGTATTGTCGGTCTACTAGAACTTTGTATTTTTTTAATGTGTTAATATATTTTTATGCTATTGGATTTTTGTGTTATTGATTTTTTTTTCATGTTTCTTATTTGTGGTGCATACAAAAAACCAACCGACTGGAATGTAGAAAAACATTTCATTCGACTTGTGAGCAGTTGAACCTAGTCATTATATGGCTGATACTTGAGTCTGCACCAATGGCCCAAAAAGAAAAACACGTGGTACTGAACAAAAAAGAAATTCTCAAAAAAAAAAGAACAAAAAAGAAGTGCATGTCCACCGCAAAGAAAAGACATCACGAAAAAGAAAAAGGAAAGGAAAGAAGCCCATGGGCTCCGGCCAGTCCCGTCTGTTGGTAATACATTCTTTGCATGATTGGGGCTGAATTTAGTTGATATCTCTCCAACAGATGCTTAGCCATTTGCCAGGACATGACTTTATGCAAAAAGGTTATCTCCACGCTTTAGAGATAAATCAACAACCAACATACAAGCTGACACACACACACGCACACACTCAACCAAGGGAAGATATATAGGTGCCAAAGACCAACAATTACAATACCCCAAACGGCTCGAAGAACTAAAATTGACACTAAGCATCACTAGTCCCCCGGAGCTCTTCTCAGTGAAAAGACACCACAAAGAGATGAAGTTGAAAGTTGACGAACCGTGAGCTCCAAAACGATGCCTTCAGTAAGGACATGGCACCGGAGCGTCGCCACCTCCCATTCCAAGGATCAAGATTTTCACCCCAAGCACAATGAAAGACAAGGAGCAACAACAAGTGAGACTTCAAGAAGGAGACGACTTCAACGGGCACCGCCTCTGTTTGCCTGGCCAAGCCAGACAGGGTTTGCACTTCGGCAAGCATACTTCGCCTACGCCCAGGGTGCGGCGAGTCCCACATATGACAGTCGCACACCGCCAAAGATCGTCAAAACGCGGCCACCATAACGCCCACGTGGCCATGGCCGATAGTTGCTTGCACTTGAGTCGCGCGCTCAGCCCACAAGCACGGCGGCTCCCGCCACCAGGGCCGCCGCCCGGGAAACAAGATATCTAGAGTCCCTCCATGGCAACAAGATGAACCGACCAACAACCTCCGACCATCGATAGAACCACCAACGGCCGGCTAGACTAGATCGGTCAGGGAAGAGGTGAAACTGCAGGAGAGAACCACGTCCACGACCGGCAACCCTGGCGGTGCTAAGTGGCCTAACCGCATCGGCGCCACACATCTCTCCCACCACCTCATCAACGCCACCCCTTGTGATGCCTAGCTGGAGCTCCCTGCATGGATCGGCAACTGGCATGCCACGGCCACCCGCCCAACGACACGAGGTGCCGAACTAGCAACAACATGCAGCCGCGAAATGAACATGGAAATTCGCATGAGCCGGTCGTCAACAGCAAGACAACAGAGCACTAACACGTGTCGCGGTGAACCAACCAGTACCACCATCATGGCCTACAACCACGCTGCCACATCCCACTCCCATGTAGTGCCCCAGTCGGTTGCTCCCACCACCCCGCGCCGCATGGCGGCGACCAGGGGCCAGATTCGGGTGGATCTCACTGGATCCTAAGAAGCACGCGCAATCGTCGCACCACACGCATGCTCCTAGGGACGGCGCCATGTCATCACTAGAGGACCATGTGTTGCTGCCCCGGAACCACTGCTCGCTCCCGCGCGAGCCCAGCGCGTCCACATGACTGGTTGTCCTGTGACAGCCTCTGGGGGCTCGCAAAGGGGAAGAGAGAGGCCCCGCTACCACCGTCTCGACGGCCGGGCTTCACCCGGCGGCGCCTCTGAAGGCCCTTCGGTCCCTTAGCGTCTTGGGGAAGGACCGAAGGGCCTTGAGTGGTGGCTAAGGTTTCCCTCAGACGCTCACGGAGCATCACTGGTGGTGGTGGTGGGCG
>LR738710.1:888414270-888438912 GCA_902687465.1 Secale cereale
TTTTGCACATGCAGAACACTCGGGTTAGACTTGACGAGCCTAGCATGTACAGACATGGCCTCGGAACACGGAAGACCGAAAGGTCGAGCATGAGTCATATAGTAGATATGATCAACATGTAGATGTTCACCATTGACACCACCTCATCTCACGTGATGATCGGACTTGGGTTGGTGAATTTGGATCATGTCACGCTCGGATGACCGGAGGGATGTCAATTTGAGTGGGAGTTATAAGTAATTTGATTAGTTAAAACTCACTTGTCATGAACAATAGTCTAAGTTGTCTTTGCAAATTATGTAGTAGACCAATAACTGCGTTGTAGCTCCCTGTTTAATACGATCCTAGAGAAAGACTAAGTTGAAAGATATTGTAAGCAATGATGCGGACTGGGTCCGTAGTCCGAGGAGTGTCCTCACTGTTGCACAGAAAGCTTACGTCTTTGATGCACCGCTCGATGTGCAAACCCGTACAACGTTGTCTGTGGATGTTGTGAACACCTGACAGAGACGTCCTGATGACTACTTGATAGTTTAGTGCACCATACTTTACGGCTTAGAATCGGGATTCCAATGACGTTTTGAACGCCATAGAACATATGAGATGTTCTAAGAGCTGAAATTGGGATTTCAGGCTCATGCCCGTGTTGAGAGGTATGAGACCTCTGACAAGTTCTTTTGCCAAAAAGATGGAGGAGAATGGCTCAACTAATGAGCATGTGCTCAGAATGTCTGGGTGCTGAAATCACTTGAACCAAGTGGGAGTTAATCTTCCAGGTGAGATAGTGGTTGACGGAATTCTCTAGACACTATCACCAAGCTACTAGAACTTCGTGATGAACTATGACATGCAAAGGATGGTGATAATCCCGGTGCTGTCAGCGGTTCTTAGTACCACAAAAGTAGAGATCAAGAAGGAGCATCAAGTGTTGATGGTTTAACAAGACCACTGGTTTCAAAAGGGGTAAGGGCTAGAAGGGAAACTTCATGAATGACAAACCTGTTGTCGCTCTGATGAAGGAACCCATGGTTAAACCCAAACCTCGAGACTAAGTGCTTCTATTGTAAGGGGAACGGACACATGGTAGCGGAACCACCCCAAATACATGGTAGATATGATAGCTGGCAACTTCAACAAAGTATATTTGATATACGTGTTATTAATCTGTACCTTAGTAGTACTCCTTGTAGCACCTGGGTATTGGATACCGGTTCAGTTGCTATTATTAGTGACTTGAAGCAAAAGCTACGGACTGAACGGAGACTAGCTAAGGGCGAGGTGACGATGTGTGTTGGAAGTGTTTCCAAGGTTGATAAGATCACCATCGCACACTTCCTCTATTTTCGAGGTTAGTGTTGAACCTAGATAAATGTTATCAGGTGTCTACGTTGAGCATGAAAATGATTAGATCATGTTCATCGCAATACGGTTATTCATTTAAGTTAGAGAATAATGGTTATTCTGTTTACATGAATAATACCTTTATGGTCATGCACCCAATGGTTTATTGAATCTCGATTATAGCAATACACATGATGATAATATTAATGCCAAAAGATGTAGAGTTAATAATGATAGTACCACTTTCTTGTGGCACTGCCGCTTAGGTCATTTTGGCATAAAATGCATGAAGAAACTCCATGCTGATGGACGTTTGGAGTCACTTGATTTTGAATCGCTTGACACATGCGAGCCATGCCTCATGGGCAGGATGACTGAGATCTCGTTTTCAGGTACAATGAAACGGGTAAGTGACTTACTGGAAATCATGCATGCTGATGTATGTGATCCAATGAGAATTAAGGCGTGTGGTGGATATCGTTATTTTCTCATCTTCACTGACGATTTGAGTAGATATGGTATATTTACTTAATGAAGCAAAAGTCTGAAACGTTTGAAAGGTTCAAAAATTTCAGAGTGAAGATTAAGAATCATCATAACAAGAAGATCATGTTCCTACGATCTGATCAAGGGGATATTATCTGAATTATGAGTTTGGCAATCACTTAAGACATTGTGGAATTGTTTCGCAGTTGAAGTCCCCTGGAACACCACAGCGTAATGGTGTGTCCGGACATCGTAATCGAACCTTATGAGATATGGTGCGATCTATGGTATGTCTTACCGATCTACCGCTATTATTCTGAGGTTATGCATTAGAGACAGCTGCATTCACTTTATATAGGGCACCATCTAAGTCCGTTGAGACAACACCGTATGAACTAAGGTTTGGCAAGAAACCAAAGTTGTCGTTTCTCAATGTTTGGAGCTGCGATGCTTACGGCTTCAGCCGGGAAAAGCTCGAACCCAAAGCGGACAAATACATCTTCATAGGATACCCAAAGGTAACAGTTGGGTATACCTCCTATCTCAGATCCAAGGGCAAAAAATGTTTGTCCCTAAGAACGGGTCCTTTCTCGAGAAGGAGTTTCTCTCGAAAGAATTGAGTGGGAGGAAAATAGAACTTGATGAGGTTGTCGAACCCTCACTTCAACCGGAGAGTAGTGCAACACAGAAAGATGTTTCTGTGGAACCTACGACAGTTGAAGAGGATACTAATGATAGTGATCATGAAGCTCCAGATCAAGTTGCTATCAAACCTCGTGGGTCGACAAGGATGTGTACTACTCCTGAGTGGTACGGTGATCCTGTCTTAGAGGTCATGTTGTTGGACAACGATGAACCTACGAACTATGGAGAAGCGATGGTGGGCCCATATTCCGACAAATGGTTAGAAGCCGAGAAATCCGAGATAGGATCCATGTATCGAAACAAAGTATGGACTTTGGTGGACTTGCCCGATGACTGGCAAGCCATTGAGATAAATGGATCTTTAAGAAGAAGACGGACGTGGACGGTAATGTCACCGTCTATGAAGCTCGACTTGTGGCAAAGAGTTTTTTCACAAGTTCAAGGAGTTGACTACGATGAGATTTTCTCACCCGTAGCGATTCTTAAGTCCGTCGGAATCATGTTAGCATTAGCTGCATTTATGAAATCTGGCAGATGGATGACAAAACAAGTTTCCTTACCAGTTTTCGTAAGGAAAGGTTGTATATGATACAATCAGAAAGGTTTTGTCGATCCTAAGGATGCTAAAAGATATGCTAGCTCCAGCGATCCTTCTATGGACTAGAGCAAGCATCTCGGAGTCGGAATATATGCTTTGATGGAGTGATCAAAGTTTTTGGGTATACAAAGTTTGTTAGAAACTTGTATTTACAATAAAGTGAGTGGGAGCACTACAACATTTCTGATAAGTATATGTGAATGACATATTGTTGATCCGAAATGATGTAGAATTTCTGGAAAGCATAAAGGGTTGTTTGAAAGGAGTTTTTCAAAGGAAGACCTGGGTAAAGCCGCTTACATATTAGGCATCAAGATCTATAGAGATAGATCAAGACGCCTGATTAGACTTTCAAAGAGCACACACCTTGTCATATTTTTGAAGGAGTTCAAAATAGATCAGTCAAAGAAGGAGTTCTTACCTGAGTTGTAAGGTGTGAAGTTGAGTAAGACTCAAAGCTTGACCACGGCAGAAGAAAGAGGAAGGACGAAGGTCGTCCCCTATGGTTTTGTCATAGGCTCTATACGGTATGCCATGCTAAGTACCGCACCTGATGTGTGCCTTGCCACATGTCTGGCAAGAGGGTACAAAGATGATCCAGGAGTGGATTACTAGATAGTGGTCAAAATTATCCTTGGAGGAATAAGGAAATGTTTCTCGGTTATGGAGGTGATAAAGAGTTCGACGTAAAGAGTTACGTCGATGCAAGCTTAACACCTATCCGGATAACTCCAAGTGGAGATACCGGATACGTATAATGGAGCAACAGTTTGGAATATCTCCAAGTGGAACGTGGTAGCAGCATCTACGATATGACATAAAGTTTTGCGAAGTACATAGGGATCTGAATGTTGCAGACCCGTTGACTACAAACCTCTCTCACAAGCATAACATGATCAAACACAGAACTCATTGAGTGTTAATCACATATTGATGTGAACTAGATTACTGACTCTAGTAAACTCTTTGGATGTTGGTCACATGGCGATGTGACCTGTGAGTGTTAATCACATGCGATGTGAACTAGATTATTGACTCTAGTGCAAGTGGGAGACTGTTGGAAATATGCCCTAGAGGCAATAATAAATTGGTTATTATTATATTTCCTTGTTCACGATAATCGTTTATTATCCATGCTAGAATTGTATTGATAGGAAACTCAGATACATGTGTGGATACATAGACAAACACCATGTCCCTAGTAAGCCTCTAGATGACTAGCTCGTTGATCAATAGATGGTTACGGTTTCCTGACCATGGACATTGGATGTCGTTGATAACGGGATCACATCATTAGGAGAATGATGTGATGGACAAGACCCAATCCTAAGCCTAGCACAGATCGTGTAGTTCGTATGCTAAAGCTTTTCTATATGTCAAGTATCTTTTCCTTAGACCATGAGATTGTGCAACTCCCGGATACCGTAGGAATGCTTTGGGTGTACCAAATGTCACAACGTAACTGGGTGGCTATAAAGGTGCACTACAGGTATCTCCGAAAGTGTCTGTTGGGTTGGCACGAATCGAGACTGGGATTTGTCACTCCGTATGACGGAGAGGTATCTCTGGGCCCACTCGGTAGGACATCATCATAATGTGCACAATATGTGATCAAGGAGTTGATCACGGGATGATGTGTTATGGAACGAGTAAAGAGGCTTGCCGGTAACGAGATTGAGCAAGGTATCGGTATACCGACGATCGAATCTCGGGCAAGTGCTATACCGATAGGCAAAGGGAATCGTATACGGGATTGATTGAATCCTTGACATCGTGGTTCATCCGATGAGATCATCGTGGAACATGTGGGAACCAACATGGGTATCCAGATCCCGCTGTTGGTTATTGGCCGGAGAGTTGTCTCGGTCATGTCTACATGGTTCCCGAGCCCGTAGGGTCTACACACTTAAGGTTCGATGACGCTAGGGTTATAGGGAAAGTATGTACGCGGTTACCGAATGTTGTTCGGAGTCCCGGATGAGATCCCGGACGTCACGAGGAGTTCCGGAATGGTCCGGAGGTAAAGATTCATATATGGGAAGTCCTGTTTTGGTCACCGGAAAAGTTTCGGGCGATATCGGTAATGTACCAGGACCACCGGGAGGGTCCCGGGGGTCCACCAGGTGGGGCCACCAGCCCCAGAAGGCTGCGTGGGCTAAGTGTGGGAGGGGACCAGCCCCAAGGGGGCTGGTGCGCCCCCACACCAAGTCCCTAGGCGCATGGAGAGTGGAGGAGGGCAAACCCTAGGTCCAGATGGGCCTTAAGGCCCATCCTAGGGCGCCCCCTCTCTCTCCCCCCCTTTGGCCGCACCCTAGATGGGTTTTCTAGGGCTGGCCGCACCCCTAGGGGTGGGAAACCCTAAAGGGGGCGCAGCCCTCCCTTCCCCCTATATATATGTGAGGTTTTGGGGCTGCTAGACACACGAGAACGTCTCCCTCTTGGCGCAGCCCTACCCCTCTCCCTCCTCGTCTCTTGCAGCGCTTGGCGAAGCCCTGCTGGAGTCCCGCGCTCCTCCACCACCACCACGCCGTCGTGCTGCTGTTGGATGGAGTCTTCCCCAACCTCTCCCTCTCTCCTTGCTGGATCAAGGCGTGGGAGACGTCACCGGGCTGCACGTGTGTTGAACGCGGAGGCGCCGTCCGTTCGGCGCTAGATCGGATCTTCCGCGATTTGAATCGCCGCGAGTACGACTCCATCAACCGCGTTCTAGCAACGCTTCCGCTTAGCGATCTACAAGGGTATGTGGATCCGACTCTTCCCTCGTAGATGCATCTCCTAGATTGATCTTGGTGAGCGTAGGAAAATTTTTGTTTCCCATGCAACGTTCCCCAACAAGAATACCTTGTGAAAACCGCATGTCGTTTCCTTCTGCTCCTCGTTGGTTCGACACTCTTACTCATTGAAAGAACTATGATTGATCCCCCATACTTGTGGGTCATCAATACTCTTTTTTGGCGCCGTTGCCGGGTAATGAAGCGCCTTTGGTAAGGAAACATTTTTATTACGTGCTGAATTTTATCTTCACTTGTCACTAGGGGAGATAATCATTTGAGGGGGCTTGTTTGGGGTATCTTCACCTTGAACGGAAGTGCTAAGAGCCACTCCTCAACCTACTGAAGCTGCTGATAATATTTATTATGAAATTCTTTCAGGTATTGTGGAAAAACTGCTTGCTAATCCCTAGCTAGGAGATGGAACAATACATCCTAATATGCACTTAATATATATAGATGAAATTTGTGAAATGTTTAATCTTGCAGGTTTATGGGACGATGAAGTTAAGAAGAAAGTATCCCCTTTTATCCTTGAGGGAAAGGGCATTATCATGGTACATGCTATGGATGACATCATAGAACATGGGATTAGAACCGATTGAAGCTGGAATTCCGTCAGAAATTTTATCCTATGCACTTGGTTCATCATGATCGGAATTATATATATAATTGTTGGCCTCGAAAAGGGGAAACTATACCTCAAACTTTGGGGAGACCTAAATAAATGATGCACACATGGCCAATCATGAGCTCTCAAGAGAAATGATTATACAAAGCTTTTATACTAGGCTTTCTCATGAAGATGAAACAATGCTCAATACTTCTTCTGCTGGTTCCTTCATGAAGAGAAATATTGAATTCAAATGGGATCTTATCAAAGAATTAAACGCAACTCCGAAGATTGAGAAATCGACAAAGGAAACAAGTCAGGTATAAATCTTGAATTTGATTACGTTATGTCCTTTGTAAAAACAGATGCTTTTCATAGGCTGTGCGAAATATGGAGTTGACTTTGAGATAATAGCTACATTCTGTGAATTATTTGCTGCTCATGTTGATCTCCCTAAGAAAAATGGTTTAAATTTCATTCACCCGTTGAAGAAATTTGGGAAGAACTAGTTATTGCTAAAACTGAAACAATTACTTATTTTGCTAATCCAGTTCTACCTATTACCGATATCGAGAAACCCCATTTCTCTGTTAGGATTAAGGAACATGCTAAAACTACAACTATGGTTCATAAGAGTAATATCAAAACAACTAAATCCTCCGAACAAATTAAAATGGAACATAATATCGCAATGTTTAAAGATTTATTGGTCGATAATATTGATGGTCATGTCATTTATTTATGTGAGGAAGGTACTAAAATTGTCGAACAAGTTAATATTGAATAAGATAAGCTACATAAAAATACCCTGCAATAGATCACTGCACACCAAAACCTCACGGCCGACGTACGTCGAGATTACACAAGATTTCGTCCCACGAAATTAACAGGAGGAGATTGCACAACAAAGCGGCACACTTGCAGTTACAGGAAACAACAAGAATCCGCAAAGCTTAATTACATGTCGTGCACCGAAAGAACCAGGAACACGAATCTGCAACGAGAAATACATCTTCAGCCGCATCAACATGCATGCAGTGCGTGTGCTAATTGACTCCCGCCCCTGATCCTCCTGACACGTTGGGAGCTCTCGATCGGATCTCCACGTGCTGCAAAAAGCAACAAGTAGCACACACACTGAGTGCTCTACTGGGTACACATATACTAGTACGAGTACGAGATACGGAAATGGGACAGAGTCCTCCTGGGCAAACTAAATCGTAGTATGCACGTACCTCCTTCATGGCCGGCGCCGGCTTGGTGGCCTCCTCCTTGGGCGCCGCACCGCGGCCGCAGCCGGTGACGCGGTCGACGAGGCCGAGGAACCGCTCCTTGAGCTGGGCGGCGAAGTTGGCCATGGGGCGGATCGAGCTGTGCGGAATTCTTCCTGAGCTTGACTGGCTGGCAAACTGTGCTCTGAAGCCTGAAGTTCAAGTTGCTATTGCTTCTGGTGGTGAGTGGTCACAGCGATCACCGGCCGCCTCCATTAATACACACGGCGTCGACGCACGGCCACCAAACGCGCGCGTCGGTCAGCTTCAGCGGATGGACACGACAGGGCCGGCCCACGAGCGCGGAAGGATCGGTAATATTCATTCGGATAGCTTTGCCTTTTCCCGATCTGCATGCATATATTCCCGTAACTACGTTGTCCCACCATGCACTCCCGCGGTCGACCATCGATGCCTAGCTTGGAGCAGCCGGGAACCTTGGGTATTCCACATGGGTGACACTCATGTGCACACGTATCCGGACGGCGTACCGCATGATGCACTAGCGTGTGTGAGCGTGAGCTCGGTGTCTCTGCCCTGTACTATTTGGTGGAGTTGATTGATAGAAGCATGAACCACTAGTAGAAAATGGGTCTTTAGTCCCGGTTCTGAAACCGGGACTAAAGGGTCGGGACTACATGTCTGCTGTCCGGAGCTCCACCTTTAATCCCGGTTGGTAACATCAACCGGGACTAAAAGAATATTTTTTTGAAAAATTTGAATTTTTCTCGCTTTCAAATTTCTAAGTTATTTGAATTTAATCTCTAATCACCCCACATTATTGTTCAATTTAATCTATAATCTCTAATCACCCATCATCATTCCAAATCGTCTAACTTTCCGGCCGGTCATCCATCCTCTCACTACTCTAGCCTGAGCACACTTAACTTTCGAGTTCTATTCCCCCTTGATTCCAACTCTGCACTTGTTGTTTTCCTGACAATAATAAACTATCAATCCTATTAACCCTTAGGAGTTGAACTTGAGCATTAAGTCACACATTCCACCATTTGAGTTTGAAACTATTATTCTTAAAACCAATAATTATTTAGTAACACTATTATTTCTTGAATAAGTAGTTTGACCATAGTTTAACCAGATTTGACCAAAATTCAAAAAAACTGAAATAATTATTTAGTAACACTAATATTCTTGAATAATTATTTTTAACACTAATATTTTTTGAATAAGTAGTTTGACCACAGTTTGACCAAAAATAAAAAAACATAAATTTGAGAATAACTTTTTTCCTTTCAGAATTTGAGGAATCTAAAAAAATTCAAAACATCCTACGGCAATCAAAATCAGATGCGGATTTTCGTTCTGAACATTTTGATATATTATACGTTTTTTTCTGACATCGTATGCAAAAGTTATAGCCGTTTCACTTTTTCATAAAACTTTTTTGGAAAACATGTTCAAATTTAAGTTTTTTAATTTTCCTAACTAGTAGATGTAGTAACATAACTATATCTCGAAGGATTTTAATTTTTGAAGTTTTTATCATTTTCTTTTGTTTTTTTCAAAACTGAAATGGCAATAAGTCCCGGTTTGGTACACCAACCGGGACTAAAGGGCATCACACCCTTTAGTCCCGGTTCGTGTCTCAAACCGGGACTAAAGGTCCTATTTGAACCGGGACTAATGCCTTCTCGACGCCCTAGCCGCTCGAATCGGGACAAATGCTCACATTAGTCCCGGTTCGTAATGCAATCGGGATTAATGTGTATATTGAGCTTGGACGAAAGCCATGTTTTCTACTAGTGAACGGTTAACTTTTTTGACAATTATTTTTATTTTTATTTTTTGAGGCTGCATGAACGGTTGAAGAAATAGCAATGCTTGGCGCCTGAGAAAGAATCGGCCCGTTGAGGCCGGCTAGGCCCAAGCGGGGTTTCTGTACCGTTATCTCTTGAATATATTTAGCTTTTTTTTGCGGATTTACGTTTTTCGACTCCAGCAGCTATCCTGTTTTATTATTATTATAGGAGTACTATATATGTTCCTTCTAATTCAAAAATTAAAGTTAAAATTAAAATTACATATTTTAAAAATGAAAAGGGGAGCTGTGCTCTATCATTCCGCGCTTCCAGCTCAGCCTACAAATACCAACCATCAAGGACGATGCATGGGCTAAACTCTTGTCAAGCCGCCGCCTCCTCCTCGAAGAAAGAAAGTTTAGGGTTCCTGCCTCTCGCCGGCGCCGGCGCAGGTCCGCCTCGTCTCCAGTGGCCTTAGGGTCATGGAGACGCGGTGGACCCTGGCAAGGGCCGGCGGGAGGGCTTCGCTTTTAGTCGATTTTTTTAATCTTGCTAGGGTTTGTGTCCTCCTCAGGAAGACGAGACGGCGGCGGCTCCCTGAAGATGGAATAAAGGTCTCCCCGTCTAGTCCCCGTTCCGGCGATGCGTCTAGCATCGTTGGTGGGCGTGTGAAGGTGTGTCTCCGGCAGGTCTATCTTTGGTGGATTTGTTCGAATCTCATCGTTGTTCGTCTACGTTCGTGTGTCTTCGGTTTGGATCCTTCCGATCTACGTTATTTTTCATCGGCGACGGTTGTTGTTCTGGGGTGCTGGTCCTATGGGGCCTTAGCACGACGACTTTCCGACTGTCTACTACAACAAGGTGTGCCCGACTCCGGTGATGGAGGGGTGATGACGGCGGCACGCCTTCGGCTCCCTTTAGTGCTTGTAGTCGTCGCTAGGTGGTCTACGAATCTAGATGTAATTTTTATTTCTTGTGTTCGTTGTACTGCCATGATTGAAGATGAATAGATTGGAAATTTTCTCGCAAAAAAAAAAAAATACCAACCATCAAGAATCATTCATCATGCAATTTAATCATGTCATGTCCTCCTTGTTCTAACTTTAGATTGCTCCGTAAACTTTGGGGCCTCTAGTCACTCAGCCAACTGGAATGCTAGCTCTTTTGGTCCTATAAAATGCAATAATTTGAACGGGGGAAAATCATTCGAATTGTGGATGCTCTTTTATTTAAAGTGCTCGGCCAACCGTGTACCTTGTTGGGTGCTATCATGTGGCCGGTGTGCTCAATTATGAAAGTTCTTGGTAGCTGTTTGTACTACATATCCAGACTGAAATAATTGTCTAAGATGATGATATCGTTGAAGTAGCCCTATGTTGTTCTCCATACAGAAGGGAAATTAAGAAAAGGGGGAGTGAAAAAATGTATAAAATAATGTTTATTACCCTACATTATGTTCACTCATCACTTAGTGCATATATACTGGTTGGCTAAAAACCGGTCGACTAGCTTTTCGCCAAAAAAAAAAAAAATCAGTCGACTAGTAGTAGTGGCATATTTCGGAGCTGGTGTAGATTTTGAGGGCCATATTTGGATTCATGGTTTCTTCTGTGGTAAATTGGACACTGCCCAAAATTTCAGTGCACGCATTTAGTTTGGATGCTCGTTGAGTTTCTAATGTCAACAAAAGAAGTTGTTGTCCGAACCTCGAAGGTGAAACTATTGTGCCTTTTACGACAACTACTAACTCAACATGTCCAATGCACGATTAGGAGGGGTGCATCAGCATGTGTGCGATTCCGAAGGAACCAATGGTTTGAAAAACATTATAATCAGTGGTAGTGGCAGGTAATTGGCAAGTTTAGGCATATTGATATGTTGTATTGCGCAAAACGTGAAATGAATATGGTATGGACTTTCAAATGCATTTAGTAAAACGGTTAGGATGTTTTGGATTATTCTATAAGTTTATAAAGTTTTGTAATCAAATACAGTGACATGGAGCGCTACACATAAAAGACAAATCCATGCATTTTTAATAGTGAACAGTGTGTGTGCTGTTCATCCTTTTCAAATTTGCATATTTGCCTTCTTTGTGTAGATCTCATCTTAATGTATACCATCATCAAACTATACACACATGTAGTCCACATCCATATGAACGTCTGTGATTTGTTTTCAGAACTTTTCAAATCTTTAAAATGTGATTTTTGAATAATAAAAAACCCTCCATGGGGCTCAAGCTCTGTTGTGCATTTTTGCTTGACGTAGAAACTAATCGCTCATTTCCAAATTAAATGAAGTTCTAACTATTTTTTTCGGGGAAATGAAGTTCTAGCTTTGTTCTAGATCGAACTTGTTCAACTTTGACTACCTGCACAAAAGATATATTAATATCTACAACACAAAATGTATCTAGGACGAAAATATGTTTGATGGTAAAACTAATGGAACCAATTTGGTTTTATAGATGTTGATAGTTCTAGCTTTGTTCTACATCGAACTTGTTCAACTTTGACTATCTGCACAAAAGATATATTAATATCTACACCACAAAATGTATCTAGGACGAAAATATGTTCGATGGTGAAACTAATGGAACCAATTTGGTTTTATAGATGTTGATATATTCTCTTGTAAACTTGGTCAATGTTAATTTGACTTACAACAATATTATAGCTTTTTAAATTAATTTGAAGCAGAGGAAGGAGATTTGATGGTGTTATTAACATAAAATGATTCCTTTTTTGCGGGAAAACATAAAAGTGATTAGAAGGGAGTCAAAAAATTGTGCGTGCAACGACTAGGTGATAATTATGAAGGTATAGCTCACACTTTTTTATTGGTCTACACAGATATGTAGGCCTAGTTTGGCAGCAAAGTTTTTAGAAAACTGCTGTAATTGAAAACCAAAGTATTCCCATCGGTGGGCATGTAATACCGCAGTTTCTTAAAACCAATGTTTTTCTCAGTTTTTAGGTGTGTTTGGCTGGTGTTGTTTTATCAAAGTTTTGACCAGGTATTTAGCATGCTTGACTGAGTATTTAGCTACTGCTAACGGTGGCTGGCTGCATGCAGCCGCCATGCATGCACACGTCCGCGCCCGACCTAGATGCTAGGATCTATAGAAAATTTCTATCCCTCCTGCATGCATGTCACCTAACCTAGAATATTTCTATCCTACAATCACGTATGGCCTTTGCTTGGGCCACTAGCGTTGAAGACTTGAACTAATCCACCTATATATACCCCTCCTCAAACAAACACACAATCGTAAGATATTCTAGTCTTCACACAACAAGTTTCTCCTGATTTATAAGTGTGATCTACAGCAAGTTAGCAGGTATGTTCTATTATCAATCATTTTTTCGGGGGTGGGGGATCTAGGAAAGTGTATACCTGAGGTGTCATATGCATATTTGTGTAGGTGTGTTCTATTATCAATCAGAATGTTGGGTAATTTTTTGATGCGTAAACGTAGAGAAGATGATGAATTGGCTATTATCGAAGCCTTGTATGCTAACGAAAGAAGCTCGGCCAACCACACACGTATTCATACATCCATCCTTACGGGAGATCGGTACGTGCGAGAAGTTCTAGAAGGTCACGAATTGAGATGCAAACGAGATTTTCGGATGGAGCAGTATATTTTTCGTAACTTGGTCCAGTGCCTTCGAGAAAGATGTCATCTAAGAGATACAAATTTTGTCTCAGTGGAAGAACAAGTAGGCATATTTTTATATGCCGTTTCAAAGAATGCAACCAACCGTACACTCCAAGGGCAATTTCAGCATAGTGGTGAGACCATAAGTCGCTATTTCCATATTGTGTTGAACGCCCTCATGATATTGTCAGGAAGTGTAATAAAGTTGCCTCCAATTAATGTTCCTCTCAAAGTTGCGAGCAATACGAAATTTATGCCATATTTCAAGGTATTATTCACCTTTCAACCCTTCAGTGCTATATAAATACAAAGTTTTCATTGTATGTATTTTTCTGTAGGATTGTATTGGAGCAATAGATGGAACACATATTCCAATTAGCATATCTCCAAATGACCAAGATCCATATCGTAACAGAAAGGGAACACTGTCACAAAATGTTATGGTTGCATGTGATTTTGATAATCGTTTCGTCCATGTCAGCAGCGGATGGGAAGGTTCCGCTTCTGACGCTCGTGTTCTACAAGATGCTCTTGAAAATAACTTTTACGTCCCTGAAGGAAAGTTTTATTTGGTGGATGCTGGGTATGCGAATACGCCTAATTTTATTGCACCTTATCGCAATGTAAGGTACCATTTAGTGGAGCAGGCTAAATGCAATCAGCGGCCGCAGAATCCTCGAGAGCTATTCAACCTGAGGCATGCACAACTACGTAATCATGTTGAGCGTATAATTGGAGTTCTGAAGAAGCGTTTTCCTATACTAAAATGTGCATCGCAATACCCCATCGACTCGCAAGCAGAAATTGCGATAGCATGTTGTGCTCTTCATAATTTCATTTGCAGTAATGAGGGTGGCGAACAATGGTTGGACCAAGTTGAATCAGAGATTGATCCAGTAAAAATAATTGATGTTCCAAGTGGAGATATGAAGTATACAAATGACATACATTCTCTCAATGAGCGACGGGCACTAGGTAGCACAAAAAGGGATGAAATAGCCAATGCCATGTGGAATGACTATCAAGACTATCTCAGACGGACTAGAAGAAATACTGCATGACTTTCATTTGCTCTCCTTTTTATACATGTTTTTGTTCAGAAGTGTACTGCATAAAATAAATTCATTTATGTTAGCAATTTTTTTCCGGTAGGTTGGATGTCTCATGAGTACAATAAAATAAACAGAATATTAATATTGTATACGAGGAATGAATAAAAAGAATCAATAGAGTTATTGTGCTTCCTTTATTCACAATATAGAAAGAAACATGATACTACTTAATTGGCAACGATTCATGAGAGATGAGGCTGAACGAACGTATAAATAAAATGGTAACATGATTAAATAAAATGTCTCCTGCTTTGGTAACCTTCAGACATGCGGGGCCACCACTTCTTTGATAATCACGGAAAGAACATCATCGTCTACTTCCATGAATGTTTGACGGTTTAGCATATCTTCTTTCAGATGGTTAATCATCTTGTGCTGGTCACTTGGAGTGAGTCCCAATGTTCTAAGTTTTTGAATACAGTTTGGCATGCCATAAGGATCATTTTTGGGGTCATTCCTCTCCATTTGGGCCATCTTGATTTCCTTGTAGCTGTCAATTTGCTTTGTCTTCATTTCCTTATAAGTCTGCATTTCTTCTTCCCTCACAGAAACCAAGTTGGCCAACACAATGTCCTTGCCTCTTTTACCCTTAGTTTTGTCACTTCCATCATCAGATCCTTTTGAATTCCGAAGCCTCTTCCTTCGAGGTGAATCCACACTTGTTAAATCTTCTGCTGCTGAAACATGATTTTCATTACTCCCTAGAGGTTCTGAATATCCACCATATGATAAATCAACATCATCACCATATATATTTCCGCCCCAGTCATATTCTGGGATTGCCGATCCCGGAGCAGATAGTGTTGCCTCAGGAGAATCCATACTAGCAGCCCTCATAACATCATCAGTATAGCTTCCATGTTCAGGAAGATGGGACATATTCTTGTACCTCTCTTCAGTACCATCAGTTGTCCTTTTGCAATGCTTGCCTTCTGCCATTTTACCTGCATACAAATTAGGTGACTAATAAGTGACATGATAGGACTAACTTCTTAATTTTAATCATTGTTAGAAACAAACCTTCATGAATTTCATATAGAACATCATAGTATGGGAATGGTTTGTGCCTCCACTTGCGTTGTTCACTTGATAGCTCCTCCCATTTTTCATCTAGAGCCGTTGGAACTTTGTTCTTGGGATCCCAACCAAATCCACTCTTTTCCACAATAGACTTGACCACATTCAGTTCCTTCTTCAGCCTTTGCTCCCTATCTTTCAGCTGTTGAACAGTAAAATTAGCTCCAGGAGGTCTCGCATTTATTCGGTCTTTCATAGCCTGCCATCCTTCCTTTGTCCACCCATTTTGGCCACGGTACTTCCCCACATCTGAGTACTCTTTCATCATTGACACTAGAAAATCTAAGCGACCATTAGTCCATGCTGCTCTGTCCTTTTTTGGCTCTGCAATTGTTTTTTAATTGTTAGTTGAAGATTGGCATATAATCATAGCAAGACAATATGATGCATCGCATGGAGTATATCCAACATCTTTTTGCTCCACTAAGAAATGAACCACAATGGTCTCAGATAACGAAAAGAGACAGCAGCGCAATGTGCAATGTTATTTACGCGCCCACCCAAACAAGACAAAGAGAGCGTGAGAATCTCCTTAAGAAACTTTCCTGCAACTCCGCATACAGAGAACAAGTTTTTGCAGATTCCCATTTAGAAAAACATATCTGCAGATTCGCACTTAAGGGAGTGAAACTTTTCTGCAACTCAACTAGTTAATTGCGGCTCCAAGTCAATAATCACGTTGGTACTATCTAAGACTCATTATCCCCTATTTTATCCCCTATTTTTAGCTATTCTGGTTGAATACAGCAGCGGAGCAACACAAGCATCCAAGAGAGGGCTAAATTCAAGCTAACAGCAAAATATGTACGAAAACATGTGCGACGTGGTACTTCTCTGAATCGATTTTCTTTAATTTGCACAACTAGAAACATGGCTGACTGAGTTAACATTTGAATCAAATTTAGATGGCAATCAAAATCGACACACCATCAGGATAACTCTGAATCAATTTTATTTAATTGAATTCAACATATTGCTTTGCTCCTTCAGTCCTTCAGCTGTTCGTCAACAACTCACTGTTCAGAGGTTCAACCCATCTGCAGTCCTTGTGTAGATGCAGCAGCAGCACATTGACATCAACTCCTTGGAAGATCAGCATGGAGTATATTCAATATGCCACCCCTTGTGGCAGTATTGCATTAATCAGACTGGACAAATATTTAAGGAAAGGGCATAGATGAGCGCATACCTTTTTTCCCTGGAGGTGGGCTTGATTGACTCATGGCCGACGGAGGAGATGGGAGAGGGAGACTTGCAGGTGACGCCGGCTCGAAGAAGAAGCGCCCGAGAAGAGAACGTACGTGAATCAAACAGAATCAGCTAATAAGCAGGAGATATAATCGAATTCGTTAGCGAGATAACAGTCAGAGGAAAAGTAGGAGGCGATCTCATCTGGATATAGACGGGACGTCAACTGCGCCGTTCGGTTTAGAAAAAAGAGCTCGGGACCTCTTTTTCCAAAACAGCAAAAATACCATGGTTTTTGAGATACTGTGGTTTACAAAACTTCAGTTTTTCTGAAGCCAAACACATCAAAGTTTTCAAAACCATGGTTTTTTTCAGAAACCGCGGTATTCTCTGAAAACTTTAAAAAAACCTTGCTGCCAAACGCAGCCGTAGTGTCATTTTCGACGGGGTAATTGAAGTTGTGGCATCAGTTAAAGAAGTTGAAGCATGATAATACACCCATTTCCAACTACTAGTTGCAAAAATAAGTAAATGACAGGAATATACTCTCTCCATCCCATAATGTAAGACGTTTTTTGACACTAGAAGGATTAGCATCCGAGACTTTAGCCACCCCACAGTAACAGAAATGAATGGCAGAAGGGTCACGGAATCCTACAAATTTTTGCAGAGGTGCCCGAAATCCCTGCAACTGAAACATGGAACATTAGGCTACGCAGTGTGACCCAACAAAACATTCCCAATGACAGATGCACCGTGCGTAAATATATGTTCACAAGAACGATCTCGATTAACACCGACAAGAAACACCTAGCTAGGACAACAAAAGGAGGGTACAAAAAAGCACATCCAACAACAGGAAGACCGTAACAACGACGGAAGTAAATAAATTGAACAGAAGCTGCTAGCAACATGACCTATTTCTTCTTCTATCCTAGCTCGGCGACGGACGGCATCTCACCGGCTGGTGCCGACGTCCACGCGCGCTGCCACCGCTCCCCGGACATCGAGAACATCTGATCTATCCTCCACATACAGATTCAAGATGAAAGAAGCTCAGAATCGTACGCCTGCAGAACACGACTGAAACGAAGACAGCAAGAAAGAAGAAGCAGCCAATGTATACCAGAGGGGCTATGTATCACCGGCCAGTGATCTGATCATCGATCCCGACATGGCGACATGCCGTAGATAGATGTCACGAGCACATCCATCTCTGCGGAGCTTGGGTAGAAGAGAGGAGACCAGGAGGAGGGGAACACCTCCGGCCGGTCCCCCGAGGGCTGCCCACGGGAGCCGCGGGTGATTTTATAGCAGCCATGTCGCGGCAGGCATGGGGTGCCGTAGACCCGTAGTGGCCAGTGGATCATATGCATGGCTATGGCAGCGTAGCTCGTGTCGTTTCTCTAGGGGCATGGGCGGCCATTCCGTGCCCTGAGCTCTGAGCTCTGACTCTGAGGGAGATCGTGCATGCATGCATCAGTGCATCTGTTGCTTGTTGCATGCAAAGGGCTTGTCGTCTCCCTTGACGCTCGGGAAAAGGCCCCGAGATTCTCCCACGCGCTCGCGTCGCTTGTTCCATGCAAAAACAAAACAAAAATACTCAAATTGAGTGCAAGATGCGGCTCACCATACATTGAGGATTGAGCAAATTGAGCATGGAGCAATTTCTTTTCCGTGCATTCACATTTTGATTAACTTTCAGTGGTTTTGTCTTTTTTCTACATAGCCTCTTGAATGTTATTTGATCACCAAACTTTGCAAGTGCCCATAACATTTGTTCATGATCTTTTCCACAAAGTTTCGGGATTTTTTGAAATGTTTTGTTACGTTTTCTTGTGCACTGTGCTGGGTTGTAGAAAAACCACTCTCTTATTGGCCCCCTCGAATTCAGAACTAAAGCTTGATCATTTATATGACTATATAACAACATACAAGGGTCCGATAAAACCAGACGAAAAGAATACTAACCGCTGCTAACTTTAAACAGCATAAAAAAAGGGAAGATATGGCGTGCTGTCCCTCTACTGACATGATCATCAACCTGCCATCTGTGGATTTCTGCATGATCTACATGATGCAGGCTACAGGTGCTCCATGCATGTATATGTACCATGCTGCTAGTCGACTAGATGGTATGTTAGTACACTGACACACTTAGGTACCACGGTGGAACACGTGACCTACCAAGGCAACATTAGGATTTTTCTTTTTTTTGAGATGGTAACATTAACGCAACTCCAACATGGATCACCAAATTGGCCCTGAATGTCCGGTGCGGACAGTCCGGACGCTTTATGTTATCCAACAAGACTCACCAAATATCCAGGGATCAGTCCGGACATCCAAATTCCACAAAATTGAAACCAAATGTAGAGGAGTTTCGCGGCCGTCCGGACTGTTAGAAGGGAGAGAGGGATTTGGTGGAATAGTTGTTGTATTGCTTAAACCTCGTGGCATATATATAGGAGTACAATGATCTACTTGGAGTACAAGACAAGCCAGAACAAATCCTAGTCTATCTCTTCTTTCCTAATAAACATTATACAACAACTATTCCACCAAATCCCCCTCTCCCTTCTAACATTGTATCTATCGCAAGTCGATCCTAAACCCTAACCCCACCGCTTCCGCACCCGCGCGCCGCCCCCGGGGCGGTCGGCCTCCATGACCGCCGCCGGGGGCCGCGCCGCCCGTACCTAGGGTTCGTCCGCCGGCCGTGTTGGCCGGCTGCCCTAGAGAATCTTTTTCCCGAGCCATTGCTTCGGGTTTTTTCGCTCTCTCGCCGGTCGTTTTGATCGGCGTCTTTCTTTTTAGTTTTCCGATCTAATCTTGATCGGTTTGCGTCACCCACCGTCGCCGTCGACCCCCGTGCGCCTCTACTCCGACCCTGGCGCGACCTGCCGGCCTCTCCTCCGACCCGGCGGCCACGCGCGCCGAGGCGGCCCGTTTGGGCCAGCCGTCGTCCGCGCGTCGGTCCGCCCGTCGCCCTGCGTCGGCCGTCACCGCCCTGCTCCGACCGGGACACCTGCATCACCGACCCGACGGCCTCGCGCCATGCGACGACCAATCATTGCCGTCGCTCGCGCGCCGGCCCGCCCATCGATCCACGCCACCCGCCTCCGCCGCGTCTACACGGCGGCTCGGCGGTCTACGTCGCCGGCCTCGTCCTCGACTGCATCAGGCTCGTCGGCTGCCTCAACTCGGGCGTCGCTGCTCCGTTGGTCGCTCGGGCCTCACTGCCCGGGCGCTGGCGCTGCTTTGGCAGCCCGGGTGCTGGCGCTGACGTCCCACGCCGTCCGCCGTCGCCGGCCTCATCCAGGACTCCGCCGCCACCACGCCTCCATCGAGCGGCGTCCCCGACCTCACGCGCGATCGGCTTGATCACCCGCTCGCCGCCGCGATCCGCCTCATCTACGCCACGCGACCAACCTGGCCCGTTGGTTGCGCGCGCCTCCGCGGGTCCTGTGAAGATTGTCCCGAGTTCAGCGCGCCCCTCCGCCGATCAAGCATCGGGCTGCCGATCAAGCATCGGGCTGCCGATGCGTCGCCCCGTCGGGTCGCAGCGCTGCCGCCGCGTGGTTCTCCTTGCGGCTGCATCGACTCGTGCTTCGCTGCTGCGTCGCCCCTTCGGGCCGTAGCGCCGCGATACGCGATCCCCGCCGTCGCCCCGAGGCCGTCCCCGCGGTTGTACCGACTCACGAACCGCAGTTGCGTCGTCCCTTCGGGCCGTAGCGTCGCGGCCCGCGGTCCCCGCCGCCGCCCCGAGGTTTTCCCGCCGTCGCCCCGACCCGCCTGCCGCCGCTGCGTCGCCCCTTCGGGCCGTAGCGCCGTGGCCCGCGGTCCACTCCGTCGTCATCGCGTGTTGACTTCCCGTGATACGCGCCGCGCCATCTCCCTTGGCGCGGGAACGTCACCGTCCACGCCGATCTTCGTCACGCTGTCAGGGTTCTTCGCCTACTTCGAGCACCGCCCCCGCACTCCTAACCTAGACGCCGCTGCTGCCGTCAGGCCGCCGTCGCCCGTCGACCTCCTTCGTCTTCGTCCAAGCACCAGCTTGTCGCCAGCGTCGCCGTCATCTACCCCGACCACTTCGTCTACTCCGACCACCGTTGGTGACATCGGTCCCGTGCCGATGGACGCCGGAATCGTCGTCGAGTTCTTCTCTGCTGGCCCCTCCGACTTCTCCGACATGGCGTACAGCTCCTGCAGGTCCCTCATCTACGCATGCCCGGTACTGGCAACATCGATGCGTGCCTTCATCCACGACGTGTCCCCAGGCCTGGCAAGCCTGGTCGACGCTTCGTCTTCGTCCGTCTACGCATGCCCGGTGCTGGCAACACCGGTGCGTGCCTTCTTCTACGATGTGTCCCCGGGCTTGGCAAACCCGCCGTGATGCGTCGTCAACAACATCTTCTTCCCGGCGCACCACTACTTCGACACCACAGCGCCCATGCTAACTCGGCGCCCCTTGCGCCCGCGGCTCCACGGCGACTTCCTCGACACCGGCTACCCCGACTCGACATCGACCACGGCATTCTTCGCACGGCTACCTCGACCACGGCTCCACCACATACGTTCTCGGCTACATCGACAAACGGCACAAAGGGCTACCGCCTGCTTGAGCAACCTTGTTGGCTTCCACTCCAGTCACGACTTCTGCGATGCAACGACCATTACGACTGTGGGGGGTGTCCGTCGGCTTGCCTTCGGATTCTTCTCCAGTCTCACCGTCTGCGTCGCTACCGCTGTGACTGCGGGGGGATGTTGAGTATAATGTTTATTAGGAAAGAAGAGATAGACTAGGATTTGTTCTGGCTTGTCTTGTACTCCAAGTAGATCATTGTACTCCTATATATATGCCCACGAGGCTCAAGCAATACAACAACTATTCCACCAAATCCCTCTCTCCCTTCTAACACGGACGTCCACCTAGCCCACTCCACCCCCACCTCAACAAAAGCCACCAGGAACCTACATCGCATCCTCTCTCTCTCCCTTTGTCTCTCCTCACAAACCAACACAGTAGCATGCGCCTCCTCGAGCGAGTTCTCCATACCCGACACCCCTTTTGTCAGAGCCCACCGCTAGCGCCACTCCGCCGCCAAGCCCCCGTATCTCTGCATGTCTGCGTGCAAGGACGGTGTTGGCTCTCCACGGCCCCTAGCAGCCCACTTCGACGACCTTCAAGACGAAGGAGGGGGCTGCCGAACAAGGCGTGCATGGTGACGTTCGGGCCGCCGACCGTGTGGCTGCCAAACAGGGAGGTGCTTGGGGTGATGGCGGTGGCGCTCGTCGTCGGTGTCGTGCAGGAGTCGTGGTTTATCGCCACGTTCGATGCCGCACATCATGTGTTCGGTTTTTTTTGTTGAGCAAAAGGGGTCCCGCCTCCGATTTCCTATAACTGGAATCATGAGCAGTGTATACAGAGATCTTATAGCAACTAATAAAACTAGATAACCGGTGGACCAGAGCAAAGCAGTAACCCTCGCTAAGAAACCAACAACCAGAAGGAGCAAACTCTAGCAACTGACCAACTTCATTAGGATAAACCAAAACTAACATCAGTACAATAGTTATAGCATACAAAATAGAGGGAAGGGGGAAGCAAAATATAGCTATTTCCAGAGCAAGAAGGTTGAGGTCACTGCATGTTGAAGAAGAAAACATCACCAGCAATGCATACTTCAGCCACTAGTGATTCGAAGCACACCAGGACGCCATCCTCTCGAAGCATGAAACACCTCACGTGCTACTCGCTCTAGAAGCTTTACTTCCCATGTCAACTCCTTTTCTTCTTACGTTTTTGTCTCCAGAATTGACCAATAATCAATGAGGTGACAAGTTTTATGAAGAATCACAAAAGGGTCAGTTACCCATCTGTGATCAAAACAGATATCATTTCTACATGTCCAAAACAAGCACAACAAAGTAGAGATGCCAACACATAATTTCATTTTTTTTTCATTTCCAAACTGGGAATCCACGGTAGGCATAGAATTCAAATTAAAAGTGTTTTGTAAACTGCACTTGAGAAATTTAGCAATAGAGCATCGAAGAAAGAGATAATAAAGAGTCTCATCTCTATCACAAAAGGTTCATTTGGAGTTTCCAATCCAACCCCATGTTGCCAGGCTATCTTTTGTGAGCACACTATTGCGCACCACCAAGCATAGAAACACCTTGATTTTAGGAGGGACCTTCACTTTCCACATGAACTTAAAGGAAAGTTAAGATCATTCAGAGTTAGCTGATTATAAAAGGATTTAATAGAAAATTATCCATCAACAGTTAAGGACAAAGTTGCAATATCATTTTCATTAGACATAGAAATGTTACATCTATCCTTCATTTCCTCCCAGTGCGTTAAAGTGACCCCCACAGGATCCTTCTAAACCTAAAATGATCCCAAACATTATTCATGACATCACTCAGTTATATATTTTTTGTAAAACACAAGTTATACAGCCTGGGATAAGAGCATCTCTAGCAGACCCCTTAAAATCGCAAACTGTAAAATTAGGATACGGGTCGGAAAAAAATGCATTTTAAGGGTTCATTTTAGCTACGGCCAAACAGATACTGCAAAACAAACTGTAAAACTGGGATAAAGAGTTCCTTCCTCCAGTCCGGCCGCCGCTGCCCCTTCCCTCAGCCGGCCGCTTGGGCCACGCGGCCGCGCCCAACCCTGTTGGTCGCGCCCCGTAGCCCGTCGGCCGCGCCCCGTCCCTGCCGTCCTCTGCCGCCCGCGCCAGCCAAGCCGTGCCCCTTTGCCTGCCGAGCTGTGAGGATTCCGGCGGTCAGGCTGAGGTCATGGGAGGCCACGACGATGTCGAGCTTGTCCAATTCGAACCGGCGGTGTCTGGCGGCCTTTTCCGGTGTGCCGTGATGAATTCAGGCGAGTTTAGGGCGGATTTCGGCAAATTAGGCGGCGGCGTGTTTGCTCCGATGAGGTTTGACCAGTATACGGAGCCCCTTCGGTTCGGCCTTCCAACCTCCAAATATAAGGGTTTCGGGTGTGCATTTTCGGTGTCCCTTAAAACTTTTACGGGTTGGACCACTTTTACGGTTTCTATTCTGGACACTTTTTTTAACCAAAACTGTAAAATGCAAAAATTATAAGGGTTTGATCACTTATACGGGGTCTGCTAGAGATGCTCTAAGACTGGTTAAGTGTTTATCATCTATCCACCGGTTATCCCAAAACCTTATATTTTGACCATTGCCAACTTACTTTTTTGATATATTTAAAGAAGATCTCTTTCAAAGACAATATTATCACGAATAGGGAAATAGTGTCGTTACCGTATGAACTCCCCCCCCCACACACACAGGGATACACTACAATCTTCAAGCACCCGCTTAACAAACCCTTGATTTCTAGCTTTATCCATAATTATTACCAAAGCATTAGCAAGTAAGTCAAAGAGAAGAGGGTATAAGGAATCTCCTTGCCTTAACCCTTTGAAGTTGGAAAGTAAGAACCAATGCCATCATTAACCCTAATAGTTACTTGCCCCCTCTCAGTGTCTCATTCCGTTTGTGAGGAAACCCTTTTAAAGAAAGAATTTTATGGAAAAAGGCCAGTTTATGCTTTCTCAAAGTCAACTTCAAAAAGCATGTCACTCTGTTTTTTTACTATGTATGGAGTTAAGAGAGCTTCATGGAGAATCAACACACCCTCCATTATGTGCACGCCTTTAATAAAATCAATTTGCACCAGAGAGATGATAGGCCCCACCACCTCACTAAATCTATTCATAAGGAAGACATTTAGAAGACAAATATGTCTAAACTTGTGAATTCGTTTGTGATACGTCCAAAACGTATCTATAATTTCTGCTTGCTCCATGCCACTTTTGGGTGATATTGCTATGATATTCATACACTTCCATACACTTTTGATCATATTTGGGCTAACTTACTAATCCAGTGCACCCCAGTGCCAGTTTCTGTTTTCGGCTGTTTTTGTATTTCAGGTTTTCACGTTTCGAGAACTGCCCAGAAAAATACAGAAAAAATATATAAAAAATCAGCGTTCCGGGAACGACACTGCTTCCGAAGGGGAGCCTGGGGGGGCCACAGGGGCTCCAGGCGCCCTGTGGGCGCCCCCCCC
>LR738710.1:888439298-888510779 GCA_902687465.1 Secale cereale
CCCTACATGATCGAGGCACCTATGTAATCCTTATGCTGTTGCTATGTTGAGTTTGCTGGGATCCGATGGATTATGAGATTATGTTCAGATTGATCTTGAGTAATATATTTGATTCACCTCTTTTATATTTTAGTTCATAAGTAATTCTTGCATGTTCTCCGTTGTTATTTATTGATTTGGCCAAGTAGTAAGTAGTGACTCCAAGAGGGAACGTTATGCTCGATTGTGGGTTCATGCCCCTCGATGACTAGCTTGAGTGACAGAAACATGAGTCTAGGGGATGTGCTGTTGCCACAAGGGGGAAAACAACGGTGCTTGTGCCCGCGGGTGCAAGGATTGTTTACTTTACGCAAAGTTCTTTTAATGCAGTTGTCTGTTGCATTGAGTTTACACTATGGGTGGGACTCGTAACTTAATACCAGCGAGATGTTCTGGATAGATATCTCAAGGTGGATGATTAGTAGTAGATGCAGATGGATTTCGGTCTACTTACTTTGGCGTACCGCCCATGCTTTGAACCTCAACTTTTCTTGTAATGTAGTCAGCATTGGTTTGCGTTCGTGGTCCTGTCAATTGCCCAGCTGTAATTTGTTACCTCACATAGCTGTTTTATCGTCTTTTGGGAGAGAGACATCACTAAGTGAACATCATGTGACTCCGGTCCATATTACCATCATCGATCACATACACTATTTTACTTTTCGCTATTTTATTTACTATTGCAAAACACTATCTATCACTACTATCATATTGCTTTTAACCCTTTGTGAACTGCAAGGCCGGAGAGATTGACAACCTCTCTGTACTCGTTGGGAGCAAAGTTATTTGTATCTGTGTGCAGGTCCACGTTGATTGCTAATTGCGCCGTTAGCAGTTGACACCTACCTGTTGAACCTAGGAGTCTCTGGGGATTCGATCCTTGGCATCTTTGCTAGGGGAAAACACTTCTACTTACTGCATCTTACACCTTCCACTTGGGGTAATCCAACGAGGGGTTCGAGGCCCATCAAGGAGTATTTTATGGCGCCGTTGCCGGGGACTCCACTCTTCGGGATAGGGGAGTTGCATGCTATCTTTTACCTTTGCTTATTTGTCTTGTTAGTTTACCTTTCATTATTTGCCTTAGTTCCTTTTTATCGAAAATCACAAAAATAGTTATCTTGTTCTTTAGTTATCATTATGTCGGGTCCTTTTGTCTTTGACGAGGCAGAAGTTCTCACCTTTAAACAAAGAGGTGGGGAAAGTTTGAAAGATGCTTGGTATAGAATTAATGATTCACAAAAAGAGCCACCAAGAAGCAACCTACTACTATCTTACTTAGAAATTTTTATGTTGGAATTACTTCTTGGAATAGGTTTATTCTAGATACTGCTATCAATGGAAATTTCCTAGAGGCCCCAGTTTGGGAGTCTCTTAGTATTATTGAAAATCTTGTTGGGAGTCCCCCTGTTGTTAGCATTCGAGAGGACATCACCCTAGCTCACATTATGAAAAAACTTGAAAAAATAGAGCTAGAGATGCCAAGCACTAATAAGATGAATGAGTTGGATCGAAAGATCCAAGGGAATTTGAATAGACTTGATAGCTCCATGCATAAAATTTTCAAAATTTTGGAGACCGTCAAATTCCATGATTCTGACTCTTCTAGGATGGAAAAGATTGAGGAAATATTTGATACCTTAGGAACTACTTTCTCCTCGATCAAAACCGAAAAGGTAGAAACTCCGGCAAAGAGGGAGCCTAAGTTCGTTCACGTTCCAAAGGCTCCCCGTTCTAAAAGTAATCCACCTATTGCCAAAGGGGTTGAAACTGTAAAGACTTTGGAAGAAACACCTATCGTTGATGAATTTATAAATGAATCTTCCCTTGACTTTTATCCTTCTGGTCTTCTACCTAGAAGCATCTCTATGAGGCCTCTATTTGAGAGTCCTCTTAAGACTAGTTGTATTATTGAAGAGCTTTTTGATGATCTTGATGATGGTTCAATTGATACAACTTGATCTATGCATTATGCCTAGCTTAAAGGCATAAAAGAAAGCGCTTTTGGGAGGCAGCCCACATGAATAAAATTTTTGCTTTTGTTGTGTCTTGATGTTGTTTACTGCTGTAGCATCATCATTGTATCTTTGCTTTTCATATTTGTGCCAAGTATAGCCTCTGATTGCTAGAAAGTTCAAAAGTTGTGAGGTGCTGTCCAGGAAACAGATTCTGTCCTTGGATAGAAAAATTCGTATAAAATCACCAGATCATCTTTTTGGTCTGAATTTTTTCGACAGCGTTCTCTATATAATTGTATTTCGTGCGTCAGTTCTGAGTTTTTTGATTTGAGTTGCAGAAGTATCCCGAACAGGTCAATTACTGCCTGCTGTTCTGTTTTTCACAGATTCTGTCCTGTTTTGCCTTACCTTCACTTTGCAAATTAAGAACTTGCTTTTTCTTTGCAAAAACCTTTTGGCAATCTTGAGAAACAGTAGAAATTCAAGAATATCCTTATTTCCAGCAAGGTATAATTATTTTATTAAGGGTACTAACCTCGCTAATCAGATTATGAATGAGTTATGTATGAAGGGAGTTTTCAAGTGTGCGAGGGAAGATGATAAAAAGATTCAGGAGTGTCAAGCGCTCAAGCTTGGGGATGCCCCCGTGCACCCCCAAGAAATACTCAAGGAGACTCAAGCGTCTAAGCTTGGGGATGCCCCCCGTGCATCCCCTTCTCCATCAACATTATCAGTTCGTCTTTCGTTCCGCTATATTTTTATCACTTCATGTGTTATGTGCTATGCTTGGAGCGTCTTGCTTTTAGTTTTCTTTTTAGTTTTTTATAACGAGTCAGAACCCAGCATTCCTTTATGTGGGAGAGAAACACGCTCCACTTCTACCTAAAACATTACATAGAATTTTCATGTTTATCTATGCTGTGTGTGTTCTTTGTCTTTTTAATAGCTACTATCGTGCTTTGCTCTTAGTATTCATGCTTGTATTTTCAAAGAGCTTTTATTTAGTTGGTTGCTTGAACTCTCTTTAATTACCATGCTCACCTTATTAAGAGAGTTTGCTGTCGTTACATGGGTTAATGTGTCTATGATAAATATGCTACTTTCATGATGGTGCTTAGTAGCTCAGGTTTTCTTATGGTTAATCTCAAGTAGCTGGGGGGTTCCCAATGTGTCATTGGAGTACCAACTTGGTTTGTTTGCCTATGATGTGCTATGGTTTAGTAATATCTTCCTTCGAGAATTTATTTTGATTGACTTGGCGTATGCTCACGCATATTCAAGACTGTAAAGAAAGTCTGTCAAGCCTTGATGATCTTTTGTTTCTAAGTAGCGATATAACTACCATGCCTGATTCAATATTGCTTTGTCGCTCTGCATGATTATGACCGTCATTGCTCTCTTAGTTGATCGCTCCAGTCTTTTGCTAACCTCCACCTGCACTAAGCAAATTAACCATGCAATACATAGCTCATGGGAAAGTAGCCTAAAAACTATTGTGGTAAAGAATATGTTGCTTATGTATCTTATTTCTTATGAGTTGCTTGCTGAGCGGTAACCATGTTTCTGGGGACGCCATCAACTGTCACACTTTTGTTGAATATCATGTGAGTTGCTATGCATGTTCGTCTTGTCTGAAGTAAGGGTGATTTACCGTGGGTTGAATTAATATGCATATTGTTAGAGAAGAACATTGGGCCGCCAACCAAAGCCATGCATCATGGTGGAAGTTTTAGCTTGGACCTTAATCCTCAATCTCTCATGAGAATATGCTTATGCATTAAAGAGGAGTCCATCATCTATTTTCTATGTTGTCCCGGTATGGATGTCCTCAAGTTGAGATTTATCAAAAACGAGAAATCAAATGCGATCTATCTCCTTGGACCTTTGTACAGGTGGCATAGAGGTACCCCTTTGTGACACTTGGTAAAAACATATGCAATGCAATGATAACCCATGGGGATCCGAGCTAATTAGGACAAGGAGCGAGCACTATTGGTATTCGATGCATGAGGCTTGCAACTTATAAGATGTTTTATACATGACACATATGAAGTACTACTACCGTTGACACAATTGCTTCCATGTTTCATAATAAAAAGCTCTAGCACTTCAAGCATCAACTACTGAGAGCATGATTGTCATTCTGAGTGTAATGTGCATTGTCCCAAAGTAGCATTGTCTTTTGCATGATTGTGATATCGTTTATTCTGAAATGATTGTATCTAGTCATCACTTAAACCTTAAAGGTGCCCTTGCATTTATGTTTTGCATCAATAAAAGGGGCAAGCTAGATATCACTTGATCATATTTGCACATCATGTTCATTGCAAATCTTTTTGATGTTTCAGTTTCATATTGTAAAACTTTCAGTCATTTGTGATTTTCTCTTGAGACAACTTAGTTACTTTAGAATCATTGTCTCAGTAAGCTTTTGTCATATGACTATGAGAAAGTCTTATATGGTTAATAGCATGTCACCACAGAAATTATTCTTGTTATCATTTACCTACTCGAGGACGAGCAGGAATTAAGCTTGGGGTTGTTGATACGTCCAAAACGTATCTATAATTTATGCTTGCTCCATGCCACTTTTGGGTGATATTGCTATGATATTCATACACTTCCATACACTTTTGATCATATTTGGACTAACTTACTAATCCAGTTCACCCCAGTGCCAGTTTCTGTTTTCGGCTGTTTTTGTATTTTAGGTTTTCACGTTTCGAGAACTGCCCAGAAAAATACAGAAAAAATATATAAAAAATCAGCGTTCCGGGAACGACACTGCTTCCGAAGGGGAGCCTGGGGGGGGGGGCACAGGGGCTCCAGGCGCCCTGTGGGCGCGCCCCCCCTGGGCCGCGCCGGGGGGGCGCCTCGGCCCCCCGAGAGCCCCCCGGTGCCCTACTTTGGCAGATATTTAAAGGGGCCCCCGTAACCCTTGAAAGAGGACTTCTTTTCGCGATCCCATCTCTGTTCCGCCGCCGCCGCCGCTTCCAAGATCGGGAGCACCAGGAGAACTCTTCCCGGCACCCTGCCGGAGGGGAGGATCACCACCGGGAGCTTCTCCACCACCATGGACGCCTCCCGGATGACTCGTGAGTAGTCTCCCTTGGACCATGAGTCCATGACCCGTAGCTATGTGATGTTCTCCTCCCGTTCTTGTGCTTCACTAATTAGTCCTCGTGAGCTGCCCTACATGATCGAGGCACCTATGTAATCCTTATGCTGTTGCTATGTTGAGTTTGCTGGGATCCGATGGATTATGAGATTATGTTCAGATTGATCTTGAGTAATATATTTGATTCACCTATTTTATATTTTAGTTCATAAGTAATTCTTGCATGTTCTCCGTTGTTATTTATTGCTTTGGCCAAGTAGTAAGTAGTGACTCCAAGAGGGAACGTTATGTTCGATTGTGGGTTCATGCCCCTCGATGACTAGCTTGAGTGACAGAAACATGAGTCTAGGGGATGTGCCGTTGCCACAAGGGGGAAAACAACGGTGCTTGTGCCCGCGGGTGCAAGGATTGTTTACTTTATGCAAAGTTCTTTTAATGCAGTTGTCTGTTGCATTGAGTTTACACTATGGGTGGGACTCGCAACTTAATACCAGCGAGATGTTCTGGATAGATATCTCAAGGTGGATGATTAGTAGTAGATGCAGATGGATTTCGGTCTACTTACTTTGGCGTACCGCCCATGCTTTGAACCTCAACCTTTCTTGTAATGTAGTCAGCATTGGTTTGCGTTCGTGGTCCTGTCAATTGTCCGGCTGTAATTTGTTACCTCACATAGCTGTTTTATCGTCTTTTGGGAGAGAGACATCACTAAGTGAACATCATGTGACTCCGGTCCATATTACCATCATTGATTACATACACTATTTTACTTTTCGCTATTTTATTTACTATTGCAAAACACTATCTATCACTACTATCATATTGCTTTTAACCCTTTGTGAACTGCAAGGCCGGAGAGATTGACAACCTCTCTGTACTCGTTGGGAGCAAAGTTATTTGTATCTGTGTGCAGGTCCACGTTGATTGCTAATTGCGCCGTTAGCAGTTGACACCTACCTGTTGAACCTAGGAGTCTCTGGGGATTCGATCCTTGGCATCTTTGCTAGGGGAAAACACTTCTACTTACTGCATCTTACACCTTCCACTTGGGGTAATCCAACGAGGGGTTCGAGGCCCATCAGTTTGGCATCACTGGTTTTATGGACCATAGTAATAACACCATTGTTAAGTCTAAGGACATTCATATTGCTTCCATAAAAATCATCCGACATAGTTTTCAAGTCCCATTTAATAAACTGCCAATATTTATGATAAAATTCAATAGAAAAACCATCAGGACTAGGGCATTTATTATGTTTCGTAGAGAAAACCGCTAGGTGCATTTCATCCATGGCAAATCTTTAACCAACCTCTCAGTGTAAATCCTACTTGCGGCATCAATGTCCACAAAGATATTAGATTCATTAGGTCTCCCAAATAAATTGTTACAAAAATTAGTAATATATTCCATCAGTTTATATCCCCCCTCAAGAATCCCTTCATGTTGTTCCAGAGTAATAATCATATTTCTTATTCTTCTCCCATTAGCTTTAGCTTGGAAATATCTAGTGTACCCTTGATACGTCCAAAACGTATCTATAATTTCTGCTTGCTCCATGCCTCTTTTGGGTGATATTGCTATGATATTTATACACTTCCATACACTTTTAATCATATTTGGACTAACCTATTAACTCAGTGCACCCCAGTGCCAGTTTCTGTTTTCGGCTGTTTTTGTATTTCAGGTTTTCCCATTACGAGAACTGTCAGAAAAATACCAGAAAAAATATATAAAAAATCAGCGTTCCAGAAGGTTCCCGGTAGCCGAAGTACAGCCCGGGGGGGGGGGGCACCAGGGCTCCAGGCGCCCTGGTGGCGCCCCCCCCGGGCCGCGCCGGGGGGGCGCCTGGGCCCCCCGAGCCCCGTCTGGTGCCCCCCTTTGGCATATATTTAGACCGTCTCCCAAAACCCTCGAGACGGAAACCCTTTTTCGCGATCTCATCTCTGTTCCGCCGCCGCCGCCGCTTCCAAGATTGGGAGCACCAGGAGAACCCTTCCCGGCACCCTGCCGGAGAGGAGGATCACCACCGGGAGCTTCTCCACCACCATGGACGCCTCCCGGATGAGTTGTGAGTAGTCTCCCTTGGACCATGGGTCCATGACCAGTAGCTATGTGATGTTCTCCTCCCGTTCTTGTGCTTCACTAATTAGTCCTCGTGAGCTGCCCTACATGATCGAGGCACATATGTAATCCTTATGCTGTTGCTATGATGAGTTTGCTGGGATCCGATGGATTATGAGATTATGTTCAGATTGTGTTTGAGTAATATATTTGATTCACCTCTTTTATATTTATGTTCGTAAGTAATTCTTGCATGTTCTCCGTTGTTATTTATTTCTTTGGCCAAGTAGTAGGTAGTGACTCCAATAGGGAACGTTATGCTTGATTGTGGGTTTATGCCCCTCGATGACTAGCTTGAGTGACAGAAACATGAGTCTAGGGGATGTGCTGTTGCCACAAGGGGGAAAACAACGGTGCTTGTGCCCGCGGGTGCAAGGATTGTTTACTTTACGCAAAGTTCTTTTAATGCAGTTGTCTGTTGCTTTGAGTTTACACTATGGGTGGGACTCGCAACTTAATACCAGCGAGATGTTCTGGATAGATATCTCAAGGTGGATGATTAGTAGTAGATATTGATGGATTTCGGTCTACTTACCTTGGCGTACCGCCCATGCTTTGAACCTCTACCTTTCTTGCAACATAGTTAGCATTGGTTTGCGCACATAATTCTGTCAATTGCCCAGCTGTAATTCGTTTACCTCACATAGTTGTTTTATCGTCTTTTGGGAGAGAGACATCACTAGTGAACATCATGAGACCCCGGTTCATATTACCATCACTGATCACATCCGCTATTTACTTTCTGTTTTACTTACTATTGCAACATTATCTATCACTATTATCACTTGCGTTTGATCCTTTGTAAACTACAAGGCCGGAGGGATTGACAACCTCTCTGTACTCGTTGGGAGCAAAGTTATTTGTATCTGTGTGCAGGTCCACGTTGATTGCTAATATCTGGCGCCGTTAGCAGTTGACACCTTCTTGTTGAAACTGGGAGTCTCAGGGAAATCGATCCTTGGTATCTTTGCCAAGGGAAAACTTCCGCTACACTGCATCTCAAACCTTTCACTTGGGGTAACCATTGAGGGGCGAGAAGCCATCAACCCTCACTAATCTCAGTATCTTTACATCTTTGAATCCATTTTACTTCATGTTGCTTCAAATGTCTGTTAAGTTGTTCTCTCGCATCATTTTTCTCATGTCTTTTTGCTCACGTATCTCTTTAATTGCATATGCCAAGTTGTTTCATTCATATCACAGATCCCAATTTCTTCCTTACAAGTCTGATTTTATTTTGCCATTTCTCAATATTCGACCGTAAAAAAATATGGAATAATACCAGAAATTGTTTTTTATTACTATGATTACTAAGGCGTCAAATATTGTCTGAAATTAAATATTGCACTGTAGATTACTGAAGATTTTCTTATCGATTCTGTAGTAGAACTTCTACATTGATTGCACTGTAGGTTTCTGAATGTAAATATTGTTTGAAATTAAATGTTGCACTGAATGTAGGTTTCTGATTGTAAATATTGCACTGTAGTTTTTTCGTCCAAATCGTGGATCCAACATATAGGTGCTCAATGTCAGGTTTCATTACGGGGGGAGTTCATCCGTATTGACCCATCTCTTGATTATGTTGGGGGAGATATTGCAATGTCAGTGGTTGAGAGGGATAAATTGTCATTGCCTCTGCTGAAAGGATTTTTAGCATATCATTTAACTGTCAAAGAGAGCACGGAGCTCTATTTTCTTATGCCTGGGGGAGAGTTGGTTAATGGATTAGTGTTTCTATGTACTAATGATGGTCTCATGAATATATCAGAGTACATTACAGATGTATGGGTTGCTAGTATATTTGTGGAGTACAATGGTGAGCAAGATGAACCAAAGGAAAAAGATAGTGCCTCTGATTTTGAAGAAGATGAACTGCATGACCTGATGAACAATGGCAGTGAGGAAGAACTAGATGTAGTTATCACTGTAGAAGAAGAAGATTTTGTCCAAAGAAATGTGCCTCAAGTTGATGTAGTAGCAGAGTTAGAAATTTTGGAGCATATCCTGGTTCCTAATGAAGGTGGTGTGGTTACTGAAGTGATAAGGGAGAGGGTCAGGGAGAGGACTAGCAACATCAAGCATAGGAAGAGGTCCAAGGTGGATGGAATACTTTCCTGCAACTAGCAATTGCTAAAGATGTTTTCCAAGTAATGGATAAGATCTTCCGTAATTATGTTTAGTGGCAACTAGTGTTATGATAACTACTCTGTAAATCTGTTAATATTTTGCCTTGCCTGTCACTTTAGAACTATGTGGAACTCGCATTATGAATTTGTGTTAATGGATAGCTTTGGCTGTCACTTTTGAACTATGTGCTACTGTCATTATGAACTTCTTGTCAAGCATAAAGCAGTATATGTGTTGCCAATTTGATATATGGTGTTAAAAGCACTACATATACCGCCAAAAGCCCTATTGTAAAGCCAATGTCATTTGCATTTACATTCACATTCACATTCAAAATTTTAATTTCAGACAATAGTATATGCTGGTAATATATGTTGTCAAAAGCACTATATATGCTGCCAAAAGCCTATTGAATGTCAATTTCATCTGCATTTACATTTACATCCATAATTTAAATTTCAGACAATATATGCTGCCAACATGATCACTATCATAGTATCATTTTCCATTTCCATTATTACATTACCAAATCCATTACATTGCAAGACCACTCAAATACATCACCAGCAAGCTCTCATCTTTCCTATCACAAGAACAACTAAAATAATAGGGAGCCTACAACTAAACCGGCAACAAACAATATATTAACATTAAACAGAGACTTACACATCTGCATCTCATCTTTCCTATCACATCTAGCTCTAATTTGCAACTAAATCATTTTTCTTCTCCAATCCCTCTCTCAAAACAGCAACCTCTCCTTCCCTTGTTTGACCAGCAAGCTCATCTTCCAGCCTCCACACTTCATCCTATAGATCTCCCAGCAATTCACGCATAAATGTCATCGTTGGAGCATCATGTTAGTCGATGAAGCCATGATGTTTAGTTCATGATAGAAAGTTTAGAGATTCAGACCAAGAAAACAGAGAATAAACAGAATAGGTGAGGAATCAAGCGTACCTCAGAATCTGCGCGGGAATAGTATCTCCTTCTAGGGTTCGCCAGACTCCAGGATATCGCACGCGACGCTTTCCTACCGCACGGACCGCAATTCCTCGCCGGCTTGTACTTTGTCGGTTTCTCCTAATAGGGCAACGCATACCTTGTTGCCCCGCCTCTCCTTCGAAGCCCCCCGCCGCGAGAATTCGATGAAGCACCGAACGATAAAGATATGGTGGTTGGTGGCGGCGCCGCCAAACACGGCCCTCCCTCTGCCGTCAATCGCCGTTAAGGAACCCTAACTCCGTTCCTCACCCAGCACACGCTTCTAACAAAATTAGAGAGATGGGGAGAGAGGGGTAACCCATGTGGAGGTCACCAAATCCTCTCAGCAGATGACAATTAGGGCGAAAGCGACCAGGATTAGGGAGAAGCGGGTGCAGATTTTTGGGATTTGAAAGTTAGAGCAACTCCAACCGGGTGACCCATTTTGTCCGCCCATGCTCGTTTGGTTGCCGCGGACAAAAACGTTGGCTCAACACACCGACCCATTCCCAAAATCCGTCCGCTTCACGTTCGCGCAGACCTGCCCAAATTGCGCTTGAAATGCGTCGGCGCGGACGTGAAGAGGACGCGCCGCACGTCCCCTCGATGTCCGCCGCGGTCCCAATTGGCGGCCGCCCAACCACCGCTCGCGGTCATATTTATGACGACCACCGATACCGAGCCCACGCATCAGCAAGTGGAAACGTCCTTTTTTTAATCCAGGCGTGCAGGGAGCGGCCTCATCCACTTCCATCCACCTCTGGCCCGCACCAGCCCCCTCGCGCTTCCTTGCCGGCGACAACTGAAACCCTAGGCATGGGGTTCTTCGGCAGTGGCTCTGGCAAGGGCAAGGGGAAGTTCACCCCCGACGCCTCCTCCTCCCGGGCTCCTCCTCTGTCGTCGTCGCCGCCGACGCCTGCCCGCTCTGATCGGCAGCGTCTACACATCCCGGTGCACCAAGCGCGGTGGCACTAGGAGTTCAGGCAGTCGCTGCCGTACCCCGACATGACGATGCCGCACCACTGGCACCTCGATCCGCAACGGATCCCAGTGCCGGCGGTTCCGCGGACACAACGGGTGCACGACGAGGAGGTGAGCAGGCGTCGGGCGTAGCTCACGCCGGCGCATGCCCGAGTATGCCGCAGACTCTCCCCATTGGGAGGTCTGGTTTGTTGTCGAACACGAGGAGCAAAGGCGGCTCAGCGTGCAGCACCACCACGTCAACCTCCCGCCTCCCCCATCATCAAGCCGGAGGAGGAGGAGGAGGCTGAGGCTACCTACCAGGCGGCGTGGGCGGAGGCCTTCGCCAACTTCATCGACGAGGAACGACGGAAGGCCAAAGTTGATGAGGCCGTCTACCAGGTGTGTATCACTTTCTTTCTTTTTTCGTACGCGCACATTTAGATCGGCCTTTCATTGAACGCACCAGTCGACCAGTGCGAAAAAATGGACGTGCCCGTCCGCCTGACCGATTTAGACAGACAAAAAAAGGGGATTGTGCGTCCGTTTGGTTTGCCCGGTTGAAGTTGCTCTTAGGGTTCAAAACCGACGAAAGGTCGGAGAGGGTTTGAAATGGACTTCATTTTCGTCGGGGCATGTGGCCGGTGGTGGCACCCTACTTGGAAAACACGACGAACAGTAGTTTACTCGTTTATCGGAGCCTCGTTGTACCCCCAATGCACGTCCCGTTCCCTCGTGCTGCTCGGCCGCGGATTTTCTATAGTTTATGGAACTGCGCGCGTGATGTAAACTATGCATTGCCACTGCCAGTGTGTCGCTGCCCAAAAGCGCACCGCACTGTGGACATGTTGTGCATGCATGCATGCGTGTGCAGTGCGCGTACGTGCGTGCGTGTCCCGCCGCTCAGCGCCGTATGACACCACCGTGCACTGCGCCTGCGGCAAGGGCCCATGCAGCGACCCGACTAGTCTCTGCCCTGCACACTCGTTGCGTATCCGAAGACGGAAACCGATGTGATCGATACCCGGCCTGGTGGGTGCGTGAGTTGACGCGTGCTACGTAAGAGGCGTACTGCGTGTTCCGTCTCCCATCACATGGCCGATGAGCATCACCGTGCCAGAGCATCACTATGCATGCATGGACGTTCTGAGCTCTGGCGGAACGGCGGGACGGCCAGGAATGCATGCTGTGCGTGTTCCGTGGCATGCATGCATGCATGCACTTGTTCTATCGATCGACTCACCTCAAACGTATCCAAATGATGAGCGACGAATGCCAGGCCAAACGTGGCGTAGGGAGAAGAGATATACAGCATAAGAGATATGCCAGGACATGTTTTTGATTGATAATAAAAGATCCTTGTGATCGGGTTGCTCTTGTGTTTCAACCTTTGCTATTATCTGAAAATTTGGAGCATACCGCACCAAGACAGAAGAGAAAATGAGGATAGAGTGCTGAAGATCAAGGAGGTGTTGTGCGTGCTTCGTACCTGTTGAAATATGAGATGACCTAGAGCCCATATGACAATTTCAGATTTGATCTCTAAGGGACCATGTAGGAGAGTTGGAGTGGTTTATAAGGGATTCTCTCCCTCATGCTATTGGAACTTGAGAAGAGATGAGGCCCTCGCGCACTCCTCCTCCTTTGCGCGCCGCGGGTTGCGGGATTGAGCCGAGCTGAGCGCACTCCTATGAGCTTCTTTTTGTCGGTCAGGAACGAAGAGTCTTTGACAGGTAGTGGGTTCGGCCCACGTTTCTCCACGCGCGCGGCCGCACATATATATGTGGGGCGCTACCAACCCTAGCCGCCACCTCAACAGAACGCATCTGCCTCCACGCCCACCGTCGTTCCTTTGCTGCTGCTGCCGCCGGTGACTCCATCCCGTCCGTCGCGTACACGGTCGATGGGAGAGCAGGTCTCTGAAACCCCGCCTCTCTGGATCCTGTACGGAAGAGGGACGAATATGTTTTTGGCAGGGCCGGGTCCATAGTTGTACCAAATGTGCAGCCCGCACAGGACCCATAATTTTGGGGGGCCCAGACTTTTTTATGTAGGCTAGTATTTAAAAAAATAAGATCGAGGCCATACTGGGCCGCTGGGCGCTCGAGTTGGGCCTGAGTGGAGGGCATCGAGCGCCTCACCTCGCTCTTCCGTTCGTTCCAGCGGCAGGGAATCAGGATCCTTCCTAAAAAAAAACAACGAGATCGTAGCCTACGGCGCCCTGGGAATCGGGATCGTCTGTCTCCATCGAGAAACCGTAATTGCAGCCGCGTCGGGCCGTCGGCGTCACGATACAGTTGCGTCGGCCAACGGCGACCAGGCGTTGGGTGATCACGCAACACCAGGTATCTCATCCTCAACATCAGGTATTTGAAACCGATAGAGTGATTGTGATCCACTGATCCAAAGGTATTTCTCCAAGTTCATTGTTTGCCAAACCCAGTAGGAAACAGATCGTCTCGTCGCCTTCGCATGAGCGGACCGATCGGATTCAGGCTGCTGCCGTAGTGCTGTTGTTGCCTTCTTGTCTCTGTTCATGGCTTCCTCTCCCAAATTTCAGACCCACCGGATCGATCCGTGACTCCAGGTGCTTAGAGAGTCCTTTTCGATTAACTTCGTTTTCTACTCCTAATTTCTAATTTCCTAATTAACTTTTGGCAGGGATCGTTGCTTCATTCTTTGTTAGAGATCGGTTCTTACCTACTCGGTTAAAGATCACACTCATGGTGTAGCAGTTCCACCGAACAAGACCCAAAACTAGGTGAGTTAGACGGTTCGTCTAATTGCTAACCATTGACACATGAACTTATTGATATATGCTACTCTTTAATTGTATTTTATTCATATTTTGTATCTTGTGTTTCAATAATACAGATTTGAGTCATCCCATGAAAATATTATATATATACATTATAATTGCTCGTTAGTTTTTTCAGCGAGATAGGGCCCCATTTTTTGGACTCGCACAGGGCACCGGATTTTGCCCGCCCGGCCCTGGTTTTAGGAAGCGACTACGCGACTGCTCGCCGTTCGTCTACTTCCTCTACGTCCGCGTCGCCCTCGTCATCACCATGTCCACCGACGCCGAACGTGCCGCCGCCGAGAAGATCGAAGCCGACAAGAAGGCAGCCGAGGACGCTGCTGCCGTCACCGCCGCCGCGGCCTCTGCATGGCCTACTGGAGGAGTGGAGGGTATAACTCGTTTATCCCGCTCCTACTGTTTTCTGTTTTAGGCATGCTAGCGTTACATGTAGATCTGTCTACAACTAGCGTAGTATGTGCTTGCATGATTGAATATCAGTATGCAATTATTTATGTCAATGCCATGCTAGTGGTTGATTCTTGGGAATTAATCATAAAATTTCCTATTTACTCAGCAATTCAAAAACCTATTATGTGTAGGAATTTTTCGACAAGTGGCTTTGCCGCTGCACTAAAACCAGATAAGTTTACCGGTACATACTTTAAGTGTTGGCAGACTAAGACCACTTTATGGCTCACGGCTATGAACATGTTCTGGGTCGCCGGTGTGCCCACGGGAACGATTGCTCCTGAACAGGAGAAGGCGTTCAGGGAGGCCACCGTCGTATTTCTCGGAGCACTTCTTAGCGTGATCGGAGATAAACTAGTCGACGCATATTTACATGTGTGTGTCGTCAAGGACTTGTGGGAGGCGCTCGAATCTAAATTCTGGGTCACCGATGCTAGGAGTGAGATGTATATTATAGAGCAGTTCCACGATTACAAGATGGTTGAAAACCGTCCTGTGCTGGAGCAGGCTCATGAGATAATATGCATTGTTAAGGAGCTTGAGCTTCTGATGTGCGAGTTACCGGGCAAGTTTGTCGCGGGCTGCATAATCGCTAAGCTCCCTAATTCCTGGAGGAACTTTGCCACTACTTTGAAACATCAGAGGCGTGAATTCTCAGTGGAGGATGTCATTGGCCATCTGAGTGTTGAGCAGAACTCAAGGGCAAAGGACTCGAACGGGAAAGCGGTCGAGGGGACTACTGTCGCCAACATGGTGAACCAGAGGAGCTCCAACTCCCACAAGCCCAAGGGAAAGAACGGTGTCCAACACAATGCCGACTTTAAGAAGAAGGGTAAGAAGACCTTCAAGAAGAACAAGAAGGATGAGGACTACTTTACTTGTGGTTCGGCTGAACATTGGGCCAACAAGTGCCCAAACAAGTACAAGAAGCCAGGACAAGACTCCAAGTCTGTCAACATGATTGTGGGCAACTATGACAATGGTGCATCTGGGTACGGTAATTTATTTACTGTTTTTTCAGTGTTTCAGCCCAACGATTGGTGGGTGGACACAAGTGCATGTATTCATGTGTGTGCTGACATTTCATTGTTCACTTCTTACCAGGTCACAGGCCACGGGTCCGTATTAATGGGGAATGGCGCGAGTGCTTCTGTTCATGGTGTTGGCACGGTCGATCTGAAGTTTACTTCGGGAAGGATCGTGCAGCTGAAGAACGTGCAACATGTCCCCACCATCAAGAAGAACCTCGTTAGTGGCTCCCTTCTATGTATAGAAGGGTTTAAGTTGGTTTTCGAGTCTCATAAATTAGTTGTTACGAAATATGGACTCTTTGTTGGAAAAGGTTATGAGAGCGGAGGAATGTTCCGCCTTTCCCTCGCAGATTTTTGTAATAAAGTCGTGAACCATATTCATTCGAATGTTAATGAATCAGAAGTTTGGCATTCACGTCTTTATCACATTAGTTTCGGTGTTATGACGCGGCTAGCTAAGTTGGATTTAATCCTGAGTTTCACTTTAGCCAAAGGTTCTAAGTGCCTTTCATGTGTGCAAGCTAAGCAACCTCGCAAGCCTCACAAGGCCGCGGAGGAGAGACACTTGGCACCATTAGAACTCATACATTCTGATCTTTGTGAGATGAATGGTGTGTTGACTAAAGGTGGAAAGAAATACTTCATGACATTGATAGATGATTCCACTAGATATTGCTATGTGTATCTATTAAATACTAAAGATGAGGCTCTACACTACTTTAAAATCTATAAGGCAGAAGTTGAGAAACAACTTGAA
Organism: Secale cereale; assembly: GCA_902687465.1. Classification (NCBI taxonomy): domain Eukaryota; kingdom Viridiplantae; phylum Streptophyta; class Magnoliopsida; order Poales; family Poaceae; genus Secale; species Secale cereale. Next base: position 888,455,669 of record LR738710.1, read on the forward strand.
AAATAAATTAAACCAGTCCGGTCAGATCGTGGTGGAGAGTACTTCTCGAGTGATTTTGATTCCTTTTGTGCAGAACATGGCATTATTCATGAGAGGACGCCTCCCTATTCACCCCAGTCAAACGGGGTTGCCGAGCGGAAAAACCGTACTCTAACTGATTTGGTTAACGCCATGTTAGATACATCGGGTTTATCCAAGGCATGGTGGGGGGAGGCTATATTAACGGCATGTCATGTCCTGAATAAAGTTTCGACAAAGGACAATGAGATCACTCCCTGTGAGAAATGGGCGAAGAGAAGGACAACACTCTCGTACTTGCGTACTTGGGGCTGTTTGGCGAAAGTCAATGTGCCGATCCCCAAAAAGCGCAAGCTTGGACCGAAGACCGTAGACTGCGTTAATTTGGGTTGCGCTAAGAATAGCGTTGGCTATAGATTTCTAGTAGTGAAATCTAAGGTACCTGACCAAAAGGTTGGTACAATTATGGAGTCTAAGGATGCTACATTCTTCGAGGATATATTTCCTATGAGAGATATGCAAAGCACTTCTAGACAGGAATCTGAGGAGACTCCTGAGCCTGTCATTCCTATGGAATACTATGAACGAACACATGATGAAAATCCTGAGGAGGATGGCGAGGAAACCCTTGGTAGGGGAAAGAGACAAAGGACTACAAAGACCTTTGGTGATGATTTCTTCGTGTACCTCGTGGATGATACTCCCACTTCTATTTCAGAAGCATATGCCTCTCTAGAAGCTGACTACTGGAAGAAAGCGGTCCGTAGCGAGATGGATTCCATCATGGCTAACGGGACATGGGAGATTACTGAGCGTCCCTATGGTTGCAAACCATTGGGATGTAAGTGGGTGTTCAAAAATAAGCTTAGGCCCGATGGTACGATTGAAAAGTACAAGGCTAGGCTTGTGGCCAAGGGCTATGACCAAAAAGAAGAGGAAGATTTATTTGATACTTATTCACCTGTGACCAGACTGACCACCATTCGAGTATTACTCTCGTTGGCGGCCTCACATGGTCTTCTCGTCCACCAAATGGATGTTAAGATAGCTTTCCTGAATGGAGAGCTAAACGAGGAAATCTACATGCAACAGCCAGATGGCTTTGTGATAGATGGTGAGGAAGGAAAGTGTGTAGGTTGATAAAATCTTTATATGGACTGAAACAAGCACCTAAGCAATGGCATGACAAGTTTAATACAACACTGACATCTGTTGGCTTCGTTGTTAATGAAGCTGACAAATGTGTATACTATCGCCATGGTGGGGGCGAAGGAGTTATACTGTGCTTATATGTTGATGACATACTGATATTCGGAACCAACCTCAAAGTCATTGATGAGGCCAAGTCATTTCTATCTCAGAACTTTGAGATGAAAGACCTTGGTGTGGTTGATGTTATCTTGAACATCAAGCTACTATGTTATAATGAGGGTGGGATTACACTTTTGCAATCCCATTATGTTGAGAAGGTGTTGAGTCGTTTTGGATACTCGTACTGCACACCATCTCAAACATCATATGATCCTAGCGTGTTGATTCGAAAATCCAAAGGCACGGCTATAGATCAATTGAGATACTCTCAAATCATTGGTTCACTGATGTACCTAGCTAGCGCTACAAGGCCTGACATCGCTTTTGCTGTGAGCAAACTGAGTCGGTTTGTATCAAAACCGGGTGATGTACATTGGCATGCTGTTGAAAGAGTTACGCGTTATCTGAAGGGTACTATGAACTATGGACTTCACTATACCGGATACCCGTCGGTACTTGAAGGGTATAGTGTTGCGAATTGGATCTCTGATGCTGATGAGATGAAGGCCACAACTGGGTATATGTTTACTCTTGGAGGTGGCGCTGTTTCCTGGAAGTCTTGCAAGCAAACGATCTTAACGAGATCGACAATGGATGCAGAATTAACAGCATTAGACACATCTGGTGTCGAAGCGGGATGGCTTCGAGATCTTTTGATGGACTTGCCATTGGTTGATAAACCGGTTCCGGCTATCCTTATGAACTGTGACAATCAGACCGTCATCACCAAGGTGAAGAGTTCAAAGGACAACATGAAGTCCAACAAACACATAAGAATGAGATTAAAATCTGTCAGAAAATTGAGAAACTCCGAAGTGATAGCGTTGGAATATGTCCATACGGCTAAGAATCTGGCAGATCCCTTTACAAAAGGCTATCACGTGTTGTGATAGATAATGCATCGAGGGAGATGGGTATGAGACCCACATGAGTTGCCATGGTGGTAACCCAACCTATGTGATCGGAGATCCCGTGAAGTAGGACCTGGGAAAACAAGCCAATGGTGAACTGAGGAGAGTAACTATACTAACCCATTCCGTTGGAGATGCAATACTCTCAATACTGTATGGAAGGATGACTATTGTCTTAATGTGTTCCAAAGCTTGTGCAAGCAAGATGCTATCCTACAGAGCAATCTTTGGAGGAACATACCTATATGAGCCCGACTGCTGGTCACAGTCTATGAGATTGGGGTGATCTCTAGTAAGCTCATGAACATGCCAGGAGTGTGACTTATATGCTCCACCCGAGGGGTCAGCCTTCGGCAGCCTAGTATCAGTAAGACATGTGGTGAAGCTTCTTTACGTCAAACTGACAATTCAAGGCATAGTCCATTGTTTAGTTGTGAAGGAGTGTAGCTACTTGCTCTAGGTGAAGCTCAACCTTAACAGGTATTCGCTGAAACACTGGTATATCGAAACAGTAATTGGACCAAAGGACACAATGGGCCCCCGAGATCTGGTGGGGGATTGTTGAAATATGAGATGGGCCTAGAGCCCATATGACAATTTCAGATTTGATCTCTAAGGGCCCATGTAGGTGGCATGACAAGGTGGTGGGAAATTTAGTCCCACCCCGGAAGTGGAAGGAGAGTTGGAGTGGTTTATAAGGGATTCTCTCCCTCATGCTATTGGAGCTTGAGAAGAGATGAGGCCCTCGCGCACTCCTCCTCCGCTCGCCTCGCCGCGCCGCGGGATTGAGCCGAGCCGAGCTCACTCCTATGCGCTTCTTTTTGCCGGTCAGGAACGGAGAGTCTTTGACAGGTAGGGCCACGATCTGAGACGTCGGATCATGGGCTACCGACTTAGACGTGGGTTCGGCCCACGTTTCTCCACGCGCGGCTGCACATATATATGTGGGGCGCTGCCAACCCTAGCCGCCACCTCAACAGAACGCATCTGCCTCCACGCCCGCCGTCGTTCCTTTGCTGCTGCTGCCGCCGGTGACTCCATCCCGTCCGCCGCGTACACGGTCGACGGGAGAGCAGGTCTCCGAAACCCCGCCTCTCTGGATCCTGTACGGGAGAGGGGCGAATAGGCTTTTGGGAAGCGACTACTTATACGTCCAAAACGTATCTATAATTTCTGCTTGCTCCATGCCTCTTTTGGGTGATATTGCTATGATATTTATACACTTCCATACACTTTTGATCATATTTGGACTAACCTATTAACTCAGTGCACCCCAGTGCCAGTTTCTGTTTTTTGCTGTTTTTGTATTTCAGGTTTTCCCATTACGAGAACTGCCAGAAAAATCCCGGAAAAATTATATAAAAAATCAGCGTTCCAGAAGCTTCCCAGCAGCCAAAGTACAGCCGGAGGGGGGCCACCAGGGCTCCAGGCGCCTGCTAGGCTTCTCGCCCCTCGTTGGTTACCCCAAGTGGAAGGTGTGAGATGTAGTGTTGCGGAAGTTTTTCCCTTGGCAAAGATACCAAGGATCGAATCCCCAGAGACTCCTAGGTTCAACAAGAAGGTGTCAACTGCTACGGCGCCAGATATTAGCAATCAACGTGGACCTGCACACAGATACAAATAACTTTGCTCCCAACGAGTACAGAGAGGTTGTCAATCCCTCCGGCCTTGTAGTTCACAAAGGATTAAACGCAAGTGATAGTAGTGATAGATATAATTGCAATAGTAAATAATAGCGAAAAGTAAATAGCGGATGTGATCAATGATGGTAATATGGACCGGAGTCTCATGATGTTCACTAGTGATGTCTCTCTCCCAAAAGACGATAAAACAGCTATGTGAGGTAAACGAATTACAGCTGGGCAATTGACAGGACCATGTGCGCAAACCAATGCTGACTACATTGCAAGAAAGGTTGAGGTTCAAAGCATGGGCGGTACGCCAAAGTAAGTAGACCGAAATCCATCAATATATACTACTAATCATCCATCTTGAGATATCTATCCAGAACATCTCGCCGGTATTAAGTTGCGAGTCCCACCCATAGTGTAAACTCAATGCAACAGACAACTGCATTAAAAGAACTTTGCGTAAAGTAAACAATCCTTGCACCCGCGGGCACAAGCACCGTTGTTTTCCCCCTTGTGGCAACAACACATCCCCTAGACTCATGTTTCTGTCACTCAAACTAGTCATCGAGGGGCATGAACCCACAATCAAGCATAACGTTCCCTCTTGGAGTCACTACCTATTACTTGGCCAAAGCAATAAATAACAACGGAGAACATGCAAGAATTACTTACGAACATAAATATAAAAGAGGTGGATCAAATATATTACTCAAGCACAATCTGAACATAATCTCATAATCCATCGGATCCCAGCAAACTCATCATAGCAACAACATAAGGATTACATATGTGCCTCGATCATGTAGGGCAGCTCACGAGGGCTAATTAGTGAAGCACAAGAACGGGAGGAGAACATCACATAGCTACTGGTCATGGACTCATGGTCCAAGGGAGACTACTCACAACTCATCCGGGAGGCGTCCATGGTGGTGGAGAGGCTCCCGGTGGTGATCCTCCCCTCCGGCAGGGTGCCGAGAAGAGTTCTCCTGGTGCTCCCGATCTTGGAAGCGGCGGCGGCGGCGGAACAGAGATGAGATCGCGAAAAGAGTTCCTCCCTCGAGGGTTTCGGGAGACGCTTTAAATATATGCCAAAGAGGGGCATCAGAGGAGCCTCGGGGGGCCCAGGCGTCCCCCCCGGCGCGGCCCAGGGGGGGCGCGCCGCCAGGGCGCCTGGAGACCTGGTGGTCCCCCCCCCCCCGGCTGTCCTTCGGGCGCACGGTAGTTTCTGGAACGCTGATTTTTTATATAATTTTTCTGGATTTTTCCTGGCAGTTCTCGTAATGTGAAAACCTGAAATACAAAAACAGCCGAAAACAGAAACTGGCACTGGGGTGCACTGAGTTAATAGGTTAGTCCAAATATGATCAAAAGTGTATGGAAGTGTATAAATATCATAGCAATATCACCCAAAAGAGGCATGGAGCAAGCAGAAATTATAGATACGTTTTGGACGTATCAACATCCCCAAGCTTAATTCCTGCTCGTCCTCGAGTAGGTAAATGATAACAAGAATAATTTCTGTGGTGACATGCTATTAACCATATAGGACTTTTTCATAGTCATATGACAAAAGCTTACTGAGACAATGGATCTATAGTAATTAAGTTGCCTCATGAGAAAATCACAAAGGACTGAAAGTTTTACAATATGATACTGAAACATCAAATAGATTTGCAATGAACATGATGTGCAAATATGATAAAGTGATATCTAGCTTGCCCCCTTTAGTGAAGCAAAACATAAATGCAGGGGCACCTCCAAGGTTTAAGTGATGACTAGATACAATGATTTCAGAATAAACGATATCACAATCATGCAAAAGACAATGCTACTTTGGGACAATGCACATTACACTCAGAATGACAATCATGCTCTCAGTTGTTGGTGCTTTTAAAAGAAGGTGGAGACTCTCGAACCGTGGCTTTTGTTGGCAAGGTTGAAAACCCGTAGTCGGAAACAAAGACAAAACATGTACCAGAGCTCTTGGTTTTAAAACAGAGGTAATAATTTATTTTAGATCATGCATGTTTCGTCAACGAATGCTAGTAGACAACTCAATCACTTTTCGAGATGGACAAGTTTCGAGGAACGGCTCCCGAATGAGGACGATCACATCCTCTTAATCTCCTTTGTTTATCACTGCCAAAGTTTTCTGATTTCTCATGAACAAAGCGTGAAGGAGGGTTTGTTTGTTATATTATCTTTTTGAGCCGGGCGCACTCAATGCCAGGTCCTTCTCGTATTATGGGTTTGCACATTATACATGCAATCCCGGGGTGAAGCTTGTCCAACTTAAAAAGGTCATGAATTAACCACTACTTCCTCATGAACTTACAACAGAGGCACAAAATAAGAATGCTTTTTCTTTGAATAATTTCGAGATGGCACATGCAAGTCTCTGTTAGGAATGGCAGGTAAATACCATGTAGGAAGGTATGGTGGACTCATATGGCATAACTGGATTAAAGGATGTGGATGCACAAGCAGTCAGTCCGCTTAGTACAGGCGAAGGTTAGCAAAAGACTGGGAGCGACCAACTAAGAGAGCAATGACGGTCATAATCATGCAGAGCGACAAAGCAACATTGAATCAGGCATGGTAGTTATATCGCTACTCAGAAACAAAAGATCATCCAGGCTTGACAGACTTTCTTTACAGTCTTAAATATGCGTGAGCATACGCCAAGTCAATCAAAATAAATTATCGAAGGAAGATATTACTAAACCATACTACATCATAGGCAAACAAATCATGTTGGTACTCCAATAACACATTGGGAACCCCCTAGTTATTTGAGACTAACCATAAGAAAACATGAACTACTAAGCGCCATCATGCACGTAGCATCTTTATCATAGACATATCAACCAATGCAACGGAAGCAAACTCTCTTAATAAGGTGAGCATGGTAATTAAAGAGAGTTCAAGCAACCAACTAAACAAATGCTCTTTGAAAAGATAAGCACGAAAGCTAAGAGCTGAACATGATAGTAGCTATTAAAAGACAAAGAACACACACAGCAAGGATAGACATGAAAATTCTATGTTATGTTCTAGGTAGAAGTGGAGCGTGTTTCTCTCCCACATAAAGAAAGCTGAGTTCCGACTCGTTATGAAAAACTAAAGAAAACTAAAAGCAAGACGCTCCAAGCATAGCATATAACACATGAAGTGATTAAAATATAGTGGAACGAAAGACGAACTGATAATGTTGATGGAGAAGGGGATGCTGTTGGGAACGTAGTATTTTCAAAATTTTCCTACGATCACACAAGATCTATCTACTAGATGCATAGCAACGAGGGGGAGAGTGTGTCTACGTACCCTCGTAGACCGGAAGCGGAAGCGTCAAGTGACGCGGTTGATGTAGTCGAACTTCTTCGCGATTCAACCGATCAAGCACCGAACATACGGCACCTCCGCGTTCAGCACACGTTCAGCTTGATGACGTCCCACGAGCTCTTGATCCAGTTGAGCTTCACGGGAGAGTTTCGTCAGCACGACGGTGTGGTGACGGATATGATGTATTCACCGGCGCAGGGCTTCACCTAAGCACTGCAACGGTATGACCGAGGTGTGTTTCTGTGGAGGGGGGCACCGCACACGGCTAGAACAATTCAACTTGTGTGTCCTAGGGTGCCCCCTGCCCCCGTATATAAAGGAGCAAGGGAGAGGCCGGCCCTAGAGGGGGCGCGCCAAGTGTGGGGAGTCCTACTAGGACTCCCAAGTCCTAGTAGGATTCCCCTTTCCTTTCCGGAGTAGGAGAGAAGGAAAGAGGTGGAGAGGGAGAAGGAAAAGGGGGCTGGACCCCTTGTCCAATTCGGACCAGAGGGGGGGCGCGCGCCTCCTTCCTTTTGGCCTTTCTCCTCTATTCCCATATGGCCCAATAAGGCCCATATACTCCGAAAAATACCCGAATCACTCGGAACCTTTCCGATGTCCGAATATAGTCGTCCAATATATCGATCTTTACGTCTCGACCATTTCGAGACTCCTCGTCATGTCCCCGGTCTCATCCGGGACTCCGAACTCCTTCGGTACAGCAAAACTCATAAACTCATAATACCGATCGTCATCAAACGTTAAGCGTGCGGACCCTACGGGTTCGAGAACTATGTAGACATGACCGAGACTCATCTCCGGTCAATAACCAATAGCGGAACCTGGATGCTCATATTGGCTCCTACATATTCTACGAAGATCTTTATCGGTCAAACCGCATAACAACATACGTTGTTCCTTTTGTCATTGGTATGTTACTTGCCCAAGATTCGATCGTCGGTATCTCTATACCTAGTTCAATCTCGTTACCGGCAAGTCTCTTTACTCGTTCCATAATACATCATCTCGTGACTAACTCATTAGTCTTTTGCTTGCAAGGCTTATTATGATGTGCATTACCGAGAGGGCCCAGAGATACCTCTCCGACACTCGGAGTGACAAATCCTAGTCTTGATCTATGCCAACACCACGAACACTTTCGGAGACGCCTGTAGAGCATCTTTATGATCACCCAGTTATGTTGTGACGTTTGATAGCACACAAGGTGTTCCTACGGTATTCGGGAGTTGCATAATCTCATAGTCATAGGAACATGTATAAGTCATGAAGAAAGCAATAGCAGTAAAACTAAATGATCATAGTGCTAAGCTAACGGATGGGTCTTGTCCATCACATCATTCTCCTAATGATGTGATCCCGTTGATCAAATGACAACTCATGTCTATGGTTAGGAAACATAACCATCTTTGATCAATGAGCTAGTCTAGTAGAGGCATACTAGGGACACTCTGTTTTGTCTATGTATTCACACATGTACTAAGTTTCCGGTTAATACAATTCTAGCATGAATAATAAACATTTATCATGATATAAGGAAATATAAATAACAACTTTATTATTGCCTCTAGGGCATATTTCCTTCAGTCTCCCACTTGCACTAGAGTCAATAATCTAGCTCACATCGCCATGTGATTTAATAACGATAGTTCACATCGTTATGTGAATAACACCCATAGTTCACATCGCCATGTGACCAACACCCAAAGGGTTTACTAGAGTCAATAATCTAGTTCACATCGCTATGTGATTAATACCCAAGAGTAATAAGGTGTGATCATGTTTTGCTTGTGAGAGAAGTTTAGTCAACGGGTCTGTCACATTCAGATCCGTATGTATTTCGCAAATTTCTATGTCTACAATGCTCTGCATAGAGCTACTCTAGCTAATTGCTCCCACTTTCAATACGCATCCAGATTGATACTTAGAATCATCTGGATTTAGTGTCAAAGCTTGCATCGGCGTAACCCTTTACGACGAACTCTTTATCACCTCCATAATCGAGAAACATTTCCTTAGTCATCCAGTTACTAAGGATAATTTTGACCGCTGTACAGTGATCTACTCCTGGATCACTATTGTACCCCCTTGAAAAACTCATGGCTAGGTACACAACATGTTTGGTACACAGCATGGCATACTTTATAGAACCTATGGCTGAGGCATAGGGAATGACTTTCATTCTCTCTATATTTTTCTGTCGTGGTCTGGCTTTGAGTCTTACTCAACTTCACACCTTACAAGTCAGGCAAGAACTCCTTCTTTGACTGATCCATTTTGAACTACTTCAAAATCTTATCAACGTATGTACTCATCGAAAGTCTTATCAAGCGTCTTGATCTATCTCTATAGATCTTGATGCCCAATATGTAAGCAGCTTCACCAAGGTCTTTCTTTGAAAAACTCCTTTCAAACACTCCTTTATGCTTTCCAGAAAATTCTACATCATTTCCGATCGACAATATGTCATTCACATATACTTATCAGAAAGGTTGTAGTGCTCCCACTCACTTCTTGTAAATACAGGCTTCACCGCAAGTCTGTATAAATCTATATGCTTTGATCAACTTATCAAAGCGTATATTCCAACTCCGAGATGCTTGCACTAGTCCATAGATGGATCGCTGGAGCTTGCACATTTTGTTAGCACCTTTAGGATTGACAAAACCTTCTAGTTGCATCATATACAAGTCTTCTTTAATAAATCCATTAAAGAATGCAATTTTGTTATCCATTTGCCAGATTTCATAAAATGTGGCAATTGCTAACATGATTTGGACAGACTTAAGCATCGCTACGGGTGAGAAAGTCTCATCGTAGTCAACTCCTTGAACTTGTTGAAAAACTTTCGCAACAAGTCGAGCTTTGTAAACAGTAACATTACCATCAGCGTCAGTCTTCTTCTTGAAGATCCATTTATTTTCGATGGCTTGCCGATCATCGGGCAAGTCAACCAAAGTCCACACTTTGTTCTCATACATGGATCCCATCTCAGATTTCATGGCCTCAAGCCATTTTGCGGAATATGGGCTCATCATCGCTTCCTCATAGTTCGTAGGTTCATCATGGTCCAGTAACATGACTTCCAGAACCGGGTTGCCGTACCACTCTGATGCGGAACGAACTCTGGTTGATCTACGAAGTTCAGCAGAAACTTGATCTAAAGTTTCATGATCATCATCATTAGCTTCCTCACTAATTGGTGTAGGAATCACTGGAACTTGTTTCTGTGATGTTCCACTTTCCAATTTGGGAGAAGGTACAATTACCTCATCAAGTTCTACTTTCCTCCCACTCACTTCTTTCGAGAGAAACTCCTTCTCTAGAAAGGATCCACTCTTAGCAACAAAGACCTTGCCTTCGGATCTGTGATAGAAGGTATACCCAACAGTTTCTTTTGGGTATCCTATGAAGATTTACTTCTCTGATTTGGGTTTGAGCTTATCATGTTGAAACTTTTTCACATAAGCATCGCAGTCCCAAACTTAAAGAAATGACAGCTTAGGTTTCTCATCAAACCACAGTTCATACGGTGTCATCTCCACGGATTTAGATGGTGCCCTATTTAACGTGAATGTAGCTATCTCTAATGCATAACCCCAAAAGCAATAGTGGTAGATCGGCAAGAGACATCATCGATCGCACCATATCTAATAAAGTACGGTTATGACGTTCGGACACACCATTACACTGTGGTGTTCCAGGTGGCGTGAGTAGTGAAACTATTTCACATTGTTTTTACTGAAGGCCAAACTCGCTAACTCAAATATTTTACCTCTACGATCATATCGTAGAAACTCTTATTTTCTGTTACGATGATTCTCCACTTCACTCTGAAATTCTTTGAACTTTTCAAATGTTTCAGACTTGTGCTTCATTAAGTAGATATACCCATATCTGCTTAAATCATCAGTGAAGGTCAGAAAATAACGATACCCGTCGCGAGCTTCAACACTCATTGGTCCGCATACATCAGTATGTATGATTTCCAACAACTCTGTTGCTCGCTCCACAGTTCCGGAGAACGGAGTTTTAGTCATCTTGCCCATGAGGCATGGTTCGCAAGCACCAAGTGATTCATAATCAAGTGATTCCAGAAGTCCATCACTATGGAGTTTCTTCATGCGCTTTACACCAATATGACCTAAACGGCAGTGCCACAAATAAGTTGCACTATCATTATTAACCTTGCATCTTTTGGCTTCAATATTATGAATATGTGTATCACACGATCGAGATCCAACAAACCATTTTCATTGGGTGTATGACCATAGAAGGTTTTTATTCATGTAAACAGAATAACAATTATTCTATGACTTTAAATGAATAACCGTATTGCAACAAATATGATCAAATCATATTCATGCTCAACGCAAATGCCAAATAACATTTATTTAGGTTTTACACTAATCCCGAAAGTATAGGGAGTGCGCGATGATGATCATATCAATCTTGGAACCACTTCCAACACACATCGTCACTTCACCTTTAACTAGTCTCTGATCATTCTGCAATTCTCGTTTCGAGTTACTAATTTTAGCAACTGAACCGGTATCAAATACCCAGGGGTTGCTATGAACACTAGTAAAGTACACATCAATAATCTGTATATCAAAATATACCTTTGTTCGCTTTGCCATCCTTCTTATCCGCCAAGTATCTAGGGCAGTTCCACTTCCAGTGACCATTTCCTTTGCAGTAGAAGCACTTAGTTTTAGGCTTGAGTTTTAGCTTTGGGTTTCTTCACGGGAGTGACAACTTGCTTGTCATTCTTCTTGAAGTTCCCCTTCTATCCCTTTGCCCTTTACTTGAAACAAGTGGTCTTGTTAACCATCAACACTTGATGCTTTTTCATGATTTCTACCTTCGCCGACTTCAGCATCGCGAAGAGCTCGGGAATTCCTTTCGTCATCCCTTGCATATTATAGTTCATCACGAAGTTCTACTAACTTGGTGATAGTGACAAGAGAACTTTGTCAATTACTATCTTATCTGGAAGATTAACTCCCACTTGATTCAAGTAATTGTAGTACCCAAACAATCTGAGCACATGCTCACTGGTTGAGCTATTCTCCTCCATCTTGTAAGTACTGTCAGAAGTCTTATACCTCTCGACCCGGGCATGAGTATGAAATACTAATTTCAACTCTTGGAACATCTTATATGCTCCGTGGCGTTCAAAACATTTTTGAAGTCCCGGTTCTAAGCCGTAAAGCATGGTGCACTTAAACTATCAAGTAGTCATCATACCGAGCTTTTGTCAAAATGTTCATAACGTCTACATCTGCTCCTGCAATAGGTCTGTCACCTAGCGGTGCATCAAGGACATAATTCTCTGTGCAGCAATGAGGATAATCCTTAGATCACGGAACAATTCCGCATCATTGCTACTAACATCTTTCAATTTAGTTTTCTCTAGGAACATATAAAAAATAAACGGGGAGCAACATCGCGAGCTATTGATCTACAACATAGATATGCTAATACTACCAGGACTAAGTTCGTGATAAATTAAAGTTCAATTTAATCATATTACTTAAGAACTCCCGCTTAGATAGACATCCCTCTAGTCATCTAAATGATCACGTGATCCAAATCAACTAAACCATGTCCGATCATCACGTGAGATGGAGTAGTTTCAATGGTGAACATCTTATGTTGATCATATCTACTATATGATTCACGCTCGACCTTTCGGTCTCCAGTGTTCCGAGGCCATATCTGCATATGCTAGGCTCGTCAAGTTTAACCCGAGTATTCTGCGTGTGCAAAACTGGCTTACACCCGTTGTATTTGAACGTAGAGCTTATCACACCCGATCATCACGTGGTGTCTCAGCACGAAGAACTTTCGCAACGGTGCATACTCAGGGAGAACACTTGTACCTTGAAATTTTGTAAGGGATCATCTTATAATGCTACCGTCGTTCTAAGCAAAATAAGAAGCATAGTAAGATAAACATCACATGCAAATCAAAATATGTGACATGATATGGCCATCATCATCTTGTGCTTTTGATCTCCATCTCCAAAGCACCGTCATCAGCACCTTCGTCACCGGCGCAACACATTGATCTCCATCGTAGCATCGTTGTCGTCTCGCCAACTATTGCTTCTACGACTATCGCTACCGCTTAGTGATAAAGTAAAGCAATTACATGGCGATTGCATTTCATACAATAAAGCGACAACTATATGGCTCCTGCCAGTTGCCGATAACATTACAAAACATGATCATCTCATACAAAACCGTATAACTCATCATGTCTTGACCATATCACATCACAACATGCCCTGCAAAAACAAGTTAGACGTCCTCTACTTTGTTGTTGCAAGTTTTACGTGGCTGCTACGGGCTTAGCAAGAACCGTTCTTACCTACGCATACAAAAACCACAACGATGTTTCGTCAAGTATGTGCTGTTTTAACCTTCACAAGGACCGGGCGTAGCCACACTTGATTCAGCTAAAGTGAGAGAGACAGACACCCGCTAGTCACCTTTAAGCAACGAGTGCTCGTAACGGTGAAACCAGTCTCGCGTAAGCGTACGCGTAATGTCGGTCCGGGCCGCTTCATCTCACAATACCGCCGAAGCAAAGTATGACATGCTGGTAGGCAGTATGACTAGTATCGCCCACAACTCATTGTGTTCTACTCGTGCATATCATCTACGCATAGACCTGGCTCATGATGCCACTGTTGGGAACGTAGTATTTTCAAAATTTTCCTACGATCACACAAGATCTTCGTATATCATCTACGTATATCATCTACGTATATCATCTACGCAAGATCTTCGTATATCATCTACGCATATCATCTACGTATGACTAGTATCGCCCACAACTTCTTCGCGATCCAACCGATCAAGCACCGAACGTACGGCACCTCCGCGAAGATCTTGCGTGATATGCGTAGATGATATACGTAGATGATATGCGTAGATGATATGCGTAGATGATATACGTAGATGATATACGAAGATCTTGCGTGATCGTAGGAAAATTTTAAAATACTACGTTCCCCAACAGTGGTATCAGAGCCAGGTCTATGCGTAGATGATATGCACGAGTAGAACACAATGAGTTGTGGGCGATACTAGTCATACTGCTTACCAGCATGTCATACTTTGCTTCGGCGGTATTGTGAGATGAAGCGGCCCGGACCGACATTACGCGTACGCTTACGCGAGACTGGTTTCACCGTTACGACCACTCGTTGCTTAAAGGTGACTGGCGGGTGTCTGTCTCTCTCACTTTAGCTGAATCAAGTGTGGCTACGCCCGGTCCTTGTGAAGGTTAAAACAGCACATACTTGACGAAACATCGTTGTGGTTTTGTATGCGTAGGTAAGAACGGTTCTTGCTAAGCCCGTAGCAGCCACGTAAAACTTGCAACAACAAAGTAGAGGACGTCTAACTTGTTTTTGCAGGGCATGTTGTGATGTGATATGGTCAAGACATGATGAGTTATACGGTTTTGTATGAGATGATCATGTTTTGTAAAGTTATCGGCAACTGGCAGGAGCCATATGGTTGTCGCTTTATTGTATGAAATGCAATCGCCATGTAATTGCTTTACTTTATCACTAAGCGGTAGCGATAGTCGTAGAAGCAATAGTTGGCGAGACGACAACGATGCTACGATGAAGATCAAGGTGTCGAGCCGGTGACAAAGGTGATCATGACGGTGCTTTGGAGATGGAGATCAAAAGCACAAGATGATGATGGCCATATCATGTCACATATTTTGATTGCATGTGATGTTTATCTTATTATGCTTCTTATTTTGCTTAGAACGACGGTAGCATTATAAGATGATCCCTTACTAAATTTCAAGGTATAAGTGTTCTCCCTGAGTATGCACCGTTGCGAAGTTCGTCGTGCCGAGACACCATGTGATGATCGGGTGTGATAAGCTCTACGTTCAAATACAACGGGTGTAAGCCAGTATTGCACACGCAGAATACTCGGGTTAAACTTGACGAGCCTAGCATATGCAGATATGGCCTCGGAACACTGGAGACCGAAAGGTCGAGCGTGAATCATATAGTAGATATGATCAACATAAGATGTTCACCATTGAAACTACTCCATCTCACGTGATGATCGGACATGGTTTAGTTGATTTGGATCACGTGATCATTTAGATGACCAGAGGGATGTCTATCTAAGTGGGAGTTCTTTAATTTAATATGATTAAATCGAACTTTAACATTATCATGAACTTAGTCCTGATAGTTTTTGCATATCTATGTTGTTGTAGATCAATGGCCCGTGCTACCGTTCCTTTGAATTTTAATGCATTCCTAGAGAAAGCTAAGTTGAAAGATGATGGTAGCAATTACACGGACTGGGTCCGTAACCTGAGGATTATCCTCATTGCTGCACAGAAGAATTATGTCCTTGAAGCACCGCTAGGTGACAAGCCCCCTCCCGCTAAAGTAGACGCTTTGAACGTCTGGCAGTCGCGGTCTGATGACTACACGATAGTTCAGTGTGCCATGCTTTACGGCTTAGAACCGGGACTTCAACGACGTTTTGAACGTCATGGACCATATGAGATGTTCCAGGAGTTGAAGTTAATATTTCAAGCAAATGCCCGAATTGAGAAATATGAGATTTCCAATAAGTTCTACAGTTGCTAGATGGAGGAGAATAATTCTATCAGTGAACACTTACTCAGAATGTCTGGGTATTACAATCATATGACTCAACTTGGTTGCAAAGTTGACGAGGATAGTGTTATTGATAGAGTTCTTCAATCACTGCCACCAAGCTATAAAGGCTTCGTGATGAACTATAATATGCAAGGGATGCAAAAGACAATTCCCGAGCTCTTTGCCATGCTCAAAGCTGCGGAGGTAGAAATCAAAAAGGAGCATCAAGTGTTGATGGTTAACAAGACCACTAGTTTCAAGAAAAAGGGCAAGGGAAAGAAGGGGAACTTCAAAAAGAATAGCCAAACAGTTGCTACTTCCACGAAGAAACCCAAATCTGGAGCCAAGCCTGAAACTGAGTGCTTCTACTGCAAGGGGACTGGACACTGGAAATGGAACTGCCCCAAGTATTTGGCGGATAAGAAAGTTGGCAAGGTGAACAAAGGTATATGTGATATACATGTTATTGATGTGTACCTTACTAATGCTCGTAGTAGTACCTGGGTATTTGATACCGGTTCGGTTGCTAATATTTGTAACTCGAAACAGGGACTACGGATTAAACGAAGATTGGCTAAGGACGAGGTGACGATGCGCGTGGGAAATGGTTCCAAAGTCGATGTGATCGCCGTCGGCACGCTACCTCTACATCTACCTTCGGGATTAGTATTATACCTAAATAATTGTTATTTGGTGCCAGCGTTAAGCATGAACATTATATCTGGATCTTGTTTATTGCGAGACGGTTATTCATTCAAATCAGAGAATAATGGTTGTTCTATTTTTATGAATAATATCTTTTATGGTCATGCACCCTTGAAGAGTGGTCTATTCTTATTGGATCTCGATTGTAGTGATACACATATTCATAATATTGAAACCAAAAGATGCAAGGTTAATAATGATAGTACAACTTATTTGTGGCACTGCCGTTTAGGTCATATTGGTGTAAAACGCATGAAGAAACTCCATAATGATGGACTTTTGGAATCACTTGATTATGAATCACTTGGTGCTTGCGAACCATGCCTCATGGGCAAGATGACTAAAACTCCGTTCTCCGGAACTATGGAGCGAGCAACAGATTTGATGGAAATCATACATACTGATGTATGTGGTCCAATGAGTGTTGAAGCTCGCGGCGGGTATCGTTATTTTCTGACCTTCACTGATGATTTGAGCAGATATGGGTATATCTACTTAATGAAACACAAGTCTGAAACATTTGAAAAGTTCAAAGAATTTCAGAGTGAAGTAGAGAATCATCGTAACAAGAAAATAAAGTTTCTACGATCTGATCGTGGAGGAGAATATTTGAGTTACGAGTTTGGTCTTCATTTAAAACAATGTGGAATAGTTTCACAACTCACGCCACCTGGAACACCACAGCGTAATGGTGTATCCGAACGTCGTAACCATACTTTATTAGATATGGTACGATCTATGATGTCTCTTACCGATTTACCACTATCGTTTTGGGGTTATGCTTTAGAGACAGCTGCATTCACGTTAAATAGGGCACCATCTAAATCCGTTGATACGACACCTTATGAACTATGGTTTGGCAAGAAACCAAAGTTGTCGTTTCTTAAAGTTTGGGGCTGTGATGCTTATGTGAAAAAGCTTCAACCTGATAAGCTCGAACCCAAGTCGGAGAAATGTGTCTTCATAGGATACCCAAAAGAGACTGTTGGGTACACCTTCTATCACAGATCCGAAGGCAAGATATTCGTTGCTAAGAATGGATCCTTTCTAGAAAAAGTGTTTCTCTCGAAAGAAGTGAGTGGGAGGAAAGTAGAACTTGATGAGGTAATTGTACCTTCTCCCGGATTGAAAAGTAGTACATCACAGAAAATTGTTCCAGTGATTCCTACACCAATCAGTGAGGAAGTTAATGATAATGATCATGAAACTTCGGATCAAGTTTCTGCTGAACGTCGTAGATCAACCAGAGTACGTTCCGCACCAGAGTGCTACGGCAACCCAGTTCTGGAAATCATGTTACTAGACCATGATGAACCTACGAACTATGAGGAAGCGATGATGAGCCCAGATTCCGCAAAATGGCTTGAAGCCATGAAATCTGAGATGGGATCCATGTATGAGAACAAAGTGTGGACTTTGGTTGACTTGCCCGATGATCGGCAAGCCATCAAAAATAAATGGATCTTCAAGAGGAAGACCGACGCAGACGGTAATATTACTGTTTACAAAGCTCGACTTGTTGGGAAAGGTTTTCGACAAGTTCAAGGAGTTGACTACGATGAGACTTTCTCACCTGTAGCGATGCTTAAGTCTGTCCGAATCATGTTAGCAATTCCCGCATTTTATGATTATGAAATCTGGCAAATGGATGTCAAAACTGCATTCCTAAATGGATATCTCAAAGGAGAGTTGTATATGATGCAACCAGAAGGTTTTGTCGATCCAAAAAGTGCTGACAAAGTATGCAAGCTCCAGCGATCCATCTATGGACTGGTGCAAGCATCTCGGAGTTGGAATATACGCTTTGATGAGGTGATCAAAGCATATGGTTTTATACAGACTTTTGGAGAAGCCTGTATTTACAAGAAAGTGAGTGGGAGCTCTGTAGCATTTCTAATATTATATGTAGATGACATATTGTTGATTGGAAATGATATAGAATTTTTGGATAGCATAAAAGGATACTTGAATAAAAGTTTTTCGATGAAAGACCTCGGAGAAGCTGCTTACATATTAGGCATCAAAATCTATAGAGATAGATCAAGACGCTTAATTGGACTTTCACAAAGCACATACCTTGATAAGATTTTGAAGAAGTTCAAAATGGATCAGTCAAAGAAAGGGTTCTTGCCTGTTTTACAAGGTATGAAGTTGAGTAAGACTCAATGCCCGACCACTGCAGAAGATAGAGAAAAAATGAAAGTCATTCCCTATGCCTCAGCCATAGGATCTATCATGTATGCAATGCTGTGTACCAGGCCTGATGTGTGCCTTGCTATAAGTCTAGCAGGGAGGTACCAAAGTAATCCAGGAGTGGATCACTGGACAGCGGTCAAAAACATCCTGAAGTATCTGAAAAGAACAAAGGATATGTTTCTCGTGTATGGAGGTGACAAAGAGCTCGTCGTAAACGGTTACGTCGATTCTAGCTTTGACACTGATCCGGATGACTCAAAGTCACAAACCGGATATGTATTTTTATTGAACGGTGGAGCTGTCAGTTGGTGCAGTTCCAAGCAGAGCGTCGTGGCGGGATCTACGTGTGAAGCGGAATACATAGCTGCTTCAGAAGCAGCAAATGAAGGAGTCTGGATGAAGGAGTTCATATCCGATCTAGGTGTAGTACCTAGTGCATCGGGTCCAATGAAAATCTTTTGTGACAACACTGGAGCCATAGCCTTGGCAAAGGAATCCAGGTTTCACAAGAGAACAAAGCACATCAAAAGACGCTTCAATTCCATCCGCGATCTAGTCAAGGAGGGAGACATAGAGATTTGCAAAATACATACGGATCTAAATGTTGCAGACCCGTTGACTAAGCCTCTTCCACGGGCAAAACATGATCAGCACCAAGACTCCATGGGTGTGAGGATCATCACTTTGTAATCTAGATTATTGACTCTAGTTCAAGTGGGAGACTGAAGGAAATATGCCCTAGAGGCAATAATAAAGATGTTATTTGTATTTCCTTATATCATGATAAATGTCTTTTATTCATGCTAGAATTGTATTAACCGGAAACTTAGTACATGTGTGAATACATAGACAAAACAGTATGTCCCTAGTATGCCTCTACTAGACTAGCTCATTGATCAAAGATGGTTATGTTTCCTAGCCATAGACATGAGTTGTCATTTGATCAACGAGATCACATCATTAGGAGAATGATGTGATGGACAAGACCCATCAGTTAGCATAGCACTATGATCGTTTAGTTTTACTGCTATTGCTTTCTTCATGACTTATACATGTTCCTATGACTATGAGATTATGCAACTCCCGAATACCGTAGGAACACCTTGTGTGCTATCAAACGTCACAACGTAACTGGGTGATCATAAAGATGCTCTACAGGTGTCTCCGAAAGTATTCGTGGTGTTGGCATAGATCAAGATTAGGATTTGTCACTCCGAGTGTCGGAGAGGTATCTCTGGGCCCTCTCGGTAACACACATCACAATAAGCCTTGCAAGCAAAAGACTAATGAGTTAGTCACGAGATGATGAGTTACGAAACGAGTAAAGAGACTTGCCAGTAACGAGATTGAACTAGGTATAGAGATACCGACGATCGAATCTCGGGCAAGTAACATACCGTTGACAAAAGGAACAACGTATGTTGTTATGCGGTTCTGACCGATAATAGATCTTCGTAGAATATGTAGGAGCCAATATGAACATCCAGGTTCCGCTATTGGTTATTGACCAGAGATGAGTCTCGGTCATGTCTACATAGTTCTCGAACCCGTAGGGTCCGCACGCTTAACGTTTGATGACGATCGGTATTATGAGTTTATGAGTATTGATGTACCGAAGGTAGTTCGGAGTCCCGGATGAGATCACGGATATGACGAGGAGTCTCGGAATGTCCGAGACATAAAGATTGATATATTGGACGACTATATTCGGACACCGGCAGTGTTCCGGGAAAGTTTCGGATTTATCGGGATTGCCGGAGGGGGTTACCGGAACCCCCTACGAGAGGGGATGGTCCATAGTGGGCCTAAAGGGAAAGAGAGAGGCAGCCCATAGGGCTGGCCGGCGCCCCCACCTAGGGTTCCTAGTTGGACTAGGATTGGGGGGGGCGCCACCTCTCCTATTCCTTTCCCTCTTCTTTCTTTTGGTGAATCCTACTAGGAATAGGATTGCAATCCTATTCCTAGTAGGACTCCTTCCCTAGCCGCACCAGGAGAAGTTGGCCGGCCTCCCTCCCTTGCTCCCTTATATACGGGGGCAGGGGGGCACCCAAAGACACACAAGTTGAATTGTTTTAGCCGTGTGCGGTGCCCCCCTCCACAGAAACACACCTCGGTCATACCGTCGCGGAGCTTAGGCGAAGCCCTGCGCCGGTGAATACATCATATCCGTCACCACGCCGTCGTGCTGACGAAACTCTCCCGTGAAGCTCAACTGGATCAAGAGCTCGTGGGACGTCATCAAGCCGAACGTGTGCTGAACGCGGAGGTGCCGTACGTTCGGTGCTTGATCGGTTGGATCGCGAAGAAGTTCGACAACATCAACCGCGTCACTTGACGCTTCCGCTTCCGGTCTACGAGGGTACGTAGACACACTCTTCCCTCTCGTTGCTATGCATCTAGTAGATAGATCTTGCGTGATCGTAGGAAAATTTTAAAATACTACGTTCCCCAACATTAAGCTAGGCATAATGCATATAGATCAAGTTTTATCAAGAGTAAAAGAATAGCCAGCCCATACAACGGACTCAAAAGGTAACTTGATCTTCTTTCGAGGGAAGTGTTCCATCCCTTTCTTGAGAGGAAACTGAAATTTTATATTCCCCTCTTTCATGTCAATGATAGCACCAACGGTGCGTAAAAAGGGACGTCCCAAAATAATTGGACAAGAAGGATCACATTCAATATCCATAATAGTAAAATCAACGGGAACATAATTATCATTGACAACGATAAGAACATCGTCGATCCTCCCCAAAGGTTTCTTTATGGAAGAATCAGCGAGACGAACACCAAAAGAACAAGAATCATAAGGTTTTAATTTAAGCATATCATATAGTCTTTTGGGAATAATGGAGGTACTAGCTATAATATCACATAAAGCATAGGAAGAAAAGTTGTTTATCTTAATTTTAATCATAGGATCCCAACCATCTTCTAGCTTTCTAGGTATGGAGGCTTCTACTCTAAGTTTCTCCTCCCTAGCTTTGATGAGAGCATTAGTGACATGCTCTATGAAGGCAAGATTAAGCGTGCTAGTGTGGGGATCTTTGGCCATTCCTTGCAGAAAGGTGACAACTTCTGAAATACTACAATTATCAAAATCAGTTTTATCATTATTGGGCAGAATTGTAGTGTCAACCTCTTTGTTTGAATCGCTCTCTATTATAAGAGTTTGAACGTCTTCCCAAGTTTGGGGAAGCTTAGGAGCAATTTTAAACTGAGGCTCATACTCTTTTCCGGGAAGACCATGCCATGGGCATAACCCTCCGTCAAGACTAACATAATCACAAGGTTTATTACTTTTGTAGATCCCGACAGTGGTGATTGGCATAATGGAAGAAGGGGTGTACTCCTCCCATCTAGTGTTTTTGGTGGAACCCATAATAGCAAACAAGCAAGATAACTATTTTTGTGATTTTCGATAAAAGATACTAAAGCAGAAACTGAAAGGTAAACTAACAAGACTAAAAGCAAAGGTAAAAGATAGCATGCAACTCCCCTATCTTGAAGAGTGGAGTCCCCGGCAACGGCGCCAGAAAAACTCTTGCTAGGCTTCTCGCCCCTCGTTGGTTACCCCAAGTGGAAGGTGTGAGATGTAGTGTTGCGGAAGTTTTTCCCTTGGCAAAGATACCAAGGATCGAATCCCCAGAGACTCCTAGGTTCAACAAGAAGGTGTCAACTGCTACGGCGCCCGATATTAGCAATCAACGTGGACCTGCACACAGATACAAATAACTTTGCTCCCAACGAGTACAGAGAGGTTGTCAATCCCTCCGGCCTTGTAGTTCACAAAGGATTAAACGCAAGTGATAGTAGTGATAGATATAATTGCAATAGTAAATAATAGCGAAAAGTAAATAGCGGATGTGATCAATGATGGTAATATGGACCGGAGTCTCATGATGTTCACTAGTGATGTCTCTCTCCCAAAAGACGATAAAACAGCTATGTGAGGTAAACGAATTACAGCTGGGCAATTGACAGGACCATGTGCGCAAACCAATGCTGACTACATTGCAAGAAAGGTTGAGGTTCAAAGCATGGGCGGTACGCCAAAGTAAGTAGACCGAAATCCATCAATATCTACTACTAATCATCCACCTTGAGATATCTATCCAGAACATCTCGCCGGTTTTAAGTTGCGAGTCCCACCCATAGTGTAAACTCAATGCAACAGACAACTGCATTAAAAGAACTTTGCGTAAAGTAAACAATCCTTGCACCCGCGGGCACAAGCACCGTTGTTTTCCCCCTTGTGGCAACAACACATCCCCTAGACTCATGTTTCTGTCACTCAAACTAGTCATCGAGGGGCATGAACCCACAATCAAGCATAACGTTCCCTCTTGGAGTCACTACCTATTACTTGGCCAAAGCAATAAATAACAACGGAGAACATGCAAGAATTACTTACGAACATAAATATAAAAGAGGTATATCAAATATATTACTCAAGCACAATCTGGACATAATCTCATAATCCATCGGATCCCAGCAAACTCATCATAGCAACAGCATAAGGATTACATATGTGCCTCGATCATGTAGGGAAGCTCACGAGGGCTAATAAGTGAAGCACAAGAACGGGAGGAGAACATCACATAGCTACTGGTCATGGACTCATGGTCCAAGGGAGACTACTCACAACTCATCCGGGAGGCGTCCATGGTGGTGGGGAGGCTCCCGGTGGTGATCCTCCCCTCCGGCAGGGTGCCGGGAAGAGTTCTCCTGGTGCTCCCGATCTTGGAAGCGGCGGCGGCGGCGGAACAGAGATGAGATCGCGAAAAGAGTTCCTCCCTCGAGGGTTTCGGGAGACGCTTTAAATATATGCCAAAGGGGGGCATCGGAGGAGCCTCGGGGGGCCCAGACGCCCCCCCGGCGCGGCCCAGGGGGAGGGGGCGCCGCCAGGGCGCCTGGAGCCCTGGTGCACCCCCCCGGCTGTCCTTCGGGCGCACGGTAGTTTCTGGAACGCTGATTTTTTATATAATTTTTCTGGATTTTTCCTGGCAGTTCTCGTAATGTGAAAACCTGAAATACAAAAACAGCCGAAAACAGAAACTGTCACTCAGGTGCACTGAGTTAATAGGTGTTGGGAAACGTAGCATAATTCAAAAAATTTCTACGCTTTCACCAAGATCCAACTATGGAGACATCTAGCAACGATCAAGTAAGAGTGCATCTACATACCGTTATGTAGATCGTGAGCGGAAGCTTTCGAAGAAGCGTGGATGAAGTAGTCGTACTCTTCGCGTTCTTCGTCACCGATGATCTAGCGCCGAACGGACGACACCTCCGCGTTCAACACACGTACGGTGCAGCAACGTCACCTCCTTCTTGATCCAGCAAGGGGGGAGGAGAAGTCGTCAGAGATCCGGCAGCACGACGGCGTGATGACGGATGCAGTGGAGATCGCAGCAGGGCTTCGCCGGGCGCCCTGCGTTGGAGTATGGAGGTGTGACGGGAGAGGGAGAGGCGCCAGGGCAAGGGTGCGGCTGCCCTCTCCCTCCCCACATATATATAGGGGGCCAGGGGGTGCGCCAGGGCCCCTGCAGATCCAATCTGCAGGGGGGGCGGCGGCCAGGGGGGAGTCCTTGCCCCCCAAGGCAAGTGGTGGCCCCCTCCCCTTTAGGGTTTTAACCCTAGGCGCATGGGGAGGTGGGCCCCTAGTGGTGCGCCAGCCCAGAGGGGCTGGACACTTCCCCTTGCGGCCTAGGGGCCCCACCGGGATGGGTGGCCCACCCGGTGGACCCCCGGGGCCCCTTCGGTGGTCCCGGGACGCTCCCGGTGACCCCCGGAGATCACCCGATGGCCGAAACTGGACTTCCTATATATCAATCTTTACCTCCGGACCATTCCGTAACTCCTCGTGACGTCCGGGATCTCATCCGGGACTCCGAACAACTTTCGGGTTTCCACGTGCATTTATCTCTACGACCCTAGCGTTACCGAACCTTAAGTGTGTAGACCCTACGGGTTCGGGAGACACGTAGACATGACCGAGACCACTCTCCGGTCAATAACCAACAGCGGGATCTGGATACCCATGTTGGTTCCCACGTGTTCCTCGATTATCTTCATCAGATGAACCACCGTGTCAAGGATTCACTCAATCTCGTATGTTATTCCCTTTGTCCATCGGTACGGTACTTGCCCGAGATTCGATCGTCGGTATTCCCGATACCTTGTTCAATCTCGTCATGGCAAGTCTCTTTACTCGATCCGTAATCCATCATCCCATGACTAACTACTTAGTCACATTGAGCTCATTATGACGATGTCTTACCGAGTGGGCCCAGAGGTACCTCTCCGTCATGCGGAGTGACAACATCCCAGTCTCGGTTCGTACCAACTCAACAGACACTTTCGGAGATACCCGATGCGTACTTTTATAGCCACCCAGTTACGTTGTGACGGTTGGCACACCCAAAGTATTCCTACGGCATCCGGGAGTTGTACAACCTCATGGTCTAAGGAATAAATACTTGACACCGAAAAGCTTATGCATTACGAACTATACGATCTCGTGTTATGCTCAAGTTTGGGTCTTGTCCATCACATCATTCTCCTAATGATGTGATCCCGTTATCACTGACATCCTATGTCCATGGTCAGGAAACCGTGACCATCTGTTGATCAACGAGCTGGTAACTAGAGGCCTACCAGGGACTCATTGTGGTCTATGTATTCACACATGTATCGCTGTTTCCATACAATACAATTCAAGCATGAATAACAAACAATTATCATGAACAAGGAGATATAATAATAATGCTTTTATTATTGCCTCTAGGGCATATCTCCAACAGTCTCCCACTTGCACTAGAGTCAATAATCTAGTTACATTGTGATGAATCGAACACCCATAGAGTTCTGGTGTTGATCATGTTTTGCTCGTGAAAGAGGTTTAGTCAACGGGTCTGCGACATTCAGATCCGTATGCACTTTACAAATATCTATGTCTCCATCCTGAACATAATTCTGGATGGAATTGAAACGGCGCTTGATGTGCTTGGTCTTCTTGTGAAACCTGGGCTCCTTGGTAATGGCAATAGCACCAGTGTTGTCACAGAAGAGAGTCATCGGGCTTGACGCACTTGGAATGACTCCTAGGTCGGTGATGAACTCCTTCATCCAGACTCCTTCCTGCGCTGCTTCAGAAGCAGCTATGTACTCCGCTTCACATGTAGATGCTGCCACGACGCTTTGCTTGCAACTGCACCAGCTGACTGCCCCTCCGTTCAAAATATACACATATCCGGTTTGAGACTTAGAGTCATCCAGATCTGTGTCGAAGCTAGCATCGACGTAACCCTTTAAGACGAGCTCTTCGTCACCTCCATAAACGAGAAACATATCCTTAGTCCTTTTCAGGTACTTCAGGATGTTCTTGACCGCTATCCAGTGTTCCGTACCGGGATCACTTTGGTACCTCCCTACCAAACTTATGGCAAGGTTCACATCAGGTCTGGTACACAGCATGGCATACATGTTAGAACCTATGGCCGAGGCATAGGGAATGACACTCATCTTTTCTCTATCTTCTGTCGTGGTCGGCGACTGAGCCTTGCTCAATCTCATACCTTGCAAAACAGGCAAGAATCCTTTCTTTGACTGATCCATATTGAACTTCTTCAATATTTTGTCAAGGTATGTACTTTGTGAAAGACCAATGAGGCATCTCGATCTATCTCTATAGATTTTGATGCCTAATATGTAAGCAGCTTCTTCAAGGTCCTTCATTGAAAAACTTTTATTCAAGTAGGCCTTTACATTTTCCAAGAATTCTATATCATTTCCCATCAGCAATATGTCATCCACATATAATATGAGAAATGCCACAGAGCTCCCACTCACTTTCTTGTAAATACAGGCTTCTCCATAAGTCTGTATAAATCCAAACGCTTTGATCACCTCATCAAAGCGAATATTCCAACTCCGAGATGCTTGCACCAGCCCGTAAATCGAGCGCTGGAGCTTGCATACCTTGTTAGCGTTCTCTGGATCGACAAAACCTTCCGGTTGCATCATATACAACTCTTCCTTGAGGAAGCCATTAAGGAATGCTGTTTTGACGTCCATTTGCCATATCTCATAATCATAGAATGCGGCAATAGCTGACATGATTCTGACTGACTTCAGCATCGCCACGGGAGAGAAAGTCTCGTCGTAGTCAATCCCTTGAACTTGTCTATAACCCTTAGCGACAAGCCGAGCCTTATAGATGGTCACATTACCATCCGCGTCGGTCTTCTTCTTAAATATCCATTTGTTTTCTATGGCGTGCCTATCATCAGGCAAGTCCACCAAAGTCCATACTTTGTTTTCATACATGGATTCTATCTCGGATTTCATGGCTCCAAGCCATTTATTGGAATCCGGGCCCGCCATCGCTTCTTCATAGTTCGAAGGTTCACCGTTGTCTAACAACATGATTTCCAGTACAGGGTTGCCGTACCACTCTGGTGCGGAACGTGCCCTTGTGGACCTTCGAAGTTCAGTAGTAACTTGATCTGTTTCTTCATGATCATTATCATCAACTTCCTCCCTTGTCGGTGCAGGCACCTCAGGAACAATTTCCTGCGCTGCGCTACTTTCCGGTGCAGGAGGGGTGACAGTCACCTCATCAAGTTCTACTTTCCTCCCACTCACTTCTTTCGAGAGAAACTATTTCTCCAGAAAGCATCCATTCTTGGCAACAAAGACTTTGCCTTCGGATCTGTGGTAGAAGGTGTACCCAATTGTTTCCTTTGGGTATCCTATGAAGACGCATTTCTCCGATTTGGGTTCGAGCTTTTCAGGTTGAAGTTTCTTGACATAAGCATCGCAACCCCAAACTTTTAGAAACGACAGCTTCGGTTTCTTGCCAAACCAAAGTTCATACGGAGTCGTCTCAACGGATTTCGACGGAGCCCTATTTAAAGTGAATGTGGCAGTCTCTAAAGCATAACCCCAAAAAGATAGCGGTAAATCGTTGAGGGACATCATAGATCACACCATGTCCAACAGAGTACGATTTCGACGTTCGGACACACCGTTACGTTGAGGTGTTCCGGGCGGTGTCAATTGTGAAACAATTCCACAGCTCCTAAGGTGTGTGCCAAATTCATGACTTAAATATTCACCCCCACGATCCGATCGCAAGAACTTTATTTTTCTGTCACGTTGATTATCAACCTCATTCTGAAATTCCTTGAACTTTTCAAAGGTCTCAGACTTGTGTTTCATCAAATAGATATACCCGTATCTACTCAAGTCATCCGTGAGGGTGAGAACATAACGGTAGCCTCCGCGAGCCTCAACACTCATTGGACCGCACACATCGGTATGTATGATTTCCAACAAGTTGGTTGCTCGCTCCATTGTTCCGGAGAACGGAGTCTTGGTCATCTTGCCCAAGAGGCATGGTTCGCACGTGTCAAATGATTCATAATCAAGAGACTCTAGAAGTCCATCTGAATGGAGCTTCTTCATACGTTTGACACCAATATGACCAAGGCGGCAATGCCACAAGTATGTGGGACTATCATTATCAACTTTACATCTTTTGGCATCTACACTATGAATATGTGTATCATTACGTTCGAGATCCATCAAAAATAAACCATTGACCAGCGGGGCATGACCATAAAACATATCTCTCAAATAAATAGAACAACCATTATACTCTGATTTGAAAGAGTAGCCATCTCGCATAAGACGAGATCCAGAAACAATGTTCATGCTCAAAGCTGGTACTAAATAACAATTATTGAGGTTTAAAACTAATCCCGAGGGTAGATGTAGAGGCAGCGTGCCGACGGCGATCACATCGACCTTGGAACCATTCCCGACGCGCATCGTCACCTCATCCTTCGCCAGTCTCCGTTTAATCCGCAGCTCCTGTTTTGAGTTACAAATATGAGCAACTGCACCGGTATCGAATACCCAGGAGCTACTACGAGTGCTGGTAAGGTACACATCAATAACATGTATATCATATATACCTTTGACGTTGCCGGCCTTCTTGTCTGCTAAGTATTTGGGGCAGTTCCGCTTCCAGTGACCCGTTCCCTTGCAATAAAAGCACTCTGTCTCAGGCTTGGGTCCATACTTTGGCTTCTTCCCGGCAACAGGCTTGCCAGGCGCGGCAACTCCCTTGCCGTCCTTCTTGAAGTTCTTCTTACCCTTGCCTTTCTTGAACTTAGTGGTTTTATTGACCATCAACACTTGATGTTCTTTCTTGATGTCCACCTCCGCTGATTTCAGCATCGAATACACCTCGGGAATGGACTTCTCCATCCCCTGCATATTGAAGTTCAACACGAAGCTCTTGAAGCTTGGTGGGAGCGACTGGAGGATTCTGTCAACGACCGCTTCATCTGGGAGATTCATTCCCAGCTGAGACAAGCGGTTGTGCAATCCTGAAATCTTGAGGATGTGCTCACTGACAGAACTGTTCTCCTCCATCTTACAGTTGTAGAATGCGTCGGAGACATCATATCTCTCGACTCGGGCATGAGCTTGGAAAACCATTTTCAGCTCTTCGAACATCTCATATGCTCCGTGGTGCTCAAAACGTTTTTGGAGCCCCGATTCTAAAATGTAAAGCATGCCGCACTGAACCAGGGAGTAATCATCACAACGCGACTGCCAAGCGTTCATAACGTCTTGGTTTGCCGGGGCGGGAGCGTCACCTAGCGGTGCTTCTAGGACATAAGTTCTCTTGGCAGCTATGAGGATAATCCTCATGTTACGGACCCAATCCGTATAGTTGCTACCATCGTCTTTCAACTTGGTTTTCTCTAGGAACGCGTTGAAGTTGACGGAAACCTGAGCGTGGGCCATTTGATCTACAAGAGATATTGTAAAGAATTTAGACTAAGTTCATGATAATTAAGTTCATCTTAATCAAATTTCAATGAACTCCCACTCAGAATGACATCTCTCTAGTCATCTAAGTGATACACGATCTGAATCGACTAGCCCGTTTCCGATCATCACGTGAGATGGACTAGTCATCAACGGTGAACATCTTCATGTTGATCGTATCTTCTATACGACTCGTGTTCGACCTTTCGGTCTTCCGTGTTCCGAGGCCATGTATGTACATGCTAGGCTCGTCAAGTGAACCCTAAGTGTATCGCGTGTGTAAATCTGTCTTACACCCGTCGTATGCGAACGTTAGAACCTATCACACCCGATCATCACGTGGTGCTTCGGAGCAACAAACTTTAGCAACGGTGCACAGTTAGGGGAAACACAATACTTGAAATTTAAGTGAGAGATCATCTTATTTACTACCGCCGTTCTAAGTAAACAAGATGCATAAACATGATAACCATCACATGCAATCAATTAAAGTGACATGATATGGCCAATATCATCTTGCTCCTTGGATCTCCATCTTCGGGGCACCATGATCATCTTGTCACCGGCTCGACACCATGATCTTCATCATCATGATCTCCATCATCGTGTCTTGAAGAAGTCGTCACGCCAACTATTACTTCTACTACTATAGCTAACGTTTAGCAATGAAGTAAAGTAATTACATGGCGTTATTCAGTGACACGCAGGTCATACAATAATTAAGACAACTCCTATGGCTCCTGCCGGTTGTCAAGTTCATCGACATGCAAGTCGTGATTCCCTATTAAAAAACATGATCAATCTCATACATCACATATATCATTCATCACATCTTCGTTCTTGGCCATACCACGTCACAAAACACATGCTGCAAAAACAAGTTAGACGTCCTCTAATTGTTGTTGCAAGTTTTACGTGGCTTCTATAGGATTTCTAGCAAGAACGTTTCTTACCTACGCCAAAACCACAACGTGATTTGTCAACTTCTATTTACCCTTCATAAGGACCCTTTTCATCGAATCCGATCCGACTAAAGTAGGAGAGACAGACACCCGCCAGCCACCTTATGCATCTAGTGCATGTCTATCGGTGGAACCAGTCTCACGTAAGCGTACGTGTAAAGTCGGTCCGGGCCGCTTCATCCCACAATACCGCCGAATCAAGATTGACTAGTAACGGTAAGAACATTGAACAAAATCGAACGCCCACAACTGCTTTGTGTTCTACTCGTGCAAGATGCTATGCATAAAACCTAGCTCTGATGCCACTGTAGGGAAACGTAGCATAATTCAAAAAAATTCTACGCTTTCACCAAGATCCAACTATGGAGACATCTAGCAACGAGCAAGTAAGAGTGCATCTACATACCGTTATGTAGATCGCGAGCGGAAGCTTTCGAAGAAGCGTGGATGAAGTAGTCGTACTCTTCGCGTTCTTCGTCACTGATGATCTAGCGCCGAACGGACGGCACCTCCGCGTTCAACACACGTACAGTGCAGCAACGTCACCTCCTTCTTGATCCAGCAAGGGGGGAGGAGAAGTCGTCAGAGATCCGGCAGCACGACGGCGTGATGACGGATGCAGTGGAGATCGCAGCAGGGCTTCGCCGGGCGCCCTGCGTTGGAGTATGGAGGTGTGACGGGAGAGGGAGAGGCGCCAGGGCAAGGGTGCGGCTGCCCTCTCCCTCCCCACATATATATAGGGGGCCAGGGGGTGCGCCAGGGCCCTTGCAGATCCAATCTGCAGGGGGGCGGCGGCCAGGGGGGAGTCCTTGCCCCCCAAGGCAAGTGGTGGCCCCCCTCCCCTTTAGGGTTTTAACCCTAGGAGCATGGGGAGGTGGGCCCCTAGTGGTGCGCCAGCCCAGAGGGGCTGGACACTTCCCCTTGCGGCCTAGGGGCCCCACCGGGATGGGTGGCCCCACCCGGTGGACCCCCGGGGCCCCTCCGGTGGTCCCGGGACGCTCCTGGTGACCCCCGGAGATCACCCGATGGCCGAAACTGGACTTCCTATATATCAATCTTTACCTCCGGACCATTCTGGAACTCCTCGTGACGTCCGGGATCTCATCCGGGACTCCGAACAACTTTCGGGTTTCCACGTGCATTTATCTCTACGACCCTAGCGTTACCGAACCTTAAGTTTGTAGACCCTACGGGTTCGGGAGACACGTAGACATGACCGAGACCACTCTCCGGTCAATAACCAACAGCGGGATCTGGATACCCATGTTGGTTCCCACGTGTTCCTCGATGATCTTCATCGGATGAACCACTGTGTCAAGGATTCACTCAATCCCGTATGTTATTCCCTTTGTCCATCGGTACGGTACTTGCCCGAGATTCGATCGTCGGTATTCCCGATACCTTGTTCAATCTCGTCATGGCAAGTCTCTTTACTCGATCCGTAATCCATCATCCCGTGACTAACTACTTAGTCGCATTGAGATCATTATGATGATGTCTTACCGAGTGGGCCCAGAGGTACCTCTCCGTCATGCGGAGTGACAACATCCCAGTCTCGGTTCGTACCAACTCAACAGACACTTTCGGAGATACCCGATGCGTACCTTTATAGCCACCCAGTTACGTTGTGACGGTTGGCACACCCAAAGTATTCCTATGGCATCCGGGAGTTGTACAACCTCATGGTCTAAGGAATAAATACTTGACACCGAAAAGCTTATGCATTACGAACTATACGATCTCGTGTTATGCTCAAGTTTGGGTCTTGTCCATCACATCATTCTCCTAATGATGTGATCCCGTTATCACTGACATCCTATGTCCATGGTCAGGAAACCGTGACCATCTGTTGATCAACGAGCTGGTAACTAGAGGCCTACCAGGGACTCATTGTGGTCTATGTATTCACACATGTATCGCTGTTTCCGTACAATACAATTCAAGCATGAATAACAGACAATTATCATGAACAAGGAGATATAATAATAATGCTTTTATTATTGCCTCTAGGGCATATCTCCAACAATAGGTTAGTCCAAATATGATCAAAAGTGTATGGAAGTGTATAAATATCATAGCAATATCACCCAAAAGAGGCATGGAGCAAGCAGAAATTATAGATACGTTTTGGACGTATCAGCGCCCTGGTGGCGCGGCCCCCCTGGCCGCGCCGGGGGGGCGCCTGGGCCCCCTGGGCCTCCGCTGATGCCCCCCTTTGGCATATATTTATATCGTGTCCCAAAACCCTCGAGACGGGAACCCTTTTTCGCGATCTCATCTCTGTTCCGCCGCCGTCGCGCTTCCAAGATCGGAAGCGCCAGGAGAACTCTTCCCGGCACCCTGCCGGAGGGGAGGATCACCACCGGGAGCTTCTCCACCACCATGGACGCCTCCCGGATGAGTTGTGAGTAGTCTCCCTTGGACCATGGGTCCATGACCAATAGCTATGTGATGTTCTCCTTCCCTTCTTGTGCTTCACTAATTAGTCCTCGTGAGCTGCCCTACATGATCGAGGCACATATGTAATCCTTATGCTGTTGCTATGTTGAGTTTGCTGGGATCCGATGGATTGTGAGATTATGTTCAGATTGTGTTTGAGTAATATATTTGATCTACCTCTTTTATATTTATGTTCGTAAGTAATTCTTGCATGTTCTCCGTTGTTATTTATTGCTTTGGCCAAGTAGTAGGTAGTGACTCTAAGAGAGAACGTTATGCTTGATTGTGGGTTCATGCCCCTCGATGACTAGCTTGAGTGACAGAAACATGAGTCTAGGGGATGTGCTGTTGCCACAAGGGGGAAAACAACGATGCTTGTGCCCGCGGGTGCAAGGATTGTTTACTTTACGCAAAGTTCTTTTAATGCAGTTGTCTGTTGCTTTGAGTTTACACTATGGGTGGGACTCGCAACTAAATACCAGCGAGATGTTCTGGATAGATATCTCAAGGTGGATGATTAGTAGTAGATGCAGATGGATTTCGGTCTACTTGCCTTGGCGTACCGCCCATGCTTTGAACCTCTACCTTTCTTGTAACATAGTTAGCATTGGTTTGCGCACATAATTCTGTCAATTGCCCAGCTGTAATTCGTTCACCTCACATAGCTGTTTTATCGTCTTTTGGGAGAGAGACATCACTAGTGAACATCATGGGACTCCGGTCCAAATTACCATCATTGATCACATCCACTATTTACTTTACGCTTTTACTTACTATTACAGCATTACCTATCACTATTATCACTTGCGTTTGATCCTTTGTAAACTACAAGGCCGGAGGGATTGACAACCTCTCTGTACTCGTTGGGAGCAAAGTTATTTGTATCTGTGTGCAGGTCCACGTTGATTGCTAATATCTGGCGCCGTTAGCAGTTGACACCTTCTTGTTGAAACTGGGAGTCTCAGGGGAAATCGATCCTTGGTATCTTTGCCAAGGGAAAACTTCCGCTACACTGCATCTCAAACCTTCCACTTGGGGTAACCAACGAGGGGCGAGAATCCATCAAGCAAAGTTTTCTGGCGCCGTTGCCGGGGACTCCACTCTTCAGGATAGGGGAGTTGCACGCTATCTTTTACCTTTGCTTTTTAGTCTTTCTAGTTTACCTTTCAGTTTTGCTTTAGTGTCTTCTATCAAAAATTACAAAAAAAAAATTATTTGCTTTTCTGCTAGTAGTCCTTTCTGTTTAGTCAAGCATGTTAGGATTTGGTGCTTTGAGGGAATCTGAAGTCCTAGATTTCCATCAAAAGGATGGAGAAAATATGAAGAAGGCATGGGACAGAATTTCTGATGCACATAGGAGAATTATGCCTTGGATACCTATAAAAATTGTGCTTAGAAATTTTTACCATGGTCTTTTTAAATGGTGTAAACACTCTCTTGATATTATAGCTGAAGGAGATTTCCTAGAGTGTGATGAAGCTAGAGCTCTTGAAATTATACATGGTCTATCTAGTTACTTTGTTTATGATCATAACTTTGATACTGTCATAGATAGACTTGCTACTATTGTGAAGAGAATGGATGCTCTAGACTTGATGAAGGTAGAGAAACCCAAACCCAATAAGAAAGACATTTTGGAAATAGACAATGATTGGGAGCCTTTTGTTAGGCTTAGCATCTCTAATCAAGACTTCCTTGCTTATTGTGATATTGGATCTATGGTTTCTACTATGCCAAAAATTGTTCATGATTCTTTAAAATTTAACATGGATAGATTACCATCTTATCATGAACACACTAATGGAGATATTTATGAAATCCAGGGAAGAATAAAAGACGTGCCAGTTAAATTCCTTAAAGGGATTACAATGGTTGATTTCTTCATCATGGAGCCAAACCAAGGAAATATAGTGCTTGGAAGGGACTTCCTCCGAGCAGTTAAAGGCTTCATCGATATAGGTAAGGGACAAATCCGCTTACGTGGGAAGGCAAAAGTGTGTACCCCTTTCCTAGAAGGAACAAGAGTGAACTTGTTGAGGAACCATTTGAAGCAATTTATAGCTCCGATTATTATGATGGTCATTGATTCCTCTTTGCATTATGCCTAGCTTAAAGGCATAAAAAAAAGCGCTTTTGGGAGGCAGCCCACATGAATAAATTTTATTTTGCTTTTGTTGTGTCTTGATGTTGTTAACTACAGTAGCATCATCATTGTATCTTTGCTTTTCAATTTTGTGCCAAGTGTAGCCTCTGATTGCAAGAAAGTGCAAAAGTTGTGACGTGCTGTCCAGGAAACAGATTCTGTCCTTGGATAGAAAAATTCGTATAAAATCACCAGATCATCTTTTTGGTCTGAATATTTTCGACAGCGTGCTCTATATAATTGTCTTTCGTGCGTCTGTTCTGAGTTTTTTTATTAGAGTTGCAGAAGTGCCCCGAAAAAATCATTTACTACCTGCTGTTCTGTTTTTCACAGATTCTGTCCTGTTTTGCCTTTCCTTCATTTTGCAAACCTTGAGCTTGCTTTTTCTTTGCAAAAACCTTTTGGCAATCTTGAGAAACAGTAGACCTTCAAGAATATCCTTATTTCCAGCAAGGAATAATTATTTTATTAAGGGTACTAACCTCGCTAATCAGATTATGATGAGTTATGTATGAAGGGAGTTTTCAAGTGTGCGAGGGAAGATGATAAAAAGATTCAGGAGTGTCAAACGCTCAAGCTTGGGGATGCCCCCATGCACCCCCAAGAAATATTCAAGGAGACTCAAGCGTCTAAGCTTGGGGATGCCCCCGTGCATCCCCTTCTCCATCAACATTATCAGTTCGTCTTTCGTTCCACTATATTTTTATCACTTCATGTGTTATGTGCTATGCTTGGAGCGTCTTGCTTTTAGTTTTCCTTTTTAGTTTTCTTTAGCTTTTCATAACGAGTCGGAACTCAGCTTTCTTTGTGTGGGAGAGAAACACGCTCCACTTCTACCTAGAACATAACATAGAATTTTCATGTATATCCTTGCTGTGTGTGTTCTTTGTCTTTCAATAGCTACTATCATGCTTAGCTTTTAGTATTCATGCTTATCTTTTTAAAGAGCTTTTGTTTAGTTGGTTGCTTGAACTCTCTTTATTTATCATGATTATCTTATTAAGAGAGTTTGCTTCCGTTGCATTGGTTGATATGTCTATGATAAAAATGTTACGTGCATAATGGTGCTTAGTAGTTCATGTTTTCTTATGGTTAGTCTCAAATAGCTGGGGGGTTCCCAATGTGTTATTGGAGTACCAACATGATTTGTTTGCCTATGATGTGGTATGGTTTAGTAATATCTTCCTTCAAGAATTTATTTTGATTGACTTGGCGTATGCTCACGCATATTTAAGACTGTAAAGAAAGTCTGTCAAGCCTTGATGATCTTTTGTTTCTGAGTAGCGATATAACTACCATGCCTGATTCAATGTTGCTTTGTCGCTCTGCATGATTATGACCGTCATTGCTCTCTTAGTTGGTCGCTCCCAGTCTTTTGCTAACCTCCACCTGTACTAAGCGGACTGACTGCTTGTGCATCCAAATTCTTTTAAACCAGTTATGCCATATGAGTCCACCATACCTTCCTACATGGTATTTACCTGCCATTCCTAACGGAGACTTACATGTACCATCTCGAAATTATTCAAAAAAATGCATTCCTATTTTGTGCCTCTGTTTTAAGTCCATGAGGAAGTAGTAGTTAATTCATGATCTTTTTAAGTTGGACAAGCTTCACCCCGGGATTGCATGTATAATGTGCAAACCCATAATACGAGAAGGAACTGGCATTGAGTGCGCCCGGCTCAAAATTAATATAACAAACAAACCCTCCTTCACGCTTTGTTCATGAGAAATCAGAAAACTTTGGCAGTGATAAACAAAGGAGATTAAGAGGATGTGATCGTCCTCATTCGGGAGCCGTTCCTCGCAACTTGTCCATCTCAAGAAGTGATTGAGTTGTCTGCTAGCATTCGTTGACGAAACATGCATATCCAAAAAAAAAAAATTATTACCTCTGTTTTTAAAACCAAGAGCTCTGGTACATGTTTTGTCTTTGTTTCCGACTACGGGTTTTCAACCTTGCCAACAAAAGCCACGGTTCGAGAGTCTCCACCTTCTTTTAAAGCACCAACTACTGAGAGCATGATTGTCATTCTGAGTGTAATGTGCATTGTCCCAAAGTAGCATTGTCTTTTGCATGATTATGATATCGTTTATTTTGAAATCATTGTATCTAGTCATCACTTAAACCTTGGAGGTGCCCCTGCATTTATGTTTTGCTTCACTAAAGGGGGCAAGCGAGATATCACTTTATCATATTTGCACACCATGCTCATTACAAATCTATTTGATGTTTCAGTATCATATTGTAAAACTTTCAGTTCTTTGTGATTTTCTCATGAGGCAATTTAATTACTACAGATTCATTGTCTCAGTAAGCTTTTGTCATATGACTATGAAAAGTCCTATATGATTAATAGCATGTCACCACAGAAATTATTCTTGTTATCATTTACCTACTCGAGGACGAGCAGGAATTAAGCTTGGGGATGTTGATACGTCCAAAACGTATCTATAATTTCTGCTTGCTCCATGCCTCTTTTGGGTGATATTGCTATGATATTTATACACTTCCATACACTTTTGATCATATTTGGACTAACCTATTAACTCAGTGCACCCCAGTGCCAATTTCTGTTTTCTGCTGTTTTTGTATTTCAGGTTTTCTCATTACGAGAACTGCCAGAAAAATCCCGGAAAAATTATATAAAAAATCAGCGTTCCAGAAGCTTCCCAGCAGCCAAAGTACAGCCGGAGGAGGGCCACCAGGGCTCCAGGCGCCCTGGTGGCGCGGCCCCCCTGGCCGCGCCGGGGGGGGGGGGGCGCCTGGGCCCCCCGGGCCTCCGCTGATGCCCCCCTTTGGCATATATTTATATCGTGTCCCGAAACCCTCGAGACGGGAACCCTTTTTCGCGATATCGTCTCTGTTCCGCCGCCGCCGCGCTTCCAAGATCGGGAGCGCCAGGAGAACTCTTCCCGGCACCCTGCCGGAGGGGAGGATCACCACCGGGAGCTTCTCCACCACCATGGACGCCTCCCGGATGAGTTGTGAGTAGTCTCCCTTGGACCATGGGTCCATGACCAGTAGCTATGTGATGTTCTCCTCCCCTTCTTGTGCTTCACTAATTAGTCCTCGTGAGCTGCCCTACATGATCGAGGCACATATGTAATCCTTATGCTGTTGCTATGTTGAGTTTGCTGGGATCCGATGGATTGTGAGATTATGTTCAGATTGTGTTTGAGTAATATATTTGATCTACCTCTTTTATATTTATGTTCGTAAGTAATTCTTGCATGTTCTCCGTTGTTATTTATTGCTTTGGCCAAGTAGTAGGTAGTGACTCCAAGAGAGAACGTTATGCTTGATTGTGGGTTCATGCCCCTCGATGACTAGCTTGAGTGACAGAAACATGAGTCTAGGGGATGTGCTGTTGGCACAAGGGGGAAAACAACGGTGCTAGTGCCCGCGGGTGCAAGGATTGTTTACTTTACGCAAAGTTCTTTTAATGCAGTTGTCTGTTGCTTTGAGTTTACACTATGGGTGGGACTCGCAACTTAATACCAGCGAGATGTTCTGGATAGATATCTCAAGGTGGATGATTAGTAGTAGATGCAGATGGATTTCGGTCTACTTGCCTTGGCGTACCGCCCATGCTTTGAACCTCTACCTTTCTTGTAACATAGTTAGCATTGGTTTGCGCACATAATTCTGTCAATTGCCCAGTTGTAATTCGTTCACCTCACATAGCTGTTTTATCGTCTTTTGGGAGAGAGACATCACTAGTGAACATCATGGGACTCCGGTCCATATTACCATCATTGATCACATCCGCTATTTACTTTACACTTTTACTTACTATTGCAGCATTACCTATCACTATTATCACTTGCGTTTGATCCTTTGTAAACTACAAGGCCGGAGGGATTGACAACCTCTCTGTACTCGTTGGGAGCAAAGTTATTTGTATCTGTGTGTAGGTCCACGTTGATTGCTAATATCTGGCACCGTTAGCAGTTGACACCTTCTTGTTGAAACTGGGAGTCTCAGGGGAAATCGATCCTTGGTATATTTGCCAAGGGAAAACTTCCGCTACACTGCATCTCAAACCTTCCACTTGGGGTAACAACGAGGGGCGAGAAGCCATCAACTACGCGACTGCTCGCCGTTCGTCTACTTCCTCTACGTCCGCGTCGCCCTCGTCATCACCATGTCCACCGACGCCGAACATGCCGCCGCCGAGAAGATCGAAGCCGACAAGAAGGCAGCCGAGGATGCTGCTGCCGTCACCGCCACCGCGGCCTCTGCATGGCCTACTGGAGGGTATAACTCGTTTATCCCGCTCCTACTGTTTTCTGTTTTAGGCATACTAGCGTTATACGTAGATCTGTCTACAATTAGCGTAGTATGTGCTTGCATGATTGAATATCAGTATGCGATTATTTGTGGCAATGCCATGCTAGTGGTTAATTCTTGGATTAAATTAATCGAAAAATTGCCTATTTACTCAGCAGTACCTAGCCGCTGCCACCGGAAAGAGCGCTCGTACGCAGCCGCGCTAGGGTTCCTCCTATCTCCCGTGAGCGTCGGTGCCGGCCTACCTCATCTCCTATGGTTTTAGGGCCATGGAGATGTGGTGGACCTCGGCCCTTGCCGACGGGGGGCTTCGTTTTTTTTCTGCTTTGTTAAACTTCTTTATGCTTTTTGTCCTGCTCTGAGAGATGAGGCAGCGGCGGCTCTGTGAAAATGGAATAAGATTCTCCTCGCCTAGACCCGGTCCCGGTGGTGCTGCTAGCATCATTGAAGGTCATGTGGAGGTTTGTCTTCGGTGGATCAACATGGATCCAATCCTTGTCCGTGTGTGCTCATGTGTCTACAGATTGGATCCTTCCGGTCTAAGCTTCCCTTAAACGACCACGGTTGATGTTCTGGTGCGCCGTTCTTATAGGGCCTTAGCACGACGACTTTCCGACTGTCTACTGCAACAAATTTTGCCTAGCTCCAGGGAGGGAGGGGTGATGACGGCGGCACACTTTCGGCTCGCTTTAGTGCTTGTAGTCGTCGCTAGGTGATCTATGAATCTAAATGTAATTTTTGTTATTTCGGGTATTCATTGTACTATCATGATTGATAATGAATAGATTGAAAGTTTTCAGAAAAAAGATGGTGTTGTGCAAGGCATTTGCCAGAGTACATGGATGGAATCCCCTTGTCAGGAGAATTTGTCACTCATTGAGTTCTTACCTTGCTTGATCTAAAATGCTATGGTTTGTTTTGGGAACTTGTTTAGTTGATGGTTTGAACTTTGGGGGGATCTTGTGTAAAGTTTCACGCTAGTTTTAGCTGGCTGCGTGCACTTGGTTCATAACTGGCTTTGCCTAATTGTTGCACGGTTTAGTGAAAACTGACAAATCTGACCCCCTTTTCTGAAGCTTTGGTGTAAAATGAACTCGATACATAAAAAATAACTAAATGACCCCTTTTTCATGATGCGTGGGCCCTGACCTCGTGTAAAGGGCCATTTTG
This sequence comes from Secale cereale, assembly GCA_902687465.1. Classification (NCBI taxonomy): domain Eukaryota; kingdom Viridiplantae; phylum Streptophyta; class Magnoliopsida; order Poales; family Poaceae; genus Secale; species Secale cereale. Next base: position 888,496,296 of record LR738710.1, read on the forward strand.
TCGAGTGGTTTTGGATTGAGTTTATTTTGTGCAAAAGTATAAGAAAAGACCAGATTTGTCCACTTTCACCAGGTTTTAGTTGTATTCAAACTCCCTCTTTAAGTTTTTGCTGTTCTTGGTTTGTAAATTGTGGCAGTTTCGTCAATGAAAATTGATAAGAGGAGGCTCGTTGTTTAGAAAAAAATCAAAGAGATGATCGTCAACGTCCAAGCATTCACGCGTGCCATTTTTTGTATCTATGTATGTATACGTACACGAAGTGTTCGATCGACCGAGAGAGAGGGAGAGACAGCTGATCGGTCGGCTCAAAGCCTAACGAAGAAGACGGCGAGCTCCGGGCAGTCGCCGCCATGCGGCCCGAGCATGTACAGCGACTCCGAGTCCTGGGACCCGATGACGTGGTCGAAGCAACCCCGCATGTACGCCAGCTCCCCGTCAGGCGCGGCCGAGCCCGCCCTCCCGGGGAGCACGCCGCCGCCCATGGACACGGCCCAGAGCGTCTCCAGCACCGCGATGTCGCCGTCCGTCGGCTCCCGCCGCACCGCGTAGCCCACCCTCTTGCCGTTGCAGAACATGGTCCAGATCGGCTCATGGAGCAGCCACCCGTCGTCGTCGTGCTGCCTCGCCGCTGCGTCGCCATGTTCGCCGCCGCCGGAGCTGCTGTGTTCCTCCCCGTGCTTCTTTTCGGTCTCCAGCACGATGCGCGCGCCGGCCGTGCCGCCGAGCTCGCGGAGCAGGGTGTGCGTCGGGAGCGCCAGCTCCACCACGAGCGCCGGGCGGCACCGCGGGTTCTCCTGCAGCGCGAGCGCCACGCGGCCCTCGCGGCAGCCGAAGAGCGTGCCGGTCATGTGCCGCCGGGACGACGCGCCGACGCCTCCGCCGCCGCTCGACGCGGTCGCCGGGGAGATGATGTGCGACAGGAGGGAGTCCGACCGCGCTGGCGACGCGGACGCGGACGCGGCGGTTGGGTGTGCCGTCAGAATCCCCCCGCAGCGCGGCACCGTCAGCACCGGCAGAGACCGGCACATGTTCTGGAAAATCCTCACGGGTCTGGATCTCCGCGCCGGCCTCCGACGCGCGGGCGGCTCCTCCAGCGCGTGGCCCGCCGGGGCGCGCGTCTGGGACGTCGACGGCAGCGAGGGCGGGAGACAGAGGATGGTGTCCACGGACGACATGGACGAAGTCAACCGCGCCCTTTTGCTCTCGGGGTCGACCGCGGCGTTGGCCATGGTATCGGCGGGAGGCGAGAGCAACCGGCGGTGCCGCGGGGCGGCCGGCGCTGCTCGCTCCCTCGGCCGCGAATGTGTGAAATCGTGTGGCGCGCGGTGCCCATGGGAGGAGGCGGGGTGAGGTCTTTGATACCATCGCCGTTCGAGCTGCCGGATGCCGCGGCGGCGGATTCGGTGCGTTCGTTCGTCGCCACTGGCGCGCAGCCATTGATTCCGGTTGCTCGGTTACGCGCCCTGCTGGTGATTCTGCGGTCGAAAGGCCCTTAGGATATTCTGGGCTTTTGACAAAAACAAAAAAACAAAAAAATAGTTCGTTCACTACTTTGCCTAAAAAAGAAAATGTCGGCTCTTAATTCATTAACTGTTATCACCGGATAATATCACTGAATTTTTTTTCATTGAAAAGGAGTTTTATTCCATATTGAGAGAATTACAGTCGAGAGGCAAAAGATCCTCAATATATGGTGGTTCACATAGTCGTGGTACACTCTATACGACTATAGTTTGCTAAACGCACTCTATTTTGATCTCTAGTCAACTTCCTTTATAACTATTGATTTCCTATGCTCTTAAACATGAGTGAATTGCAAAAAACCACCACATTTGGGGCATCGATTGCAGAAAACCACATAGTCCCTGATTTTGTGCAAAAATCACCGCGTTTTCAGTAATTTCTTTGCAAAAAGCACTGATCGGAGGATTTAGGCTGTTTAATCATTTTCTGACAAGTGGAGCCGGACTGTAAGGAGCTGACTTGGCAAAACATTCACATACACCCCCCTGAATCAAAAAGAAAAACGCAATCCAATCCAGCCGGTGCGTCCCTCCTCCCTTCGATCTTGCAAGCCGCCGCCGCCTAGAGGCCTCCCCTGCCCAGCGCCATGGATGGATGGAGCTCCACCGGCCGCCCAGCTTGCCTGCACCCCCACCTCCGGCCACCTTTGCTCGCCGCCGTCCCATTCCCGTCCTGCTGGACCGCTGGTGGTGACGATTCGGACGCCGCAGATCCCCGCCGGTGCTGCTCCGGGCTGCCGTGCAGCAGGACGCCATGAACGAGGCCGCGTGCTGCTCCGGGCGGCCGCAGACGAGGCCGTCGTGCTGCTCCGGGAAGTCGCGGACGAGGCCGTCGTGCTGCAGCTGGACACCACCGCTGCACCAGGATACCACGGACGAGGCCGTCGTGTATCTCTGGGCCGCCACCGACGAGGCCGTCGTGCTGCACCAGGCCGCCGCGTAGCGGGACGTCGAGGACGAGGCCGCCGTGCCAGCGGGCAGCAGCAACACCACCGCGGGGACATGCGACCCGGACGCACAGCTCGACTGCTTCGAACTCCGGCGAGGACGAGCTCCTGCGCGTCGTGACCCTTCCGCTTCGGCAAGGCGCGGCGCAGAGATGAGGAGAGGCGGGGCCGACGGTGGACTTCCGGCGGCTGCGACGGGAGGCGCCCTCCCTCTTCCCGGCGGCTCCACGGCGAGGCGGACGCGCACAGGTACTGGCCTCATCTCGAGGCCGCACGGAGCCTGTAGCGGCGGCGGCGACGTGCTTGTCGACGGCGGCGACATCGCCGGAGTGGCTCCGGGGGTCGGCCAGCTCGAGTTCTCTCGATCCGATGGGATCGAGGCAGCGGACTCTGCCGGGGGCATAGTCAAGGGGCTGATAGCTTTTTTAAAAATCTACTAGGGGTCTGTGTGTGATTTATTTGCCAAGTCAACTTCTTACAGTTCGGTCCCATGTGTCAGAAAGTGATTAAATGAGCTAAATCACCTGATCAGTGCATTTTACAAAAAGTTTACTAGAAACGCGATGATTTTTGCACAAAATTAGGGACTAGGTGGTTTTCTGCAATCGATGCCCCAAATGTGATGGTTTTTTGCAATTCACTCCTTAAACATTGTTGATACAAACGGAAATAATGCGTCATCCAAGTTGGAAACTACTACAATATAGAAACTCTAGCTCATATGGAGTGGATTCTCGGTGGCCCGTATGGAGCCTCCGCGATAAAATCAAACCCACACCAAGAACAATTCCACAAGTTTTGATTTTACACCGATAAAAGAAAGAACCTATATTCATGGAACAGCTACAACTAATTATAACTATAGACACGTTCAGGGAGAGGACTAATTGCGGCCATGTTCACGGCCACCCCCACTGCAACCGACCACCCTTGGGATGTCTACATGCACCTTCAACGCTTCAGGCACCGGCACGACCATGCCCATGGCCAACGCCATGGTCATTGCCTTGGGCATCCCCATGGACACGGCCAGCACCATGTAAGAACACAACCATGGCGTGCTGATATTCGTCCTCCGGTCCGCTAACTCCTGGGCAATCTCCTCCACAGTCCGCACCATCTGCGCAAGCTTAACATTTTCGTTAATCTTGTATAGTTGCAATTCAAATAACATTCTGCTATGTATCAGTATATCTATGACGAGTGGCAAGCTTAACAATTAACATTCAGTTATGTATTGGTATAGCTATATTTCCATAGCAATGCATCAGACATTCTGCTATATTGAGTATAGCTCAGATTTTTCTTCTTCTGCCTGATGAGTGGATTACTGCCACAACAGGTTTTCAGCATACAGATTCAGGTTTGTATATACGTGAACCTGGTGTAGGATTGTCAGCTGAATGTCCGTATATATGTGACCCTGGTGTAGGATTGTCAAACGCCTGTAAGCATACAGATGCATGATTTTGGTTGCCTCGGATCTCTCCACTCCTTAGGTCATCCCTTCTTAATGACAAGCAGAGCTAGTTACAGATATGAGAATATGATAGAAACCAAGTAAATTCAGTATTTCCATTTCTCAGTACTCAATCGGCGTCGCAAAATTCCAACCGATAAGATAAACTATTGATCCTACCTAACAAAGCGTGAGGGGAAGAAAAGGTAAATTTCATAGCACCTAAGATTTTTTTTTCCCACTATGAGTAGAGGAGTGAGGCATTGGACCTGTGCAGCACAAAGGACATATGCAATCTTACTAAGTTGAAGGAGTCTTGCGGGTATTCCTTTTGGAGCTTCACATAGAACTCAAACTCTTTGTCATCCAGAAGTACTATAAATATCATTTGTCGAAGGAGTAACGTTGATGATCAACGAAATGAGAAATGAAATGAACATTAAACGTTACCATATAAAGATCAATGTTCCCATCCTTACTCCCACTAAAATGAACAAATCACTTACTGAGGTTGCGAAGAGGGTGGCATGTTCGCTTCTAGTGGCCGATTTCAAAGTCATAGGCAGAAGAATTTCCACGAACCACTAAATGATGAATGTAAATTTGGTGCTTGAAATAAGGAACAAAGTATTTAACCCACTTTATTTTATTTCCAAATGGGCTATCCTTATACAAGGACAATAAAGGCAGAAATTTAAATATGGTTAGGCAACAATAACTGGAACAAAATAGATGGGATGCCTGCTTCTATGTTTGAAGCTATCCAGATCATACTATGCCAGATTGTCGATTATAATTTTTCTAACACAAAAATAATAATCATCAAGAATATAAAAGTACCATTTCCAATTGCAGATCCACTTATTTCCGGATCAATACATAGTCAACCATCAGAAAATGTATCATGCCCACTCTTAGCCACAGACCGCCAGGTGGCTGTCCGGCTGGCGAGTGCAAAAGCTGGAGGTCACCCCACGCGAAAAACGTTCGCGAGAAACGACTTGGGCGACCCTGCCGATTTCCTTTATGAGTATCTGCTCCCGGAGTCCGGGTATTGTACGCTTCACTCCGCGGCCCACTCTTCCCCTTAGCTACAGACCGGCTCACGGGTTGTCCGGCTAGCAAGAGCACAGGCCAAGGAGCGGAGGGAGCATGAAAAATGAAGGAAATATGCCCTAGAGGCAATAATAAAGTTGTTATTTATATTTCTTTATATATCATGATAAATGTCTTTTGTTCATGCTAGAATCGTATTAACCAGAAACTTGATGCATGTGTGAATACATAGACAACACAGAGTGTCCCTAGTATGCCTCTACTAGACTAGCTCGTTAATCAAAGATGGTTAAGTTTTCTAACCATAGACATGTGTTTTCATTTGATGAACGACATCACATCATTAGGAGAATGATGTGATGGACAAGACTCATCCGTTAGCTTAGCATAATGATCGTTTTGTTTTATTGCTATTGCTTTCTTCATTACTTATACATGTTCCTCTGACTATGAGATTATGCAACCCCCGAATATCGGAGGAACACCTTGTGTGCTATCAAATGTCACAACGTAACTGGGTGATTATAAAGATGCTCTACAGGTGTCTCCGAAGGTGTTTGTGGTGTTGCCATAGATCGAGAATAGGATTTGTCACTCCGAGTGTCGGAGAGGTATTTCTGGGCCCTCTCGGTAATACATATTGTAATAAGCCTTGCAAGTAAAGGACTAATGAGTTAGTCACGAGATGATGTATTACGGAACGAGTAAAGAGACTTGCCGATAACGATATTGAACTAGGTATGATGATACCGACGATCGAATCTCGGGCAAGTAACATACCGATGACAAAGGGAACAACGTATATTGTTATGCGGTTTGACCGATAAAGATCTTCGTAGAATATGTAGAAACCAATATGAGCATCCAGGTTCCGCTATTGGTTATTGACCGGAGATGTGTCTCGGTCATGTCTACATAGTTCTCAAACCCGTAGGGTCCGCATGCTTAACGTTCGATGACGATTGGTATTATAAGTTTATGTGTTTTGATGTACCGAAGGTTGTTCAGAGTCCCGAATGTGATCACGGACATGAGGAGGAGTCTCGAAATGGTCGAGACATGAAGATTGATATATTGTAAGGTTATATTCGGACACCGGAAGGGTTCCGAGGGTCACCGGATAAATACCGAAGTACCGGAACCCCCGGGGGGCTTAATGGGCCTACATGGGCTTTAGTGGAAGAGAGAGGAGGCGGCCAAGAGGTGGGGCGCACTCCCCAAGCCCAATCCAAATTGGGAAGGGGGTCGGCCCCCCTTTCCTTCTTCTCCTCTTCCCCTTCCTTCCCCCTCCTAGTTGGACTAGGAAATGGGGGAAACCTACTCCTAGTAGGAGTAGGAATCCCCCCCTTGGGGCGCCCATAGGAGGCCGGTCGGCCCCTCCTCCACTCCTTTATATACGTGGCCAGGGGCACCCATAGACACACAAGTTGATTTCTTAGCCGTGTGCGGTGCCCCCCTCCATAGTAACACACCTCGTTCATATCGTCGTAGTGCTTAGGCAAAGCCCTGCGCCGGTAACTTCATCATCACCGTCACCACGCCGTCGTGCTGACGGAACTCTCCCTCGACCTCAACTGGATCAAGAGTTCGTGGGACGTCATCGAGCTGAACGTGTGCTGAACGCGGAAGTGTCGTACGTTCGGTGCTTGGATCGGTTGGATCGCGAAGACGTTCGACTACATCAACAACGTTACTAAACGCTTCCGTTTTCGGTCTACGAGGGTACGTGGACACACTCTCCCCCCTCGTTGCTATGCTTCTCCTAGATAGATCTTGCGTGATCGTAGGATTTTTTTTTAATACTACATTCCCCAACGGTGACATCATGAGCCACGTCTATGCGTAGATGGTATGCCCGAGTAGAACACAATGAGTTGTGGGCGATAATAGTCATACTGCTTACCAGCATGTCATACTTTGATCCGGCGGTATTGTGAGGTGAAGCGGCCCGGACCGACATTACGTGTACGCTTACGCAAGACTGGTTTCACCATTACGAGCACTCGTTGCTTAAAGGTGACCAGCGGGTGTCTGTCTCTCTCACTTTAGTTGAATCGAGTGTGACTACGTCTGGTCCTTGTGAGGGTTAAAACAACACACTTGACGAAAAATCATTGTGGTTTTGATGCGTAGATAAGAATGGTTCTTGCTAAGCCCGTAGCAGCCACGTAAAACTTGCAACAACAAAGTAGAGGACGTCTAACTTGTTTTTGCAAGGCATGTTGTGATGTGATATGGTCAAGACGTGATGAGTTATACGTTATTGTATGAGATGATCATGTTTTGTAAATTATCGGCAACCGGCAGGAGCCTTATGGTTGTCTCTTTATTGTTTGAATTGTGAAAGCCATGTAATTGCTTTACTTTATCACTATGAGTTAGCGATAGTAGTAGTAGCAGTAGTTGGCGAGATGACCACGACACTACGATGAAGATCATGGTGTCAAGCCGGTGACGATGGAGATCATGACGATGCTTTGGAGATGGAGATCAAAATCACAAGATGATGATGGCCATATCATGTCACTTATTTTGATTGCATGTGATGTTTATCTTATTATGCTTCTTATTTTGCTTAGTATGGCGGTAGCATTATAAGATGATCCCTTACAAAATTTCAAGGTACAAGTGTTCTCCCTGAGTATGCACCGTTGCGACAGTTCGTCGTGTCGAGACACCACGTGATGATCAGGTGTGATAAGCTCTAAGTTCAAATACGACGGGTGTAAGACAGTTTTGCACATGCAGAATACTCGGGTTAAACTTGACGAGCCTAGCATGTACAAACATGGACTTAGAACACTGGAGACCGAAAGGTCGAGCGTGAATCATTATAGTAGATATGATCAACATAAGATGTTCACCGTTGAAAACTACTCCATCTCACGTGATGATCGGACATGGTTTAGTTGATATGGATCACATGATCATTTAGATGACCAGAGGAATGTCTATCTAAGTGGGAGTTCTTAAGTAATATGATTAATTGAACTTTAATTTATCACGAACTTAGTCCTGATAGTATTTGCAAATTATGTTGTAGATCAATATCTCGCGTTGTAGCTCCCTTATGTTTTTTATACGTTCCTGGAGAAAACTAAGTTGTAAGATGTTAGTAGCAATGATGCAGACTAGGTCCGTGATCTGAGAATTATCCTCATTGCTGCACAAAAGTATTATGTCCTTGATGCACCGCTAGGTGACAAACCTATTGCAGGAGTAGATGCAAACGTTATGAACATTTGGCAAAGCTTAATATGATGTCTACTTAATAGTTAGTGCATCATGCTTTACGGCTTAGAACCGGGACTTCAAAAACGTTTTGAACGCCACGGAGCATATGAGATGTTCCAAGAGTTGAAATTAGTATTTCAGACTCATGCTCGTGTCAAGAGGTATGAGACCTCTGACAAGTACTTTGCCTGCAAGATGGAGGAGAATAGCTCAACCAATGAGCATGTGCTCAGAATGTCTGAGTACTACAATCACTTGAATCAAGTGGGAGTTAATCTTCCAGATAAGATAGTGATTGAGAGAGTTCTCTAGTCACTATCATTAGGTTACTGGAACTTCGTGGTGAACTATAATATGCAAGGGATAACGAAAACGATTCCCGAGCTCTTCGTGATGCTGAAATCAACGAAGGTAGAAATCAAGAAAGAGCATCAATTGTTGATGGTTACCAAAACCACTAGTTTCAAGAAAAGGGGAAGGGGAAGAAAGGTAACTTCAAGAAGAATGGCAAGCAAGTTGTCACTCCCGTGAAGAAGCCCAAAGTTGGACCTAACCCTGAAATTGAGTGCTTCTACTGCAAAGGAAATGGTCACTTGAAGCGGAAGTTCCCCGAATATTTGGCGGATAAGAAGGATGGCAAAGTGAACAAAGGTTTATTTGATATACATGTTATTGACGTGTACCTTACTAGTGTTCATAGTAGCCCCTGTGTATTTGATACTTGCCCGGTTGCTAAGATTAGTAACTCGAAACAGGAGTTGCAGAATAAACAGAGACTAGTTGAGGGTGAGGTGACGATGTGTGTTGGAAGTATTTCCAATATTGATATGATCATCATCGCACACTCCCTATACTTTCGGGATTAGTGTTAAAACATAAATACATGTTATTTGGTGTTTGGTGTTTGTGTTGAGCATGAACAAGATTGGATCGTGTTTATTGCAATACGGTTATTCATTTAAGTGAGAGAATAATTGTTATTCTGTTTACATGAATAAGACCTTCTATGGTTATACACCCAAGGTGAACGGTTTATTGAATCTCGGTCGTAGTAAATACACATATTCATAATATTGAAGTCAAAAGATGCAGAGTTGCTAATGATAGTGCAACATATTTGTGGCACTGCCATTTAGGTCATATTGGTGTAAAGCGCATGAAGAAACTCCATGCTGATGGATTTTTGGAATCACTTGATTGTGAATTATTTGATGCTTGCGAACCATGCCTCATGGGCAAGATGACTAAAACTCCGTTCTTCGGAACAATGGAGCGAGAAAGTGATTTATTGGAAATAATACATACCGGAACAATGGAATAAGAAAATAAAGTTTCTACGATCTGATCGCGGAGACGAATATTTGAGTTATGAGTTTGGTCTTCATTTGAAATAATGTGGTGTGTCTAAACATCGTAATCATACTTTATTAGATATGATGTGATCTATGATGTCTCTTACCGATTTACCACTATCATTTTGGGGTTATGTATTAGAGACAGCTGCATTCACGTTAAATAGGGCACCATCTAAATCCGTTGAGACGACACCGTATGAACTGTGGTTTGGCAAGAAACCAAAGTTGTCATTTCTTAACATTTGGGGTTGCGACGCTTATGTGAAAAAGTTTCAGCCTGATAAGCTCGAACCTAAATCGGAGAAATGTGTCTTCATAGAATACCCAAAAGAAACTGTTGGGTACACCTTCTATCACAGATCTGAAGGCAAGACTTTTATTGCTAAGAATGGATCCTTTCTAGAGAAGTTTCTCTCGAAAGAAGTGAGTGGGAGGAAAGTAGAACTTGATGAGGTAATTGTACCTCCTCTAGAATTGGAGAATAGCACATCACAGAAAAATTGTTCCTGTGATGCCTACACTAATTAGTGAGGAAGCTAATGATGATGATCATGAAACTTCTGATCAAGTAACTACAAAACTTCGAAGGTCAACCAGAGTACGATCCGCACCAGAGTGGTAAGGTAACCCGGTTCTGGAAGTCATATTACTAGACCATGACGAACCTACGAACTATGAGGAAGCGATGATGAGCCCAGATTCCGCAAAATGGCATGAGACCATGAAATCTGAGATTGGATCCATGTATGAGAACAAAGTGTGGACTTTGGTTGACTTGCCCGATGATCGGCAAGCCATAGAAAATAAATGGATCTTTAAGAAGAAGACTGACGCTGACGGTAATGTGACCGTCTACAAAGCTCGACTTGTTGCGAAAGGTTTTCGACAAGTTCAAAGAGTTGACTACGACGAGACCTTCTCACCTGTAGCGATGCTTAAGTCTTTCCGAATGATGTTAGCAATTGCCGCATTTTATGATTATGAAATCTGACAAATGGATGTTAAAACTGCATTCCTTAATGGATTTCTCAAAGGAGAATTGTATATGGTACAATCAGAATGTTTTGCCAATCCTAAAGGTGCTAACAAAGTGTGCAAGCACCAGCGATCCATGTAAGGACTGGTGCAAGCATCTCGGAGTTGGAATATATGATTTGACAAGGTGATCAAAGCATATGGTTTTATACAGACTTACGGTGAAGTCTGTATTTGCAAGAAAGTGAGTGGAAGCACTACAACATTGCTGATAAGTATATGTGAATGACATATTGATGATCGGAAATGATGTAGAATTTTCTGTAAATCATAAAGGATTGTTTAAAAGAAAAAGAAAATCTTCAATAAAAGACCTCGGTGAAGCTGCTTACATATTGGGCATCAAGATCTATAAAGATAGATCAAGATGCTCGATAAGATTTTCAATGAGTACATACCTTGATAAGATTTTGAAGGAATTCAAAATGGATCAGTCAAAGGAGTTCTTGCCTGAGTTGTAAAGGTGTGAAGTTGAGTAAGACTCAAAGTCCGACCACGACAGAAACATATAGAGAGAATGAAAGTCATTCCTTATGCCTCAGCCATAGGTTCTATAAAGTATGTCATGTTGTATACCAAACTTGTTTTGTACCTTGCCATAAGTTTGGCAAGAAGGTACAATAGTGATCCAGGAGTAGATCACTGGACATCGGTCAAAATTATCCTTGTAACTGAAGGACTAAGGAAATGTTTCTCGATTATGGAGGTGATAAAGAGTTTGTCGTAAAAGGTTAGGTTGATGCAAGCTTTGACACTAATCCAGATGACTAAGTATCAATCTAGATGCATATTGAAAGTGGGAGCAATTAACTAGAGTGGCTCCATGCAGAGCATTGTAGACATAGAAATTTACGAAATACATACAGATCTGAATGTGACAGACCCGTTGACTAAACTTCTCTCACAAAGCAAAACATGATCACACCTTAGTACTCTTTGGGTGTTAATCACATGGCGATGTGAACTAGATTATTGACTCTAGTAAACCCTTTGGGTGTTGGTCACATAGCGATGTGAACTATGGGTATTAACCACATCTCGATGTGAACTATCGGTGTTAATCACATGGCGATGTGAACTAGATTATTGACTCTAGTGCAAGTGGGAGACTGAAGGAAATATGCCCTAGAGGCAATAATAAAGTTGTTATTTATATATCATGATAAATGTCTTTAATTCATGCTAGAATTGTATTAACCAAAAACTTGATGCATGTGTGAATACATAGACAACACAGAGTATCCCTAGTATGCCTCTACTAGACTAGCTCGTTAATCAAAGATGGATAAGTTTCCTAACCATAGACATGTGTTGTCATTTGATGAACGAGATCACATCATTAGGAGAATGATGTGATGGACAAGACCTGTCCGTTAGCTTAGCATAAAGATCGTTTAGTTTTATTGCTATTGCTTTCTTCATGACTTATACATGTTCCTCTGACTATGAGATTATGCAACTCCCGAATACCGGAGGAACACCTTGTGTGCTATCAAACGTCACAACGTAACTGGGTGATTATAAAGATGCTCTACATGTGTCTCCTAAGGTGTTTGTGGTGTTGGCAGAGATCGAGAATAGGATTTGTCACTCCGAGTGTCGGAGAGGTATCTCTGGACCCTCTCGGTAATACACATCGTAATAAGCCTTGCAAGCAAACGACTAATGAGTTAGTCACGAGATGATGTATTACGAAATGAGTAAAGAGACTTGCCGGTAACGAGATTGAACTAGGTATGATGATACCGACGATCGAATCTCGGGCAAGTAACATACCAATGACAAAGGGAACAACGTATGTTGTTATGCGGTTTGACCGATAAAGATCTTCGTAGAATATGTAGGAACCAATATGAGCATCCAGGCTCCGCTATTCGTTATTAACAGGAGATGTGTCTTGTTCATGTCTACATAGTTCTCAAACCCGTAGGGTCCGCACGCTTAACGTTCGATGACGATTGATATTATGAGTTTATGTGTTTTGATGTATCGAAGGTTGTTCGAAGTCTCGGATGTGATCACGGACATGACGAGGAGTCTCAAAATGGTCGAGACATAAAGATCGATATGTTGGAAGGTTATATTCGGACACGGAAGGGTTCTGGGGGTCACCGAATAAATACTGGAGTACCGGGGAGTTACCGGAACCCCCCGGGGGCTTAATGAGCCTACATGGGCTTTAGTGGAAGAGAGAGGAGGCGGCCAAGAGGTGGGGCGCGCCCCCCAAGCCCAATCCGAATTGGGAAGGGACCGGCCCCCCTTTCCTTCTTCTCCTTGGACTAGGAAAGGGAGGAAACCTACTCCTAGTAGGAGTAGGAATCCCCTCCTTGGGGTGTGCCATAGGAGGCTTGTCGTCCCCCTCCTCCACTACTTTACATACGTGGCCAGGGGGCACCCCATAGACACAGAAGTTGATTTCTTAGCCGTGTGCGGTGCCATCCTCCACAGTAACACACCTCGGTCATATCATCGTAGTGCTTAGGCGAAGCCCTGCGCCGATAACTTCATCATCACCGTCACCACGCCTTCGTGCTGACGGAACTCTCGCTCGACCTCAACTGGATCAAGAGTTCGTGGGACGTCATCGAGCTGAACGTGTGCTGAACGCGGAGGTGCCATACGTTTGGTGCTTGGAACGGTTGGATCGCGAAGACGTTCGACTACATCAACCGCGTTACTAAACACTTCTGTTTTCGGTCTACGAGGGTACGTGGACACACTCTCCTCGCTCGTTGCTATGCTTCTCCTAGATAGATCTTGCGTGATCGTAGGATTTTTTTTAAATACTACGTTCCCCAACAAAAAAGACTAATGGAGGCTCGTAGGCAACCGAGTCGGCACCCTCTGTGCAAAACTTGTGTTGCCAAAACCAAATATTTGATATATATGCACTGGCTAACTTTGTCTTCTGTCTGATCACTTCCGCGGGGAACCCCCATCCTCGCCCGGAGGCTCGGAGGCTACACCCAATGGGTGTGTCGGCACGCCTCGCTGGGAAAACGCCGCGCCGGTTGTAGGCCCGCCGCCGGCTCCAACCAGCATCCTCGACGCCACCGTCTGCTCCACCATCTGCGAAACCCTCCACCCGACTCTTCGAGTCACCCGAAGGCTACACCCAGTGGGTACGCTTGCGCGCCACCACTAGCCGGCTGCAGCCCGCAGCCAACTGTCAGCATCGACCTCTGCTACCACGACAGCGAAGATCCTCCGCCCAACTCTTTGAGTCACCCGAAGGCTCGGAGGCTACACCCACTGGGTGCGCTTGCGCGTCCCCCACTGGAAAAGGCCTGTCGACGGACTCCGCTTCTCGCCCACCTGCCGGTGGACTCTGCTCCGCCCCGACGGCACCTCACGCCCATCTGCTACAACAAACTGCAAGGACCCTCTGCCCGACTCTTCGAGTCGCCCAGAGGCTCGGAGGCTACACCAAGTGGGTGTGCTGGTGCGCCTCCGCTGGAAGCAAGCCGTGCCGGCTGTCATCGACAAACTCTGTAACGACATCTGCTACATGAACGCCCGCAAAAACCCTCCGTCCGACTTTCCAAGTTGCCCGGAGCCTCGGAGGCTACTGTCGGGGGATAACCCCGGGGTAGGCCCAAGACGACGAAACGACCCTTCAAAACATCGGGGCGACCAACGCCCCTCGGTCCTCCCCACCCGGCTGCTCCAGTCGGCTCCCTATCCGGGCCTTGCCCTCACCTCAAGCCATCCCGTGGCATCTGTCGTGACGCGTCTCCTCCTGCGAGAATACCACGACAAGGCCGGTTGGCGGCGGCATTAAGCGCCATAAAAACGTCTCGGGAGCCGGCGAGAACCGTCGTCATTGATGAGGCCTCAGGAGCCGGCGAGTGGTATGCGGGACCCCCCCCTCCCCC